>JAVMKO010000019.1:13972950-14572950 GCA_032164245.1 Sternotherus odoratus | reverse complement strand
GCGAGGGGTATCCGGGGCTCCGCCCCCTTCCGTTGGCCCGGCGGAAATCCTACCCTTCCCTTCGCTCTCGAGCGGCCCCGAAAGGGGAATTAGCGGGGCCGCAGGGTCCTAGCTCCCGCCCTCAGGCCGGGCGGAGCACTACTTCAATGGTCAGGGGCTCAGGCCCTCAGGCCGGGCTGAGCACTGGTTCAGTAGGGGCTCAGGCTCATCGGCTCCTCGGGGTCACTGTCAGGCGGCAGGTCTGGCAAGTCCTCGGGGTAGCAGGCAGGCTCGGTCGGTGGCTCCTCCGGGTAATAGGCGGCCGGCTGAGTCGGCGGCTCCTCTGGGTACCTGGCAAGCGGAGGGTCCAGCGGCTCCTCTGGGTAGCGGCCAGGCGGCAGGTCCAGCGGCTCCTCTGGGTAGCGGCCAGGCGGCAGGTCCAGCGGCTCCTCTGGGTAGCGGCCAGGCGGCAGCGTCGGCGGCTTCTCCCAGTAGCGGGGAAGTGGCTGGCTCGGCGGCTCTCTGGCCGGAGCCAGCCCCGGAGCGTCTGACCTCTCCGGAGTCTGGTGCCTGAGTGAGCTCGGCGGCAGGGCTTTTGAACTTCCGGGTCGGGTCCTGACCTTCCGGGGGCGGGGCTTGACCGGCTCTGGCTCCGCCTCCTCTGGCCTCAGCCAGGGGTTATTTCTCTCCCGGCCAGCAGGGGGCCATACCACCCCTCTACAGCACACATGGGCAGATTGCCTTGATAACGCTGTGTCACACCAGGGGAAGAGGGAGAATTTGGGGTGTAAATTTGGGCTCATTTGGTCAAGTGGCTCTGGAGATGCAGCTTCTCTACAGTGAGCTGCTTTGAACATTTTTCAATTTCTTATCTTTTCTTCCAGCAGAGCTGGGGGAGGGGTTGTTTCCCACCCCATCCCTGGTGCAAGGTTCATTGAACAGCCCCCTGCTCCATTTTGGAACCGGGGCTGGGGAATGGAGATGTAACCAGTAGTGACCCCTGGCTTGTCCCCCTGCCTTACCTTTCCTCTGCAGAGTCTCCTTCCCATACTCCAGAGAACTCCTTAGCCAGGAAATACAATCCTCCTCCAGGTAGTGTTTCCACTGCTGGTTGTCACGCATTTCAGCCTCCCATCTCCTCTTGGTGATCTGAGCCCCAATATCTGCTGCTACCCACGTCATGGTCTCCGCATCGAAGGTAAGAAAGTCTCGTCCGTCATATGAATCCTGGTAAAACCCCCGAGTGGTGTTGTCTTCCCGGAGATCACAGCCAAATGTTGTCTGAATAATGTGAAATCCTGAAACACACAGGGGCTGGGTCAAGATCACAGCACTTGAGGGTCAGCAGCAGCCTCTCTCTGAAAATCTTACCAAGACCCCACTGCAGGTGGCTCAGTGGGTCACCCCCTTGTTACTGGGCCCTCCCTCCCCTGAGAAATGGGGTCCCCACTTATGCTGTTGGGCCCTATACCTGCCCGGTCCTTTCAGGAGGGACCTCAAACCCACAGGGTGTCCCCCCTCCATCCTGTTGGGTCTCGTACCCCCAACTAAACAGAGCTCACCCCTTCAAGGAGCACCTCATTACTGCTTGTTCTTCTATGCTCAACAACCCCAAAGGGAATCCTCCGGATATTGCAGAGATCTCTCCCCTCCAGCTCTCTGAGGATCCCCCCAATTCTAGTATCAGGGTCATTTTGGAGAAGAGAGGGGCTGCAGGGGGTCTCTCCTGCTCTGGTTGAATTATTTTTACAAGCTCCCCAGGGTCACTTTGTCCCCCACCCCTCCATTCACAGTTTCTCCACACTCAGCCCCACTGGGAGGGGTACAGGTCTGTCCCCCACACTAACCTCTGCTCTGGTTTAATGACCTCACACAATCCCCAGGGTCACTCTGTTTCCCTGCCCCATCTTCCCCGGCCCCCAACTCAACCTAGGAACCACAAAGAACCAACTCCAAATGCTTGGCCTCTTGTTCACATGGCCACTGTCTCAAGGGGATTCCCTGTAAGGATCAGGCCATTGATGACCCTTAGTTCAACTGGCCGCCATTTTCCTACAGCCAGGCTCATCGTCACAACAATGGCCGCCATCTCCCATTATTTGCCACACAAATAAGACCAGGCTTAGGGTACGTCTACACTACAAAGTTTTGTCACCGAAGGTTCTGTCGACACGCAGAAGTCACTAAAAGAAAAGTCTCTGAAGCGCGTCTCCACTTGCTCCATCTGTTAACACGTCGCGTCCACATTTTCAGCTCACTCATCCACAGCAGGAGCAATGCACTGCGAGTACGTATCCCACAGTACCTGGCAGCAGCCTCCGTCACGAAGTGTTGTTAGAATGCGGATGGACCATGGAGCATATTGGGACCATACAAAACGTTCTGTCAGCCACAGCTTTGTTTCCCAGCCCTCCAGGGGTTTCTGGCTTCCTTTCACACCAATTTGCTAGCTGCCCAGGGGCGGACTTAGTTAGTGGGGCCCTGTGCTCAGGTTCATTTTTGGGGGCCTCCTTGGGACCCAGCCAAGAAAAAAAACATTCATCTCCCTGCGCCCCCGTTTTTCATTCTCTTTTCCTTCATCCTCCTCCTAGAAGTTATAGCAAGTAAATGAAAATAAAGCGAGGGACCTGGATTGTTTTTATTCTCTAACTTATTTTTCCAGAGACCACTTGAAAATTGCTGGGGGTCTCGGTGGACCACTTAATAATCTTTCAAATATTGTTTGTACCATTAGCCAACTCTTGTAAAACACTTGGGATAAGAGCGTGTTATATAAAAAAGGTAAAAAACCATTGGGGTGTGGGGTCTGGCCAGGACTGAGGGTGTGGGAGGGGCCTCAGGGCTGGGGGTGCAGTGTCTGGGAGGAAGTTGGGGGGGGCTGGGGCAGAAGGATGGGGTGTGGAGCGCTGACCTGGGGCAGATCCCGTTTGGTGCGAGGGGTGCAGGAGCTCCTGTCTGGAGTGAGGTTGGGGGTGAGGATGTGTGTGCAGGAGTCAGGGCAGTGGGCTGGGGGAGGGGCTATGTGTAGGAAGAGCGCTGGGGCCCCACCTTTGCTCCAATTCTACATCCTCCCCCAAGCGTGCTGCAGCCCCGTTCTCCCCCTCCCTCCAGGAGTGTGGAAAACAGCTGTTTGAAGTGCTGGCAGGGGCGGGAATGCAGCACTTGGAGGAGAAGGTGGGGAAGAAGCAGGAGGAGCTTGGCTGCCAGTGGGCAGAGCCTGCAGGAGACCCTGGAGCCAGGAGGACCAAGCTTCTGCCTCCACAGCTGCCTGGCCCTGGGTTCCCCTGTCACTGGGGAGCCCCATGCCAGGCACCCCGTGATTCACTGTAAATCTGTCTCTGCAGCTGCCATTCTTTGCTGTGCACTTCAGCATCTGCAGAGCAGTGAGGAAGCATGGATCCTGCCCTTCTCTCCTGTGCTGTATTCACTGACATCAGACATAGCAGCAGAGTTACTCTGACAAGTGAAGTTACTGAGAGGAAGAAGAGTCACAGGCAGACAACTTTCTGGAAGAGTAGAAACCTGGCATTGCATTTGTCACTCACAGAGCAGCTGTGCAGGGTAGACCATGGCTTTTGGGCTGGGGAACCAGCACTGATTGGTGGGATCACATTGTCATGCAGGTGTGGGATGAAGAGAAGTGGCTACAGAACTTCAGGTTTCAGAGTAGCAGTCGTGTTAGTCTGAATCCATAAAAAAAACCAAGGAGTACTTGTGGCACCTTAGAGACTAACAAATTTATTTCAGCATAAGCTTTTGTAGGCTACAGCCCACTTCATCGGATGCATGGAATGGAACACATGGAAGTACGATGTATATTGTGACGGGGCAAGGCCAGATGGCTATAGGAAAGTGCTAAGGAACAGATATGTTAGTCCCAGACTAAACAAATCCCTGGTACCATTGGAACCAAATGGCAGTTGTTCCAGGGTAATCAAGACACCTAGGGCCAATTAAGAACCTTCCAGAAAACAGCAGAAATAACTAGCCTGATTGGGACACCTGAAGCCAGTCAGGGGCTGGCTGAACCCAGTTAAAAACCCTCCTAGTTAGTCAGGTGGGTGTGGATGTCAGGAGCTGTGAGAGGAGGTTGTGCTGTTGGTGAGACTGAGTGGTAGACACTGTATCATACGCGAGGAAGGAGGCCCTGAGGTAAGGCTGAAGTGCAGTTTGAAGAAGCGGGGACTGCTGGGGAGAAGTAGCCCAGGGAATTGTAATGTGTTCTGTTGCTAAAAGGTCAGCCATCACAGCTGATACTATTAGGGTCCCTGGGCTGGAGTAGAGGGTGGGCCTGGGCTCCCCCCCTTCTGCCTCCCCTAATTAATCACTGAGATTGGGAGACAACAGAGACTGTGCAAGGAGGGCTAGCTTCTCCTCACTGGCTTACGATGAAAATGGCTCAATAGGCAGTGATCTTGTCTCTAGAGAGAGAAGGGCCACGTGAAGGGTCACAGTGAGCCTCTGAGGCTAGTGAAATCCGCCAGGAAACCCAGGATCACCGGAGATAAGAACAGAGTTTTGTCACAATATATACACACAGAAAACATAAAAAGGTCGAAGCTGCCTTACCAATTCTAAGAGGCTATTTAATTTAGATGAGCTAATATCAGCAGGAGAAAAAAATCTTTTGCAGTGATAATCAAGGGATGGTCTATAACAAGATGGTCTTTTTTAAAAACAGGAAAACTTCAAAAACAGACTCCAGTGAGAAGCTGCTGAACTGGAATTAATTTGCAAATTGGATACCATCAATTTAGGGTTAAACCTCTGTTTATGGCTGGGTCATTACACAAACTGAATCTAGTCCCATGTTAAGTATCCTCACACCTTCTTGTCAACTGTCTGATATAAGCCTTCTTGTGGCCTCAGAAAATAGAGATGTGGAAACAGGCATCTTTCAAATCCAGGGCGGTGAACCATCCCCTGCATCCAGGGAAGGAATGATGGAGGCCAGGGGGACCGCCCGGAACTTCAACCTTTTGAGGAGTTGCCTGTCTAGAATGGGTCAGAGTCGCCCTTTGGCCTTCGGGATTAGGAAATAACATGAGTGAAGCAGGCAGGCTGTTGGGGATTGAAATGTTTCCTTGAAGGCACCGGGACACGATTCTCCATTCAAGAACTTGAGGATGCTCTGGAGTCCTTCAGGCCGAGGAGTTTGGCATCCGGTTGCTCTGAGCAAAGTCCCTTCAAATGGAAGGTCTCGAAGAGCCTGCTGGACCTTTGCCTGTAGGCCACAGGACTGAAGCCAGGAGCCCCTTTACATGACAACTGCTGACGCCACAGCCCCGGCCACCACATCCGCAGTGTCAAGGGTGGCTTGTAGGGAAGCCCTGGCCACCATCTTCCCTTCTTCCACCAGAGCAACAATCTCCTGCCTGGACTCTTGGGGCAGTGAGTCTTTACATTTCCATAGGGAGTGAAAGTCGGGTCTGCCCAGCAGGGCTTGTTGGCTGGAGCTGGGGTCCATTGGCAGAATACATTCTCCTACCAGAATGGTCCTGGGTTATTTGAGTCTTTTGACTTGGGCTTTGCCCCTCACAACCCTGGCCTTTCCCTCTCATTGGCTGCCGGGGCCACCAAGGATCCAGGAGGGGGATGGGAACATACATACTCCTACTCTTTGGTGGAGACATAGTATTTCCTATCTGCCTACCTTGACAGGGGGGCAGTGATGAAGGTCTGCCACAGGGATTTAACTGGACCCAAGATGGCCTCACGAAGAGGCAGAGCTACCTTCGATAGGACTGGAGTTGTTGACCAAGCTGTTGGAGGACTTTTTAACTATCTCCACTCCAGCGCTATGTTTGGGGTCACCTTCTTCCATAATTCCTGATGAGTCCTGAAGTGTCTTGGGGCAGTGAAACACCCGTTCCTGCCTCTTCTGGGGAGGAGGAGGCAGCCTGCAGCAGCATGAGACCTTCCTCCTCTCCGCCTGCAACAACCGGATCCCGTAAATCCAGGTTCTGAGAGTTGGGACCTGGCTCAATATGATAGTCGGGATCAGCTGCTGTTCAGTGTGAGAGAGGAATCCTTCTCTCAGACACCACTGAGTAAGAGAACCTAGACAGAGGGCCAGGCAGCGGAGGAAAACTCTAGGGGCTCCGAAAAGGCTATTGCATTGGTGTGGGCCACTGGGCCAGGTGATCAGAGGAACCCCCAACCCGGGATCCACCATCACATAGGAGAGGTAACAAAGTCCTGTGGCACCTTAAAGACTAACTATAAAGTTTTGAAGCATAAGCTTTCGTGGGCTAATACCCACTTCGTCGGATGCAAGCAGTGGAAGTGTCCAGAGATTGGAGATAACAAGCTGGTTCAGCCTAATTGGACTATCCTTGTTACCTCCCACCTGGTTCTTGCCTACTTTTCTATACCTGCCTCTGGACACTTCCACTGCTTGCATCCGACGAAGTGGGTATTATCCCACGAAAGCTTATGCTTCAAAACTTTATAGTTAGTCTTTAAGGTGCCACAGGACTTTGTTACCTCTGCTATTCCAGACTAACACGGCTACCTCTCTGATTCTTGACATCACATCGGACTAATTAGTGGGGTATTGGTCCCTTGGCTGGATTCAAGATTCAAACTCCAACTTGGATGAGGAGTCACTTGTGGGGACCATGGTGGTGTGGTACCCACGCTGGATCCAAGGAATGGTGCAGAGGATCCAGGGTTTGGTGCCGAAACGGGGAACCTGCTTCGACATAAGCAAAGACAGTTTCCCTCTAGACAGTGCCAAGTGGCCTGGTACCAAACGGGAGCTCAGGGCAACATGCTCTCTTCTGATTTCCCTCACTGTTGTTATACTGCCAGCAACAGTGGTACTGGAAGAGCCGACAAGTCCCTGGCCACAACCAACACCTCTGGGATGAATGGTATCACAACCCTCCTGGTGTCTCACTGCCCCTCTGGTGCCGGCAGCTGGTCGGGTACTGAACTCAACAGAGCCTGCGAACAGAGTGGAGTTGACGGTATCGTCTGAGGAGCAGGGGCAGAGGAGTGGCCAGACGCAGGTTGTACTCCCCGGTGTGGAAGTAGGAAGAGGGAAAAAGAGAATTTGAGTGCAGCCATCCTAGTCTGTTAAAGACAGAGCAACAGTTAGGCTAACAGAATGATAATAAAGCAAGATTTATAGAGGCAGGACTGGTAAGACATATGGGAAATGGCAAGTGAAGCGATATTTAACCTTGCCTTGAGATAACAATGGAATGGAATTGTAGCAAAAAATGTTGACAACAAGTAAGATATCAGAAAAAAAAAATGTATAAACAAAGACACAATCTTATATAATGAAAGGGTATAAATACTTGCTCTATATTGTTTATACTTTGAAGATTTACTGAGGGCAGAGGTTCTCTCTGTCCAGATTGTATTCTTCCTTCTTGCAATTGCCTGAAAATAAAACTGTCTCTGACTTGTTGCATATTAAAAAGAGAGTGAGGACTTGTTTTCTTCCACATCTGCATGCCCCATGATTGTCCACCCTTAGAGATTGGAACCTCTCAGACAGCTGATGCTTATGTCTCTTTCTTGGCCCTGGGCATGGGGAATGGTGCCGGAAGTCCCGGATGGACTCTCTCTGCAGCAGCTCTTTGTACCAACACTGAGGTACATGGTGCCAAGGTTGATGGGCTTGGTTTTGAAGCGGGTCTGAGTGCCGCTTCCACCAGGAGGGACTTCAGCCTGGCCTCCTGGCCTTCTTCAGATGCGGACTGAACTGAGGGCAGAGCTGACAGCGATCCGCAATAGGAGTCTCACCCGAGCACTCCGGACAGCTAGAGTGCAGGTCGCTCGAAGGCAGGACCCTGCCGCAGGAGGGTTTGAAGCCCGGAGACTGAGACATGCCCAGTTCCAGGAGCAGAAGAAACTGCAACGAGAGTCCAACGAACTATTTATACCAATCAACTAAGTCAAAAGGTGAGAAAACAACAGAGGGGAAAGGGCTGTAACGAGAGAACCACTGAGACTCTGGAGAGGTGCGGGACGGCTGCTCACAGAACACACAGAGAGCTCAAGCCAGGCGCCCGAGAGGAGTGGGGTGAGCCCCACAGTCCCACCCACCCCTCTTCATCTCTGTGCTGACTCCACAGGGATGAGCAGGGTGGGGGCACCGATGGGGTCTCAGAGGACCAGACCCCGAATTCCCCCATGTGCGTGTTGGGTGCAGACACAGCTAGAGAGGGGAACACTGTTGGTGGCCAAGATGCAGGACTCAGGACAGTGTCTGGTGAGGTGGCAGCCCCAGGACTGCGAGGGGGGTAAACGGAGGAAGGAGGGCAAGAGGGGGCAGTCGGGACAGTGGTTGGGGAGGGGACGGTGGGGACAGAGCAGCAGCTCCCCAGCACAGGCTATGGGGTGGGCAACCAGAGCCCCCCTCTCAGCACTGAGGCCAGTGTTAGTGTGAGCAGGTCAGGTTGGACAGACTCAGCAGCAGGGTGAGACTAGTCAGGAGAGGGTTAAACTAGCTACAGGGGGTTACGCTGGGGGGCAGTCACTTGGCAACCCTCTGCCCTGTCGCTTAGTCCTGGGGCAGGGCCACCAGGAACCCAGGTGTCTGGGGCACAATAGGAATTAGTTCTCAGTGCTGCAGTCTCGGTGCTGGGAGCCAGGAGGGACTGGGGCGGAGGGGAAGGGTACCAGGAGGGACTGGGGCGGAGGGGAAGGGTACCAGGAGGGATTGGGGCGGAGGGGACGGGTACCAGGAGGGACTGGGGCGGAGGGGAAGGGTACCAGGAGGGACTGGGGCAGAGGGGAAGGGTACCAGGAGGGATTGGGGCGGAGGGGAAGGGTACCAGGAGGGGCTGGGGTGGAGGGGAAGGGTACCAGGAGGGATTGGGGCGGAGGGGAAGGGTACCAGGAGGGGCCGGGGCGGAGGGGAAGGGTACCAGGAGGGACTGGGGCGGAGGGGAAGGGTACCAGGAGGGACTGGGGCGGAGGGGAAGGGTACCAGGAGGGACTGGGGCGGAGGGGAAGGGTACCAGGAGGGGCCGGGGCGGAGGGGAAGGGTACCAGGAGGGACTGGGGCGGAGGGGAAGGGTACCAGGAGGGATTGGGGCGGAGGGGAAGGGTACCAGGAGGGACTGGGGCAGAGGGGAAGGGTACCAGGAGGGGCTGGGGACACAGCTCAATCCCGGTGCCTGGCCAGGTGGCTCCAGCCCCGCACACCAGGGACCGAGCAGGAAGAACGGCTCTGGACACGTCTATCGATAGCGTGCAGAGGAACCCGCCTGACCCGGGGCCGCCAGCCGGGGACACGTGCTGGGTTTGGGCTGCCAGGAGTAAGGCAGCCCGGGAGCCTCTGCACGTTGCAGGGGCTGATTCTCTCGATAACTCTCCAGCCCAAGCCGATGTCAGACCCTCGCCCTGAGGAGTGAAGAGGAATCTGACCGGAGATCAACTCACTCTGGAAATGGGACAAAATGGACAACGACGGAGCTTCTCCCCAGCTCTTGTGACTTGACTGCATCTCATGATACCGGGTGGTTTTATTAAATCCCCAGTTCCTGGACTCGTGGGATTAGGGGAGAGTCTCAGCTCTCTTTTCTTACAGCAGTAACTTCTCATCCTTCTAGGAGCAGGGAAAACCCCGGAAATGTGTCCTTCAAAGGCTCAAAGTAGAAGGCCAATAAAAATAATCTCCAATATTATCCCCAAATACTCGTGACATTTAAGCCAAACTCAGGGTTTTTGGGGCCTGACCGGAGATGTCTGAACACTTGGGGCTGTCGATATTGGGATTCCCCATCACTCGGTGTCTGGGAATTGAGACAGGATGTCTCAGAGCCCTGCTCTAGCTCTAGGGTCTGACAGCGTCACTGTCGTAGCGAGAGGAACAAACCCCTTCGTGCAGGAGTCGCTGGCTGCGATGCTCTGGCCTGAGCAACCAGGAGGTCGGACTAGCCGGGTCTGATGGGAACTTCTGACGTTCACAGCTCTGCCTGGGAAGTGACCACACATGGGGGTCAGGGGGTTCCCCGAAGGGCGGCAGAGGCAGAAATCTGGGGTGTTTGGGGAGGAACCAGCACGACAGTCCTGTTTTGGAGGGTGTCAAAAAATGTCTTTTTCATGGACCCTCCCCCCCCCCGTGTCCCTCTGTCCCCCAGGTTCACACTGACTCCTGTGAGAAGATGGCCCCGCGGATCCCTCTGTCCCCTGCCCCCGCTGACACCACCATTCTCCACCCTGTCTCTGTGTCCCGTGGCCCTGTGTCGGGCCGTGTCCCGCACTCACCTTCGGTCTGGTTGTTGAGCTCACGCAGGGTGTTCAGACTCGTTCTGTACCAGGCCTCCCAGCGCCGGCCCCACCAGGTCATCAGGTCCCAAAACTCCGGGCCCTCGTTCTGTGCCATCCACGCTGTGTAAGGCTCCGCCCTCTGTGTCTACTGGTGTAGAAGTAGGTGATCTGATCGTCCAGGTACACAACACATCTGAACCAGGGCAGTCCTGGGCCGGGCTCCGAAACCACCGTATTCAATATGCGCCTGGAGTGCAGGCCTGGGGGGGAGATTAGTAGAGGGGGGAGTCAGACCCAACCAGACCCTGCCAGGGAGCCCCTGGCAATACACGAGGTGGCACCGGCCCTCAAGAGTGCTCCTGTGGGAGGAGACCTGGGGAAGGGCTCACAGCACGCCTGAGTGGGTAGAAAGAGATGGTGGGGTAGAAGGAGAAAGGGGGCAGGGCTGGAGGAGGAGTGGGAGGGGTGGGGCGGTACAGAGGAGGTGGAGCATGTGTGGGGAGTAGGGGAGCATATGGGGAGAGTGTATTGGGGTACAGGGGAGTTTGAGGAAGAAAAGGGGGCCCAGGAGGAGGGGCAGGGCTGAAGTGTCGTCTGGGGAAAAGGAAGGGGGTGTTATGGAAGAGGGTTGGCAGGAGGACTGGGGGACAGGAGATGCAGGAACTGAAGCTGCGGAAGGCAAGGTGGGCAGGGGGACCTGTCCAAGCTACAGGTGGGAGCCAGGACACCAGCTGTGCACTCAATTTACTATAATCAGAACATAAGAACAGCCACACTGGGTCAGAGCAAAGGCCCATCTAGCTCAGTCTCCTGTTTTCCAACAGTGGCCAGTCCCAGGTGCCCCGGAGGGAATGAACAGGACAAGGAATCATCAAGTGATCCATCCCGTCGCCCATTCCCAGCTTCTGGCAAACAGAGGCTAGGGGCACATCCCAGCCCCTGCCGGCTAATAGCCACTGATGGACCTAACCTCCATGAACTTGTTTAGTTCTTATGTGAATCATGTTATAGTCTTGACCTTCACAACATCCTCTGGAAAGAAGTTCCCCTGGTTGACTGTAGATTGTGTGGAGAAATACTTCCTTTGGTTTGTTTTAGACCTGCTGCCTATTAATTTCCTTGGGTGACCCTTTGTTCGTGTGTTACATCAAGGGGTAAATAACACTTTTTCCTCAGCAGTCATGATTTTGTCATGGATATTTTTAGTAAAGTCCTGGACAGGTCATAGGCAACAAGGAAAAGTTCACAAAAACCCGTGACCCATCCGTGACTTTTACTAAAATATTCATGGCAAAATGGGGAGTTCAGCGGTGTAGCCCAGAGACCGCCTGCAGGGACAATGCAACTGCGGGCCACTCAGAGCTCCGGGGTCCCTCTGCCATCCCCAGTAACTGGGAGTGATTGGTACTCCCACAGCTCATGGAGGCCCCCCCACCACTCCCAGCTGCTATAGGTGGCAGAGGGACCCCAGAGCTTCCAGCAGTCGCGGGCTGAAGTGATGGAATTTGCTGGAAGTCACAGATTCCATTACTTCTGCAACCTCTGTGAAAAAAACATAACCGTAGTCCACACAATATACAGTCAACCAGGGGAACTTCTTTCCAGAGGATGTTGTGAAGGTCAAGACTATAACATGATTCAAATAAGTTCATGGAGGTTAGGTCCATCAGTGGCTATTAGCCAGGATGGGCTGGGATGTGCCCCTAGCCTCTGTTTGCCAGAAGCTTTATAGACTTTCATCATAACCCCCCAGCTGAAAAGTTCCAGTCTGATTGATCTCTCCTCATGTAGCAGCCATTCCAGACCCCTACTCATTTTTGTTGCCCTTTTCCAATTCCAATATATATTTTTGAGATGGGATGACTACAGCTGTATGCAGTATTTAAGATGTGGACGTACCATGGATTTATATAGTGGCAACATGATATTTTCTCTCTTATTATCAATCCCTTTCCTAATGATTCCCAACATTCTGTTAGCTTGTTTGGCACATTGAAAAAACGAGGAGTCTTGTGGCACCTTAAAGACTAACACATTTAGTTGAGCATAAGCTTCCGTGTCTGCATCTCACCCAGTGGGTTCCACCCCATGAAAGCTTATGCCCAAATAAATTTGTTAGTCTTTAAGGTGCTACAGGACTCCTTGTTGTTTTTGCTGAAATGAATTAACATGACTATCCCTCTGACACTGCACATTGAATGCATGGTTTCAGAGACCTAGCCACAATTTCTCTTGAGTGGTGACAGTTAATTTAGACCACATCACTTTATAGATCTATAGTTGGGATTATGTTTTCCAGTGTGAATTACTTTGCATTTATCCACATGGATTTTTACCTACCATTTTGTTGCCCAGTCACCTAGTTTTGTAACCTCATAGAAGATTAGGGTTGGAAGAGACCTCATGAGGTCATCTAGTCCAATCCCCTGCTCAAAGGATCAACCCCAACTAAATCATCCCAGCCAGGGCTTTGTCAGGACGGGGCTTAAAAACTCCGAAGGATGAAGATTCCACCCGCTCCCTAGATAACACATTTCAGTGCTTCACCACCTCCTAGAGCACTCCCCACTCGTCTCTTCTGCAGACTAAACAATCCCAGTTCCCTCAGCCTCTCCTCATGAGTCAGGTGCTCCAGTCCTCTAATAATTTTCGTTGTCCTCCTCTGGACTCTTTCCCAATTGTCCGCATCCTTTCTGCAGTAGCTCTGAGCTGCTGCCTCAGGGGGAACAAGGAGGATTCAAGTCCATGCCAGGAAAAGCGGGATGGGCCTTCCCCTCACCCCACCCCACTGGGATCCGGAAGCTCTTTGTCAGCAGGTACAAGAGATCCCAACAGCACAAACCCAGCAGCTGTTCCGTGCTGTGCAACGGGAGCCCAGCCCCAAACTAAGACCTGATTAACCACAGATCTGGGGGCTCCAAACTCTCCCCTCCCCCTGGGGCGCCAACACCCCCCAGAGCCAGAGGGGGGTTAACACCCCTCCCCAGGATGACACCTCCCATGACCTGCGTCCACTGCAGATCGGACCCTTGGCCATTGCCGACTGGGGGTGACACAGCTCAGCCCGACACAGCCAGGGACGGGCCAAGCTCAGGAGCTCCAGGCCCCGGGGCTGAGCCCAGCGTGAAGAACCGTCTGGGACCCGTTGAGGTCAGAGACCGGAGACACCTTTTCCCTCCAGTGACCCGGGGGGGGGGGGTAATTTGCTCCTCTCACCAACCTCCCCCGAGCTCTGCCCCCAGGAATCGGGTCTGAAACCCCCGCCCCGCCCGGGGACACGGGGAAGGGAACCGCCTGGGAGCGCCCGGACCCGGGATTTCCCCGCCGCCTGGGAGCGCCCGGACCCGGGATTTCCCCGCCGCCTGGGAGCCTCGCGGGGCTGTGACGGGCTCGTCGGGGGGGGCAGCGCCCCTGGGTGCGGGTCTAAGGGTGCCACACCCCTGGCTGGGAGGGGCTGGCGTTAGATGAGGGGGTCACAGTTCAGACCCCGCCCACCGCACCCCCCGGCCAGGACCCCCCATCGCTACAGCAACGTCACTGTGACGTCAGCGACCGCCCAGTGCCGGGGGGAGCGCGGGGGGGGGGACCCGACACCTCTGAACGCAGAGCCCGGAACTGCCCCGACACCCAGCGCCCCCCCCTGTGCCCCCCCCCCGACAACCAGCGGCCCCCCGGCTGCTCCCAGCCCCCAGCTCCCCCTCATCCCTCCCTCTGCTCCTCGGCCCGGCCCCCCACGTCCTGTCCCCCCCCCCGGGGCCCCCCGCAGGGCTACAGCCCCCAGCAGCAGCAGGCGCAGCGCCAGGGCCATCGCCGCTCTCGGTCCCGCAGCGCAGGAATCAGCCCATGGACCGCGGCGGGGATTGGCTGAGAGGGGAACAATCCGCCAATAGCAACGCAAAGACGTGTCTGCGTCACCAGTCGCTGGGCAGAACCGGCTGAGCAAGAGAAAGCGAAAGTCTGAGAGGGAAATGGGGGGGGGGGGAGGGGGCGGGGCGAGTTGGGCGCGGCTGACTCCGGACCCGGCCTCGGGCTCCGCCTCGCTCGAGTCTCGTTCCCCGTGTTCCCGGGCTGGGGCGGACCCTGCGCAGGGGCTGGACTCGGGGTGCCCCCCCGCCTGGGAGGGGCTGGCGTTAGATGAGGGGGGGTCACAGGTTGGGTCAGGGGCTCCCAGCCCCCCCCCCGCCGTTCTAGCAGCGCCCCATGTTCCTCTATCTGACCCCCCAGGCCTGAGACCCCCCCCGGACCCCCCCATGTCCGGGGGTTATTCTCGGGGGGGTCAATGTAACCCGGCTCTGGGTCTGGTGTTCACACCCCCGGGGGGGGCTCTGGGTCTGGTGTTCACACCCCCGGGGGGGGGCTCTGGGTTTAACTTGTCCTGAGTGCCAGGAGCCCGATGATTCCCGGGGGTGTCCAGAGACCCGCGGGGGGGGGGGGGAGGCTGAGACTTGTGGCACCTCCTCGGGGGAGGGATCCGGGCAGCTCAGACTCGGGCTGGGACAGGCCCCTGGGGGGGGGGGGGGGGGCTGCCGGGTTTCCAACACTCAGGGCTCGGCTGAATTTCAAACCCCGACGTGGGGACGCTCCTGTGCAGGGCTCTGAAGTGCGAGTTTGGGGATTAGCTCCCAGCACTCCCAGCCCGTCCACATTCGTGGTTTGAAGGGCTCAGACTTGCTGTGCTGGGGGGGGGGTGATTTTTAACCCCCCCGACCAGCGAGTTAGAGGGTTTTAAAATGTCAGTGTAGCCAACCCCTCAGATGTCTCATCTCGCTCCCCACGCCTGAGGCATCCGCCCCAGAGGAGGCTTCTGTGCTCAGAGGTGCCGACTTTGAGAGTCTCTGGGGGTTGCTTGATCCCTGCTCTGCCCCCACCCCACCCAACCCCAAAGCCCCCACCCACCCCATCCTGTCTCTTCCTGTCCTGCACCTTCCTGCCCCATTCCTCCCCCTCCTCCACTTCTTCCACTGAACAGCTTCTTCACACCACTGAACAGCTCGGAGCTGGCAGGCGGGACTCAGTGAACGGGAAAAGGGGGAGCTTGTGGGCAAGACCTGCTAGCGGGCAGGTGGGCACCCGGCTGCTAGTGGGTGCTGGGCACCTATTTTTTTCTGTTGGTGCTGCCACCCCCCAGCACCCCTGGATTTCCTGACTCGCTTCCTTTCACCCTCTAGAGCAGGGCTGGGCCAACTTTTTGGCCCGAGGGCCACATCCAGGCTGCAAAATTGTACAGAGGGCTGGGTAGGGAAGGCTGTGCCTCCCCAAACAGCCTGGCCCCGCCCCCTATCTGACCCCCCCCCTACTTCCCGCTCCCTGACTGCCCCCCTCAGAATCCAGAACCCATCCAACCAACCCTCCTCCTTGTCCCCTGATCGCCCCCTCCAGAGACCCCTGCCCCAACCACACCCCCCCGAACCCCAACCCCTACCTAACCCCCCAACTCCTTATCCCCTGACCACCCCCTCCTGAGACCCCTACTCCAACCATACCCCCAGAACCCCAACCCCTACCTAACCCCCCTACTCCTTATCCCCTGACCACCCCCTCCTGAGACCCCTACTCCAACCACACCCCCAGAACCCCAACCCCTACCTAGCCCCCCAACTCCTTATCCCCTGACCACCCCCTCCTGAGACCTCCAACCCTAACTGCCCACAGGACTTCACCCCCTACCCAACACCCCCTGCTCCCTGTCCCCTAAGTGCCCCGACCCATCCGCCCCTCCACCCCCTGACAGATCCCCAGAACTCCCACAGCCTGTCCTCCGCATGGCCTGGTGGAGCCAGACACGCTGCCCCCCAGGAGCGCACGGTGCCGCTGCAGCACAGCGCGGGAGGAGCCACGGGCCAGAGCGGTGTGCTGAGGCTGCCGGGAGCTCAGGGGCCGGTTAGGAGGGGCCCGCAGACCCTAGTTTGCCCATCCCTTCTCTAGAGCAGTGGTCTTCAGAGTGGGGTGTGCGCAGCCCCGGGGGTGCCCAAGACCCCGTCCCCACCACCAGTCCCGTCCGGGAGACCGTCGAACTCGCAAGCCGTCTATTTCTGTCCCGCAAAAAGGCTGCCAGGGAAAGCAGAAGCTTCTATTCGGTGGCATTTCGGTGGACGTACCCCGCGGGCCGTGAGTAGAGGTGAGACAGTGAAAAGGGGCCGTGGCAGAAAAACTTTGAGGGACGCTGCTCTAGAGAGGAGCAGCAGCCAGGGCTCTGGCTGATCTAGGGGCACCAGGGGAACAGCAGAGGCTTCAGGTGCTGAGAATTTCCCTGACGCCTCAGGGACACAGTGTGAGGTCGTGTCCCAGGATCTCTATGAAAGGAGCAGACCAGGATTTCCTTGGGGTGGAGGGGGAATCTCAGGGGTTGTATAGGGGTATTGCTGGGTTAGAGACTGGCTAAAAAACAGGCCTCGCTGTGAGCAGGATTTGAACCTATGTAGGGGAACCCCATTAGATGGTAACACCAACATCTTAACCACTCAGCCATCACCACTCTACTGCATGAGGGCTGGAGAAACTGGTAAATAATCACAATTCCCAGGCTTGACATCATCTGAAATCCAGAATTCACCCAGCAAACCTGGCTCCCAAAGCACACGGGCAGGTGACCAGATCACAACAGGAATGATGGAGTTGGAGTCTTGTTCTTCACATTAGCAGTGTGAGTACAGAAGGTGGTGGAGCTCTGACTAGGGAGGGCATTATTGGTTGACTTTGTGCTCCATGGCACTGGTTACCGCTGTATATGTATATGCATAGGACCCAGCTAAGGTGTTCTACGTGGAACAAATAAAGGCCGGCTGAATTATTTCCAGGGCCGTAAGGAATAAAACACCAGCAAGTAAAGGGTGGTGTTGACCCATTGACTATAGGCCCAGCACGCTTTCGCTGTGATGCTCTGCTCCATGTAGGTTTGTCTGTAGGATCTAGTCACAGAGCAGCTGAGTTCAGCTGAATACGTTTTACTCCTGAGGGAATTCTGCACAAAAAAGAATAAAAAAAAATCTGTGTGCACTATTTAAAATTCTGCAAAATGTATTCATCAATAAATAAATGTGGAGGCTCCAGCATGGCAGTGGGGAGCACAGGCCACTGGGTGCACAGAGATGAGAAACCGCCCTGCAGCCCCCTCCCCTGGGACACGGACTCAGTGGTGAGACTGCATCTCTCTGCTGCCTTCTCCAGGGATCCACAATGACATGCCTGGGCTAGTGGGAAGGGGTGCATGACCCCTCTGGTGGCTTCCCTTTGCTTCCCCAGAAGAGTCATTTTTCTGCAGGGAAACAACTAAATCTGTGGGGGACATGAATTCTGTGCTTGCGCAGTGGTGCAGATTTTCCAAAGGAGTAAGATTTGAATCTCTCAGGGGGCTTGTTTTAGTTGCAGAGTATTAATCAGGCTGATTCTACTTAGGAACGGCACTGCTCCTCCAGGAGAAAAAGACCCTGCTGCAGAAGAAACCATGTGATTGGAGTCATAGCACATCTCTCCTCTTACAGGAGTGGGATAAGGCTCTGCTTGCACTTTACTTCATCCCTTAATCACTGTGGAAGTGTAAACAGGGAGAGAATTTGTTCCTCTTTTCTATGTGGAGCAGATAAAGGCAGAGTGAAATATTTCCAGACTTGTAAGTAATAAGAAGCGAGCTAGCAGAGGATGGTTTCGATCCATGGACCTCTGGGTTATGGGCCCAGCACGCTTCCACTGCACCACTCTGCTGCAGATGCCATGACTCACTTACAGTGTCACTCTCCATAGTTGACTGAGCTCACAAGCTGTGCAGTGGAGAATTGTGCCCATGGGATTTAGACACTTTCTAGGCAGGTCATTGTCCGTGAGTCACATCTCCAAAGTTGGTCTGAAATGTGGTGGCTGCATTTGCCTTTGGGGTCTCCTTAGTCTAATGCCTCAGGAAAACCAGCCCCTCCCCCCCTTTTCCCCTGGGGAGCTCCAGCCAGTCACAAACACCCTGCCTGGCCCCCAGCCCAGGAAAACCTTGTTTTGCAGGGGGCATGCTGGGCGATGTAGTTCCTGAGAGGTGCCAGCTGGGAGAGGATGAGAGGGGAGGGGAGGGTCAGCCTGGCCTGGGAGACATCCCTTACCTGGACTGGAGAGGGCGGAAGCGCCCCCGGGGCAGGTGGGAGATGTAGTTCCTGACTCTCCTGGGAGCAGAAGTGAAAGAGTGAAACACGACACATCCTAGTTATGCCCGTAGTGACTGCAAAATCTTTGTCTATGCGTCTGATTATCATCCGTGTATTCTTTTCTCGGGAGTCTAGAGACTGACTAGACCTTGACCAGGAAATTTGGATCTTGATAAAATAATCGGATACCCCGGTTAAGGCCCAGGACTTGACACCCACTGGGGTGTTCGACACACAGACAAATACTAACAACATTTTCTGCTTTTAGACGTTGTTTTTAATCAGGGCAACACATTGAAAGAAACCCTGTGAAATCATTTCTCAGCCTGAGCCCTTCACCCACAGTCCTTAGGCCATTGGGCCACCATGTGGATATTTCATTTCCCACTTCAATTTCACACAGAGACACAATTTCCTTTGCACAGATCCATGAACAGAAAACCTCCTCGTGTCTCAGACAGGACATTGAATCCCTGTGAAACCTTCTCTCCAGCAAGGGCAATGGGCAGACAGAGGGGATGTGGCCACCTGCATCCCTGAGAGTGAGATATCGGCTCAGCTCTTCCTTTATGCTGCTGTTGTTAGTCCATGAAACATCGAGGATGAAAGGCCAGGCTGAGTTCATCCACCAACCCCCTGAAATATTTCAGCACCCAGAGAAATCCTGAGCCTGCTCTTGGAATGACGTGCTGGAGATGTGACTAGGAAAGGGACTGTCTGAATTGTCACCCTGGGAATGAACAAGGATCTCTAGCGATGTCGTGAACACAAACACACTCTGACCATGCTCCAGCCGGAGGGGAAATGGGCAGGAATTCTCGCTGTTCAGCCATGGACACACTGACACCAATGTGCAGCCGTGAGTGTGCTGGGGGAGCTGGGCTGAGCAAACAATCGAAGTGACAATTCAGTGAGAACTGAATCATAGTGGAGTGAAGCAGCCCTCAGTCAAGTAGTTGTGACTGTGGTTAAGGCAAATGACTAGAAATCCATTGGGGTCTCCGTAAACAGATTATTATATAACCACCTGGCCTAATGGATCAGGTATCTGACTTCAGATCAGGTGATTGAGGGTTCAAGTCCCTTCGTGGTTGGATTTGTGCAGTTTTATCTTTGTGCTGAAAGTCCTGCTCCCTTCCGCTCTGGAACCTCTTCCTGGCCACTCAGACCGATGTTCCGGCTTGAGTTGGGGTTTGGGAGTCACAAAGGCCGGGGCCTGAGCCCCAGGTGTTTCCACTCCAGCCTTTGCCATTCCTGACTTGCCAAAGCAAAGGGGCGGGTGCCCAGGCTGGTGTGGAGAGGAGTTTCCCTCTTCTCCACTTCTCCTGTCCCTGTGCTGGGGGGACTGGCTGAATAGCCCCTCAGGGGCCTGGGTTTTTCTCTGCTTCTCACCAGCTCAGGAAAAGCCTCTTGGGGGGAAATCTCCTGCCCCACTGCCAAAGTGACACCTTGAGTGGGAACGGTCAGAGGCCCCCAGCAGTGCTGACCCTGCTTTCCTACCCGCTTCTGATAACGGCCACAGAGCGACAGCAGCTGCCCCCCATGCTGGTCTGTGGCTGCTCTTCACTGGGAGTTTGGCAGAGCAGGGAGCAGGTTGGCCGGGTGTCTCTGTGGCTCTCTGCTGCCCACGCTCAGGCATGGTCCTCCCCTC
The DNA here is from genome assembly GCA_032164245.1 of Sternotherus odoratus. NCBI lineage: Eukaryota > Metazoa > Chordata > Testudines > Kinosternidae > Sternotherus > Sternotherus odoratus. The sequence goes on along the minus strand of JAVMKO010000019.1, from coordinate 14,552,961 downwards.
CTCCTGCCCCACCCTCAGATTCTCTGTGGCTTTTCAGGCCCCTCTTGAAGCTGTCAGCACCATCCGCCTCTGCTCTAGGTGCCCAGAGGAGGAGAGGTGAGCTGGGCTCCAGCCTGGGACTCTTCCTCCCTCCTGCCTAGCCCTGACTATGAAGCTGGGCCCTGGAATTCCTCTCTTCAAACACCACGTGGGCAAGAGGAGACATGTGGCAGCAAACACAAGGGCCAAACTTCTGGACATCAGGTGAAGCAGCAAGAAACCAAACCATCACTTCAAACCACAGGACTGTCTGCATCAGGAGGATATTCTAGGGCAGGGGTCTGCAACCTTTACCGCTCAAAGAGCCATTTGGACCCGTTTCCCACAGTAAAGAAAACACTGGGAGCCACAAAACCCTTTTGACATTTAAAATGAAATAACACTCTCTTCTTCCCTCCCCCACCCTCTTCTTCCCTCCCCCTCCCCTCCAGCCGTGCTCTCGCTCTTCTTCCTCCCCCCCGCTCCGGCCGTGCTCTCGCTCTTCTTCCCTCCCCCTCCCCTCCAGCCGTGCTCTCGCTCTTCTTCCCTCCCTCCCCCCCCCCTCCGGCCGTGCTCTCGCTCTTCTTCCCTCCCTCCCCCCCCCCTCCGGCCGTGCTCTCGCTCTTCTTCCCTCCCTCCCCCCCCCTCCGGCCGTGCTCTCGCTCTTCTTCTTCCCCCCTTCCTCCCCCCCGCTCCCCCCCTTCCTCCCCCCCCGCTCCCCCCCCTTCCTCCCCCCCGCTCCGGCCGTGCTCTCGCTCTTCTTCCCTCCCCCTCCCCTCCAGCCGTGCTCTCGCTCTTCTTCCTCCCCCCCTCCCCCAGCTTGCCTTGCCTTGTCTTGCCTTGCCTTGCCTTGTGCCCCGGCCCCGGCTCGCTCTTATCCGCCGGCTCCGCCGCGCTTCGCCTCCTGCCCCGGCCCCGGCCCCGGCCCGACTCGCACTTCTCCGCCGGCTCCGCCTCTCCTCGTGCCCCGGCCCCGGCTCCGCCTCCGTTCTTCTCCCCCCCCCGCCGCTCGCCTCTTATTGACCCCGCCCCTCTCTTTCGGCTGCGGCTCCGCGCACTGGTTGGACAGTGCTGGCGGGCCGCATAGCAAACAGTCTGCGGGACGGTTAAAATTAGCACACACAGGGAGCCGCATCGGAGGGATGAAAGAGCTGCATGCGGCTCCGGAGCCGCGGGTTGCCGACCCCTGTTCTAGGGCCTCCTAACTAAAGACTCGGCTCAAGTCATGCAGCAGAACAGAAACAGCTCACTCTGGCACAGCTGGAGATAGGAGAAGTGAGAACTCTGAGCTCCAGGGTTTTACCACAAGGTCCCACTGAGATGTGAAGTCAGATTGCAGGAGTCAGAGTCCTGAGTGCTGAACCATCACACCATGGGACCAGCTCAGGGGTCCTTTTCTGGACCTTGGTGACCCTCATGGGGCTGGCTGCACAGGGACTGTTGGACCCTCACTAACAGGTAACAGGCTTTTTGGTTGGCTAATTCCCAGGACCAAGAGAAGGGGGAAGGGCCAATGGGAAATCAGGATCCTAAGAGTGACAGTCCCCAGGGGGAGTGGGGAGAGGCCAAAGCTCCAGGTTAGCCGGACTGACGGGACTCTCAGTGTAATGAGGGAATCACCAGGCCAGGAGGGTCCATCCTCCATGTGACTACCTGGGCCAGAGTGGGGCAGAGTTAAGGAGAGAGCAGGAGCCCAAGAAGAGCCGGGAGCAGAGCTGGGCCAGCCACAGAGACCCAGAGCAGATCTGTGCTGGGAGCCGAGTCTCAGCAGCAAGAGCCAGAGAAGCAGCCCAGGGAGCAGCTCTGTGCTGGGAGAGGAGCTGCAGCAACCAAGGCCAGAGGAGCAGCCCGGGGAGATGGAGGCAGAGCCGCAGCAGCACTGGGGCTGGAGGTGGGAGCAGTGATCAGCTTGGCAGAGCGAGGGGGTCCTGGGCAGAAGGCCCAGCACAAGGAGACACCACCAGTCAAGAGCCCTCGCAGGCCAGACTGTGGGGGTATCGTATCTTCTACATGGGGGCTGATGCTGGAAGAAGGGTCCTGCCACCTGCAGTCTGAGCACACGTGACCCTGCCAGAGCAAGTGTCTGGCCTGCGGCATCCCTGCAGCACAGCCAGGGCCTGGGAAGGAGCCTGGGACGTGTGAGGGGGAGACTGTGAATTGCCCTGACACTCCAGAGACACTGGCTGTGATCTCCCTGCCCCACAGAACAGGGTCGTGTGTTTTCCTTTATCTTCCCCCATTTTATAAAATGTATTACTGACTAATAACTTGGCAGGGAAATGCCCAGAGCAGAGAGAGAACCTCAGAGCCAGACACCCCAGCCCCTGTTCTAAGTGACCATCACAAGATTGGGGGTTGAGCCCCCCAGGAATCCTGGGCCCAACCTTGTGGGGGTTATGAGGAGCCTGCCCCCCACAAGAGTAGAAGGAGAGTCAACAGGGTGACTCAGATCCTCTCTGTAGCCCCTTCCAGCAGGGTCATGTATAAGCCAGGGAAGTTTGCCACCACACTAGGCCCAGACCCACCTTTCCACTTATTGCATCTCTCTTCCTCTGGGCTTTCTCAGCACCTGGCTCCACAGCACTTTCTGGCAGCTGCAGGCTGCACCTTCTCAGCCCTGCTCCTGTGGCCATAGGCCTCTTTCTGGAGTCCTAAGGTAATGAACTTTTCCAGGAAATTGCCCCTGTTTCTGGGAACCCCTGTGTGGCTGTGGACACCACCAAGAATCATTTGGCTCCTGGCACACAGGACAACTTAAGATTCAACTGGCCAGACAGGGACTTGAACCCTCAACCCACAAATTAAGAGTCTGATACTCAAACAACTCAGTTACCTAGGCTTATTTAAACACTCTTCTCCTTTCACCACAAGAAAATCAGGCATGAAAAAGTGAGGTAAAAAGAGTCCCAATAACCCCTCCTCTTTCTCTCCATGGCCACTGCCTGTCAGCAGGATTCCTCCCCGGAAAGTCCTGCTGTCTTCAGCGCTGGAACCTCTTCCTGGATGCTCAGGTCAATGTTCTGGCTTCAGCTTCAGCCCCAGGAAGGTGTTGGGGGTTGGGCATCACAAAGAAGATAAGACTATAAGAATGGATGTCCTGGGTCAGACCAAAGGTCCATCCAGCCCAGTAGCCTGTGTAACAACAGTGGCCAATGCCAGGTGCCCCAAAGGGAGTGAACCTAACAGGTACTGATCAAGTGATCTCTCTCCTGCCATCCATCACCCCCCCTGACAGAGGCCAGGGACACCATTCCTTACCCATCTTGGCTAATAGCCATGAATGGATTAAAGCTCCATGAATTTATCCAGTTCTCATTTAAACCCTATAATAGTCCTAGCCTTTACAACCTCCTCAGGCAAGGAGTTCCACAGGTTGGCTCTGCGCTGTGTGAAGAACTTCCTTTTATTTGTTTTAAACCTGCTGCCCATTCATTTCATTGGGTGGCCCCTAGTTCTTATATTATGGGAACAAGTAAATACCTTTTCCTTATTCACTTCCTCCACACCACTCATCATTTTATATACCCCTATCATATCCCCCCTTAGTCTCCTCTTTTCCAAGCTAAAAAGTCCTGGCCTCTTTAATCTCTCCTCATATGGGACCTGTTCCAAACCCCTCATCATTTTAGTTACCCTTTGCTAAACCTTTTCTAATGTATGGGCAAGAGGAAGAGTGTGGCAGCTGCAGATATAAGGACAAAATATTTGGGGCTCAGGTGAAGCAGTGAGAAACACAACCATAAGGTCAGCCTGGAGGAATATCTAGCCAAACTGTTAAGTGGGCATCAGTCACCCAGCAGGAGGGAAGAAACCTAACCTGGTTCACCTAGAATCAGAAAAAAAACCCTAAGTACCTAGAACTCCAAAGTTTCCCAGTAAACTCCAGAAGGTCCTACTGAGATTTGACTCAGATTGCAGGATTCAGAGTCCTGAGTGCTGACCATTACACCATGGGACCTGAGCACTTTACCTTTTCTGGACCTTGTGACTCTCAGCTGGCAGAGGTGGTCAATACTGTCAGCTCTAAGGGAAGGCTTAAAAGCCACAAAGCAACCCAGGGCTTGGCACGAGGAATGGAGGACGATGCCTGAGCATGGCCAGAGGGGCTCCCCCCAAGATGCCCAGCTAGTCCGCTCTACCTCAAGCCCTGTACCCACTCCCATGGGTCCTCCAAGCCCCCACTCCTGTCCCCTTTCTTCCTGCGCTGCATCTTCCTGCCCCATTCTTCTCCCTCCCCCACTTCTTCCTATCCAGAAAAAACCCCGAAGCATCTAGAGTGCCAAGATTTCCCAGCAAACTCCAGAAGGTCCCACTGAGATTTGAACTCCGATTGCGGGATTCAGAGTCCTGAGCATCTCCAAGGGCCACCCTGCCTCACTCTCTTCCTGCCCTATTGGATCAACCAATACACTGGGTGGGGAAGACAGCTCCTGTCTCTCATTCTTAAAGGTCAAGGGGGCCAATGAGGAGCAGAAGCCCCTGTTCTGTTGTCCTGTTTGTGAGCTCAAAATTCCGGACTTGCCTCAGGTAAAGGTGTTGCTGCCCTCCTGGAAAAGAAGCCACCCCTGCACTAGGACAAGCCGACCAAAGCCCAGGATTGAACCAGGAACCTTCAGTCTCACACTCTCCCAGCTGAGCTACGGTGGCAGATCTAGATGTGGCTTTGGCTGCTGCTTTTCTCTGGGATGTTGTCAGCTGTAGTGCACAAAAAGGACGTCACACAGAGCACAGCATCACCCCCTGCTCCACCTCCGGCTCTGCCCCCACTCCACCTGTTCCACCAACCCCGTCCCGATCCATTTCCTCCCACCACCACCCCCCGCCCTGCCGCTTCCTCCCCCATTCCTCTCCCTCCCCCGCTCCTTCCTGTCCCAGCTCCCACCACCCCAGTGCCTCTTGCACAGCACTGAACAGCTGATCACTGGCAGGCAGGAGGCTCTGGGGGCGAAGGGGATGAGTCTGTCGGCCAGGCCTGCTAGCAGGTGGGAGGTGCTGGGCCGGGGTGCTGAGCACCAATTATTTTTTGGTTGGTGCTGCAGCCCCGTAGCACCCCCGGGACCAGGGCCTCTGGCTGCACTGACCTGGGGACTTTCACACTCTTGAGCATCGATGGGCAAACTACGGCCCACGGGCCAGATGTGACCCGCCGGCCATTTTATCCGGCCCACCAAGCTCAGATGCGGGGGATGGTGCCAGTGGCTCCCCAGCCTGGGGTGGGCCGATCGCAGAACGCTGCAGAGCTCCTGGCTGGGGGGGGGATCACAGCACGCAGTGCCCCGCGCTCACTGCCTGGGGGGGACTGGCCAATCACAGCATGTCGCTGGGCCCTGTGCTCCCTGGCCGGGGGCTGTCCCGAGCTTTGCAGGACCCGCCCTCCCGGGCTGGGATAAGCCACCGGGCCTTGAGCTCCCGGGTCAAGTGCAGGGAGCTGCAGGGCCCTGTGCTCCCTGGCCGGGGGCTGGGCCAAGAGCAGCTGCTCTGGGTCCCCATCCTCCCAGGCCAAGTGCAGTGCAGGGAGCCGCAGGCCCCATGCCCCCCGGCTGGCCGGGTCACGGAACACCTGGCTGAGTAAGGTAAGCAAGGGGAGCAGGGGCTTAGGTGGTGGGGTCCCAGGGTGGTGGTGGTTAGGGTGGGGGGATCTTGGGAGGGGGCAGTCAGGGAGCAAAACAGGGGAGGCTTAGATCCAGGGTGGAGTCCTGGGGGGGTGGTTAGGGTCGGGGATCTCAGGGGGTAGTTGGGGAACAAAGAACAGGGGGGTTAGGTAGGGGGTGGGGTTTTGGGGCAGCAATTAGTGTGGGGGGGGTCTCTGGAGGGTGCGATCAGGGGTCAAGGAGCAGGAAGGTTGGATGGGTCGGGAGTTCTGAGGGGGGCAACCAGGGGGCGGGAAGTGGGTGGGGGTTGGATAAGGGGCAGGGACAGGCTGTTTCGAGAGGCACAGCCTTCCGTACCCAGCCCTCCACACAGTTTTTAACCCCAATGTGGCCCTGGGGCCAAAAAGTTTGCCCACCCCTGCTCTAGAGACAGGAGCAGCAGCTGGGGTTATGGCTGATCTAGGGGCGCTAGGGGAGCAGCAGAGGCTTCAGGTTCTGAGAATTTCCCTGACACCTCAGGGACACAGTGTGAGGTCGTGTCCCAGGATCTCTGTGAAAGGAGCAGAAGAGGATTTAGTGGGGGTGGGGAGAGACTGGAGAGTGTCTCTGGGGTTTATAGGGGTTTTGCCTGGGTTAGAGACTGGCTAAAATACGGGCCTTGCTGTGAGCAGGATTTGAACCTCCACAGAGGAACCCTACTGCGTTAACCACTCGGCCATCCCAGCTGCAAGCAGCATAATGCCCTAATGACAGACAAACTGGTAAATCGTCACAATGCCCAGGTTTGACATCACCTGAAATCCAGAATTCACCCAGCAAACCTGGCTCCCAAAGCACAGGTGGGATTTGAGATTTTTTCTCTTAGCCATGTGCAGTAGCACAGAGAGCGCTTTCAACAGGCAACTTAAACCTAAATGGACCAACATTAATATGCCCATGAGATGGTTTTTCTAGTGTGTGGGGGGGTTACTTTATATTCATTCCTCTGTTCCTTTTCTTGTGTTCTTGGTAGTTGTGATTTGCTACGACATTCTCTACTCAGAGACCAGGAGTGGATGATGAGGGCAGAGCACTCTAAATTGTGTACACTCCACTGAGCTACATGAATCATTGGTCTGACCCACTCCGACCCCAGGAAATCATGGGGGGGAAAGAATTAATTGCTAATGAGCTCTGCTGCATAAGGTCACCTTAGGATAACGAGATAGACCAGTATGAAGACTCTTCTTGTACCATTAAATATTAACATGGAAAATATAGAGATTAGTTATTCCAAATTGTTCATTTGGGAAGAAACTCATGCTTGAAAAAAAAGAAACTGGATCATAGATTTGATGGTTATTTTCTACATTATGTAAACCCTGCCACAGCAAACCACAACTACCAGAAGAACAGAAAACTGAGCAGATGAATGAATGTAAAATAATCCTCTACTGCAGCGGTTCTCAAACTTGTTGAGACCGCGACTCCGGCAGCATGGCGCGACTCTCCATGTCCGCCGAAAAGCCGCCGAACAGGCGCGAAGCCCCCTGGACCCCAGTCCCCTCCGGGGGCCAGGGCTCGGGACTCAAGGTGATCGCAGCTTGAGCCGCCACCAGCCCCCAGGGATCCCGCAGCAGCAAGTAGCTGTGGTAGGGGCTTGTGACCCCCACAAAAGTGGCCCACGACCCCTTGAGGGGTCACAACCTCCACTTTGAGAACCCCAGCTCTACTGGAAGAATAACTCACAAGTATATTGACATCTATCTGCACCCTTAATATCTTCATTGAAAAAAACCCATTGACCTCAACACTCTGTAGTGATCATTCTGGGTTTTTTACAATGAGAAACAACCTCACAAAAGTGAAGCCTCAAAAAATTCCCTTCAAGCTCATAGAGGCGCCTCTCTACGGAAACCTTTAGTAAAAGGTGAAAAATTTATACGATCTGAAGAGAAACCAAAGCATCACAATTTGGCTGCAAAGGCGCTGCCAGGGCAACCGCGTGTTCTCTATATCTCAGGGTGACTCTCCTGACCAGTGCCAGTGACAAAAATTTGGGGGCCCCTTACTCTGATCATTTGTGGGCCCCCCTCCAAAAAAAGAAAAGCAACTCCAAAGCACTTCACACTTATGACATAAGTGCTCAGCAGGAAAAAGAGGTTATTCCAGGAAATTGTCATGGCTTGTGGGAATCTGTGTGTGGTCTGGACCCGACCAGGATTCGTTTGGTGACTGGCACAAACCGAGATTAGAAACCAACCACTATAACAAGGGCTCTAACACAGAACCACCCAGTTAAAAGCCTCATGTTCTATCAGAGGTTTGCTGAAAGGATTCACCCTCCACCAGGAGTGCAAGACAGACAAAAGGGGACAAAAAGGTCCCAGCAACCCAATCTCTTTTTATTCACGGCAACTCACCCTCAGCTGGATTCTTCTTCCTCTCTCCTGTGCATCAGTGGGACTAAATCTCCCCACCTAGACAGCCGGTCCATCCACTGCACCCCAATCCCCCCTGTCTGAACTCAGTAGACACAAGAAACACAGTGTCACAGAGTGTGGGGAGTCTGGTCCCTGCACCCCCGCTTCCTGGGATTCACAGAGACTCTCAGCCAGCCAGTAGATTAGAAGGTTTATTGAGATGACAGGAACACCATCCAACTCAGAGCTTCCCAGTCTAAACAGGACCCCTCAGTCAGGCCCTTCTGGGGGACCGGGAGATGAGGCCCAGGGTTTTGGGGCTCCCGGCCTTGTTCCCAGACTTCTTTCTCCCTCCTACCCTGAACAAAAACCCAGCCAAACTGTTTCCCTGCCTCCTTCCTGCCCCCTCCCCCCAAGCCTTTGTTTGAAACACACAGACATCCAGCTGCCCATCACCTGGCTGGGGTCGGGTTACATCCCAGCATCACCTTTTACCGTCACACACAGTGTCGCCTTTTCCAAAGAACTTGGAAAGACATTTCACATGTGACCACGTGGCCTAATGGATAAGGCGTCTGACTTCGGATCAGAAGATTGAGGGTTCGAGTCCCTTCGTGGTTGAATTCGTGCAGTTTTATTTTTGTGCTGAAAGTCCTGCTCCCTTCAGTGCTGGATCCTCTTCCTGGCCACTCAGGACGATGTTCTGGCTTCAGCCGAAGGCCCAGGAAGGAGTTGGAATTTGGGCTTCACAAAGGCCAGGGCCTGAGCCCCAGGTGTTTCCACTCTAGCCTCTGCCATTCCTGACTTGCCATAGAAAATGAGCAGATGCCCAGGCTGGCGTGTAGAGGAGTTTCCCTCTTCCCAGTGTGCGCCTGTCCCTGTTTTGAGGGGGATGGTAAATGGCACCTTTGGAGCCTGGGTTGTTCTCTGCTTCTCCCCAGCTTGAGAAAAGCCTCTTGGGGAAAAATCTCCTGCCACCTTGCAAAAGTGACACCTTGAGTGGGAACTGTCAGATGCCCCCCCAGGGGGACTGGCCCTGCTTTCCTGTCTTCTGGTGTTGGCCTCAGAGTATCAGCAGCCGTCCTGCATGCTGGTCTGTGGGAGGCCTTCAGTGGGGTTTGGCACAGCAGGGAACAGGCCGGCTGGGTGACTTGTGAGTTTCTGCTCCCCTCATCTTGCCCCACCCTCAATTGATTGGTGGTTTTTAAGGCTTCCCTTGGAGCTGTCAGCACCAGCCACCTCTGCTCTAGGTGCCCAGAGGAGGAGAGGTGAGCTGGGCTCCAGCCTGGGACTCTTCCTCCCTTCTGACTAGCCCTGAATATAAAGCTGGGCCCTGGGACTCCTTCCTTTAAATGTCATGTGGGGAAGAGGAAAAACCTGACAGCTGCAGGGACCAAAGCTGTGGAGATCAGATGAAGCAACGAGAAACCCAACAACCAGGTCAACCCACAGGAATCTCTAGCCAGATTGTCACATTCTAGGACACCAACCTAGAGTGACCATCCTCTTGAACCAAAGACCAATCTCTAGTGGGCATCAGTCACCAGCAGGGGAGGGAAGACATCCCTCTGGTTCACCCAGATCGAGAGGAGCGAAAGAGATGAAGTTCCAGGGCTTCACAGCAGACAGCCATAGCTCCGGGAGACCCCACTGAGATTTGAACTCAGATCACAGGATTCAGAGTCCTGAGTGCTGATCATCACACCATGGGACCTGCTACTGTTTCCTTTCTGGACCCCTGTGACTCTCAGCTGGCTGGCTTGCACTCTGCTCTTACTGCTTCCCACCAGCGGTTTCCTCTGGCTGGATTCTCTCTCCTCCTCCCTCCACTATAGTCCTGCTCTACTGGATCTGCGAGTCCCACCCTGAGTCCCCACATCCACTAGCTTGGTCTCTGTTCCCTGCAGGCCTCAGAAATGTCTGGGGGGGGGTCACCCCCCTTCACTAAGTGCCCCACTCATATCAGCCAGCTGCATACTCATCTCCCAGAGCTCAGCCAGCTGTCTCTTGATCCAGTCATGCAGTCACACGCTGACTGGCTTCCCCACCTGCATGGTCTTGTGGAAATCCCCCAGGTGACACTGCAGGACTTGGCACTGTTGGTTTCTTTAATGTCAGTGTTTCCCTGGCTGCTGGAACAAAGTTGCCGACTCCTCCCTCCCCGACTCCCACCATCCCCCTGGTTGCCATAAAACCCTCTGGTGCTTTCCCGTGCTACACGATCCCGGGCCAGCCAATGGCTGCAGCTGCCAGGGCTCAACCCCTGGGATGACAGCTGCCATCCTGCAGGCAGAGCCACCCTGGCTCCAGCGCCCCTTGGTGTGCCCAGGGAGTGGGGTCAGCAGCAGCCAGAGAGCCCCAGGGAGAGTGAGCCAGAGGCCTGGGGAGGCGAAGGAGGCACAGGAAAGATGCCTGGTGGGCCCCCGGACCTGGAGGGTGAGGAGGGAGCACGGGAGCCTCTGCTGGATCTGCGCAACAAGCCAGCTGCTGGCGGCCCCTCCAGTGCGCCTCTGGTGGGGGGTGTCTCTGCCCAGCTCCAGCCCCACTCTGCCCACTGCCAGCAGCTGCCAGCAGCCTCCCTGCCCAGCCCAGCAAGGAGCCCATGCAGCGGGGGGCTGGCGAGCAGACCTGGGAGGAGTGCCCCGTCTGCACTGAGTCCTAGGACCACGGACGGCACTTCTGGGCCCACCTTAACTGCCGTCACGTGCTGTGCAGCACCTGCCTGTGCGCCCTCCTGGAGCGGGCCGGCGCCGCTGAGATCGGCCACGTGCGCTGCCCCATCTGCAGCCAGAAGACGCCCCTGCTGGAGTGGGAGCCTGCAAACTGCAGGAGGAGTTGCAGCTACTGCAATCCCAGCCCGCCCCAGCCTCCCTGCCAGCCCTGCCCCTGCCACCCCGGAGGCCGGGGCTCTGGAGCACCACTTCCAGGTGTGCTTCACACCAGCTGCACGTTCGCTGCCTGCCCTGCATTCGCTGCCTGGTCAGCGCCTGCCACCAGAGAAATCAATCAATCAGGGGCTGAGGGGGGCCCCAGGGAGCTTGGCAGGCTGCAGGGAAGGGCTAGGCGGGCCGCCTGTTTGAGCCCCCTGCCTTCTCCATGTTGTCACAAAACAGCCTGGTTTCCAAGTACTTCTTTGGAAAAAGCAGACCCTGCATTTCTGGATCCGTCAACTGAGGGGGACTGAGACACTCTGGGCACAAGAAGTCAAGTTCCCAGTAAGATAAGTGTCTTAACTCTGTGGAGCCAGGTGTAGGACTTTGGCAGGAGGCTTAGGCCTGAGGGATAAGGGTGCAGTGGGTGGATTGGCTGTCTAGTGCAGAGATTTAGTTACATAGACAGTGTCTGCATCATGTTAGGGGCACTGGTGTATTCTTTAAATTTCCCACCCCAACCTAACAAACATTTGGGTCTGGGGTGCATTGAATTCACTGAGTACAGAACTACAATGTAATGAGAAAACCTCAACCAGCAAGTAGTTGTGGCTGAGTGGATAAGGTGATAGACTAGAAATCTATGGGGATCTCCCCATGCAGGTTTAAATCCTGCCAACTCCAGGAGTGTTCAAGTGATTTTAGTGCCTGAGCATCCACAGTGCAAAGAGGAGTCAGATCTGGTCTCACTCTTATGGCTTGTTGTCTCTACTTCCCAGGGGATGGATGTGCTGTGATCAATCCACAGTGGGGCCACAACTCTGGGGGCTCTTCGTTCTTGCCCATGTGTCCAGAGGTTGATGTTTAATGTTGGGAGCAGCTTGTTTCCGTGTGCAGTGATACTGGAAGGGAGGGTTTGGCCTTGGAATGGAGCGAGGAGGCAGACTAGAGCCCTGCATCAGCGCAGGAGATTGTCCTAGCACAAGGGAGCTGCCTGCCAGCCATCTTTTTCCTTGGTTAATTGGGATGTGGAAAAATGCAACATTTGGAAGTGTAAACAATTTCTAAAAGAGCAGCCTGCACTGGAGATCTCATCAACAGATGGTTTCACATCATAATCCTGCTCCACGTCCCCTGCCAATTTTTGTGTCATAAACCATATTTCCTTATTCTCTTAGAAATATTTTTCTTTTTGTTATATTATTATGTGCCTCTTTCAGACATCAGGAGAAGCTGATTAGTGAACCTGAAAGTGTGAACAGAACTCAGGGTTTAACAGGTTTATATAAACCAAGAACAGTATTTAAATATCTCTGTCGTCCCCCCTTCACTTCCTGCCCCCTCAAAAAACATGCATGGTTCTCTGTAACTCCATTCCTGGCAGGGGAATCCAGAGCTTTGAGGACAGTTTCCAGTTTGTCACCAGACTCCCGCAGTGGGACTGTGTCCATTAGTCACGAAAGTCAGCATTGTCAAGGGGGGTTAGGGGCTGGGAGCCAGGATTCCTGGTTTCTATCCCTGGCTCTAGAAGGGGAGTGGGGACTCATAGGTTAGAGCAGGGGGTCTGGGAGCCAGGACTCCTGGGTTCTGTCCCTGGAAGAGGAATGGGGGCTACTGGGTTAGAGCAGGAGGGGCTGGAAGTCAGGATTCCTGGGGTCTATTCCTGGCTCTGCACTGTGATCTTCAGCAAGTTTTCCCCCTTTCCCGTTTAAGGACGATACTGACGTCCATGCTCTCCCATAGTTAGGTGGATGAAGATTGATTAATGTTATAAAAATCTTCTATTTTCAGTGTTAAACATTCATTATGGATTGAAGTGGTTGAGGCTGGGTCTAGTGTCCAGGACTTTCTGTGGTGTGGTGCAATGCGTGAGGGGTACATTGTGGCTGCACTGGGAGGGGTGGAGGGTTGCAGGACTCGGCCCTTATCTGGGGAGCAGACTGATCCCTGCAGTGGGATGAAAGGTTTTAGGGGGTGGATTTTTCCCCATTGATCGTTCTCTTCATTCCATTTCAGAACCAAATAACAGTCTGATTCCCGTTGTGTCTGGAGTTATCGCTGCAGGTGTCCTGATCGGTGTTCTCATCGGAGTAGTCGTCTGGAAGAAGAAACACCCAGGTAAAGAGCCTGGGATGGGGGATTTCCTGGATTTGCTGGTTCCTGCACATACCCCTCAGGACAACAGCAGTACAGGAGCCAGTGTCCGTACAGTGTAATTGCCCCACTGCGGGACTGAGCTAATGACCCCCAAGGGGAGCTGCTGGAGGGCCAGACCCAGAACCTGACTGCGGGTTACAGTTTACATGGGGTGAGGTTTTCCAATGCGCTCAGCAGCCAGTGCACCGAGGTCTTTGGAAACTGTCTCATTGTCTCGTTCTCTCCTGATGATCGTGAGCACCTGGGACCTTGAGTCCATTACTGAGCACCGGGGGCTGTGCTGGGCCAGGGACCCTGTTTGTGAGCTGTGGACACAGATCGGAGTCAGTTCCTGCCTTGGGAGCTGCATTCACTGAAATTTCCCTTCTCTCTGCAGGGAGGGAGGGAGACGGCTACGCTGTAGCTCAGGGTAAGTGACAAGATCCGTCGCCTCTTCTCAAGTGGCCATCTCTGAACAGCCGTCAGTATTTGCGTGTGGATTTTAGCCTGGATCCACTGTTAGGAGATCCTCACCCCCACTCATCGGACTTGTCCACAAGGAGGATTTTAGGGAAACCTCCAACTATTGTTCTAGTACCACAGAATCGTAGGAGTGGAAGGGACCTTGAGAGGACACCTAGTCCAGTTCCCTGCACTCGAGGCAGGACTAGGTATTACCTAGACCATCCCTGACTAACCTGCTCTTAAAAACCTCCAATGGGGGAGATTCCACAACCTCTCTAGACAATTTAATGCAGTGCCTAACCACCGACAGGATTTTTTCCTAATATCCAACCTAAGCTTTCCTTGCTGCCATATAAACCCATTGCTTCTTGTCCTGTCCTCGGAGGTTGATGAAAACAATTTTTCTCCCTCCTTCTTGTAACATCCTTTTATGCACCCGAACACTGTTGTCATGTCCCCTCTCAGGCTTCTCTTCTGCAGACTAAACAAACCCAATTCTTTCGATCTTACCTCATGTTTTTAGACTGTTAATCATTTTTGTTGCTCTTCTTTGGACTTTCTCCAATTTCTCCACTATCCTTCCTGAAATGTGATGCCCAGAACTGGACACAATACTCCAGCTAAGGCCTTATCAGCACAGAGTAGAGTGGAAAAAATTACTTCTCCTGTCTTGCTGTCAACACTCCTGCTGATAGATCTGTAGCGGGGCGGCGACTCACCCCGCGGTGCCTCCTGCTGGTCCATCCGGGAATTAGCTCAGTCCAGCCACTGGAGCGCCCTCTGGATGCCGACGTCCTGCTTGCTGCTGGCCCAGAGTCCCTGCCTGGACCCCGGTGCAGCACCCCTTCAGGTCTTAGGGTCTCCCTTCCCTGGGGAACCCCCACGCTCTGTCCCCACCTTGCCTCAGTCTAGGCAACGGCCAGTCACCACTTGTCCCCGTTCACTGGGGCAGCCTGCAGTATCATCACTGGCAAGGAGGGTTTGGCCTGCTGCCTCTAGAGCCATGGGCTGCCCCTGCAACCCCAGTACCCCTTTGTTGGGCCTTCCCCTAGGCCCTGCAGCCTGGGAGTTTCCAGGCAGGGGCTTCCCCAGCTCCTCCTGCCTTGCCCCAGCCCTGCTCCCCTCTGGGTATCTTGTCAAGCTCCCAGCAGCCAGGCCCGTCCGCCTCGGGAAGCAGAGGAGACTGGCTCCCTTGGGCTCCAAACTGAGCCCTTTTTATCAGGGCCAGCTGGGCCTTAATTGACCCAGCCCCAGCTGTGGCTGCTCAGCCCAATAGGGCTGGAACTTGCTCCCAGGCAGAGCCCTTTCTTGGGCTGTTTTAAGCCCTTTTTCCCCGGAGTGGGGCAGCCGCCCCACCACACTTGGCCTTTCTGATTTTCCACTTTTTGTAGGAGTCTCGAGTTCAGCTCATTGAAGATCTCCTGGATAAGCCAGTGTGGTCTCTGGCCACCCTTCCCGTCCTCCCTGTGCAGCGGGATGGGTCACACTTGATCATTTCAACTCTCTCCAACTGTCTTCCCCTCTAGACTTCCTTCCCATGCAGAGCCGCCCTGTCCTTGGACAGTTTGGGGTGGTTGGCCTGGGCCCCGCGCTTTGGGGGGCCCCATGCTTCAGGGGA
This sequence comes from Sternotherus odoratus, assembly GCA_032164245.1. Classification (NCBI taxonomy): domain Eukaryota; kingdom Metazoa; phylum Chordata; order Testudines; family Kinosternidae; genus Sternotherus; species Sternotherus odoratus. The sequence continues at coordinate 14,537,861 of JAVMKO010000019.1, read as the reverse complement.
CGCGGGGCCTGGGTGGCACGGGAGCAGGTGGCAGGGCCCCGGCCCACTCTGCTCTACCCCACCCTGTTTGATGGGGACATGGGGCCTGGATGGCATGGGGCCGATAGTGCCACTGGTCCCGCTTTGCTCCACAGACCTCGCCAGCTCCCAGCATTGCTCGGGGGAGGAGGGGGTGGGCACTTGGGGGATGGGGGCAGGAGGGGCTGGGGTTAGGTGGAGCCTGGGGTGGTGGTAGTGGGGTTGTTCTGGGCCCTGCACCCTCCCTAGGGACAGCCCTGCTGCAATGGGAGTCTTTCCATTGACTTCAGATCACACCACTGACACCTTGATGACCAAGAGTTCAAATCCCCTCATGGGAGATATTTACATAAATGATACACTGTGTCTGAAGCCATCTAATGGCTGGTACCAAGAGCTGGTATAAAGTGCACAGATCTGCCAGGCCATGCTAGGGTGCAGGAGTCCAGCTTTCTCTTCACCCTCTCTGGGGTGCTTCCAGCAGGTCATGGAGGGTGTTTGAGAAGTGCCAACAAAACCTCCTCCCAGCACCACCCTTCCTCCTACAGTTGACCCTTAGCCATGCCTCCCTCCCCCCCCCCTTACTCCAGAACAACAGAAATTCACATGCAAGTACTTTGTTTCCATGGAGTTAAGGCTGTAGGTCCCCAGCCCTGCCCTGGGATCCCTGTGTCCTTTCAGAATGGGTGTGTGGAGGTGTGTAGGGGGGTGTCGCTCTCAGTCTCTGATGGAGCCCATGCCCCTTTGCTACAGAGTGTTTAATTCCCAGAATTCAAAGGTTGCAAGCCAGGATATGCTGAGGTAGAACGATGCTTCCCACACAACTCGAACTCTGCCCCAGTGGGTCTGGGAATAGGAACAGTGAATAGACCAGTACCTCTGCAAACCAAACGTGCCCTTGTCTGTGTGCCCAGTGGCACCCCAAATCAGCATTCCTCTTCATACCGTCCACATTGCTCTGCCATTGATTAAGGTGGGAATTGCTGTTGATTGGCAGGGGTGAGGGTGAAGTCTGTGGTCTGCTTAAGGGACCCCTCTGGGCACAGACTGAAGGGGTGGAGTTGAGGTCATTTGGCAGGAGTATCCTTAGCCCAGCATGTCCTGCTTTGCTAGTCTTTGAATGTTGAGTATTCAGTGCTCCCGTTCTCACGAGGCACGAAGAGCACAAGTCCGGGCTGATCCCCTCCAGTGGTAACGTTGTTTGCATGTGAATAATGGCAATCCAGGGCAGCTGCACTGTAGACTGATCTGTGCGCCAACCACTCACCGCTAGGGAAGAGTAAGTGATGACTGTTCCCTGTGGATGAGAGTTCCTGTATCCACTAACTCCACTGAAACCCTGCCCTGTGAGAGATGCTAATAGACTCTCCCTTCTCCTTCTCTGCACAGCAGGTGACCAAGGATCGAGTGGCTCTGACATGGCTGCCAATGGTAAGTGGGGGGGGCTATAGCCTGGGGGTTCACTGCTCTCACTGGGGCCTCTGGAGAGAGACACCTAGTTCAAGTCATTGGCCCCCGAGTCCCACTGGCCTGTCCCCCCCAAGGAGCAGAACAGGGGAGTTCTGGGTCTCTTATTTCCCTTGTATTCACACTGTGGGTGCAGGAACAGGTTTGCACCAAATCCCCCCTGTTTTCTCTGCGATGCATGTAGGTGTGAAAGACTCTGGTGAGGGGGATTTCCCTGTGACTGCTGACACAGCATGGGCTGAGATCGGCTTTTGTAACGATAAATCCAGCTGTTCAGAGAACAGTCTCCAGTGAACCTGTGCGGAGGAAGCAGGAGGGACAGAGCCCAGCACCTCAGGCTCAGGAACCCGGGTCTCTGACACTTGAGCTAGAAGCTCTGTCGGTGGGGTTCGGGATTTTGTCCACTGCACACTGCAGCCGCTAGGGGGACCCTCCCACAGCAGAGTGCACTGTCATTGCGCAACATTATGGGGGTTTCCTTAATAGACGTTGCCTGTGTTTAATTTCTGTAGCTTAACAGAGCCAGCTGGAGTCTGGGCCACGACCTGAGGGGATCCCAGAGAGGAAGATAGATGAGCTCAGCTCTGTCTCCCTGCAAGAACCAATCAACCTCTCCCAGCTTATCTCTGGAACTCGGAGTGTCCGGGGGGGATTTCTGGCCTCCTCGATCTGCTGACTGAACCACTCTTTCCTCTTCAGATGTAACAAAGAGTCCTGTGGCACCTTAAAGACTAACTATAAAGTTTTGAAGCTATGCCTACCTTCATGCCACCAGCTTCCATCCCACACATACCACACGATCCATTGTCTACAGCCAAGCACTGAGGTATAATCGTATTTGCTCCCACCCCTCAGACAGAGACCAACACCTACAAGATCTTCACCAAGCTTTCTCAAAACTACAATACCCGCACAAGGAAATAAGGACACAGATCAACAGAGCCAGACGTGTACCCAGAAGCCTGCTGCTGCAAGACAAGCCCAAGAAAGAAAACAACAGAACACCACTGGCCATCACCTACAGTCCTCAGTTAAAACCTCTCCCATGCATCATCAGTGATCTACAACCCATCCTGGACAATAATCCCTCACTTTCACAGGCCTTGGGAGGAAGGCCAGTCCTGGCCCACAGACAACCTTAAGCAGATTCTCACCAGCAACAGCACACTGCACCACAATAACTCCAACTCAGGAACCAATCCATGCAACAAACCTCGATGCCAACTCTGCCCACATATCTACACCAACACCACCATCACAGGACCTAACCAGATCAGCTACACCATCACTGGTTCATTCACCTGCACATCTACCAATGTCATATATGCCATCATGTGCCAGCAATGTCCCTCTGCTATGTACATCGGCCAAACTGGACAGTCCCTACGAAAAAGGATAAATGGACACAAATCAGATATCAGGAATGGCAATCCACAAAAACCTGTAGGAGAACACTTCAATCTGCCTGGACACACAATTACAGATTTAAAAGTCACCATACTGCAGCAAAAAAACTTCAAGGCCAGACTGCAAAGAGAAACTGCAGAGCTGCAATTCATTTGCAAGTTTGATACAATCAATCTAGGATTGAACAAGGATCTTGAATGGTTTGCTAATTACAAAAACAGCTTCTCCTCTCTCCGAGTTCACACCTCCAATTCAGCTGCTAGAAGAATACCCCACCCTCCCTGATTTGAGATAACAAGCTGGTTCAGCCTGATTGGACTAACCTTGTTACCTCCTACCTGGTTCTTGCCTACTTATCTATACCTGCTCCTGGACACTTCCACTGCTGCATCCGACGAAGTGGGTATTAGCCCACGAAAGCTTATGCTTCAAAACTTTATAGTTAGTCTTTAAGGTGCCACAGGACTTTGTTACCTCTGCTATTCCAGACTAACACGGCTACCTCTCTGAGTCCTGTCATATGTAATAGATTTCTGGAATAATGTTTCATTTGCACAAAATAATGTCCAAAATTTCAATGGTTAAAACTGAGTAAGATTTTAGTATTTCTGCATTTAGTGTGTGCACTCCGTGCTCTGTGCAGTGCTGTTCGCACACCCTGTCTGGTACACTAGACGTGAGCGGTAACTGCTTGGTGGGGGACGTATTTTTTCCTGTAGAATTTCAGGATTAGAACATGGTAAATGGCCGGGTCTACTCACAGCTGGTAGTGCTGTTGCCGTCGTCAGCCTGAGGGAGTCTGTTGGCCAGGAAGAAGTGTCTGCGTTTAGTTTATAAGTGCCCCTAATTTCCTTTTCACTATTCATAGAGCCATAGAAATGCTGGGCTAGAACGGACCTCAAGACATCAAGTCTAGCCCCGATATCAGGTAACACCAAGTAAACCTAGACCATCCCTGACAGGGGTTTATCTAAACTGTTCTTATAAACCTCCAGTGATGGGGATTCCACATCCCCTCTAGGCAACCTGTGTGACGAAGTGGGATATTTTCCTAATGTTGCGTATGTAGACAGTGCATGCCTCAGTTTCCCCCATGTGCTTCATGTCTAACCGAGGTGGGAGGAGGTGTCTATTGCTGCAGAGGACCAGGTGTGACCCATTCTAGCAGCCTGGACCCCAGACCATGGCCTGGACACTTTGTAACTTAGCGACTGATTGACCTGAAGGCCCAGCCCAACTTGGAGCCAGGCAGTTGTGGGCAGCGAAGAGAACAAAGAGCTGAAGAGAGTCGCCAGGAGATCTGTCTGCCTGGGAAAGAAGACGAAGATGGAGGCGGGACCGTGGAGGTGATCTAGGGTGCGCCACAGAAAGGAGGAGTCACTTCAGGACTGGGAACAAAGAGCGGCCTGAGCCCAGCTGGATGGGGACAGACCCAGATGGACGCCCCTGAGAACGACTTGTGCTGTGCTCCAGACGTACAATAAACACGTCTGTGTTGCGCTGGCTGAGAATCACTGCAGGCTGGTGAGAGGCCGGCAGGCTGAAGGCTCAGATGCCCCTAGGAATTAATTTTTATTTTTTCATGGAAATATATTTTTATATCCATCTCCTCTGTGTTCAGCAGTTCCGCTGACTGGGGGAGGGGCTGTATAATGTCTAAAAACCAAGCAAACCTGTCCCTCAGTTGAAATCAGATCCTATCCCCTCATTGTGATACAGTGTACCCCAAGTAATGCCCTGAACTCCCCATTCACCACTGTTATATGGTTATGATCTAGTTTGTACAAAGTAGGCTTTGTGAGGCATCATTTGAAAACTCATAATCTACTGAAGATCATTGTCCTGTTGAAATGAATGAACCAACATTGTCTGTGGAGCTAGGAGATTTTACACTGTTTTACTGAAGCCTTTTTTTTTTTTTACTGAAGACTTGAGTGTTTTGGTTTATTTTGCTTGGTAACTTTGTTCTGACTGTTACTTGAAACACCTTAAATCCTACTTTTTGTACATAATAAAATTACTTTTGCTTATTAACAAAGCCAGAGTAAGAGATGAATACCCGGGGGAGCAAGCAGCTGCGTCTCTCTCTCTCTGTGTTATCGAGGGCCGACAATTCAGGAGTTTAGCTTTTATAAGGTTTATACAAAATAGAAACATAAAATCCTACTCCTCCATCCGGGGCTCTGCAGGAGATTGAGGATCCCCAGCAGAAATGGAGGGGGAAGGGCTGGCATAGCAGGTGCTGCACATGGGAGGGAGGGGCCCTGGCAGAGCTGTGGGGGGAGCCCAGGGCTGGGATAGCAGCGGTGGCAGGTCCAGATTGAGGGGAAATACAAGAACTGGGGGGCAGAGCTGTGATAGAAGGGGCTGTGGGTCGGGATTGGGGGGCACTGGCAAAGCTGGGGGGTAGGTGTGGGATATGTGGGGCTTTGGCTAGGATTGAGGGGCCCTGGCAGAGCTGTGGGGGGAGCCCAGGGCTGGAACAGCAGGGGCTGAGGGTCAAGAGTGAGGGGCACTAGCAGAGCAGTGACTGGGGAGCTCAGGGCTCACCCGACTTGTTCCCCATCCCCTTTCATCCCATCAGTAACCCCAACCCAGAGAGCTCAGTCCCCACAAGAGCTCCAGGTTCTCCACCCCCACCTCCACCAATTCTACCCTCTCCTCCCCCTGGTCTTCTGACTATTCAGCACCAACACTGCAGATGTGTGATCCTCCCCCAACTCCACTCCTCTCGCAGACCACTCAAGCTCCTACAGGTACAATTGCTGGGTGAGCACCTAACACTGATGGTGCAATTCTTTCAGGCTCTCCACAGAGCCCACGTCGCTCTGGGGTAGGAGGGAGCCCTCAATAGGAAGTAAAAGGTCCAACCATTCCTCACACCCTGTCTCAGACAGGACAGTCCGATCAGCACAGCCACGGGAAGGCAGAAACACAGGCCAGGAGACGGAGCTTCCACCTCCACCAGGTGAGAATGCAGCCTCCTGGGAGGAACCTGCTATGTGCCCAGGGGCCTTTATTCCTCCAGCCTGCGAGGACAGAGGGGACGTCAGGAAGTTTCCCCGTCAATCCCACACACAAAAGGCCCTTTTGAGGAAAGACAAAATCCAGAACAGGAAATGATTGTAGAAGACAGAGATTTTTTTAGGTTTAGAGAGGTAGCTCATTATCTGGCCCGGGACTTAAAGCCTGGAGCCTCCGATCAAAAGGCTGATGCTTTACCAACTGAGCTAGCCAGGCTCACCAAGCAAAAGAGCAAATTCATGCTGAAGAGAAGCTAGTCAAGAAAAAGAAAGGAGGAAACAATAGAGGAAACCTGCTGCTCTCTCTCTTCCCAGCCCTAGCCCTGGCCAGCTCTTCCCTCCCAGAACCATGAAGCACTTTGCCAGCCACAGACCCCAGTCAACTCCAACCTCCCCGAACTCTAGAAGGCCCAATTCACCAACCTGGCCACACTTACAACCCTCCTCTTCAGCCCTGACTAACAGGGAGGTTTATTAAGTCTCCCTCCCTCAAGCCCCTCCCCCCTTCACCATTCCTGGGTAAAGACCAACCCCACCCAAGTGACTTTGGGCCAGTAGGTCAACCAATAGGGCTGCCTCCTAGGCCTGGCTGCAGCCCAGCTGCAGGGCCCGGAGTAAATCCAGATTCTCTCCTTCCCTGTAGGGCTCCAGGCAAGACCAGCCTCCTGGATCTGACATCCCCTCTGGCACTAAAGTCACAACAGTGAGCAGGCAAAATACTGACTCCCGGGTCATTTGTATGAGTGAGACAGAGCCTTGAAACTCCACCTGTGCTGAGCTATGGAGCTACAGGTCCCAAAGTCCCTCTGAGATCTGAGCTCAGCCTGCAGTATTCAGGGATCTGACGGTGCCTTTTACATCATGGGACCAGATGGGGTCACAGTCTCCAGACACCTGTGACCCTCAGCTGGCAGCTTGTACTCTGCACTCCCAGCTTCTCTGCAGCTGCTCCCTCTCTCTCCCTCCCCCCTCTCTGCTGCGCTCTCCCTCCCCTTGGCTTTCTCAGCACAGTAGCCCCACAGTGCTTCTGATCAACCAGAGACTGCGCTTTCTGGTCCCACTCCTGCAGATGTGGCTTGTATCCTGCTTCCTAAGCACTCAGCAAGAGAAAGGGGCCTTTACAGGCTAGTGTCATGGCTTGTGGGAATCCGTGTGTGGCTCTGGACTCGAAGGGGATGTGTTTGGTGACTGGCACACACAGTAGATTAGAAACCAACCGTTAAAACAAGGGCTCTAGCACAGGACCACCCAGTTAAAAGCCTCATGTTCTATCAAAGGTTTGCAGAAGGATTCACCCCTCCACCAGGCGTGCAGACAAAAGAAGCTCCAGGAACCCAATCTCTTTTTCTTCATGGCTACTGCCCCTCAGCTGGATTCTTCTTCCTCCCTCCTGTGCACCAGTGGGACTAAAGCTCCCCACCTAGACAGCTGGTCTGTGCCACAGTCCTGCACCTGTCTCCATAGAATTAAGTCTCACGTCTCGCTGGAGCTCTTCTTCTCCCCAGGGAGTCTCTGTCCCCCTCAGTAGTTGACCCAAGAAACACAGTGTCGCCTTCTCCAAAGAAGTGCTAGGAAAGGCTCTTCTGAAGAGACCATGTGGCCTGACAGATAAGGCATCTGACTTCAGATTTGTGCAGTTTTATCTTTGTGCTGAAAGTCCTGCTGTCTTCAGGGCTGGAACCTCTTCCTGGCCACTCAGGCCGATGTTCTGTCTTCAGCTAAAGCTCCAGGAAGGAGTTGGGGTTTGGGTGTCACAAAGGCCAGGGCCTGAGCCCCAGGTTTTTCCAGTCTAGTCTTTGCCATTCCTGACTTGCCAAAGAAAATGGGCGAAAGCCCGGGCTAGCGTATGGAGGAGTTTCCCTCTTCCCAATGTGCGCCTTTTCTTTGCTTCAAACACCATGTGGGCAAGAGGAGAAGTGTGGGGCAGGGCTTTTCTAGCCCTCTCAGCCCAACCTCAGCTGTGGGCCATTTAGCCTACTCCCTCACTGGAAGCTAGCCTTCATTAGGGCTCCCAGCTGTGCTCCCTACCAGCTACTGCCAGCCCCTTCCCCCCCCCTCCCCCCCACCAGAAAGCAGGGTTCAGCCTGCAGAGGCAGGGCATTCTAGGGGTTTTACCCCTGCCCTGCCACAGGGCCCCAGAGTACGAGGGAGGGGATTTTGTGAGCCTCCAGCAGGGATGGCAACAGGGTTTGTTCTCCCAGCACTGAATCCTGCCCCACCTAGGTCCCCAAGGTGTCTGGCTGCAGTTTATCGGCGAGGGGCTTCCCCTCCAGCCTCTGGCCAATGGTATCCCCACTCAGGGCAGCCACGTGGCTCTCGGAGCTGGCACCAGCTTTCCCCTTGCTCCTGGTGCTGCAGCTCTGCTGTGAGCCCAGGGCAGTGTGGGGCTGGGCTTTCCACTTACTCTTGGCCCCAGGCTGCAGCAGCTGCTCCCCTTGAAGCCCCAGGGTCCTGCTTGGAGCACCCAAGAAGGCTCCAACCGCCTGGCCCTTGTGAGGAAATTTCACTCACCTTTGGATGTCCCCTCTGCCCGGTCCCTCAGGAGCTCACCTGGCTGTGCTCCAAGCGGCGCTTGGGGATGCAGGGGAGTGGGAGCACCCAGCTTGGGGGAGGGAACCCCTGGAGACTGGGCTACCCTCCCCTCCCCCATGCACTGAGGGGACTCAGTGGAGATGGGCAGATTCCATGAGCATTACTGCCCCTGGGGCAGGCTCTAGAGAGCACCAGGACCAGTACACAGTCTGGAGGGGCACAATGCCCCTGCATGCTCCCAAATCTCTGCCAGGGGCTGGTCCCACTAAGCCCTGCTGTGCAGGGCTGGCCCAACCAATCTCTGCCATGCCCTTTTTTTTCCCCCCATGGCTTTGCATCCTGGTGACTGCTCCACTTGCCCCATCCTGATTACAACCCTGCCCCAGAACCCACCGCACCTGTCTCAGCTGTTTGCAAGTGCCTGCTCACACAGAAGGGCTTTGCAGAGTGCCCAGAAGTTTCAGACAATTTCAGGCTAGGAAACACCCTGCCAGCAGCCCCTCTTACGCCAAGGAGCACTCCACTCTCATGCAGCAGTATTATGGCAAATGAAGTGAGGTCTCTCTCAAATAGGAAGACCTCAGGCCATTTAGGGCTATGTTAAAACTACCACCTTAAATTGCACATGGAAGCCAACAAGCAGACAGTGCAGAACCCAGGGCACTGGTATAAAAGAACCCAGTACTGGCCTTCACCTGCCGGAGAAGACGTGGATCCAAATGAAAGCTTGTGGTGTGATGTTCCTCCAGCACATCTGCAATCTTCATAAGGAAGATGCTGAAACTGAAATAGAAAAGACCTAAGCAATGTCTACACTTCATGCACTCCAGCTGTGCCTGTGCAGTGCCGTAGTATAGAAGTCTCCTATGATGATGGGGTTTTCCCCCCATCACTCTATGTAATCCATTGCCCCAAACAGTGACAGCTAGGACAACAGAACCATTCAGCCTAATTGTGGCTACACCAGTTAGGCCAGCATAATTACATCATGCAGAAGTGGAAATTTAACACACATCGGACCACCTTAGCTAGGTCAACCTAGTTATTATGCATAGGCCAGGCCTAGAGTCATCCCCCTCAGACATTGTTCTACCTACCTGAAAGACCACCGGCAATTTGGTCTCAATCTGATTAGTTAGATCTGTGAGGTATGCCGTGGGAGGTATCTGAAAAAATGATATCATTTGCCAAGTTTGATGATCTTATTTCTATGTTTCTATCCCCTTTGTTGTGTGAATTATAGATCTGTAGGGTATGTCTGTATTTCCAAACTTGTGCTGTGAATCTGCAGGACACCCCCAGACAGATTTGCATCAGCACTAAGCCTGTTCGATGGTTTATCCATTTTGTCTTATTTTCTCCTCCTTACGATGAGTAACTTTTCTACAAACAAAGCTCTGAATAAAGGACTGAATGACCCAGTTATTGATGTTTTCCAGAGCCAGTAAACTCACCAATACTGCTAAAAACCTGATATATGGACTTTGAAGTCTCTGTATGCATCTTTGATTGCTTTACCATTGAATAACTCTTCTTGTTCTCTCTTTTTTCTTTATAAAAACCCTTAGTTTTAGTCCCTAAAAGATTGGCTGGCAGCATGATATTTTGGTTAAGATCCAAACCTGGCAACATGGCTGACCCTGTAGCGTCAGAACATTTTGTATAGTGGGAAGCATTTTCAAATAACTTCGTCCTATATTGGACCTATGCTATGTGCTAGGTGGGAGTCAGAGACTGGAATCCAATAAGGGGAGCTGTGTGATTTATTTTCTCCGCTTCTTGATAACCAGTGTGGCGGATCAGGAGCACAGTTTGTGAGTAGTTGGTGAGTTAACTTCAGCACTAACCACCAGTTTTGGGAGAATCTGCTCTCCTTTTTGTAGTCAGCCCTGACATTGGCAACCTCAGTAAAGGGCTGCCCCAGGTACTCCTGCTTATAAGGTCCATGAAGTAACTAGAAGTTTCACTCACCTCATCAACAAGGCAGCTGTGACTGATCAGGCAGTTAGCTGCCTGGAATGAAGCCACTGACTGAGGCTTTGCAGATGCCGTAGTTCAGCCACAGAAATGCTTCTCTGCTTCCCCCACAGCGGTGGTGCAAGATTTTAAAAATGGCCTAAAACAAAGAGTCAGGTTCAGCATGAGATGTGGGGCACTAGTACCCCTTCCATCTTCGCTCATGCGTCACCTGTTGCAAGGCAGCTGTGAATAGGGTGGGGTGGGGGCTGGAGGAAAGAGCCAAGAAAGTAAAGGGTTAGAAGTCACTGTATTGATGGCTGATGACAAGACCATCATAAAAATCCTACCAGCCCATCAACAGAGGGGTCTCCTCAGTGTCCTCTGGAAATCCTCAGATTCCACTAGCCCCCTCCCCCCCCCCCAAAGAGACTGATCTGACCTATCTATCTAGCTATTTACTTTTATGTCTCCTATCACCAGCGTTTCGAAGCACCTCACAATTATATTGTTTCCTCTCACATCCCCATTCTCTTCATTGTACAAAGGGAGACCTGGGACTTAAACCCAGATTTGCAAAGGTATTTAGGCTCCCAAAAGTGGAGATATGTGCCTACTGGAATTTGCAAAAGCCCCTAATGAGGTTAAATTCTTAACTCCCATTTATCTGACAGTTAAGCACCTAAACCACATGGGCTCTTCTGAAAATTCCCCTGTCACCAAACCCCAGATTTAGGCACCTAAGTGTTGCCTTTAGGCTCCAATGTGATCTACAGAACAACCCCTCTGCTGCGGCCAGGCCCTGTGGGCATTTGGATGGACTCAGCTCCTGAGATTTTAAGGAAGAATTCCCGAGGTCCCTGCCCCTGGGCACATATACTGAGTCAGTAAGCCCAGGCCCTAGGTCAGTGCCTGAAAAGGGGAGGCTGCCACCCACTCACTGGGTGGCCGGGGAGACGCAGGCCCTCCCTCTCCACTGCGTCCCAGCCCGGGGCCCCAGCAGCAGCCCACGCCTGCTGCGGTGTCAGTGGGGATCCTGGCTGCAACACACTGACATAGGCTCCGGTTCTGTTCCAGCCCGACCTGGGGCGCTGTCCCCGGGCTACTTCCCCGCCCCAGAGTTACCTGGGTCCAGCAGTGTCCTCAGGGGGTCAATCACCATGGGCTCTTCTGGATCCCTGGCGAGGGACAGGCTCGGTCGCTCCTCTGGCAGGAGCTGCACTAGCAGCATCCAGCCTCTCCCACGGCTTCTGCTCAAGTGAGCTCTGGGGCAGAGCTCTTATACTTTCTGTCTGACCCCTGACCTCCCGGGGGCTGGACTTGATGTGCTCTATCCCCGCCCACTCTGGCATCTGGCAGGGCTCATTCCCCTCCAGGTCAGCAGGGGGCCACACCGCCTCCCTATGGAGTGATTCTTACGCTGGCCCAATTAATATTCAATTATTTAAAGAAAAAAACTTCAATACAACAGAGGGAGGGAGATCCACATCAAACTATCCCTGGCCAATGTCATTCCATGTCTTTATCAGTGATCCTCAAGAAAATACTAAATCATGGCTGATAAAGATTGCAGCTAAGATCAAAATGAGATGAGTGGTAACAATGCGGATGGGTTTCTTGGTAACATGGGCTCATTTGAACAACATGCATTTTAATACAGCCAAATGTGAGGTCAAACATCTAGGAGTACGGAAGTCAGGCCAGAACTTAGGGAATGGTGAAATGGGAAGCTGTGATGTCATTCTGAATGGTGCACAGCCCATTAGGCACTCTTAACCACATGCCCAAGATAAAGTAACTCAAAGGCTGCTTAATCTGCAGCTGGGGCTGGTTTGGCCACAGGATCAGGGATAGAAAAAGCCCACATCTCACAGAGGATCTACTCTCATCACCTGTCTCCCTCCAGGCTGGGAATCATTTTGTCAGCTCCACTCCCCCCCTCCCCTGGGATCACAGGACTGCACAAAGCCAGAGAGAGGGAGCAGGTGACACTCACACCTGCAGCAGGCTTCTCAGCCTGCCCAGCATACAAGTGTGATTCACAATGGGGATTTAGGCAAGTAATTGCCACTTTAGGGCCAACATTTAATCATAGAACATCAAGGCTGAAAGGGACCTTAGGAGATCATCTAGTCTAACCCCCTGCTCAAAGCAGAACCAATCCCTTTATTTGCTCCATATCCCAAAATGGCCCCCTCAAGGATTGAATTCACAACTCTGGGTTTAGAAAGGCAATGCTCAAACCACTGAGCTATCCCTCCCCTAGGCAGTGTATGGCTCCACAAGACGCCTGCTCAGCTGCCATTCAACACTGCAGTTCCTCAAGTGCCCTAGGTGGCTAAATTACAACCATAAAGATCACTAGGCCTTGGTTACACTGGCACTTTATAGAGCTATAAAGCCTCTAGGAGCGCTATAACTCCCTACCCGTCCACACTGGCAAGGCACATATTGCGCTATAAGTCCGAGTTTATAGCACTCGTGGTAATCCACCTCCACACAGAGAATAAGGGCTCTAGCGCTACCGCGCGAATGTGAACACCCATTGTGCATTAATTGGCCTCCAGCCTGGCCCATAATTCCCATTCGAGACACTCTGGTCATCACTTTCAAACTCTTCTGTTGCGTCCTCAGGTGACCACACGTCAGACCCGCCCTTTAAATTTCCAGGGAAATGTGAAAATCCCCTTCCTGTTTGCTCCAGCCAGGCGTGGAGTGCTCCTCAGGCAATCGCTGCAGGTGACCATTTTGCTTGGTCAGGACTCCACGTGCCATGCCTCCTCGCAATAGGCGATCTCCACCGTGGAGCAATACCGAGGTGCTGGACCTCATCAGTTGTTGGGGGGAAGAGGCTGTCCAGTCTCAGCTGCAGTCTAGCCGCAGGAATTATGATACATATGGCCAGATATCACGGGCCATGATGGAAAGAGACCATGACCGGGACACTCTGCAGTGCCGGGTAAAAAGTAAGGGAGCTTAGGATTGCCTATCGCAAAGCCCGCGAGGCAAATGGCCGCTCCGGGGCAGCCCCTGTGACTTGCAGATTCTACAAGGAGCTGGATGTGATACTTGATGGTGATCCAACATGCACTCCATTGAACACCGAGGACACTTCCCAGCCCACCAGTGAAGGGGGGGGAGGTGGCTGAAGAGGAGGAGGATGGAGAGGTGGAGGAGGAGGAGGCAGCAGCGGCCGCGGCAGCGACCCAGGGCACGGAGGAGTCACAGGACACATGCATCCAGGAACTCTTCTCAAGCCCAGAGTGCAGCCAGAGCCAGCCACAGCGTCCGGCGGTTGCGGGGGGCAGGGCAGCACAGCAGATCGCCCAGCTAGAGCTACTTTCTATTGGGAAGGCAGACAGCTTGGCCGGGGTGGAAAGGGATGCTTGCCGCATGCTTGTCTACATGTGGAATAGTGCATTGATGGAATAGTGCATTGATGTGTCTATCACATTGCAGTAATCGTTATCAGTGATTTCTTCAAAGGTCTCAATAAGAGCTCTTGCAATGTGCCTGCGCAGGTTTCTCAGGAGAGCCAGCATGGCCCCTGACCCAGCCACGCTCACTAGTCCCCGCCACTGTTCTACGAGGGGTGGGGAGAGCATTGCTGCACAGAGGCAAGCTGCATACGGCCCTGGGCGGAAGCCACATCTCATTAGAATGCCCTCCCTTCCTCCGTCACCCGCAGTAGCGAGATCTCTTCCAGCATGAACACCTATGGAGAATGTTGGGACAGTGCTCAGAGTACAGTTCCCACAAATGCCCTGCGCTCCCCCCAAGCCATAGGACAGCATGGCAGGGAAACAATCATTCCCCCTGCATCCGGAGCCAACTCACCCTAGCAGGGGCTCCGTTGTTGTCTGTGTGCTCTGTGTGGGACAGAGAAACGGGGAATGCGGAGGAGTCATCGCACTGTCTGTTGTGTACAAGGGAATCCTCTGTTTAAACTTTTCACTGTCTTTCCCTGTCTAGCTTAGACCTTGACTATGGTATCAATCTTATCACCAGCTGAGAGGCTTAGGTGGCTGAGGAAGAGACCACAAAATAGCAAAGAGGATCTTGTACAGCAAGTAATGCAACAGGCTGTAATGGAGAGTCGCATTGCACAGCAGTGGCAGGAGAATGAGAGCAAGCGGAGGGATGAACAGATCCAGTTGAGGGAGAAGGCTCGCGAGCAGAGCGCTGAAAAGCTGTTTACATTAATACAGCTGTAAGTAGAGACTATGCAGTGAATCGCCACCATTCAGGAAGAAGAGCAGCACTGTGCTCACCGCCCCCATTATCAGTTGGCCCCAAACCCTTCCCCTTCTGGCCCTCTGTCCCCTCTGGGCCACTGTCAACAGCTGCCTGGTTATTACCACCCACAGCTGCCTCCAACCCCACTGTTTTCACCGACCAACCCACAGACCCAGGACCCTTATCCACTGCACTCAACCCCTAATAACAGGCATTATCGCCCTCCGCAAATGGGGTTCGGAGAACACAGGAACTTGGAGGGCATTGGAGGGTATGAGACCCAGACATACGCCAATCTCTGACTGACCCCTTCCCACTCCAATTGCATCTCCCCCTCCTCCCTCACACATTCTTCATAACCTTTAATTTCAGAAACTGAAATAGCTGTTCAATAAATGAATTATTTTTAATAAATGGGTTTCTTTATTCAGTGTACATATATTACTAACGGCTACGGAAAACCAAATGCCTTATCCTATTAAAAGAATGCACCCTCCCTCCCTCCCTCTGCAATTCCCATTAGAACTCGCTTTCAGCATCAAAATCCTCCCTCAAGGCATCCCTGATCCTTGCAGCCTCGTGCCGGGCCCCTCTAAGAGCCCTTCTCTCTGGCTGCGCATACGTGGCCTCCAGGTGTTGAACCGCCAAGGACCATGCCACAGTGAAGACTTCGCCCTTCCCCTGACAAAGATTATGTAGGGCACAGCACGCGGAAATAACCGCGGGGATACTTCCCTCTGCCAAGTCTAGCTTCCCATATAGACAGCACCAGCGCGCCTTGAGACGGCCAAAAGCACACTCCACAGTCATTCGACAGCGGCTCAGCCTGTAGTTGAACCGTTTCTGGCTGCTGTCCAGGCTCCCTGTGTAGGGTTTCATGAGCCAGGGCACTAAAGGGTAAGCGGGGTCACCAAGAATCAAAATGGGCATTTCCACTTCCCCCACGGGGATCCTCTGGTCTGGAAAAAAAAGTGCCTTCTTGCAGCTTCCTGAACAGGCCGGTGTTGCGGAAGATGCGTGAGTCATGCACCTTTCCCGACCAGCCTGCATTAATGTCAGTAAAACGCCCACGGTGATCCACAAGCACCTGAAGAACCATGGAGAAGTACCCCTTTTGGTTAATGTACTCTTCTGCTAGGTGGTCGGGCGCCAGAATAGGTATATGGGTCCCATCGATCGCCCCTCCACAGTTAGGGAAACCCATCTGCTCAAAGCCAGCCATGATGTCACGCACGTCACCAAGAGTCACGATTTTTCGTAGCAGGAGGCGATTAATGGCCCTGCACACTTCCATCAACACGACTCCAAAGGTCGACTTTCCCACCCTAAAGTGGTTGGCCATCGATCGGTAGCTCTCTGGGGTGGCAGCTTCCAGATTTCTATAGCCACCTGCTTCTCCACCGGAAGGGCAGCTCTCAATCTGGTGTCCTTGCGCTGCAGGACGGGGGCGAGTTCAGCACAGTCCCATGAAAGTGGCTTTTCTCATGTGAAAGTTTTGCAGCCACTGCTCATCGTCCCACACTTGCATGATGATGTGATCCCACTATTCAGTGCTCGTTTCCCATGCCCAGAAGCGGTGTTCCACGCTCTTGAGCATGTCCATTAATGAGACAAGCAGTTTCATATCAAATATGTTTGCTGTCTCGATCGAATCTTCAGACCCATCACTGTCACATTGTATGTCAAGAATGAACTCCGCTGCACAGAGAGTTGTGCTGGCGACACTTGCCAGCATGTTCCTCAGCATTCCCGATCCATTACGGCACAGGAAAACGGACGACAGAGCGCGCCTTGCTGAACAAAAGTTTTAATTTGAAAGTATTTTGAGGAAATGTGGCCAGTTTTGAAAAATAGATTTTTGTTGTGAAAATGTTTGGCTTTTCTTGAGATTTTTGCATTATTACAAAATTTGCAACTAAACCTTTTATTTGGGGAGGGAGGAATCTTATTATGTATTGGTTTTGGGTTCTATTCTATGTTGCTTCTTACTCATCACCAAAATATCACGATTCCTTCTGCTTTCCCAATTTTGAGTCCTCAGCTAATCACATGGTAGCATTTTCAAAGGTGAAAATATTTCATTTTGTAAAATCCCAAATTTTGAGACTAAAAAATAGGTAATGCAAACTTTTGAAAAATGAAAAAATTGTCCATTTCTGCAAAACAACAAAACAAACACCAATTTGATATTCTGATTTAATGTTAAAATGTATTTTCCAGCCAGTTCTAGTGTTCATGTACCGATTAGCGTAAATACTTATCCAGTGAGCAATCCTTACCGCCAGACCAATTGCATTAGAGCTGTGCATACACAAAGAAAAGAAGGAATGACACATTTGGTATCCCTACACTACACATCTTTTGTGTTGCACATGCCTCCGGCCAGGAGTTACTAGCCCCTTTAACACTGAAAATCAAAGTGGCTCTTGGAGCCACATCTGTGTGAGCTCAGTGTAATGAACAGTCAGACTCATGGGCAGGGCTGGGCCCCAGTGAGAGGTGCTATCTCCCCCCATGCTGTATCTCAGGAACAGAGTGTGATTGGGGAGTAGACCCAGAAGAAAGGGTGAAGCTGCCCAGTGAAAGAGGTGGTGAAAATATAGATTGGGGCCTCTATGCCAGGATGATAAAATGACACCAGGCCCTTCTCGTAGTCCAGATACACCCCGATCTTCCCAGGGTTCCCAGTCAGGGACAGGAGGGTATCTGGGAAGGTACAAGCCCGGTAATGGCTCCCACACTGATCCACGGCCCAGATCATTTCCTCAGGAGCAAAGCTGATCCAGCCCTTCCTCTTGACCGACTCTCTGGCCACCCCCACAGCCCAGGTCCTCCCACCCCCGACGTTGACCTCCCAGTAGTGTCTCCCTGAGGAGAACCCTTCCACGCCCAGCACGCAGGTTTCACAGTCAAATCTCTCAGGGTTGTCAGGCACGTCCTGCTGCCGGCCCCTCCTTCTCACAGATCGACGATTCTCAGAGACCACG
Source organism: Sternotherus odoratus (assembly GCA_032164245.1). Taxonomy (NCBI): domain Eukaryota; kingdom Metazoa; phylum Chordata; order Testudines; family Kinosternidae; genus Sternotherus; species Sternotherus odoratus. The sequence goes on along the minus strand of JAVMKO010000019.1, from coordinate 14,520,235 downwards.
AGGCTGGGATGAGCCGTGTCCGGATCCAGACTCACGTTCACTGCAGAGATGGGGCAGAGCATTAGGGACAGTGCCCAGCACACTGAGGCTGTCCCCATCCTCCCCCCATCTCAGTCTGGGCTAGGACACTCTCTGATTTCCAGACTCTACCTCGCGGGGACCTGCTGCTCTGCATTTCCCTGCAGCTCTCCTCCAAGGCACTAGGAGCAAATGATTCCCCTGAAAGAGCTGAAGATGCCTCTAGCTCCCATTGGGCCTGTCTGTAACCTCTACAGGGGCCCATGTGAGGAGCGAGCTCAGGTGTTACACACACGGACGTCATTTCAACCATTGAAAGAACTCAGTAGTCGCCTCCCACAAAATCTGTGCTGTGGGGCTGCTACCACGTCTCCACGGCTAAGACCACAACAGAGTTTCCAATCTATGCCTGAGTTGGGAGTCCTCTATTCTAACACCCACAGACTCGTATCAAACTGGCAGATTTGGCAGATTTGGTCTGGGTCTGAGGTAGAATTTTTCCACCAAATTTGAACTGAACTGACAATTCCATAAAAACAGAGATTTCACCAGAACACAAAAAGCATTAAGACAATTACCTGCAGCCAGTTGAGGTAATTTACAATTTCCTAGAACACTTCTAGTTCATGAACTCAGTTAACAACAACACAACACATGAGAATTCACCATGTGTGTCCAATAAAACCACACCTCTGAACCATAATTACCAACTTCCGTGAGCACCTACTCCCCTGAACTGACAGCGGGTAAGCACCCTAACCCTTCGAAGCACTCTAAGGTATTGCAATTACACTGGAGGATTCATGACTCTATAGTTAAGCATGAACATTGGTTTCATGCAAGGAAACTGGGGACGAATCTGGCATTTTCATTGACCATGCTGTGAGTCTGGCATGTCTGCATTTGCTGAGCAGCAGAGTGGTGCAGGGGGGCTGACATTAAAATAGCAGCTTCACTTACCTGCATTTTTGCGGACTTTACTCCAGCCTGAAATCAAACACACCAAGAGGTGAGTGCTCCCCGGGGCACGGACTGCCAGCATAGGACACAATCTCATATGGGGTGGGGGAAAGGGGGCACATGGCACTTACCAAGTTCAGCCAGGGATTTCCCTGCAAACAGAGAGACATGGGTATGCAGTCAGTTCTACGACAGCTCCTGGGCTAGGGAACGTGCCTTTAAAGGACCACGCTGTCCTATCCACTGTGCTCTCTGCTGGCCTCTTTCTGCCCTTCCTGGCTTGAGCTCCCTCCTCATAGATCTCTCAATGGATCACACTCCCCTTCTTGACATCTGGCCCTCACTGGGTTCCCGTGCCCTGCCCCCGCTGGGCTCACCTGTGGGGTAGTGTCCACACTCCCCATGTGCCAGGCAGCTTGGTGATGGCTAGGCCCTAGGGTGACCAGATGTCCCGATTTTATAGGGACAGTCTCACTTTTTGGGTCTTTTTCTTATACAGGCTCCTATCACCCCCATGCCCATCCTGATTTTTCACATTTGCTGTCTGGTCACCCTACTAGGCCCTGATAACATGGGAGTGAGGGTTTAATGAGCTATCCCTTGGCCCTGGACACTGGATCTCAGCTTATGGGCCCAGCAATATTAGTTGGCTCATTAAGTTTGTGCCTCAAAGTGTCAGAGAGTACCAGGGGACTTTGGGACTGTGCTAAGCCTCTCGTTTCCAGGGCATCAGGATCCAGGATTCCCCTCTTCCCCTCCAAATTCAATAGCAAAAAGGTCCATTGGCCAAGGCAGACCCACCAGTCTGGGATATGGACACTCCCCTGAGTGTGGACTTGAAAGGAGGGGGCTAAAATCAGGCTTATGATGGAAACCGAGCAGCAACCTTATCTATGGAGAAGTCATCCTACTCCATGATTAGTCAGAGCTCCCCATCCACATGATTCCCAGAGCCTCTCTTAATGGATAGTGCAGAGACAGAAGCCAAAATCTGCCTGACTATGTACAGTGAGAGGAAAGCGTTCCAGACATTTACCTCTCTCATTCTCCAGCTCAGCGCGCAGAATCTCTGGAGGGGGAAAGGAAGAAGGGGGTGAAGTTTCATGTTGTTGCATTAACTGGGTTATTCCTACTGTTATTTCAGGGAACTTGTCCCAGGAACTTACCCCTCTCTTTCTCCAGTTCCGATTGCAGAGTTTCTAAAGAAAGAAGAGATTGAAAGAGGTGAGATTCCGGCAGTGGGGTGAGGGCGGGGTCATGGTCCCCGCTAATACCAGCAAAGAGCTGCTATTTTACAGAAAATCATAGATTCAGAGAGTTTAAAGCCAGAAGGGTCGTACTCTGACCTCCAGTGCGTCACAGACCTTAGACCCTCACTCAGTCACCCCTGTACCAGGGCTAAGGCTACGATTTAGTCACAGGTATTTTTAGAGAAAGTTGTGGACAGGTCACGGGCAATAAACTGAAAAATTCGCTACCTGTGACCCGTTCATGACTGATAGTATAAGTAACCCAAAGTAAATATTAGGGGGGGCAGGACCAGCTGCCAGGGGCCACTGAGCAGCAGCTGCTCCAGCCATCCAAGGGACCACTGCTCAGGAGGTCTCTGGGGCCAGCCCCACCGGCTGCTGCTCAGGTGGTCCCCAGGGCCAGCAGAAAAGAGCCACAAACATTATTTGAGGGCTGGACTAAATACCTGATGGTGAGAGACTCAGTTATAATAATGGGATTGTTCCCACACTTAAAGTTAAGCCTGTATCTAGCTGAATTGGGCCCCTGATCTCTCTGGTCCTCAGTTCCCTGAGTGTAAAAAGGGATAAGAAAGGGTTGCTTCACCTTGTGACATAAATGCAGTTCTTCGAGATGTGTGTTGCTCCATGCTATGTGTATTCGTACCCCTAGGCCTCAGATCGGAGATTTTAAGTAGCAGTATCTGTTTGGCCCCCACATATGCTCTCCCCATCTCATGCTCTGCATTAGGTCAATATAGCGCTGTGCAGACAAACTGCCCCCAGTTCCTTCTCTACCCCAGAGCTCATAGGTCAGAGCTCCACAACAGAGGGGAAGGAGGCAAGTAGTGGAGCACCCACAGGGGGACACAGCTTAAAGAACCACTGTTACGGCACAAGGTGAGTAACCCTTTCTTCTTCTCTCAGCCGTCTCTCTGTGGGTGCTTGTAGAGAGGTCGGTCACTCACCCGGCGGCGCCCCCGTCTGGTCGTCTGGGGAATCAGCTCTTCGACCCTGGAGCGCCCTCTGCCGGCCGACGTTCGCCTCCTCTCACTGGCCCCGGGTCCCTCCCGGACCCCGGCGCCCTCCCTGGGGAACCCTCCACCCACTATCCCCAACTCACCTCAGACCTGGCCACTGCCAGTCACCACTTGCCTCGGTTCACTGAGGCCGACTGCAGTCTCATGGCCGCTCATCACTGGCAAGAAGGGTTGGGCCTGCTGCTCCTACCCAGCCCAGGGCTGCCCCCTTGAAGCCCCAGTACCCCGTGGAATGGGCCTGCGCTAGGCTCGGCAGCCTGGGGCCCTCTCCCTAGAGCTTCTCAGCTCCCTGGCTCCCAGTTGCCTTGCCCTCGCCCTGTCCCAGTCCAAGTACCCTGTTTGTGGCTCCCTGCAGCTAGGCCCTGTCTTCCTCTCTGGATACAGAGGGAGACTGGTTCCTCTCAGGCCCCTGCCTCTCAGGCTTTATACAGGCCTGTGTTTGGGGCGTGGCCCCCCAGCTGGGCCCGCTTCTCAATCAAGCCTGAGCCAGCAGGCTCCCAGCCACGCCCCTTCCCTGGGCTCCTCCAGCCCTTTTTAGGGGGGGAGCGGGTGGTCACCCCGCTACAGTGCTCCAATCTGAGCAACTCTGCAGCAGTACCCTTAATGGAGGGGTGGGCTTTCAGAGTAGAGTCTAGTGCTGAGTTTGACCAGGAAGGTTGAATGCCATAAGTGCGAAAGCAGTGAGCAATGCAGTCTGATCTCCATCTAGAGAATCTTTGTTCAGAGATAGAGGATCCCTTAGATGTGTCTGCAATGGAGGGACATAGTCTGCAAGATTTCCTGAATGGCTCAGTCTTCACCAAACAAAAAGACTCTCCTGACATTGAGAGCATGTAATGTCGCCTCCCTTTTATCCTGGTGTGGTTTTGGAAAGAAAGTGGGGAGATGGATAAGCCAGTTTATGTGGAAGTGTGAAGACATTTTCAGAAGGAACATGGGGTAGAGTCATAATGTAACCTTATCTTTGAAAACAATTGTAAACAGGGGATATACCAATAGAGCCCCTATCTCTCCCACTCTCCGTGCTGACAGAAAGGTCACTAGCATTGTAGTTTTCATAGAGAGGTATAGAAGAAAGCAGGAGGCTATGGGCTCGAAGGGAAGTCTTATGAGAAATCCAAGGACATGGTTGAGGTCCCATGAGAGTGTAGAGCATCTGATTGCATAGACTGGGTGACTGGGCAACAAAATTGACATTTAATGTTGATAAATGCAAAGTAATGCACATTGGAAAGCATAATCCCAACTATACAGATCAAATGATGGGGTCTAAATTAGCTGTTACCACTCAAGAAAGAGATCTTGGAGACATTGGGATAGTTCTCTGAAAACATCCACTCAATGTGCAGCGGCAGTCAAAAAACCAAACAGAACACTGGGAATCATTAAAAAAGGGACAGAGAATAAGACAGAAAATATCATGTTGCCTCTATATAAATCCATGGTACGTGCACACCTTGAATCCTGCGTGCAGATGTGGTTGCCCCATCTCAAAAAAGATATATTGGAAATCAAGCCCAGTATCCTGTCCTCTGACAGTAGTCAATGGCAGGTGCCTCAAAGGGAATGAACAGACAGGTTATCGTCAAGTGATCCATGCCCCGTCACCCAATCCCAGCTTCTGGAAAACAGAGGCTAGGGCCACCATTCCTGCCCATCCTGGCTAATAGCTATTGATGGACCTACCTTCCATGTATCTATCTAGCTCCCTTTTGAACCCCGTTATGGTATTGGTCTTCACAACACCCTCTGGCAAGGAGTTCCAGAGGCTGACAGTTTGTTGCATGAAAAAATACTTTCTTGTATTTGTTTTAAACCTGCTACCTATTAATTTCATTTGGTGGCCCCTTGTTCTTGTATTATGAGAAGGAGTAAATAACATTTCCTTATTTACTTTCTCTATACCACTCATGATTTTATAGGCCTCTATCATATCCCCCCTTAGTCGCATCTTTTCCAAGCTGAAAAGTCCCAGTCTTATTAATCTCTCCTCATAATGAAGCCGTAATGGTGAATGCACCAGTTCCAGAGTTTCACTGCCTCGGTACAAAGGCAAGGTGAGCTTGCTCTTCCCTAGTGATTTATGTAAAACATACAGGCAATGTTGTCTATCACAATCTTCATATGCTTGCCCCGATCAGTGGTAGGAAAGGTGAACAAGCTTTCCTGACTGCTTGTACTTCTGGTAAGTAGATTTGCAATGTGGATTCGAAGGGGAAATCCTTGAATAGTGTGGGTGTCCAGGTGGGCTCCTCACCCCAATAGGTATGTGTCTGTTGTCATTATTAACATTGGGGGTGGTTGAGTGAAGGGAACTCCTGAGCAGACATTTTGAGGGTCTTTCCACCAGTTGAGGGAGTTTTTGACTGTTGAGGAAATCATCAGAAGTTTGTTTATACTGGGTGTGCTTGGTATGAATCCTGTACTGAACCACCACTGAAGGCAGTTCTTGTGGAGTCTCACGTGATTTATTACAAAGGTGCCTGCCACCATGTGTCCCAGTAGTTGAAGACCATTTCTGACCAAGGTCTGAGGGCTGTCCTGGCCTGTCGAGATTAAGTTGTCTAAGGTGTTGAACCTGCATCAGGGGAAGAAGGCCTTGGCCTCTGCTCTATCTAGGTAGGCCCCTATGAATTCCAGCTGTTATACTGGAGTTAATATGGTCTTTTGGATGTCTACTTTTAGAGAAGTGATAAAGAGTTCTGTGCCACCTTAAAGACTAACTAATATTTTAGTTAGTCTTTAAGGTGCCAAAGGACTCTTTGTCACTTCTGCTATTCCAAACTAACACGGCTATCTCGCTGATTCTTTACTTTTAGAGACAGTTGGATGAATAGGTCCACAGTCTTTTGTGGGGGTGTCAAAGCATCATCAAAGGAGCATGCCTCGAACAGGCAACCATCTAGATACAAGAATATTATCACTCTCTGTTTGTGAAGGAGCACCACAACCGCAGAAAGGACCTTTGAGAATACTCTGGATGCAGACAATGAAAGTGGTCTTGTCCCAGAGTGAATACTAGAAACCTTCTGTGGATTGCAATATGGAAATAAGCATCTTGTAACTCAAGGGTCGAGGACCAGTTCCCATGGTCCAGAGATGGGATTATTGCTGCCAAAGTAACCTTCTTGAAGTGTTGTATCTTTACAAATCTGTTGAGTGATCTTAGGTCCAGAATGTGTCTCCAATCACCATTCTTTTTCAGTATCTGGAAGTACTTGGAGTTGAAGCCCTTCCCTCTGTGTTGAGTAGGAACTGGTTCTATAGCACTTTATGTTCAGAAGATAGCTTGTTTCCTGATGTAAAGGCTGCTCATGAGAAGGGTTCCTGAGGAGGATTGGTTAGGCAGGAGTAAGGGAGGTAAAATGGATCGAATATCCTGTGGCCATGATCTCCAAAACCCACTTGGTCCCAGTTTTTATGAAAAAGAGTAAGGCAGTTGCCAAAGTAGTGGTGATGTTTGGGTTTTTGCAGCAAATTAAAATGGGGGTGGTAACTCACGGCCTCAAACAACATATTAAAATTCATGCTTAGATTTAGATGGCTGTAATGTTGATGATTGTTGGCAGCTGATCTTTGCTTTTGTATTCATTGTGTTTTATGTTGGGGTTCATAATGCCTCTGGGGGAGAAAATTGAGTCATCTGTGATTTATTATATCTCCTTTTTTGTGCATAAATTCTGAGTAAATGCAAAGTGGCTCTAGACTCTTTTAGTATGTGGAGGGATTCATACATTTTCTCTGCACATGATTTGGATCCTTTAAATGGAAGGTCCTCCACAGTAGACGTGACTTCCCTTGGAAAGTCAGAAAGGTGAAGCTATGAAGCCCACTGCATGCCCACTGCTGTTGAGATGAAGCAGGCAGCTGTGTCAGCGGTATTTAGAGAGGGGCCTGCAACAATGTCCTTGCAAGAAGCTGACCCTCAGTAGTGATCAGCGGAAACTGCTGGGAGATGGTCAATGAAGGTGTTTAATTTAGAATAAATGATGAAGATTCCCATGGCACCTTATAGACTAACAGACATATTGGAGCATAAACTTTTGTGGGTGACTGATGAAGTGGGTATTCACCCATGAAAAGCTTATGCTCCAATAAGTCTGTTAGTCTTGAAGGAGCTACAAGACTCTTTGTTGCTTTTGCAGATCCAGTGTGTAGGACGTTGAGCAGCTTGTGTTGCAACACCTTGACTTCTTCCAGTGGAATTTGCAGAGAATCCACTTCTCTCTTGACGAAGTCTTGAAATGGTTTGAAGTCATTTGCCAAAGTTGGTGGGGGAGGCATAACAGTGTCATCAGGAGAGGATGAAGAGAGGTTAGTCACTGGAGTAATCCCTTTGTTTAATCTCACTGCTTGTTCCTGAAAGTTCCTCTCCTGTGGTTCAGGAGATCTAGACAGAGAAGCAGTAAGAGATTGCCTTCTCCTCTCCTGGTGAGCAACACTAGGGGCCCTCAAGAATTGGAGTCTATAGGCCGTCCACAGGTCTCCCCATATGGTCACTGAGGTGGTGCAAAGGGCATTCATGGGGGCACCCAAGGGTGTCCAAACCAACTGTGTGGGTCATGTCTGTCATGGTGGTAAGCTGGTTCTGCAGAGGTTTCTGGGTAATTAGCTCCCTGGCAGTGGGACAAAGAGCTTTCCAAGGAGACTGAGGAGAATTTGTCATCCTCCTCCTCCTCCTCATCACTTGGAAGAGGTGGAGCGACTCGGGCATCTCTGAAACCAGCAAGTCTTTAGGAAAATGAAATTCCTGTGATACCAAAATAACAGGTGGTCCCACTGAGGTAAGCTCAATGGAAGTGGCTGATGTAGAAGGAACTGACAGTAGTGGGAGACTTTTGTACTCTGACAAATGGCCAGTAGTGTTGTTCTGGTCTTCTGCAGAGCCAAAATACTCAGTATCAAGGCCCAAGAGCACTCTACTGGAGATGAGTTAGAAGAGCTGTTTCTCTCTCTATCATCCCTTTCCCCACCCCCCATTGGTACTGAACTCCCATGGCCTGCGCCCTTTGGGGTTTTAGGCTTACTGGTGGTACCAAGGAGCCAGTTGTCTCGTGGGGAGTCAGTTGTAGATCAGTCAGTACCAAGGTGGTTGATCTTGTTGGGGATCATTTCTTTGTAGTAGATTCTCTACCCAAGTGACTTGTAGACCGCTTTTTTGTGGCTGTTTGAGAGGAATCAAAACATTTCCTCTTCAAAGCTGCCATAGTGTTGAGCTGAGGAAGTAGGTGGATTCGACCACTTTGGAGACTATTGTACCGGGGGCCGTGGGGGGCAGGGCATTACCCAGGGCCAGGGTCTGATCTGAGTCAACTTTCCACAGCAGTAGTCATAATTTTAGTTCAAGGTTATTCCTAGCCCTTGATTTTAATTTCAGGCAGAAAGTTCACTTTTAAGGCCTGTGTGACTCCAAGACAGCGAATGCAGTGGGGATGCACATCAGGGACTGGAATTGCTTCTCGGCAGGAGAAGCAACACTTCCCCCTGGAAGAGCCAGGCAAACCCTGTCCAGATTTCGCTTCCCCAGAGGGAGGTGACAAGAACGAACTAAGGGAGTTCACTAGTCTTATAACAAAATAAAGAGGGGGGTTATTTTACTGGGTTTTTTTGGAGAAAAGGAAACAGATGAGGAGTATTAATACTAACTGACTGAAACGCAATGAATGAACACTACCAAAACAGAAAGTGAAATACAGATGAGGGATTCTCAGATCAGAGGCTGCTGAGGCTCCAACACAGGTCAAGGTGGTTGAGAAGGAGCTGAGGGCAGTTTGCCCCTGCAACACTACGCAAAGAAGAATACTTCCTTCCTCACACTGTCTGTCTTACAGTAACTCCTCCCTAAAGGCGTCCCAGTTAATGTCGTTATGTTGCTGATCAATTAGGGAACATCCTCGTTTAAAGCCAGGGCCGACTTTACCTTTTTTGCCACCCCAAGCAAAAAAAATCCACTACCACTCAGACTGCCTCCCACCGAAGCAAAAATACCCGTTCCCACTCAGACTGCCTCCCACCGAAGCAAAAATACCCGTTCCCACTCAGACTGCCTCCCACCGAAGCAAAAATACCCGTTCCCACTCAGACTGCCTCCCACCGAAGCAAAAATACCCGTTCCCACTCAGACTGCCTCCCACCGAAGCAAAAATACCCGTTACCACTCAGACTGCCTCCCACCGAAGCAAAAATACCCATTCCCACTCAGACTGCCTCCCACCGAAGCAAAAATACCCGTTCCCACTCAGACTGCCTCCCACCGAAGCAAAAATACCCGTTCCCACTCAGACTGCCTCCCACCGAAGCAAAAATACCCGTTACCACTCAGACTGCCGCCCGAACTCCGGAAGCAAAAAACAAAACAAAACAACAACAAAAAAAACACTCGATCTGCCACCCCTTAAAATGGGCTGCGCCAGGCACATACTTCCTAAGCTGGTGCCTGGAGCTGGCCCTGTTTAAAGTTGTGCAATACTCCCTTCTAATGTTGTTTGGAAGCTGCCTGCTTTGTCCACTGCTTGCAAAAAGAGCAGCCAGTTGCAGCTAGCTGGTTGGGGCTTGGAACCAGGGTGGACTAGCAGTACCCCCATCAGCTCCCCCTAGCATCTCCCCCTATCATCTCCCAGCTCCTCTAAGTTCCCTGTGCGGCAGCTGCCCAGCAGGCTATCAATTGCCAGCAGTTCAGATTTCCCTCCCCCCATTAGCAGCAGCACATGGCAATGGGGGGAGGGAAATGCCTTGGAGTGGCTCCCCAAGACTCCTGCTTGCTGTGTGTGTGGGAGGGGGGTGGAGGTGAAGAGGGGGGCTGTCAGCATGTTCCCCTCCTCCCTACTCCTGCACCCTGCTTACCCCATCTTCCATAGAACAGCGGGGACACATGACAGTCCCAGAGGGAGCTTCCTGGCAGCAGCTGAGGTGGGGCTCTGCTTTCTGAGCTAATTAACAAGGCAGTGTACTTAAGCCTGGGATCTGGATTCTTAAATGGGTAATGAATCTCTCTCTCTCTCTCTCTGTGTCACACACACACACACACAGTGTGTGTGTCTATATCTCTCCTCCTTTCATTCCTTCTGCCTTGTAGTGTGAGACTGCATTAACAACAATGAGTTAACCCTTGAGAGCTCAGTCAATTGCTAGTTCATCATTTAGCAGCAAGGCATTCCCTGGGAAATATCCCACCCTCTGACTTCACCACCTCAACCAAGCTTCACAATCATCATTGCTGTGTACAGTATTAAATTGTTTGTTTAAAACTTGTACTGTGTGTGTGTATACATACACACACACACACACAATATATATATATATATAGTCTTTTGTCTGGTGAAAAAATTTTCCCTGGAACGTAACCGCCCCATTTATATGAATTCTTATGGGAAATAGGATTCACTTAACATCATTTTGCCTAAAGTCACATTTTTCAGGAACAGAACTACAGTGTTAAGTGAGGAGTTCCTGTATCTATTTAGCCCTTCAGGCCTTGTGCCATGTGTCTCTGCACAGTCCAGCACACCGGGGCCTCCAGTTCTATTGTAACAGTGCCCACAATAACAATAATGTAACTCTGCTCAACGCATGAAAGGGTAAGCCGGAGAGATTAGAAAATGCAGAGAGGTGCAGGGACCTTCCTTCCTGCTGACGTTAGATCGGAGATAACAAGCTGGTTCAGCCTAATTGGACTAACCTTGTTACCTCCTACCCGGTTCTTGCCTACTTTTCTATACCTGCCTCTGGACACTTCCACTGCTTGCATCCGACGAAGTGGGTATTAGCCCACGAAAGCTCATGCTTCAAAACTTTATAGTTAGTCTTTAAGGTGCCACAGGACTTTGTTACCTCTGCTATTCCAGACTAACACGGCTACCTCTCTGATTCTAGAATACAAGTTGTTACAGCCCCTAGCCGTGGTGAACTGCACCTTTCAGAGGATCTGGCCTGAGCCATTTGGAACCAGTGGTTGTCACGCATAGGCTCCCGTCAGGCAGTGCTGACTGTGGGCTACTGGACACTGTGTTAAGATGACAAGCTATCATCTTAAGTGTGAGGGGGCTCCTGATCCTGCCTGAAGGCTGGGGGCTCTGTAGGGAAGTGCCAGTGTGTGATCTGGGGCTTAAGGACATAGGAACCACCAGACCAGTGGTCCAGCATCCTGTCTTCTAACAGTCGTCAGTGCCAGAGGCTTTAGAGGGAATGACCAGAACAGGTCAATTATCGAGTGATCCATCCCCTGTCCAGTCCCAGCTTCTGGCAGTCAGAGGTTTAAGGACAGCCAGAGCATGGGGTTGAATCCCTGACCATCCTGGCCATTGATAACCTATCCTCCAGGAACTTATCTAATTCTTTTTTGAACCCAGTTATATTTTTGGCTTTCACAGCCTTAAATCTGCTGCCTAATAATTTTACCTGGTAACCTCTGGTTCTTGTGTTGTGTGAAAGGGTAAATAACACTTCCCAATCACTGACTCTAAACCACTCATGATTTTATAGAATTCTATCATATCCCCCTTACTCATCTCTTTTCTAAATTGAACAGGTTTAAAAATCTCTCCTCACATGAAGCTGTTCCATACCCTTAATCATTTTTAGTGTCCTTTTCTGTACTCTTTCCAGTATATTTTTTGAGATGGGATGACCAGAACTGCACACAGTATGCAAGATGTGGGGGTACCAGAGATTTCCATAGTGGCAGTATAATATTTTCTGTCTTGTTATCTATCCCTTTCCTAATGATGCCCAACATTCTGTTGGCTTTTTTGACTGTTGCTGCACATTGAGTGGATGTTTTCATAGAATTATCCACGACTCCAAGATCTCTTTCTTGAGGGGTCACAGCTAAGACAAACACCATCATTTTGGATGTATTTTGGGGATTATGTTTTCCGTTTGCATTTATCAACACTGAATTTCATCTGCCATTTTGTTGCCCAGTCAGACCATGTTGTGAGATCTCTTTGTACTTCTGTGCAGGGAGCTTTGGACTTAACTCTTGAGTAATTTTGTATCATCTGCAACACTGTGTCACTTCACTGTTTACCACCTCTCCAGCAGCCGGCGTGCAAAGAGCCAGCCTAGACAAGGAGGGGGAGAGTTGTGCTGCACTGCCTTAAACTCACAGACTTTAAGGCCAGCAGGGTCCACCATGATCATCTGGTCTGACCTCCTGCACATGGCAGACCACAGAACCTCACCCACCCACCCCTGTAATAGACCCAGAACCTTGGGCTGAGTTCCTGAAGTCCTCAAATCATGATTTTTAAGATTTCAGGTGACAGAGACTCCGCCATTTACACTAGTTTAAACCTGCAAGTGACCCATGCCCCATGCTGAAACCCCAGACTGTCTTCGTCCTAATCCTGAGAGATGTCCTGACCTGACCAGGCCAGCGAGAGGGACCCAGAAGACCATGCCACTTCGCCCAGTTCTGAATGACTCCTGAATACCACCAGCAATGTGATGTCTGCCCCTGCCAATGTGTCCTTTTTCTGCTCTATAGTATTTCTTCTCTTTCCTGTCTCTCTTCTTTTCCTTTCTGGCTAAGAAGAATCTGCCTTAGCTGGCTAAAAATATTTATTTTTCAGCACTGCTGTGATCCTGTGACCAGAGAGGCTGATAAAAGCTGTGCCCCAAAGAGCCCAATGCTGCTGTGATTTTTCCAGACTGGCTTGTGTTTCTCCCACCGAGGCTGCCAGCGAGAAGCAGCACCAGAACAGAAGCTGCATTTTCTCTCTTTACTACTCTTCTTTCTCTCTGTTGGAAAGAGGTGCCGGCCTCAAAGGAAAGGAGCATCACAGAGGCAAAGGTTGGACAACTGGGGTGACTTTCCACTCTGCAGCCAGGGAGAGGAGGAACAGACTCCCTCCCGGGGTCATATTGTCAAAAAACTTCTTTTATTGTGTATGATGATTTATGGTTTGAAATTTTGCTAAGTGAGTATTTGATGTTACTTTCTATTCTATCATTATTCCATATTTTCTATTATAGTATTTGTTCCTGCCAAATTTCAGGGGGGTTTCCTTTACTAAGTTTAAAATGTCAGGTTAACTCCCTGGTGCTGGTTTGCCTCCACCTCTCCTCATGGTAGGCATAGTCTAGCCAAGACATGGGTCATTGCAGAGTTCAAGCCTGTCTCTACTAGCTTTTTCTCTTTTCTCCAAACAGGACACTTATCCCTATCTTTAACACTGTCTAAGAGATTGTCAGCCATCACAGAGGTACGGGGGGGGGGGGGGGGGGTGTGAGGGATGGGTCCCTCTAAAGTTTTTCACTCAAGGCAAAGGGAACAGGGGGTGTCATTAAAACAAAAAGTGCTATGTAATACTTTACATTTCAGATGCTTTACCTGTCTTTCCTTCTTTTCTGTATTTTAAAATATTTTTAATGGTGAATTGCTATGCTAACATACCTTTTTTTTTCTTGGTGTGTATAAATGCATCTTACTTCTGTCCATTCTGTGCATCCGATGAAGTGGGCTATAGCCCACGAAAGCTTATGCTGAAATAAACTGGTTAGTCTCTAAGGTGCTACAAAGTCTTCCTCGTTTTATTTACGGATACAGACTAAGGGCTGGTCTCCACTATGGGATCGACTGCAGATATGCAACTTCCAGCTACGTGATTCACATAGCTGAAATTTGCGTATCTGCAGTCAACTTACCATCCGTCCTCATGGCGGCAGCAGTCGGCGGCGTGCTCCCCCGTCGACTCCAGCTTGCGCCTCCCAGCAAGCTGGAGTTCTGCAGTCGACGGGGGAGCTGCGAGCGATCGATTTCATAAGACGCGAGAAATCGATCGCCAGAAAATCGATCGCTACCCGCCGATTCGGCGGGTAGTGAAGACGTACCCTAACATGGCTGCTAATCTTAAACCTGTTTTAATGGTGTGTTTGCCATGATACAAATCAGGCTGAGGCCCCTGAATACCAAACCCCAAAGGTGATTAATGTTGGACAGTGACATGGTTGCGTTGTCATCTTCAGTATTTTATTCCATCTACGTTACTACAGCAGTGTTGGGGTTCTGGATTCCAGGCAATTATGTCATGTCACGTTACAAGCATGCATGCATCTCTCTGTGCATGTACAGTAACATGTAGTGTAACACTCATCAGCAGGAACTCAGACAAGGAGGTTCTCACTTCAGTCCCCAAGGTGTTGGCCAAAAGAGCAGTTATCACATTCATGGGGGCTTATCCAGTGTTCGTATTGACTGGGACAGAGAAAGTACATAATCGACTGGTGTGTGGGTCACAGGTTCCCCTGGCCCATTCCACAGAGGAGAGGAGAGGAGCTGTTACAGTCTCATCTAGACAGCCTGGCTCTGTGAACTGGCTCACAGGGAGGCCTGTAACACACAGTCACCAGTGGTCACATCCACAAGCCTGGTTTTTAAGGTATCATTATTAACAACAATAGCAGTAGTAATAATAGACACTCACGTATCTCTTCCTTCAGGTTAGCTTGCTGAGCATCTAGAGAGGGAGAAGGTGACATGTAAGACTTCAGGTGTCATGTTCACAGTGATACCACTCCTGTTAATGAATGTCACTGGGCCCGGTGCACAGACAGCATTTGTAGTTATGGTGGTTAGGGGTGTGATGTTTTCCCCAAATAGTGATAGTGGTACAACCCCAGTGTGTTTGCAATTACACTGGGACAAAAAGTGCCTCATAGCATTATAGCTTCCCCCCTGTCCTTCATGTGCCTACTCTAATTAGATTAGAAACTAATTGGAGCCAGGACTGTCTCCCAGTGGGTGGGTGTAGTGCTCACAGGTGGTAGTGATACAAGTGACAATACAGAGCCATGCCCAGTTTTCCGGGTCTCATTCCTGCTTCAGACTGAGCGATTCCAACACCCGCTGAGCACTTACGGTCAGGTACAGTCTATTCTACAACGAGGACCGAAGGGGTGACGCTACATCTGGCGCTTGTCAGATCACGCACAGAGTCGTGGCTCAGCCAGGATCCCACCCCCAGGGGGAGTTCAGCTCCTCTCTCCCATTGCTCGTTCCCTCTCACTGACTTCACTCAAAGCTCTCTTCATGGCAAGGGACCAAAGCCCCCTGACAACCTTCTCTGAATTCAGGAGATCCTCTCTCCGATCGCACAGCATTCCTTCCCCTCCGTCACCTACCTTTCGCTCTGTGCTACTTCCAGAAGCAGTAGCTGGCCAAGAGGATGAGGAAAACCACCCCAGCCAGGGTACCCAACAGAGCCACCAGGTAGGGAGAGGCCCTTGGGAGGAACACATCTGCAAGGCAAAGTTGCATTGATTTGAACCCAGACAGAATTGATGTGGCAGCAGCAGGAGTGAGAGGAGCCTGCAGCATCCTGCAGCAGTCTGGGAGGATCTCACGTTTGGTCTGGCTTTTGAGAAATGAGAAGTGGCTCCTCCCAGGAGGCTGATGGGAGCCCAAACTTTAGTCTGGTCACTGAACTTGGCTAGGCCCTGGCTACATTGCAGATAGGCCGTCTGCTGTGAGAGTCTTCGTTCTGCTGGTGCCGAACACTCTAGCTGTGCTGGGCTCTGACCTGCTCTTGTCTGGCCACCTGGGAGGCTGCCCAGGGCACTGTTAGAGGAGCTTGTTGCCAGCTAGCACGGGAGGGCAGCAAACTCCCAGAGACACCCTCTGAGGGCGCATCCAGATTTCTCCTGCTTCCTCCTGGTGGAGGAACGTGGTGGGGGAGCTGCGATGCACAGATACTACTTGTCCCCCCAGTGTTCTTCCGTGCCCCCTAGGCGACTGTGTGGGAGGGGGACAGAGCAAGGAACAATGCCAGGGCTCCCTGCATTCACGTCCCTTTCCCCATCTGGGCTGTGCTGTGAGGCACAAGGAAGGGTTAGGGGAGACGGGGGGTTTCATTATGATTGTTACTGAGTATTTCACAAATGGTTTCACACACAGGTCTCAGGTCAGAAGTGTGAAATCCCACTCTGTTTTATCAGTGAGAACCACCTCTCAGCTTCGCTGCACTAGCACAAGATGGGTTCACCTCCCCCCGTCTGCCTGGTTCCCTCCTTCCCTTACTCTATTCTTGGGAAGAGGAAGTGGGACCCTGGGGCTGTGGGGAGCCTGTGGAGGCCAGCGGCAATGGGAGGGCACCCACATGGGTCGGGGAAATAGGGGGCACTGCATCCACAAAAAATACAAGGCCACCCAGGGTGCCATTTCCCCGAAGGCCGGCCCATGACCTGCTATGTGCATCGTTGCAGTTTTGTCTTGGCCAAGGCGGGGGTTGAGGACAGAGCAGGACAGGTTCTGGCTCGAAGAGTCTCTTATCACAGCAGCACTGTGAGTATCAAACAGCCCGTCAGCCCGATGGGATATTTTCTCCGTCACTGGTGCTAGTCGCTGCCCTCTGAGGTCTCTCCACAGCACGTGGGGCTCTGGATACCATCCGGCCGATTCACACACCACGTGGATCCCTCCATCCCGATAGCCATCGACAGAGAGGTGAGGGGTGGAGCCCAGACCTGGAGGGGAACGGAGTGAACCTGTGTCACTGCCACACCCTGGGGCCATGTCACCCTCGGAGAACTGCACCAGTGCCGACTGGAGGGGTGGGACTGGCAGTGTGAGCCCCAGTGGTCCTCACTCGCCAGGACATTACACTAATAGATCTACCACATGATGGGTAGGTCCCACACAAAGCTCCAGTCACTCCCTGGGCTGCACAGACCTCAGCGTATCTCTCTCATAGTTCACAGACACATCATGCTACCTACAGCATCTTCTATCAGCTCCCGGAAGCAGAGGCCTTGGGGGATTTCCACTAACATTCTCGGTGCCCAAGGAAATTTTGGGAGAAGGGGGTCACACTCTGGGATGGCACATCCCCAAAGTGGAGATCGGGGAAACAGATGGGGCCTGATCCTTGCTCTGACAGATGCCCCAGCAGCTGAGGGGTGGAGGAGCTGACTTGGAGTTGGTTCTCCAGGGGGTGTGAGGAGTCAGCAGGTGGGTGCATCAATCCCAGGAGCAGCCGGCCTTGTTCCCTAGCTCCCCAGTGCTTTCTGGTGAGAGGTGACTGGTCTGAACAGACCAGAACCCTGGGTTGGGGGTGAGAGACACTGGCACCAGAGCTCACTGGTGTTGGGAAGGGCAAACAACAGCCCATGCTACTGACCAGCCACCTGCAGCTCCAACACAGCTTCTTCGTAAAATGTGGATGTTTGGAAGTAGCAGCCGTAAGTCCCTTCATCAGAGGGGGTGATTTTGTGTATCCTCAAGGAGACAGTCCCGTTAGCTATACCAGCCTTCACTAGCTTCGTCCTGCTGCGATACAGTTCGATCTGCTGGTCAGCCTGATCTCTGCCATCCCGATAGAGATGGACAATTTCAGAGAACGTGGATCGGAACCAGCGCACCTCCATGCTCTCAGCGCTCACGCTGGGGGAGAGGTGACAGGGTAGCAGAGCATCTTCTCCCACAAGGACCCTGATGGGGTGATCGGGTCCAATCACCTTGAAACTCACTGTAGAAGGAACCAGGACAAATTAAACTGTAGCTAACGTGGAACTAGGAATATGTCATGCCAATGGAAATGGGAATGTACTGTAATATTTGTATCGGCAATGTGTCTCCCTGAATGCACAGGGGTTAAAATGCCTCTCCAGACAGATGGAGGACATGAGGTGTCTGAAATATGTTGCTCCCTGGTTCCAGACCAGAATAATTAAAATGAACTGAATACAACCTGCACCTGTGAATGCAGGATCTAGTCTGGAAGAGAAAAATGCCGGGACTGGGGCATTATCACATAATGGCTGGGGAGCCAATGCAGGTTGGATCTATGAACTCAGCATGGTTTGGCAGCAGGAGAACAGGGGATGAGAGGAAGAGGGGAATCTTCTTACTGAGACCTTTACTAAACTCTTAGGGAAATATTAAATGATCCTTCTCCTAGAAATCAACTCCTCTTTCCTCGTCATTTTTTTCTGGCTTCCTATAATGTGTAAAGTATATATCATTATTATGCTTTACATTCCACCTGCTTTCAGCCATGTCTCAGAGTTAGGCAGAACACTCACAGGAACTGTAACTGATCAGTTGATCACAATTATTGATGGTTGAAATTTTCTCATCAAAACATTTTTTGACCAAATGTGGCTTTTGAGCAAAATGAAAAAATTTAATTTCAGTCAAAAATTTCCTTTCTTGTTGAAAAACCATAAATGATTTTTTGCCTGAAAACTGAAAAAAATTCAGTAAAAATTGCACTCTCAGTATTTTTGGTTTCCTTCCCAGTTTTTGGACAAAAACAAAGAAAAAATTGGTAGGAAAATTTGAAGAACAGTTTAAAAACAAACAAACAAACAAAAAACAAACAAACACAAAAACTTCCCACCAACTGACCTTTTCAAACCACTTCGAATCAAACCTGATTCCACCAGGTTTCCTCTTTTTTAATTTTTGCTGTTTGAAAATCATCCATGTAACTTCATGTAAATTCTCCCAGAGTTTGGAAGAGTGTGACCAAAGCCCTGCTGTGCCTGTTTTCCCACCCTCCCCACCTAACCCCCACACTCCCTCCAAGCCAATCTGCCCTTTTCTTCTCGGCACCAGAGCGGAGACCCTGACCCCCTGGCACCAGTGGGAAGATTATTACCAGGTGTCACCCAGTATCTCCACTACCCAGCTCTCCCCTGCGTTGTGAACACTCAGACTCGTCCCTGGCCCCCTGCGTTTCTGGACAGAGGTTTCTAGTTGCTCAAGGCAGGACCAGGCTATGGGCAGTTTCTAGTTGTGGTGGGGGCCATTCTACGGAACTGACAGTCCCTGCAAGCTGGACCCAGCCATACGTCCCCACTGCCCCTGGGGGCAGGACACCTCCCACTCAACCGGAAATCAACCAGCCTCACAGGGACATTTTTGAGCACAGCCACCACATGCTGCCAGCTGGGGACTTGTGTCTCGTGGCCTACAAGAGGCCCCCACAGCATTGATTGCCCAATGCTCCCTGGCTCCTCTGCCCAGCTGCTCTGCTCCTAATCCCCGAGTTCCCTCAGTCAGAGCTCAGGCGGAGGGCCCAACCTTTCCCAGCACAGGCTTCAGTGGAGAGACCGGACCCTAAAGCCCCAGGAATCCTACCTGAGTCCAGCCGGTGAACGTGAAGAGAAATGAGGAAAGTGGTGATGCCAAGCAGCGGCAGTGACCTCGCGGAGCCAGGGAACATGGAGGAATCTTCCATCTCCCTGCTGTCCAGACGAATGACCCGGGTGAGCGAGTCAGTGAGCGAGTCCCTGCGATCCAGGACATGAGAGTGGTAAACAGGAAGAGCTGGTGCAACTACTTAGGACATTTCCCCAGCAGCTGGTGGGAGGAACCGGGCCCACCCACTACTCTGGGTCCTAACCCAGGGACCCTATAAACAGCAGTCACGTATTGCTTCCCTTTGATAGTTGCTGCTGCCTTCCCTGGACAGCTTCCCACTCGCCCCCATGACAATGACATTCTCCGGCTGGGGCACCAGCCCTGAGTCCAGCAAGTTTAAGCCATTAAAATGGAGTGGCAGCCCACTTTGGGATCCCAGCCCCCAGCCGGAGAACCACTGCATTAGTACATGCCTTCGCCACATGGACCTCAGGCTTCCTGTTCTGAAAAAGAATGTAAGAGCGGCCAGACTGGGCAAGACAATGGTCTATCTGACCCAGTCTCTTGTCTTCGGACAGTGCCAGGTGCCCCAGAGGGAATGAACAGATCAGGAAATCATCAACTGATCCATCCTGTAGCAAAGCGGCGACTCACCCCGCGGCGCCTCCTGCTGGTCCGTCCGGGAATTAGCTCATCCCAGCCTCTGGAGCGCCCCCTGCAGGCCGATGTCCCACTTGCCACTGGCCGTGTCCCTCCAAGACCCCGGTTCCCTCTTCCCTAGGGGGCTGCACCCCCGCAGTACCCCCCCAGTCTCAGGGTCCCCCCTCCCTGGGAAACCCCCACTCCCTATCCCCACCTTGCCTCAGTCTAGGCAACTGCCAGTCACCACTTACCAGTTCACTGGGGCAGACTGCAGTATCATTGCCATTCATCACTGCCAAGGAGGGTTTGGCCTGCTGCTTCTATCTCTAGAGCCATGGGCTGCCCCCTGCAATCCCAGTACCCCTTTGCTGAGCCTTCCCCTAGGCCAGGGGTGGGGAACCTTTTTTCTGTCAAGGGCCATTTAACATTTATAATGTCATTCGTGGGCCGGTCCCCCCCCCCCCGAGGAAGCCCAGGCTGGCAATGGGAGTTGAGAGCCCAGCTGGCAAGGGGCCAGTGGGGGAAACCCCAAAGCAGTGGCAGGTGGAGTGCTTAGCCCTGCACTGCTTTGGGGTTTCCCCCGCTGGCCCCTTACCAGCCGGGGTCCTGCCGCCTGCCCCAGTCAGCTCCCGCTATCAGCCTGGGTGTGAAGAGGGTGATCTTCATTTACCCCCACCCAGTCTCCCCCCATCTAACCGCCTTCCCTCCCCCACCCCTGCCTGGCCCGGCCCATCCCACCGAACCTAACCTCCTCCCCCCTCCCACTCCCAACCCAGCCTCCCGCCCCCCCATGCCTGACCCACCCAGCCCAGCCCAGCCTCCCCCCACCAAACCTCCTTCCCTCCCACACCCACGCCTCGCCCACCCCACCCAGCCTGGCCTCCCCCCCCCCCCGCCCCCAGCCCAGCCTCCCCCCCACACTCCCTTGACCATCGGCTCCCCGCGGCTCCTCCTTTCGCCGCCCAGCTAATGGTGGCCGCGCGGCACCGGCGGTTCCTCCAGGCGCGAGCCGCCCCCTCCTGGCGGCCCGTGCACATCCCAGCGCTGGTGGCTCCCCGGCGGGCGCGAGCCGCCCCCGCCTGGCGGCCCGAGCACGTCCCTGGACGGCGGCTGCGGCACGTCCCCGGCCCCGCCGCGGGTGGACAGAATGATTTGGCGGGCCGTATAAGGCCTGCGGTTCCTCACCCCTGCCCTAGGCCCTGCAGCCTGGGGGTTTCCAGGCCCAAGCTCCCCCAGCTCCTCTTGCCTACCCCAGCCCTGCACCACTCTAGATATCTTGTCAAGCTTCTCCAGAAGCCAGGTCTGTCTTCCTCTGCAAACAGAGAAGACCGTCTACCAGGCCCCTGCCTCTCAGCCTTTTCATAAGGGCCTGCTAGAGTTTGGGGCATGACCAACCAGCTGAGCCTATTCTCCCAATCAGCCTGGGAGCTTGCTTCTCACAGCCCCAGGCTTTTCCTGGGCTGCTTTAAGGGAGTGGGTAGCCACCCCGCTACACATCCCCTGTCACCCATTCCCAGCTTCTGGCAAACAGAGGCTAGGGACACCATCCCTGCCCATCTTGGCTAATAGCCATTGATGGACCGATCCTCCATGAACTTATCGAGTTATTTTTTGAGAGTTCTCAAAGGGTTCCTTTATATTAGCAGGAAAGACATGTTCCCCCTAGCAGTTTAATTAATAAAGATAAATAATGTTGCCTACCCTGATCTCCTGGGCAGCCTCCTCCCTGGGCACCACCATGTGGCCTCAATGAGTCTGGGAATTTTCACACACCAGGCAGAGGAGAATTTGCTCCTCTTTGCAGTAGACTTTCAAACGATCTCCATGTTTCTCACACTGGGTTCCTCTGCCAGGTTTTTCGTTCATTTTTAATCACTGGGGTACGGATTCCACAATATTCCTGAGTTCCCTCTTTGACCTTCAGTTTTTCCTTTGGAACCTCATTTTGCACTGAGGTCAGGCGATGTTTCTCTCTCCCTCACAGTGCTGAGCAATACAGTCTTTGCACAAGCTGTGTCCACGCTCACTAGTCACAGGGTCTTGAAACAAATCCAAACAGATGGGACAAGTAGTGTCACCTTTAGTGGATTGGGCAGGATCTGCGGCTGCTTGCTGTGTTTCTTTGTGTGAGAGTAAGAACCAGTTCCCTGTCACCAAACACCCCTCTCGATGTGTTTGTCTCACAGCAGAAAGCTGCCTCAATCCTCAGAAATCTTTTCAGTCCAAAGGTCCTCATTGCAGTCTTATTGGCCCTGCTCCATGGAGCTCCTCCACAGAGATTATACCAAAAAATCAACCTTTGCTCTCTTAGGAACACTGATAAGCTTTTCCCCAGGTCCCTGACTGCGCCTCCCATCAGGACAATGGGAGGGGCATGGTAGCCCGTATCAGTGCTAGGAAAATCTTGATAATCGCTCAACAAGAAATCTGAAAATGGCTTGGTTGGCCGGGCAGAGGTGGTTCATTTTCTACATTTCAGAGAACGTGATGGGGTACATCTGCAGTAGGCAAAGGCGCTGTTACAAAATCAAATCGGGCTGCCAAGCATCACCAGAACTGTTTTCTTCCACCGCTAGCCAGGCAGGTGGAAAAGCTCCACAGTGTGTGGTGCTGTTTCCAGGCCCAAAGCTGACTTGACCAGAGAGGGGAAACTGTGAGAAGGCAAAAAACTCAAACACTGCAAAGCTTAATCCCCATCAGCTGTACAGTTCCCAGATTTCATATACTCCAAAGCCCGAAAAGACCACTGGGATCGTCTTGTCTGCCCTTCCGTGTAACATGGGCATTGACTGTGTGGATGCTCCAGGGCTTCAGCTTTCAGTCACTGGATCGTTGTATACCTCACTCTGCTAGATTATTAAATACTAGTGTAAAAGCCTGTGGACAAGGGCCAATGGAAATGGCTCACGGCCCCCCCCCCACTCGCTGAGCTCTCTTCCCCCTCCCCCCACTCCAACGCCCCCCCGCTCGCCCAGCTACCCCCCCAACGCCTCCCCCTCGCCCAGCTCCCTCCCTCCCCAACCCACACCCAGCTCCCTCCCTCCCCCCCAACGGCCCCCCTGCTCAGCTCCCTCCCTTCCCCCCAATGCCCCCCCACTCAGCTCCCTCCCTCCCTCCCCCGACCTCCCCGCTCAGCTCCCGCACCCCCAACGACCCCCTGCTCAACTCCCTCCCCCCAATGACCCCCCTCACTCAGCTCCCTCCCCCCCAACGACCCCCCCTCGCTCATCTCCCTCCCCCCCAACGACCCCCCCTCGCTCAGCTCCCTCCCCCCCAACGACCTCCCCGCTCAGCTCCCGCACCCCCAACGACCCCCCTGCTCAACTCCCTACCCCCAATGACCCCCCCTCACTCAGCTTCCTCCCCCCCAACGACCCCCCCTCGCTTAGCTCCCTCCCCCCCAACGACCCCCCTCGCTCAGCTCCCTCCCCCCAACGACGACCCTCGCTCAGCCCCACGCCCAACGACTCCCTCCCCCCTCAACCCCTCGTCATGCACCTGACAGCCCAGCTAACTTTATATGTATAACTGCTCCTTGGTGCTCTAGCTCCGTGTGAGGATCACTCAGGCGGGCATGCGCGGTGGCCATTTTGTGCCTCCCAACTACAACCCCCAGCATGCCGTTCGTCCAGGCCATCTCTACTGAGCATGACGGCTTCACACACCTTCTCTAGCCGATTATTATATAGGACTAGTGTAGAAGCCCATGTACACGGGCCAAAGTGCTTAATCCTGTTTGTCTGGGCCATCTCTACGGCCATACAGCACCCTGTATAACCCCCCCATATAACCTGTTCATCCCCCCGGCCATACAGCACCCCGTATAACCCCCCCATATAACCTGTTCATCCCCCCCGGCCATACAGCACCCCGTATAACCCCCTGATATAACCTGTTCATCCCCCCCGGCCATACAGCACCCCATATAACCCCCCCCATCTAACCTGTTCATCCCCCCAGCCATACAGCACCCCGTATAACCCCCCATATAACCTGTTCATCCCCCCCGGCCATACAGCACCCCGTATAACCCCCCGATATAACCTGTTCATCCCCCCCGGCCATACAGCACCCCGTATAACCCCCCATATAACCTGTTCATCCCCCCCCCCGGCCATACAGCACCCCATATAACCCCCCCATATAACCTGTTCATCCCCCCGGCCATACAGCACCCCGTATAACCCCCCATATAACCTGTTCATCCCCCCCAGCCATACAGCACCCCGTATAACCCCCCCATATAACCTGTTCATCCCCCCGGCCATACAGCACCCTGTATAACCCCCCATATAACCTGTTCATCCCCCCCGGCCATACAGCACCCCGTATAACCCCCCGATATAACCTGTTCATCCCCCCCGGCCATACAGCACCCCGTATAACCCCCCATATAACCTGTTCATCCCCCCCCCGGCCATACAGCACCCCATATAACCTCCCTCCCATATAACCTGTTCATTCCCCCCTGGCCATACAGCACCCCATATAACCTCCCTCCCATATAACCTGTTCATTCCCCCCTGGCCATACAGAACCCCATATAACCCCCCGATATAACCTGTTCACCCCCCCCCGGCCATACAGCACCCTGTATAACCCCCCATATAACCTGTTCATCCCCCCCGGCCATACAGCACCCTGTATAACCTTCCCCCCATATAACATGTTCATCCCCTCCCAGCCATACAGCACCCCGTATAACCTCCCCCCATATAACCTGTTCATCCCCCCCGGCCATACAGCACCCCGTATAACCTCCCCCTGCTTATAACCTGTTCATTCCCCCCTGGCCATACAGCACCCCATATAACCTCCCTCCCATATAACCTGTTCATCCCTCCCCCCCGGCCATACAGCACCCTGTATAACCTCCCCCCCATATAAACACTCCACCCCCATGCCAGGCTCCTCACCTCAGGCCCCCCTTCCCCGGCCCAAGGCCCCCCTGTACCTTGCACTCCACCCCCCACAGCCGGCCCAGGCCCTGCACTGCCCTAGCAACAGCACAACACTCCATAGCGATGGGGAAAGCGGGGCCCGCGGGCCAGCTCTGGAGCCTCAACGGCATCTTGAACGAGTCCCTGTGAGACAGCTCCAGTCCGCACCCAGCTTCTCCGCCCGAGGGGGAAGGGCAGGCGCCGTGTAACCCCGACCCCACTACAGTGTAACAATAACAGGGGCGCTAGAGCCGCGGCGCTTGCTCCATCCGGCCCCGTCTCCACACACGAGTGACTCGGCGCCCAGCTAACCCCCAGCGCCATGCGGAGATGTTTGTCCAGGCCGTCTCTGCGGCTCGCGGCGGCACACGCGCGGCGACCATTTTGTGCCGCCGAACGACACCTCCCAGCATGCTGTTCGTCCGGGCCGTCTCTACTGTGCATGACGGCTTCAGACAAACACCCCCTGGCCTTTTATATTCTAGGATTTGTCCCCTATGTAGGTATTTATGGACTGTGATCCAGTCACTCCTTAATCTTCTGTTTGTCAAGCTAAATTGATTGAGCTCCTGGAATCTATCACACAATCCTTTCATCACTCTCATGGCTCTTCTTGGGACCCTCTCCAAATTATTCTGCTTGACTTGTGGACCCCAGAACTGGACACAGGATTCCAGTAACTGTTGCACCAGTGCCAAATACAGACATAACAGAACTACCCACTCCTGCTCAATATTCCCCTGTTTATACATCAAGGATCACATTAGCCCCTTTGGTCACACTGGGAGCTCATGTTCAGCTGAATATCCCCCCCTCCCCCAATTGCTTCCTAGGATAGTGGCACGGCCATTCTTTTTTCCATTGATCAATGAGTGATATTAAAACACATTATCTGCTCAAGCCCAGATTGCCAAGTGATTCAGGTTTGTTCTCTTCATTATTTCCTAAGCCCCCCAGTTTCTGTATCGTCTGCAAACTTTATCAGTTATTTTATGTTTTCTAACAGGTCATTAATACAAATGTTAAATAGTGTAGGGCCAAGAACCGATCCCTGTAGAAACACACGAGCCACCCACCTACAAAAACCTTTCTTAGGGTTGTTGGTGCTTCTGCTTCTCATAGCTTTGTGGAAAGTGGGCATTCCAAACCTCAGACACAACGGCTAGAAAGCAAGGAAATGCACAGTTAAGATCTCTCCACATCTGACCAAAATGAATGTCAGTGTGATGAGCAAAAACAAACCACAGACTTCTGAACACCAGGAAATGCACAGTTACGGTTGCTGCTTCACACACAGCACAACCCACACAAACCTAGCTCTTAACTGATGTCAACCTTCCTCTTCCTTCACCGCTCCCAGGTATGCCCTGTCTTCATGGTGTCCTTACCTGGAGTCCCCCAAGCAAGCTGCTCTGGTGTCTCTACTAAACTGGAGGGACCTTTTCTCTCTTCCTTTGCTTTTTTCCCTGTCTTGGGCTCCTTATTAAAGCTGGTCAAAAAATATTGTTGTTTTTTTCCTCTGTTGAAAGTTTCAATGAAGACATATCTAAGTTATGTTTTTTGTCAACATTTTCAGTGAAAAATTGACCTATAATGAAAAATTTGAACTGCCCTCCCTCCAAGTTTTGACCATTGACTATAGAAATTTTTGGCCTCGCCTCCTTCTCACTTTCTTCCTGTGGTTTCTGTCCACCAGGTGAGAATTTCCCCATCATCCCCTAGAGTCTGCCTGTCCCTCATTGCTCTCCTCCTTGTGATCTTAGCCTTTTCCTTCCTGCCCCCTGCAGCCTCCTCATGACTCTTCTTCCAGTCCAGTGACAACCCTGAGAACTCCATCCCAGCCCATCAGCTCTGGGCAGCCCCTTTGCCTCCGGACATCCACTGTGCTCCTGCGCCTGCTCCCTGGGACAGCTGGGGTGTGGAGGATGCTTGGGATGATTCTACACTCCCTCATTTTAATCCAGCCTCTCTTCAGCTCCTGCTCCATTGGGTTGTCCCTATCACTGCTCTTTCTAGGCCCCTTTATTGGGTTTTTCTCTTCACCTTTGTGTTTGCAGCTCCTTCCAATGTAGTTCTCCACTGTGAACTTCACTGGTGTGCAGTTTTGTCCCCCAGCTAGATCATTCCATTCAAAATGAAGTCACAAAATAAGGACAGTCCCTGCAATGGTGCTGCATCGGGGGGGGGGGGGGGGTGCTGAGGGCCACATGCTACCATGGGGCTGGCCAGACCAGAGAATACTGAGACCATGTTGCCCAACGTGCCATCAGAGCTTGAGGGCTGGACTAGAGACAGCTCCTCCACCCCAGGTAAAATGTAGTTACACCAACCTAATCCCCGGTGTAGACAGCAGTAGGTTGATGGAAAAATTCTTCTGTCCCCTTAGGTAATGCCTTTTGGGGAGGTGGATTAACTACACCGATGGGTCTACCCTAATTCACTACAGCGGTGCAGGTGCAGCTGTGTCCCTGTAATGCAGCAGTTCTCAAACTTTTGAGAACTGCAACCCTTTTTCCTCTTCCTCGGTGGTGCAGCGGACCCTTGTATGTCTGCCAAAAATCTGCTGAATTGAATACTTCCACATTCGGTGGCTATTTTCGGTGGACAAGCTGATGATTGGCAGCAGGGGATCTCTCTGATCTGTGGGGGAATCTCCCTGGGCCCCACTGTTAGTTCTCCATCCTATATCCCCCTATCCACACACATCTCTCCCCCACCCATTATCAATGTTTTAGAGTGACCCTCTCCCTCCCTTTACGGGATACAGACTCTCTGTGACAGACTGGCTGGGGATCCTCTCTGCATGGCCCCAATAGGGAAGGAAAGAAACTGTGTGGGATTAGACAGGCAGAAGGAGTTAAAAGGGAAAAACCAGAGTAGGGGAGATTTTCTTCCTGTTAAAATGTACTGGAGTCTCATGGCTGAAAAGCCACATCTTGAGTTAGGTTTGAACCAGCAGCCTTTCAATGACCAAGCAAAGGTGTGAACCCCAGAAGCTGAGAGCTGCTAATTTCCCAGTTGTGTGTAAGAAACAGCTGCAGTGGTGCAAGTGGAAAGGTGATTCCTACTGGGGTTACGAGTTCAGCCCTTACCTAGAGCACTATTACCCATGTAGCTTCCCCAGCTTGCTTTGTCTTATTCCCCTGGAAAGTGCCATACTAGGATAATGAGAGTAAGTTCTAAAATGCAGAGATTGGTGCATAGCTTGGGAACCACCCCCCTTCCCTGGTGCCATTTGCTGCTGGTGGATTGTTCACTACCAGAGAGAACTGATTTATTGTTAGTGAGAAAGCTGCCAGGACAGGTCTCTGGGCACCAGATCTCCCTGCTTCTTCCAGCACATCCCTGGCTCCATCTCTGCCCCAGTCACTGCTGTAGGAGACTCTTATATGCACTGAGCCTGATACCTTATTAAACCTTCTTACCACAGTAGGCAGCGTGTGAGTCTTATAATCTGACGGTCCTGAGCTCAAGTCTCAGAGAGGGGACTTAATCGTCCTCCCGGAGAAAAGAGACTAGAGCAGGGTGGTTTCTAGACACCATCCCATCCAGCCAACAGAGACTTTTCTGAGGCATTAACTTTTCCTTCTTCTTTATGACTCTTTAATGCAGCTGGATATACCAATGCCTAGAGGCCCCTTCCCACAGAACCCACAACCCCAGAGCAATGAGGAAGCTGGGGGCTGCCAGGTTGTTGTCAGCAAGTCATGAAAGGGATGCACAAAAAATCCACTAGGGCCATTGCCCCCCTTGCTCGCCCCCAAGCAGCTTTGACTCTTGCTGACTGTGATGCTGAGACTCCCCTGCCTCAGCGTCCTCGACCTCCACTGGAGGCCGGTTCCTTAGACCCCTCTTCATATTTCAGCCCCCAGCCATGCATCCCTGTCCAGCCACTCACCTTCTGCCCCAGGTCAACCAGCTGGTGGGCTGCATCCCAAGGTGTACACTTATACTGATCCCCTCAGAGCAACAGCCACAACTGTTGGCAGCTAATCCCCACCTAAGGCTGGGGAAAGGAGCTGGGATCACTTGTTATTTCTCCTACACAGCGAGTCTCACTGGGTTTGGACACATTTCTCTCTACACCTGATTTGAGTTCAGAGCCCCTCCCCCCATTTCTGCTTTATGCCTCATCCCTGGACAGATGTGAACACAAAGAAACTTTGGGTGACCACGTCCAGCTACTTCCCTGAAGAGTTTTTAATGTGATAATTGCTGTCTCCGACCCCCATTGAGAACAACTGATTTTATACCCAGGCGCTTCATCCTTCTCCACCATGTCATCGAAATCACCTGGCTGAGGGCTTGAAACTCCTGACCCTCCCCACTCCTCCTCCTTCACGGCTGTGACCCCACGTGGCTGGTGTGAGATCCATTTCCTCCCAATTCTCCCACCTCAGGGGTTTGCCTCCCCATCCTGGGCCCCCCAGGCTCTGTTGCCAGCAGAGAGTGCCCCTCCCCCAGCCCGGTGGTATCCCTGACTCAGGCTCTCCTCAAAACTCTTCTCTGGCTCCGGGAGAGGCTCCAATGGCCCCATACGAGTTACAGCATCCAGGGGACCTGTACAGCCCGGCTCAGCATCCCCCCACCTAACCTCACTTCCGCTCCCAGGAGAGTCAGGAACTACATCTCCCAGCCTGCCCCGGGGGGCGCTTCCGCCCTCTCCAGGCCAGGTGAGGAAAGTCTCCCAGGCCAGGCTGACCCTCCCCTCCCCTCTCATCCTCTCCCAGCTGGTGCCTCATAGGAACTACATCGCCCAGGCTGCCTCACTGCAAAACAAAGTTTCCCCGCACTGGGGGCCAGGCAGGGTGTTTGTGACTGGCTGGATCTCACCAGGGGAAAAGTGGGGGAGGGGCTGGTTTTGCTGCATCATTAGACTAAGGAGACCCCAGAGGCAAATGCAACCACCACATTTCAGTTCAACTTTGGAGATGTGACTCACGGACAATCACCTGCCTAGAAAGTGTCTAAATCCCATGGGCACAATTCTCCACTGCACAGCGTGTGAGCCCAGCCAACTACGGAGAGTGGCACTGTAAATGAGTCATGGAGACATCTCTCTTTATAGCAGAGTGGTGCAGTGGAAGTGTGCTGGGCCCATAACCCAGAGGTCAATGGCTTGAAGTCATCCTCTGCTAGGTGGTATTTTATTACTTACACCTTTGGAAATAATTCCACCTGCCTATATTTGCTCCACATAGAAAAGAGGAAAAAAAATATCTCCCTGTTTACACTTCCACAGTGATTAAAGGAAGGAAAAAAGCCCCAGAACCTTATCCCATAGAAGCCTTATCTCACTCCTGTAAGAGGAGAGATGTGCTATGCCTCCAATCACATGGTTTCTTCTGCAGCAGGGTCTTTTTCTTCTGGAGGAGCAGTACGGTTCCTAAGCAGAATCAGCCTGATTAATACTCTGCAACTAAAACAAGCACCTGAAAGATTCAAATCTTACTCCTTTGGAAAAACTGCACCACTGCGCAAGCACAGAATTCATGTCCCCCAAAGAATTATTTGTTTCCCTGCAGAAAAATGACTCTTCTGGGGAAGCAAAGGGAAGCCACAAGAGGGGTCATGTGCTGCTCCCCAACAGCCCAGGCATGTTGATTTGGATTCCTGGAGAAGGCAGCTGAGAGGTGCGATCTCGCCACTGAGTCCGTGTCCCAGGGGAGGGGGCTGCAGGGCGGTTTCTCATCTCTGTGCACCCAGTGGCCTGTGCTCCCCACTGCCATGCTGGAGCCTCCACATTTATTTATTGACGAATAAACTTTGCAGAATTTTAAAATAGTCACACAGATTTTTTTTTAATTCTTTTTTGTGCAGAATCCCCTCAGGAGTAAAACGTATTCAGCTGAACTCAGCTGCTCTGTGACTAGATCCTACAGACAAACCTACATGGAGCAGAGCATCACAGCGAAAGCGTGCTGGGCCTATAGTCAATGGGTCAACCCCACCCTTTACTTGCTGGTGTTTTATTCCTTACAGCCCTGGAAATAATTCAACCGGCCTTTATTTGTTCCACGTAGAAGAGAGGAGCAAATTCTCTTGCTGTTTATGCTTTAAGGGAGATGAAGAGCCACAGCTTGTGCACCTCCACCTAGGAGCCAGATCTGCTGCTGGCTGCTTCCACGGTGCAGTGCAGTCCGCTGCAGGAAGCCTGTCTTAGCACCCGCACTGCGCTGCTGGACGGGAGTCACCTGAGGTAACCTTGTGTCTCTGTCCCCTCCCTGCAGGTGCTTTGGGGATTCCCCAGGGCCCAGCAGGAGCTGGTGTCCCTGCAGGGTCCCTGGGAGTCACAAAGCAGAGATGTGAGGTTATGAGGCCCCAGAACAGCCCTTTGGGGAATTCACTGTCTGTGGGGAAGCCCGTCTAGGAATGGGGATTCCCAGCTGCATGACGGAGAAGAAAGAGTTAATCCTTTAGAACAGTCTGGGGGTGCTGGATATGAAGGAGGGGGCCCAGCTCTCCTTCAGCAGAATGGACAACCCCAAATGTTCAAAAACCCTGATTCAGGCATCCCAAAAATCATGAGATGGGGTTTAAAATCAGGAGATTCTGTGTTAATACATTTGGGGATCTTTTTATTTGCCTTCTGCTTGATGAGCCTTTAGGGTGCACTGGGGTGATATTTTGAATCTCTCTCCACAGCCACAAGGGCTAGGAACGTCCTGTGTCTTTAAGAGCGAAGGTTGAAATCATCACATCTCCACCTGACTCCAGGAGCTGGGGCTTTAGGAAAACAACAATTCCCAGGAGACTCAAGACAAAATCCTGAGAGTTGACAGCACTGAGTGGGATGGAGTCTTTACTCTTTGGGATTCCCTGGAGCCGGGGTTCCCACCCTTCTTCTCTCTGTGGCCCCTGCCCAGCATGGTATAAAAACTCCACCTCGGCCACAACGACTGTTTTTCTGCCTGTCCAGTAGATTAAAGGCCCTGGCTGTCGTTAAGGGGTGGCCAGCAGAGCAATTGTACAGGGCCCCACAACACAGGGGCCCTGTAAGCAGGCGGTGACTCACCCCTGCAGTGCCTCCCGCTGGTTGTCCAGGAAATCAGCTCTTTCCCGCCTCTTGAGCGCCCTCTGCAGGCCGGTGTCCCGCTGTCCACTGGCTCCGTATCTCCCCCTGGACCCTGGTGCCCTTTGCCTGGCCATCTCCTAGGTCAGAGATGGGCAAACTACGGCCCGGGGGCCACATCCGGACCCACCGGCCTGCCTGAGTTCCAGCCGGGGAGGCTGCTTGGGATACCGGGGCAGTGCTTCTTCGTCCCATTTTCCCATCCACAGTCCATGATGGGGTGTGAATACACCGCCCCAGGCAAGAAAGGGCTAATTCCACAGTATGGCTGGAGGACGTCCCGCCCCTCAGACCCTGCCGGGCATGCTCCAACTGTTGGGTAAGTATAAAGGTGACCAGCTCAGCACAGTCTGGGCTGGCCTCTGAGGAAGAAGCAGGCTTGGGAGGGGCTCCAGGACTTGTGCTTCTACAGCCCCTGACTACGGGAACCAGAGATCCCAGGGACCAGAGACCTGCTACTGACTGTCAATTGGTGGAGTCAAAGATCCACGGAGCTGCCAGTGCCAGGGAACCTGGAGACCCTGATGATAAATCGACTACAGCAGAGGTTCTCAATTGGGGGGTCAGATTATCCCCGCTCAGCCCACTGCCAGTCCAGGATCCCGGACGCCATCCCCGCTCAGCCCACTGCCAGTCTGGGAATCCCGGCCACCATCCCCGCTCAGCCCACTGCCAGTCCAGGATCCCAGCCGCCATCCCCGCTCAGCCCACTGCCAGTCTGGGATCCGGGCCACCGGCCCCCTCAGCCCACTGCCAGTCCGGGATCCTGGCTGCCATCCCCGCTCAGCCCACTGCCAGTCCGGGATCCCGGCCGCCATCCCCGCTCAGCCCACTGCCAGTCCAGGATCCCGGCCGCCATGCCCGCTCAGCCCACTGCCAGTCCGGGATCCCGTCCACCATCCCCGCTCAGCCCACTGCCAGTCCGGGATCCCGGCCGCCATCCCCGCTCAGCCCACTGCCAGTCTGGGATCCGGGCCACCGGCCCCGCTCAGCCCACTGCCAGTCTGGGATCCGGGCCACCGGCCCCGCTCAGCCCACTGCCAGTCCGGGATCCCGGCCGCCATCCCCGCTCAGCCCACTGCCAGTCCAGGATCCCGACCACCATCCCCGCTCAGCCCACTGCCAGTCCGGGATCCCGGCCGCCATCCCCGCTCAGCCCACTGCCAGTCCGGAATCCGGGCCACTGGCCCCACTCAGCCCACTGCCAGTCCGGGATCCCGTCCACTGGCCCCGCTCAGCCCACTGCCAGTCTGGGATCCCGTCCACTGGCCCCGCTCAGCCCACTGCCAGTCCGGAATCTGGGCCACTGGCCCCACTCAGCCCACTGCCAGTCCGGGATCCCGTCCACTGGCCCCGCTCAGCCCACTGCCAGTCTGGGATCCCGGCCACTGGCCCCGCTCAGCCCACTGCCAGTCCGGAATCCGGGCCACCGGCCCCATTCAGCCCACTGCCAGTCCGGGATCCCGTCCACTGGCCCTGCTCAGCCCACTACCGGCCTAGGTGAACAGAACCCCAGGCCGGCAGTGGGCTGAGGGGGCCGGCAGTGTAAGATCAGCATTTTAATTTAAATTTTAAATGAAGTTTCTTAAACATTTTGAAAATCTTGTTTATTTTACAATATGACAATAGTTTAGTTCTATAATATATAGACAGAGAGAGACACCCTCTAAGAACATTACCATGTATTACCAGCACGCAAAACCTTAAATTGAAGTGAATAAATGAAAACTCAGCACACCACTTCTGAAAGGTTGCCGACACCGTCTATACATGAAGAGGTACAAGAAAGTCTGATAAATAGGGAAGAAAGAGTGTTGGGAAGAATTACGGAAAAGCCATTAGACAATCCGGATCTAGTTTTGTATGTAAATAAATGAAGAAAGTAGGAGACGGAAGTGCCGTGTACGAAATGGGCAGGGGTAGTCAGGAATGGAACAGTAATAGCGTCAGGTCAGCTGGATGAATCAAAGTCGGGTCAAGAAGCAAAGTGAACAGCTCCACAGAAGCTTTGAAAGTAAGACGGGGAAGAAGCTCCCTGTATACACAACCAGCAAGTCTGGGGTTGGAGTAGTCCATGACTACATGAACGTGTGGTCGCGCGGAGGTTCAAGCCAATCACTGATATAAAGGCAGTTCAAAACCTGGGACTATATCTTGACCAAGAAATTTGGACCTTGACAAAATAATTAGCTACCCCTGCATTAAGGACTGCTGGGAAGAGGACAGTGATCAATTCTTCTCCAGGTGCACTGATGGGGGGAGAATACAGGTTAGACATTAGGAAAAACTTTCTAGCTCTAAGGACAGGTAACTGTGGAACAGGTCGTCACAGACTCACAGGCCGGTGCTCTCTTGGCTCCCTATGGCCCTTGGGAGGAACCACTCTTCAGAGTATTGACTCTCCGTAAGGTCACACTCTGCTCGGGGTTTACGCTGTGGGCTTCTCCTCCACCTCCCTGTACCTCATGTCTGAGCCTTCAGCCTGCCGGCCTCTCACTAGCCGGCCTCGATTCTCAGCCAGCGCAACACAGACGTGTTTATTGTACGTCTGGAGCACAGCACAAGTCGTTCTCAGGGGCGTCCATCTGGGTCTGTCCCCATCCAGCTGGGCTCAGGCCGCTCTTTGGTCCCAGTCCTGAAGTGACTCATCCTTTCTGTGGCCCACCCTAGATCACCTCCACGGTCCCGCCTCCATCTTCGTCGTCTTTCCCAGGCAGACAGATCTCTGGGCGACTC
Organism: Sternotherus odoratus; assembly: GCA_032164245.1. NCBI lineage: Eukaryota > Metazoa > Chordata > Testudines > Kinosternidae > Sternotherus > Sternotherus odoratus. Next base: position 14,485,514 of record JAVMKO010000019.1, on the reverse strand, counting down.
TCTTCAGCTCTTTGTTCTCTCTGCTGCCCACAACTGCCTGGCTCCAAGTTGGGCTGGGACTTCATGTCATCAGTCGCTAAGTTACAAAGTGTCCAGACCTCCCCAGCCAGAACTCGGGGGCCCGTTCGGAGGAGCCTGCGGGCCGTAGTTTGCCCACCACTGTTTTAGAGCAATAGTTGGAGGTTTCCCTAAAATCCTCCTTGTAGACAAGTCCGCTGAGTGGGGGCGAGGATCTCCTGTCAGAGGCTCCAGGCTAAAATCCACACGCAAATACTGATGGCTGTTCAGAGATGGCCACTTGAAAAGAGGCGACGGGTCTTGTCACTTACCCTGAGCTACAGCGTAGCCGTCTCCCTCCCTCCCTGCAGAGAAAAGGGAAATTTCAGTGAATGCAGCTCCCAAGGCAGGAACTGACTCCGATCTGTGTCCACAGCTCACAAACAGGGCCCCTGGCCCAGCACAGCCCCCTGGTGCCCAGTAATGGACTCAAGGTCCCAGGTGCTCACGATCGTCAGGAGAGAACGAGACAATGAGACAGTTTCCAAAGACCTCGGTGCACTGGATGCTGAGCTCTTCCAAAAACCTCACCCCATATAAACTGTAACCCGCACCCAGGTTCTGGGTCTGGCCCTCCAGCAGCTCCCCTTGGGGGTCATTAGCTCAGTCCCGCAGTGGGGCAGTTACACCGTACGGACACTGGCTCCTGTACTGCTGTTGTCCTGAGGGGTATGTGCAGGAACCAGCAAATCCAGGAAATCCCCCCATCCCAGGCTCTTTACCTGGGTGTTTCTTCTTCCAGACGACTACTCCGATGAGAACACCGATCAGGACACCTGCAGCGATAACTCCAGACACAACGGGAATCAGACTGTTATTTGGTTCTGAAATGGAATGGAGAGAATGATCAATGGGGAAAAATCCACCCCCTAAAACTCCCCTTTTCATCCCACGGCAGGGATCAGTCTGCTCCCCAGATAAGGGCTGAGTCCTACAACATCCACCCCTCCCAGTGCAGCCACCATGTACCCATCATGCATTGCACCCACCATAGAGAGTCCTGGGCACTAGGCCCAGCCTCCACCACTTCAATTCATAATTGATGTTTAGCACTGGAAATAGAAGACTCTTATAACATTAATCAATCTTCATAAATCTAACCACGGGAGAGCATGGACGTCAGTATCGTCCCTAAATGGGAAAGGAGGAAGACTTGCAGAAGATCAAACAGTGAGTCAGTGCAAGAGCCAGGAATAGACCCCAGGAATCCTGGCTCCCAGACCCCCTGCTCTAACTCACTAGCCCCCATTTACCTCCTAGAGCCAAGGACAGAACCCAGGAGTTCTGGTCCCCCATCCCCTAACCTCCCTTGACCATGCTGACTTTCATGACTAATGGACACAGTCCCACTGCGGGAGTCTGGTGACAAACTGGAAACTGTCCTCAAAGCTCTGGATTCCCTTGCCATGAATGGAGAGATATTTTAATACTGTTCTTGGTTTATATAAACCTGTTAAACCCTGAGTTCTGTTCACACTTTCAGGTTCACTAATCAGCTTCTCCTGTTGTCTGAAAGAGGCGCATAATAATACAGCAAAAAGAAAAATATTTCTAAGAGAATAAGGAAATGTGGTTTATGACACAAAAACTGACAGAGGATGTGGAGCAGGATTATGATGTGAAACCATCTGTTGACTAGATCTCCAGTGCAGGCTGCTCTTTTAGAAATTGTTTACACTTCCAAATGCTGCATTTTTCCACATCCCAATTAACCAAGGAAAAAGACGGCTGGCAGGCAGCTCTCCACGGAATAAATTCCTCGTCAACTTCCTTGTGCTAGGACAATAGGAGACTCTCATCGCTGATACAGGGCTCTAGGCTGCCTCCTTGCTCCATTCCAAGGCCAAACCCTCTCTCCCAGTATCACGGCGCACAGAAACAAGCTGCACCCAACATTAAACATCTACCTCTGTGTGACAAACTGGGAGTACTGTGTGTGTGTGCCTCAGTTTCCCCTATGCATTTCTTAAGTGTCTATGTGAAGGGATAGGGGCTGATGCTGGAAGCAAGGAGGCAACGCCCTCCCCTCGCTGGGAGGCATCCCTGGAAGCTGTAACCTGACCCCAGGTGGGGGAGGGAGGTCAGCTGAACCTGTTGAAGGGAAGCCCGGGAAACCAGACAAAGAGACAAAGGAGCAGGAAGTGGCTAGAGAGGGGGTTTTGGGTCAGTCTGGGTCTGGGTCGAGCTGGGGAGAGGCAGAGAAGCCAACTCGCTCTCTGGCCCCAAGATGGATCCAGCTGAAGGCTCACGCTCACTGTATGGTCTGTGATTAGAAGTCATCGAATAAACCTGGGGGAGAAGCAGGAGCCCAGAATCTGAGTCTCACCTCCTGGCATCCCCCAGAAAGGCCTGACTGAGGGACCCTGTTTGGACTGAGAAGCTGTGAGTTGGATGGTGTTCCTAACATCTCAAATAAACCTTCTATTCTGCTGGCTGGCTGAGAGTCACGTTTGACTGTGGATTTGGGGTGCAGAACCCATGGGCTCCCCCAGGACCCCGCCCAGGTGGGTTTGCTGGGGGAAGCGCACGGAGGGGCAGAAGGTGCTGAATGCTCCGAGGTCAGACCCAGGAAGGTGGAAGTGGGGACCCCTGAAGCTCCAGGCCTGGAAAACAGGCTGTGTACGGAGAAGGGGCCCTTCACCCGGAGTCCGGTCTGGCTTCCTAGGGAGCGGTTCCAGACCATCGCCCGGGCGCTCCGTGACACTCTGGCCACGTGGGCAAGAATGAAGAGCCCCCAGAGTTGTGTTCCTGAGACCCTTCAGACATTGAGAACAGGCTAGAAGCTGAAGCAAGACAAATTCTGACTGCAAATAAGGGGCAGATTTGAGCTTCCCCTGGGATGTGGTAAATTCTCCATCCCTTGGAGACTTTACATCTGGAATGGGCATCTCTTTCTGAACCATCAGCTCTAGTTTGCCCACAGGCTACCAGGTTGGTCCCTGGTGATTCCCTGCCCTGGGCTATGCAGGAGCTCAGACTGCTCTCTTCTAGCCTTAGTCTCCTTGTTAATCTTCTCCCTTCAGAGACCCTGTATTGCTGAGATGTGTCCAACAGCCCCAGAGGCAGCAAACTGGAGAGCAAGACGTGAGTCCCAGACACTGCGGATCCCAACTCTAGCCCAAGAACTTGACTGCAGAGGGACAGGGCCAAAGGGGACAGGGCCTCACAGACCCTGAGGAAACTCCAGCTTCAGCCTAAAAATCCAAATGAGAATTATTCAGGATTAATGGATTCCCCCTCGCCCACTAGGAGAACAAACACACAGACTCCTTACCCCAGGAGACAGAGAGCGGCTCTAACAGGCTTTCATGCTCCACCTGACATGAATAATGGGCTCTGACCTGGGGATCAATCTCCATTGTCACCCAGGTCTGGTAGGTCCCGTCCCCACTGGGGAGGATGCCTTCAGAGTAGGTCTCCTGCTGTCTGCTCTCCCCATTTCTCAGCCAGGTCACGGCGATGTCCCGGGGATAGAACCCACTGACCTTACAGGAGAGGGTGGTGAGGCCGTGGTGAGATGACCGGTCGCTCACTCGAGCTGTTGGGCGCTCTGGGGAAAAGGAGAAACTGAAGTTAGTTATTTTCAAGCTCTAATCCAGGCAGCCTTTGCTGGAGCTTTGCAGCATGAAATTCTGAGAGCCCAGCAGTGGGGGAGGAGAAGAGTCCATGAGACGGAATCCCTCTGACGAGAGAGAACGACCATGTTAGAGGATTTCTGTGCTGAATTCACAGCATCAGCAACGGTGAATCCTGAATCCAGGTCCCTGACCTGGCCACTGCTCCCAACCACAGTGACACCAGAACCTTGACGGGCTCCACTAAGCTCCAGATACACGTGTCACAGAGGACAACCCTTAATCACACGCTACATTTGTGCTCATCTCCTCTCAGTCCCTGGATTGGAAAGAGAAGAATCCTGCCCTGGCAGGGAGCAAAATATGGATCAACTGACCCATTAGAGATGGAAAGGGCCCATTTAACAAAAAGTGCTAAACTGCCCCACAAAGCAGCTAATGTTAATTGGCTACTTTCTTGTAGGTTGTTACCAAATCTATTTACCCCAATATTATGGATTTCAAAAGGAATTACAGTAATGTTGAAAAATCAGTTTCCCAGCCCCTTGGCACTGAAGTACACATTACAGAGCAGCGTATGGCTTCTTCTTCCTGACATTTGTCAAGATGGCAAAGGACAAGATAATGTCCTGCTGAGGTTTGAGAGAGAAATAAGCAACTAGTATAATGTTACAAAAAAACTGGGTACAAAATTCAAGTAACCTTGAACAGCGAGCGCAGACTGGGAAGGGAAAGATCAGTGTGTGTAATGATGCTAAGTGATTTTGGGGAATTTGTGTCCCAGGTAATAGAGAAGGTACATACAGGGGTAATAGCGAGTTAACACTTTGAAGCAGACTATGCTGCAACTGTTCTCCTGAGTTGGAGTGGTAAAGGATTTAACCTCTGCCCTTCTCTGTTTGTGCTGATTCATCTTTAACTAAAGATCTTTGGTAATAAATGTGAGTGTGGTTATCTGATGTCTTATTGATAAAAGAATTGAGTAGCAAGTATGAAAGTGTTGCAGCAAAGGTAGGCCTGAACAGGGAAAACTTTAAGGACAAGGGGATTCTTCTTCCAGGTTAGTATGGGGAGGACAATTCCACATGTAGGGGATGGCATGGAAGAAAGCACAGATGACTGTAGGAGAAGTTTGGACTAAGAGACAACAATAACAAACCTACCGTCATGGATGGAACACAGGGGCTGGGGGTAACACAGTAAACATGTTGGTAGAGACAGTGAATGAGGAAGGGCTGCATGGTGAATGAAGCTGGTATCCACAGAAGAGCTGGCACTTTCATAATTAAGATTGAGTGGAGCTTTCTCTACAGCAGGGGTCTCAAACTCAAATGACCACGAGGGCCACATGAGGACTAGTGCATTAACCAGAGGGCCGCATCACTGACACTGGCCCCGCCCCTACTCCACCCCTTCCATGAGGCCCTGCCCCTGCCTCGCCTCTTCCCATGCCTTCCCTGCCCCATTCCAACCCCTTCCCCGAAGTCCCCACCCCAACGCTGCCCCCTCCCTGCCCCCAGGGGGTGCAGAAAGAATGCAGGATGCAGCAGGGGCTCAGGGCAGGGAGTTGAGGTGCAGGTGTGCAGGGTGTGGAAGGGGGCTCAGGGCAGAGATTTGGTGTGTGGGGTGTAAGAGAGGTGAGGGATGCGGCAGGGGATGGGTGCAGCAGGTGGGTCAGGGCAGGGGGCTCAGGGCAGGGAGTTGGGGTGCAGGAGGGGTTCTGGGTACGAGCTCCAGCCTGGTGCCACTTACCTAGAGCGGCTCCGGCCCCATACAGCTCCACTCCAGGAAGCTGCTGCAACCAGTCTCTGCAGCCTGGGGGAGAGAGGGAGTCACCAGGAGGGTTCCCCTGCATGTGCAGCTCTTGCTTCCTCCAGACAACTCCCACGAAGCTCCCATTGGCCGCAGTTCCCTGTTCCCAGCCAATGGGAGCTGTGGGGGTGCAACGCTTGGAGGGAGGCAAATAGGAGCCCTCTGTCTCCTCCCCCTTCCTTCCCCTCGGAAGGGACAGTGCTGGCAGCAGCTTCAGAAAGCGGCGGGTGGGCGGCGGCGGCGGCCCGGGGGGCAGGGGGGGCGGGACGGGGACTTCGCGGGCCACAGGGAAGGGCTTGGCGGGCCACATGTTTGAGACCCCTGCTCTACAGAGTCTATTTTTCGGAGTGCTCTAAAATGCCCAGGCAGATTGTCCTGATAACGCTGTGTCACATCGGGGAAAAAGCTAGAATTTGTGGTGTGAATTTCGGGTTATTTGGTCAGGTTCCCTGCAATGAACTGCTTTTAATATTTTTAAACTTCCTATCTTTTTCCCCAGCAGAGCTGGGGATGGGGGAGAGGTTGTTTCTCCACCCATCCCTGGTTGAAAGCTCGCGGAACGGCCCCCTATGCCCCTGCTCCATTTTGGAACCGGGGCTGGGGAATGGAGATGTGACCAGTAGTGACCCCCTGGGTGGGGCTTGTCCCCCTGCCTTACCTTTCCTCTGCAGAGTCTCCTTCCCGTACTCCAGAGCATTCCTTAGCCAGGAAATACATTCCTTTTTCACGTAGTGTTTCCATTCCTGGTCATCATTTACTTCAGCATTCCATCTCCTCTTGGTGATCTGAGCCCCAATATCTGCTGATACCCACGTCATGGTCTCCGCATCGAAGTTAAGAAAGTCTCGTCCGTCATATGAATCCTGGTAAAACCCCCGAGTGGTGTTGTCTTCCTGGAGATCACAGCCGTATATCGTCTGAATAATGTGAAATCCTGAAACACACAGGGGCTGGGTCAAGATCACAGCACTTGAGGGTCAGCAGCAGCCTCTCTCTGAAAATCTTACCAAGACCCCACTGCAGGTGGCTCAGTGGGTCACCCCCTTGTTACTGGGCCCTCCCTCCCCTGAGAAAGGGGGTCCCCACTTATGCTGTTGGGCCCTATACCTGCCCGGTCCTTTCAGGAGGGACCTCAAACCCGCAGGGTGTCCCCCCTTCATCCTGTTGGGTCTTGTACCCCCAACTAAACAGAGCTCACCCCTTCAAGGAGCACCTCATTACTGCTTGTTCTTCTATGCTCAACAACCCCAAAGGGAATCCTCCGGATATTGCAGAGATCTCTCCCCTCCAGCTCTCTGAGGATCCCCCCAATTCTAGTATCAGGGTTATTTTGGAGAAGAGAGGGGCTGCAGGGGGTCTCTCCTGCTCTGGTTGAATTATTTTTACAAGCTCCCCAGGGTCACTTTGTCCCCCACCCCTCCATTCAGTTTCTCCACACTCAGCCCCACTGGGAGGGGTACAGGTCTGTCCCCCACACTAACCTCTGCTCTGGTTTAATGACCTCACACAATCCCCAGGGTCACTCTGTTTCCCTGCCCCATCTTCCCCGGGGCCCCCAACTCAACCTAGGAACCACAAAGAACCAACTTCAAATTCTTGGCCTCTTGTTCACATGGCCACTGTCTCAAGGGGATTCCCTGTAAGGATCAGGCCATTGATGACCCTTAGTTCAACTGGCCGCCATTTTCCTACAGCCAGGCTCATCGTCACAACAACGGCCGCCATCTCCCATTATTCCCCCATGTGCGTGTTGTGGGCAGACACAGCTAGAGAGGGGAACACTGTTGGTGGCCAAGATGCAGGACTCAGGACAGTGTCTGGTGAGGTGGCAGCCCCAGGACTGCGAGGGGGGTAAATGGAGGAAGGAGGGCAAGAGGGGGCAGTCGGGACAGTGGTTGGGGAGGGGACGGTGGGGACAGAGCAGCTCCCCAGCACAGGCTATGGGGTGGGCAAGCAGAGCTCCCCTCTCAGCACTGGGGAGGCCAGTGTTAGTGTGAGCAGGTCAGGTTGGACAGACTCAGCAGCAGGGTGAGACTAGTCAGGAGAGGGTTAAACTAGCCACGGAGGGGCACGCTGGGGGGCAGTCACTTGGCAACCCTCTGCCCTGTCGCTTAGTCCTGGGGCAGGGCCACCAGGAACCCAGGTGTCTTGGGCACAATGGGAATTAATTCTCAGTGCTGCAGTCTCGGTGCTGGGAGCCAGGAGGGATTGGGGCGGAGGGGAAGGGTACCAGGAGGGATTGGGGCGGAGGGGAAGGGTACCAGGAGGGATTGGGGTGGAGGGGAAGGGTACCAGGAGGGGCCGGGGCGGAGGGGAAGGGTACCAGGAGGGGCCGGGGCGGAGGGGAAGGGTACCAGGAGGGGCCGGGGCGGAGGGGAAGGGTACCAGGAGGGGCCGGGGCGGAGGGGAAGGGTACCAGGAGGGATTGGGGCAGAGGGGAAGGGTACCAGGAGGGACTGGGGCAGAGGGGAAGGGTACCAGGAGGGACTGGGGCAGAGGGGAAGGGTACCAGGAGGGACTGGGGCAGAGGGGAAGGGTACCAGGAGGGACTGGGGTGGAGGGGAAGGGTACCAGGAGGGACCGGGGCAGAGGGGAAGGGTACCAGGAGGGACTGGGGTGGAGGGGAAGGGTACCAGGAGGGACTGGGGCGGAGGGGAAGGGTACCAGGAGTGACTGGGGCGGAGGGGAAGGGTACCAGGAGGGGCTGGGGACACAGCTCAATCCCGGTGCCTGGCCAGGTGGCTCCAGCCCCGCACACCACGGACCGAGCAGGAAGAACAGCTCTGGACATGTCTATCGATAGCGTGCAGAGGAACCCACCTGACCCGGGGGCGCCAGCCGGGGACATGTGCTGGATTCGGGCTGCCAGGAGTAAGGCATCCCGGGAGCCTCTGCACGTTGCAGGGGCTGATTCTCTCAATAACTCTCCAGCCCAAGCCGATGTCAGACCCTCGCCCTGAGGAGTGAAGAGGAATCTGACCGGAGATAAACTCACTCTGGAAATGGGACAAAATGGACAACGAAGGAGCTTCTCCCCAGCTCTTGTGACTTGACTGCGTCTCATGATAGCGGGTGGTTTTATTAAATCCCCAGTTCCTGGACTCATGGGATTAGGGGAGAGTCTCAGCTCTCTTTTCTTACAACAGTAACTTCTCATCCTTCTACGAGCAGGGAAAACCCCAGAAATGTGTCCTCCAAAGGCTCAAAGTAGAAGGCCAATAAAAATAATCTCCAATATTATCCCCAAATACTCGTGACATTTAAGCCAAACTCAGGGGCTTGGGAGCCTGACCGGAGATGTCTGAACACTTGGGGCTGTCGATATTGGGATTCCCCATCACTCGGTGTCTGGGAATTGAGACAGGACGTCTCAGAGCCCTGCTCTAGCTTTAGGGTCTGACAGTGTCACTGTCGTAGCGAGAGGAACAAACCCCTTCGTGCAGGAGTCGCTGGCTGTGATGCTCTTGCCTGAGCAACCAGGAGGTTGGACTAGCCGGGTCTGATGGGAACTTCTGACGTTCACAGCTCTGCCTGGGAAGTGACCACACATGGGGGCAGCAGGTTCCCCGAAGGGCGGCAGAGGCAGAAATCTGGGGTGTTTGGGGAGGGACCAGCACGACAGTCCTGTTTTGGAGGGTGTCAAAAAATGTCTTTTGCATGGACCCTCCCCCCGGTGTCCCTCTGTCCCCCACGTTCACACTGACTCCTGTGAGAAGATGGCCCCGCGGACCCCTCTGTCCCCTGCCCCTGCTGACACCACCATCCTCCATCCCATCTCTGTGTCCCCGTGGCCCTGTGTCGGGCCGTGTCCCGCACTCACCTTCCGTCTGGTTGTAGAGCTCACGCAGGGTGTTCAGACTCGCTCTGAACCAGGCCTCCCAGCGCCTGGCCCACCAGGTCATCTCGTCCCAAAACTCCGGGTCCTCGTTCTGCGCCATCCACACTGTGTAAGGCTCCGCCCTCTGTGTCTCACTGGTGTAGATGTAGGTGATCTGATCGTCCACGTACACAACACGTCTGTGCAAGGGCAGCCCTGGGCCGGGCTCCGACACCACCGTGTCCAATATGCGCCTGGAGTACAGGCCTGAGGGGGGGAGATTGGGAGGGAGGGAGTCAGACCCAACCAGACCCTGCCAGGGAGCCCCTGGCAATACACGAGGTGGCGTCGGCCCTCAGGAGCGCTCCCGTGGGAGGAGACCTGGGGAAGGGCTCACAGCACGGCCTGAGTGGGTAGAAGGAGATGGTGGGGTAGAAGGAGAAAGGGGGCAGGGCTGGGAGGGGTGGGGAGGTACAGAGGGGCTGGAGCATGTGTGAGGAGTAGGGGAGCATATGGGGAGAGTATTGGGGTACAGGGGAGTTTGAGGAAGAAAAGGGGGCCCAGGAGGAGGGGCAGGGCTGAAGTGTCGTCTGGGGAAAAGGAAGGGGGTGTTATGGAAGAGGTTTGGCAGGAGGACTGGGGGACAGGAGATGCAGGAACTGAAGCTGCGGAAGGCAAGGTGGGCAGGGGGACCTGTCCAAGCTACAGGTGGGAGCCAGGACACCAGCTGTGCACTCAATTCATTATCATCAGAACATAAGAACAGCCACACTGGGTCAGACCAAAGGTCCATCTAGCTCAGTCTCCTGTCTTCCAACAGTGGCCAGTGCCAGGTGCCCCGGAGGGAATGAACAGGACAGGGAATCATCAAGTGATCCATCCCGTCGCCCATTCCCAGCTTCTGGCAAACAGAGGCTAGGGGCACATCCCAGCCCCTGCCAGCTAATAGCCACTGATGGACCTAACCTCCATGAACTTGTTTAGTTCTTATTTGAATCATGTTATAGTCTTGACCTTCACAACATCTTCTGGAAAGAAGTTCCCCTGGTTGACTGTAGATTGTGTGGAGAAATACTTCCTTTGGTTTGTTTTAGACCTGCTGCCTATTTATTTCCTTGGGTGACCCCTTGTTCATGTGTTACGTGAAGGGGTAAATAACACTTTTTCCTCACCAGTCATGATTTTGTCATGGATATTTTTAGTAAAGTCCTGGACAGGTCATGGGCAACAAGGAAAAGTTCACAAAAACCCGTGACCCATCCGTGACTTTTACTAAAATAATCATGGCAAAATGGGGAGTTCAGCTGCGTAACCCACAGACCGCCTGCAGGGACAATGCAACTGCGGGCCACTCAGAGCTCCGGGGTCCCTCTGCCATCCCCAGTAACTGGGAGTGATTGGTACCCCCACAGCTCATGGAGGCCCCCCCACCACTCCCAGCTGCTATAGGTGGCAGAGGGACCCCAGAGCTTCCAGCAGTCGCGGGCTGAAGTGATGGAATTTGCTGGAAGTGACAGATTCCATTACTTCTGCAACCTCTGTGAAAAAAAACATAGCCTTAGTCCACACAATCTGACACAATCTGACCGCGACCCCCTCTAGAAATTAAATACACATAAATACATATTTCTCATATTTAATACAGTAAAACCTCGATATAACGGACTAATTCGGGCGAGGGGGTGTCCGTTAAAGCCGAAAGTCCGTTATATAATAAAGTAGGTTTTCCGAATGCGTATGTTAAAAAATTGACAAATTAGTTAGTTTACCTGTTTTTACTTATGTAGACACATTTGTGTAATTAAAATTAAGTATATATGAAAAGTTTAAATTTCACAGAAAAGTTTTCTATACAGTAGACTCTCGATTATCCAGGATGATCGGGAAAACCTTAATCCCGGTTAATAAAATCCCGGTTAATCAGGCGTCTACTGGGGTAGGGGTGGGCTGTTTCGCCGGCCGTCCTGGGGGTGGGGGTGGATGGTGGTGGTCCCACCACCTGCCCCCGTCAGCTCCCCTGCTAGCCTGGGTGTAGGAAGCTCAGGCTGGCAGCGGGCTGAGACCCCGGCTGGCAGGAGCCTGGCGGGAAAACCCCAAGGCGGCGGCAAGTTGAGTGCTCAGTCTGCCGCCGCCTTGGGGTTTTCCCCCCAGGCTCCTGCCAGCCAGGGTCTGAGCTCCCTCTGCCAGCCTGGATTCCCTACACCCAGGCTGGCAGCGGGAGCTGACTGGGGCAGGTGGCAGAAGCCTGGGGCGAGATCCCAAAGCGGCAGTGGGCTCAGCACTGAGCCTGCTGCCGCTTTGGGCTTTCCCCCCAGGCTCCTGCCAGCTGGGGTCCCAGCCAGCTGCCAGCCTGCGTTTCCTACACCCAGGCTGGAAGCAGGCTGAGACCCCAGCTTGTAAGGGGCCAGTGGGAGAAGCCCCATAGCAGCAGCAGGCTACGGCTGAGCCCGCTGCCGCTTTGGGGCTTCCCCTACCGACCCGTTTAGACATCCCGGTTAATCCACAGCCCAGTTAACCCGCACCCAGATAATCGGGAATCTACTGTAACAGTGAATTAATAACAAAAAATAACCTGTTAATTTAATTATAAGCAAATCTTGGTTAAAAGCATTTTAAAATTAACAGGGTGTTAATTTTCACATATGACATATGGACTGGAAATTTTGTCCGTTAAATCCGAAGTCCGTTAAATCGAGGGTTTACTGTACTGTTAAATACTGAAAGTAAACCCTATTGATTAAAATGGATTCACCTTTTCTCACTGCTTTTCAAATTAAGACTAAAACACATTTTTATTGAATTAAAAATAAGTGGAAAAGTTATTTTATTTGATTTATCCCTGCATGTTGCATGGGTTCATTGATTCAGCAGACAAAACCTCACTGCAAATGACACATTGCAGTTTTTCAATACCAGAGGGGATGGGAAAGCCAAGTTGAATGTGAGACTGGAGATACTTTCGTTTTTTAGCAGTTTTAATAGTACAACTGGCCACTATTTTCAGTAGAAAGTTTGCACTTGTCTGTCTGACTGTTAATAAAAGTACCTGCTCAGCTGCGAATGTTGTCTCCGTACCAGGGTCAGTCACAGGCAAAATGGTGCCTGGCCCAGCTTCTGTTTGGCGCCCTTTGTTTGGAGGTGGAGCTGCGCTGGAGGTGGCCTGGAGTTGGGGGTGGAGCTGGGCTGGAGGAGCTTGGGGCCAGCCGCCCACCACAGGGGCTGGATCGGGGCCAGCGCAGCAGCTGGCCACCGGGGGAAGCGGCCTGCCCCGGGGGAGCCGCAGCCTGCCATGGTGGTCAGTGCAGGAGCCCGCCGCCCGCCACTGGGACTGGGGTCAGGGCTGGGGCCAGCAGCCCGCTGCGGGGGTCGGGCCCACCACCCAGCAGGGTCAGGGCCCACCACCTGCTGGGATTGGGGCTGGAGCTGGCAGCCCACCAGTGGGTCAAGGCAGGAGCCAGCAGCCCGCCTTGGGGATCGCGGCTGGAGCCAACAGCCCCCTGCAGGGGCCAGTTTGCCAGCTCCGGGGATCACAGCTGGAGCTGAAGCCCGCCGCCAGGGTCGGGGCTGGAGCCCTCGGTCTGCAGGGACTGGGGCTGGGACCAGCAGCCCACTGGTGGGTTGGGGCTGGAGCTGGCAGCCCGCCCCGAGGATTGCGGCTGGAGCCAGCAGCCCCCTTCAGGGGCCGGGGGCCGCCCCCCACTACTGGGGCTGGAGCTGGAGTCCGCTGGGATCGGGGCTGGAGCCCACCACCCAGTTCGGGGCTGGGACCAGCAGCACACTGGCGGGTCAGGGCAGGAGCAGCAGTCCACCCCGGGGATCATGGCTGGAGCCGCCGGCGGCTGGGGATCGGGTCACCCACTGCAGCGCCAGCAGCCAGGGTAGGGGCTCGCGACCCCCACTTACTGTAATGAGAGAACCAATCTGAACTTCTGTTAAGCCCCTGGTTAATAGTGTCCAATTTGAAAATTAATTCCAGTTCCTCAGTTTCTGTCCCAGCAATGCCCCTCTGCTATGTACATTGGCCAAACCGGCCAGTCTCTACACAAAAGAATAAATGGACACAAATCTGACATCAGGAATCATAACATTCAAAAACCAGGAGGAGAACACTTCAATCTTCCTGACCATTCCATTAAAGATTTGATGGTTTCAGTTTTGAAACAGAAAAACTTCCAAACCAGACTCCAACGAGAAACTGAGGAACAGGAATTAATTTTCAAATTGGACACTATTAACCAGGGGCGTAACAGAAGTTCAGATTGGTTCTCTCATTACAGTAATTAATTGCATTTCCTGAGTTACTGACAACAGATCTCCATTTCAAAAGGTGTATTTTTCTCCTAGTAATAATGGACCATCTACATTTAACAGCCCTCTTACAATTGGTATGCTAATGTACAATTTTTTTTCTTTTTCTTTCTGTGTGTATAAATGTATTTTACGTCTGTTCCATTCTATGCATCCGATGAAGTGGGTTATAGCCCACGAAAGCTTATGCTGAAATAAACTAGTTAGTCTCTAAGGTGCTACAAGTATTCCTCGCTTTCTTTAGAGAAATAATGTTTCCTAATATCCAACCTAGACCTCCCGCACTGCAACTTGAGACCATTGCTCCTTGTTCTGTCATCTGCTACCACTGAGAACAGCCGAGCTCCATCCTCTTTGTAACCTGCTTTTAGGTAGTTGAAGGCTGCTATCAAATCCCCCCTCACTCGTCTCTTCTGCAAACTAAACAATCCCAGTTCCCTCAGCCTCTCCTCATGAATCATGCTCTCCAGCCCTCTAATCATTTTCATTGCCCTCCTCTGGACTCTTTCCAAATTGTCCACATCCTTTGTGCAGTAGCCCTGAGCTGCTGCCTCATGGGGAACAAGGAGGATTCAAGTCCATGCCAGGAAAAGCGGGATGGGCCTTCCCCTCTCCTCACCCCACCCCACTGGGATCCGGAAGCTCTTTGTCAGCAGGTACAAGAGATCCCAACAGCACAAACCCAGCAGCTGTTCCGTGCTGTGCAACGGGAGCCCAGCCCCAAACTAAGACCTGATTAACCCACAGATCTGGGGGCTCCAAACTCTCCCCTCCCCCTGGGGCGCCAACACCCCCCAGAGCCAGAGGGGGGTTAACACCCCCCCCCCAGGATGACACCTCCCATGACCTGCGTCCACTGCAGATCGGACCCTGGGCCATTGCCGACTGGGGGTGACACAGCTCAGCCCGACACAGCCAGAGACGGGCCAAGCTCAGGAGCTCCAGGCCCCGGGCTGAGCCCCGCGTGAAGAACCGTCTGGGACCCGTTGAGGTCAGAGACCGGAGACACCTTTTCCCTCCAGTGACCCGGGGGGGGGGGGTAATTTGCTCCTCTCACCAACCTCCCCCGAGCTCTGCCCCCAGGAATCGGGTCTGAAACCCCCGCCCCGCCCGGGGACACGGGGAAGGGAACCGCCTGGGAGCGCCCGGACCCGGGATTTCCCCGCCGCCTGGGAGCGCCCGGACCCGGGATTTCCCCGCCGCCTGGGAGCCTCGCGGGGCCGAGAACAGCCCCCCCGGCTCCCCCCCTACACCCGCCTTGCCCGGCTGCCCCCCGACACCCCTCCTCTGTACGGCCCGGTCCCCCCCGGGTCCCCCCGCTACTCACGGGCGTGGCCCCCCCGCAGGGCTACAGCCCCCAGCAGCAGCAGGCGCAGCGCCAGGGCCATCGCCGCTCTCAGCTCTCCAATCTCCGCTACTGACCGTGAGAACCTCTCCGCGGCGGGGATTGGCTGAGAACGGAACATCCCACCAATAGAGATGCACAGACCTCTGTGCGTCACCGGTCGCTGGGCAGAACCCGCCTGGGCAAGTTTGCGAAGTGAAAGCGAAAGTCGGGTTCGGCGCGGCTGACTCCGGACCCGGCCTCGGGCTCCGCCTCGCTCGAGTCTCGTTCCCCGTGTTCCCGGGCTGGGGCGGACCCTGCGCAGGGGCTGGACTCGGGGTGCCCCCCCGCCTGGGAGGGGCTGGCGTTAGATGAGGGGGGGTCACAGGTTGGGTCAGGGGCTCCCAGCCCCCCCCCGCCGTTCTAGCAGCGCCCCATGTTCCTCTATCTGACCCCCCAGGCCTGAGACCCTCCCCCCCTGGGACCCCTCCATGTCCGGGGGTTATTCTCGGGGGGGGGGGGTCAATGTAACAACCGGCCTGGCTCTGGGTCTGGTGTTCACACCCCCGGGGGGGGCTCTGGGTCTGGTGTTCACACCCCGGGGGGGGGGGCTCTGGGTCTGGTGTTCACACCCCCGGGGGGGGGGGCTCTAGGTCTGGTGTTCACACCCCGGGGGGGGCTCTGGGTCTGGTGTTCACACCCCGGGGGGGGGGGGGGGGCTCTGGGTCTGGTGTTCACACCCCCGGGGGGGGCTCTGGGTTTAACTTGCCCTGAGTGCCAGGAGCCCGATGATTCCCGGGGGTGTCCAGAGCCCCGCGGGGGGGGGGGGGGGGGGGGAGGCTGAGACTTGTGGCACCTCCTCGGTGGAGGGAAATGGGCTGGGACAGGCCCCTGGGGGAGGGGGGGCTGCCGGGTTCCCAACACTCAGGGCTCAGCTGAGTTTCAAACCCCGCCGTGGGGACGCTCCTGTGCAGGGCTCTGAAGTGCGAGTTTGGGGATTAGCTCCCAGCACTCCCAGCCCGTCCACATTCGTGGGTTGAAGGGCTCAGACTTGCTGTGCTCGGGGGGGGGGGTGATTTTTAACCCCCCTGACCAGCGAGTTCGAGCGTTTAAAATGTCCGTGTAGCCAACCCCTCAGATGTCTCATCTCGCTCCCCACGCCTGAGGCATCCGCCCCAGAGAAGGCGTCTGTGCTCAGAGGTGCCGACTTTGAGAGTTTCTGGGGGTTGCTCGATCCCTGCTCTGCCCCCACCCCAACCCAACCCCAAAGCCCCCACCCACCCCATCCTGTCTCTTCCTGTCCTGCACCTTCCTGCCCCATTCCTCTCCCTCCTCCACTTCTTCCACTGAACAGCTCGGAGCTGGCAGGCGGGACTCAGTGAACAGGAAAAGGGGGAGCTTATGGGCAAGACCTGCTAGCGGGCAGGTGGGCAGCCGGCTGCTAGTGGGTGCTGGGCACCTATTTTTTAATGTTGGTGCTGCCACCCAGGGCCGGCGACAGAAATTTGGGGGGGCCCTACTCTGATCGTTTGGGGGCCCCCCCAGCCCAGCTGGCACATCCCCCCCAACTGACAGCAGCCGGGGGGCCCCCCAGCCCAGCCGCCCCCCCCCCAGCTGACAGCGGCTGGCGGCAGTGCGGGGTCCTGCCTGCTCCCCCCCTCCCGCTGCTCCCCCCCTCCCGCTGCTCCCCCCCCCGCGCACTTTCTCCCCTGGACTGCGCCACTGCCGCCGGCCGGGCTCACTGCTCCTGCCGGGGCCAGGCGCGCTAGTCGGGAGCAGAGCCGCGCCGCCTCCCCGCCCCTTCCCCGCTCTCCAGGCCCAGTGACAAGGGGGGATGACTACGGGTACAGCTGTGTACCGGGGCCCCCCTGAAGTCCGGGGCCCGGTACAGCTGTACCCGTAGTACCCCCCTGTCGCCGGCCCTGCTGCCACCCCCCAGCATCCCTGGATTTCCTGACTCGCTTCCTTTCACACTCTAGAGCAGGGCTGGGCCAACTTTTTGGCCTGAGGGCCACATTGAGGCTGCAAAATTGTACAGAGGGCTGGGTAGGGAAGGCCCCTCCCCAAACAGTCTCTCCCTGCCCCCTATCTGACCCCCTCCTACTTCCCGCTCCCTGACTGCCCTCCTCAGAATCCACAACCCATCCAACCAACCCTCTTCCTTGTCCCCTGATCACCCCCTCCAGAGACCCCTACTCCAACCACACCCCCAGAACCCCAACCCCTACCTAACCCCCCTACTCCTTATCCCCTGACCACTCCCTCCAGAGACCCCTGCCCCAACCACACCCCCAGAACCCCAACCCCTACCTAACCCCCCAACTCCTTATCCCCTGACCACCCCCTCCTGAGACCTCCAACCCTAACTGCCCCCAGGACTTCATCCCCTACCCAACACCCCCTGCTCCCTGTCCCCTAAGTGCCCCGACCCATCCGCCCCTCCACCCCCTGACAGATCCCCAGAACTCCCACAGCCTGTCCTCCGCATGGCCTGGTGGAGCCAGACATGCTGCCCCCCAGGAGCGCACGGTGCCGCTGCAGCACAGCGCGGGAGGAGCCACGGGCCAGAGCGGTGTGCTGAGGCTGCCGGGAGCTCAGGGGCCGGTTAGGAGGGGCCCGCAGACCCTAGTTTGCCCATCCCTTCTCTAGAGCAGTGGTCTTCAGAGTGGGGTGTGCGCACCCCCGGGGGTGCCCAAGACCCCGTCCCCACCACCAGTCCCGCCCAGGAGACCGTCGAACTCGCAAGCCGTCTATTTCTGTCCCGCAAAAAGGCTGCCAGGGAAAGCAGAAGCTTCTATTCGGTGGCATTTCAGTGGACGTACCCCGGGGGCCGTGAGTAGAGGTGAGACAGTGAAAAGGGGCCGTGGCAGAAAAACTTTGAGGAACGCTGCTCTAGAGAGGAGCAGCAGCCAGGGCTCTGGCTGATCTAGGGGCACCAGGGGAACAGCAGAGGCTTCAGGTGCTGAGAATTTCCCTGATGCCTCAGGGACACAGTGTGAGGTCGTGTCCCAGGATCTCTATGAAAGGAGCAGACCAGGATTTCCTTGGGGTGGGGAGAGAATCTTAGGGGTTGTTTAGGGGTATTGCTGGGTTAGAGACTGGCTAAAACCCAGGCCTCACTGTGAGCAGGATTTGAACCTGTACAGGGGAACCCCGTTAGATGGTAACACCAACACCTTAACCACTCAGCCATCACCACTCTACTGCTTGAGGGCTGGAGAAACTGGTAAATAATCACAATGTCCAGGCTTGACATCATCTGAAATCCAGAATTCACCCAGCAAACCTGGCTCCCAAAGCACACGGGCAGGTGACCAGATCACAACAGGAAAATATCTGGAAACATTTGGAAGTTGTTGACCCCACCCACAGTTCACCCAGGCTCCACCCCCATTCTGCCCCCTCCCTGTTTGGCCCCACCACCTATCCCTCCTCACCTTCTGGCCTGCCACTGGCTTGCTGTGTCCATCCTCAGTCCCCCACCCACTGCTCACCTCCTCCCACCTACCCCTCACCTGCTCACTCCCCTGCCAGAAACCCCCTGCCCATCCCCAGAACCCCGCTGGCTCCCTGGACACAGCGTGTTTTGTGGGAAGATCTGATTGGTATATTGACCTGGGTCTGGGGCCTGATTCTTTGGAATTGGGGAGAACCGTTTTCTTTATTTGGGACATTGATTTTCATAACCATTGGTCCCCAGGATAGGTGGCTGCTGGTGGTGATACTGGGATTCTGGAGTGTCTAAGGGGATTGCTTGTGTGACTTGTGGTTAGCCAGTGGGGTGAAACCAAAGTCTTTTCTGTTCAGCTGGTTTGGTTTGCCTTAGTGTGGAAAAACCCCAGCTTTGGGCTGTAGTTGCCCCTTTGGAAGCGATCTGTCCTGATCAGACACTCACAGTTGGATCCCACCAGGAACAGCCCCGTCACACCAGGTGCAGGGAGATGCAGTTGCAGTGATGTCACAAGGGCCTTTGGGAGGAACGCCGCTTATTGGGCAAAGGTGATGAGCAGGCTGTGACCTCACAGAGCTCCCTTGACAACAGCCATGGCTAAAAGGGGGTCAGTCCAACGGGAAACTCGGAGACACCGGTAGCTTTGCTGCAGTCTTGTGTTCCTGATGGGATTTCTCTAAAGTTGCTGTGTGCCAATCTTCCTTTTGTATAAAGCAGACCTCTCCTGTGTAGAAGGTAAGTTGAAGTGTGTGGGTTGAAATTTTCCATGCTGGGCCTCTGCTCTCAGGCTGAATATTTCCTGAAAAAAGCAGCGGGTTGTGAGAATGAGGCTAGGTAAGATGTTCTGGGTCTCTTTCAGGACGGGGACTAGATGATCATGATGGTCCCTTCTGTCCTTAAAAGCTATGAGTCAATGAAGACACTGTTTTACTCACAGTAAAATGGCGGGAGATGTTTTCTTTGAAAAGCTCTACCACCTCCAGGCCTCGAAGCAGGGATTTTAAATTTCGCAAGGAGGGCGGCCTTTGTACCAGGGAGGCGCTTTTTGCTGTCTCTGAAAATCTACCTAAACTGACCAAATTAGAAGTCTTTGAAAAGTTCACACAGACCCCGCTGCTGTGGTCTGTGTTGGGTCCAGGTACCTGAACTCAGAGGAGAGAGCCTGTCTCTCCTGTGCTCCCAGTGCCCCCGCCCTACCCTTCCTGCTGGGTGCAGAGGAGGAAGAATCTGATTCAAATGCAGAGAAACGGGGACAAGGGTGAGTAAATTGGGAGCCTAAAGAGCCTAAAGCATCCTGGAAGCTGGCAGGAGGTGAAAGAAACTGGCATTTGGAGGTGATGTGAGGGTGGAGACTGTGCCTCAGTTTCTCCCAGTTTTTAAATAGAGATCCTCAAGGTGGGGTTTATATACCAGTTTAGAAGCTGGGAATGTCAGACACACAGAACTGGGGCCTGATGACACTCTAGATAGCCCACGAAAGCTTATGCTTCAAAACTTTATAGTTAGTCTTTAAGGTGCCACAGGACTTTGTTACCTCTGCTATTCCAGACTAACACGGCTACCTCTCTGATTCTAGATATCAAGTGAGTTTGTTAGCAGGTGAACTCCAAACATGGTTCATAACCCCATAGATGACATGGCTGCTATGCATGATTTTTGACCCCCTATTAGAGTAGGGCTGGGTGTTCTTTTCCTGTTCTACAGGGGGAAGTGGGTGCATGGTGGCTGGGGATTGAACAGGCTCACAGCCACCAATGGTTTTCAACATTTTTCTCAATAATCTAGAAGTCCATAACAAATCACAAGCTGGCACATAGATTGGTGTCCTGGTAAATAATGCTGAGGACAGGGCAGCCCATTCAAACAAAACACATTTGAATAGAGCAAATGCCCAGTCCTGATCTAGGCACAAAGAACATAGGCCAGACCTACTGAACAGCGGACTCGATCCTGGAAAGCAGGGACTCTGAGAAGGATTTGGGGCTCTAGAGGGCATGGAACTCAACCAGAGCTCCCAGTGTGATGCTGTGTCAAAAAGGGCTAGTGCAATCCTTGGCTGTAGAAAGAGGGATTTAGCCAGGAGGAGAAGGGAGGTAATTTCACTTCCGTATATAGCCCTGGTGAGACGGCTACTGGAATGCTCTGTGCAGTTCTGGCATCCACATTTGAATAGGGCTGTTGAAAAATTGGAGGGGGTGCATAAAAGAACCATAAGAATCATTTGAGAGCTCGAGAATGTGTCTTAAAGTGAGGTATTTAAGGAGCTCAAGCTTATGTAGCTATTGAAGAAGCTATTAAGAGGTGACTTGATTCCAGTGTAGAAGTGCCTTCAGGGAGAGAAAATGACAAGTACCAAAGTGCTTTTCAATATAGCCGAGAAAGCCACTTGGAGGAGAGGAAGGTGATGAGGAAGAGTCAACATGGCTTCACCAAGGGCAAGTCATGCCTGACCAACCTGATTGCCTTCTATGATGAGATAACTGGCTCTGTAGATATGGGGAAAGTGGTGGATGTGAAGTATCTTGACTTTAGCAAAGCTTTTGATACAGTCTCCCACAGTATTCTTGCCAGCAAGTTAAAGTATGGATTGGATGAATGGACTATAAAGTGGATCAAAAGCTGGCTAGACTTTCGGGCTCAAGGGATAGTGATCAGCGGCTTGATGACTAGTTCTCAGCCGGTATCAAACGGATGCCCCAGGAGTTGGTCCTGGGGCCGGTTTTGTTTAACATCTTTATTAATGATCGGGGTGCAACTTGCATCCTCAGCAAGTTTGCAGATGCCACTAAGCTGGGGGGAGAGGTAGAGATGCTGGAGGATAGGGGTGGGGTCCAGAGTGACCTAGACAAATTGGAGGATAGGGACAAAAGAAATCTGATGAGGTTCAACAAGAAGAAGTGCAGAGTCCTGCACTTAGGGAGAATCCCACGCACTGCTACAGGCTGGGGACCCACTGGCTAAGCATCAGTTCTGCAGAAAAGGGATTCCAGTGGATGCGCAGCTGGATAGGAGTCAGCAGTGCGCCCTTATTGCCAAGAAGGCCAACGGCATATTGGGTTGTATTAGAAGGAGCATGGGGAGCAGATCGCGGAAAGTGATTATTCCCCTCGATTCGGCACTGGTGAGGCCACACCTAGAGTACTGTGTCCAGTTCTGGTCCCTGTAACAGGGCGGCGACTCACTCCTGCGGCGCCTCCTGCTGGCTTGTCTGGGAATTAGCTCTCCAGCGTCTGGAGCCCCCTCTGCAGGCCGATGTCCCGCTCCTGCTCTGGCCCCGTGTCCCTCCCGGACCCCGGTGCCCTCTAACTGAGGGTGCTGCACCCCTGCAGAACCCCCTCAAGTCTAAGGGTCTCCCCTCCTGGGGAACCCTCCACCCCCTATCCCCACCTCACCTCAGAATGGGCCACTGCCAGTCACCACTTGCCCCCGCTCACTGGGGCAGACTGCAGTATCATTGCCACTCATCACCGGCAAGGGGTTTGACCTGCTGCTTCTATTACTAGCCCTGGGCTGCCCCCTGTAACCCCAGTACCCCTGGGTGGGGCCCTCCTCTAGGCCCTGCAGCCTGGGGCTCCCAGGCTAGAGCTTCCCCAGCTCCTCGTGCCTAGCCCCAGCCCTGCACCACCCTGGATACTCACTCAGGCTCCAAGCAGCTAGGCCAGTCTGCCTTCTCACAAGAGAAGGAGACTCTCTCTCTCTCTCTGTCTCCCTGCCCCGCAGCCTTTTTATCCAGGCCTCTGAGTGTTTGGGGCGTTGCCACCCAGCTGAGCCTACTTCCCAACCAAGCTGGGAGTTTGCTGGCTCCCGGCCACAACCCCCTTCCTGGGCTGTTTCAAGTCCCTTCGGGCAGGGAGCGGGTGGTCACCCCGCTACAGTCCCCCCACTACAGAAGGGATGTGGACAAATTGGAGAGAGTCCAGCAGAGGGCAACAAAAACGATTAGGGGGCTGGGGCCCATAATTTATGAGGAGAGGCTCAGAGAACTGACATTATTTAGCCTGCAGAAGAGAAAAGCGAGTGGGGATTTGATAGCAGCCTTCAACTACCTGAAAGGGGGTTCCAAAGAGGATGGAGCTAGGCCGTTCTCAGTGGTGGCAGATGACAGAACAAGAAGCAGTGGTCTCAAGTTGCAATGAGGGAGGTCTAGGTTGCATATTAGGAAACACTATTTCACTGGGTCTGGTGAAGCACTGGAATGGATCATTGACTTGGAAGTAAATGTCCAATCATCACTGCAAAATCTGCAGATGACAGAAAGATTGGGAGAGTGGTAAATAACAAAGAGGACATTTCACTGACACAGAGCTGTCTGGACTGCTCGGTAAGCTGAGCACAAGCAACATACGTTTTAGTATGTCCAAATGGGAGGTGGCGACCCTGAAAAAGATTTGGGGTCATTTTGGCTAATCAGGTGACCTTGAGCTCCCATCGGGACGCTTTGGCCAAAAGGACAAATGCGGTCTTTGGATGCACACACAGCAGAAATCTCAGGTAGAAGTAGTGTTATGCTATACAGAGTACAGTTTATTAAGCATACAACACAGTTAGCATTTCAGTCACACACACACACATCATGCATTTCACACACACACACATTGTGCACACAGTCCTGCCAGTTGATGTTCTTAGTTACCAGTCTCTTGTTGTAGTTTGAGTCAATCTAATGGCCAGTTAGATTGATCACGAGTAAGAAGCTGGGGGGTCTCTGTTGGTCATGATGCTCCACGGCTTTGCAGGAGTGAACCCAGAGTTTCATGGCAAAACATCCATGCTTTATACCTGTAAATTTCCACTTGAGTCCATGCATTTTGCAATGTCATCCTGTAATCATTAGTTCTTAAATGGTGTTAATCTTGGGGTTTCCCGCTGTCATCCTTTGATGGTTATTGTCAGGCTTCCCATCATTATCTTCTATTTGTTGTCTCGCCTTCAGGGATGCCTGCTCACCTCTGAGGTCGTCAATGCTGCATAACATATTTAACATCCGATACTATGGAGGTTTTCTGATTGTCTGCTTGTCTCCTGGTCTTTTTAAGTCTCTCACTTTTCTTGACCCCCTTTGGATATTTGTGATGGTTTGACACTTCTCCCTTCCTGATGCATGCATTCCTCTTTCACACCAACAATCACACAATCTCTTACAGACATCTTTAAAGGTAGCAGAATACAGAATACATTGTAAATTAAGCCTTGCTCAGTCTTATAACTAAAACAATTCACACTGGGGGCTTCAGGCCCTCAACATTTCTTTAATCTATTTATCATAGACACAATACAAAATCCTCTCTTACTAGCTGAACTTCATGACAGGTCCTAATTGTAATGCATACTGGAAACATCACACAGTTTCAGTCATTTCTTTCTGTTATAGAATGAAATTAAAGTTTACATCAATTCTTATAACAATTAGTACAATTATAAAATCCTGCTCCTACAGTAGAGAAGTTCTATATCTTTGTATTTAGCACGGGTGCAACCACTCTTGGAATTCTGGATCCAGTTCTGGTGTCCACAATTTGCGACAGATACTTGTAAATTTGAGATGGCTCAGAGAAAAGTCAGAAGAATGCTTGAAGGATTAGAAAACATGCCTGATAATAGACTCAAGGAGCAAAATGTATTTAGTTTAAGAAAGAGACGGTTAAGGGAGGAGCATAAGGGAACAACTGTATGCTAATTGGCTCTTCACTTTAGCAGACAAAGGCATAGCAAGATCCAATAGCTGCAAGCTGAAGTTGGATAAATTCAGACTGGTAATAAGGCGAACATTTTAACAGTCAGGGTTTGAAACAATTTACCCAGGGTTGTGATGGATCCTCCATAATTGGCATTTTTAAAATCAAGAGCTGTTTTTCTAGAAGATGTGCTCAAATTCCCATAGGAATGATTTTGAGGGAAGTTCTATGGCCCATGTTCTATGGAAGATCAGACTAGAATAGATGACCAAAGTGGTTCCTTCTGGCCTGGGAATTCATGAATCAGTGACTCGCTCTGGGCATTTGGAATTTGACCTCTTGGCTTCCCTTTCCCTCCTTCCCTCTTGTCTTCTCTTCTCCCCCCACCCCTTTTTTTTTGGTTCTATTTCTCTCTGCTGCTCTTAATAATTTAATAATAATTTAATAAATGGAGATATACCAATCTCCTAGAACTGGAAAGACCTTGAAGGTCATCGAGTCCAGTCCCCTGCCTACACTAGCAGGATCCCCCTGCCTACACTAGCAGGATTTTTGCCTCAGATCCCTAAATGGCCCCCTCAAGGATTGAACTCACAACCCTGGGTTTAGCAGGCCAACGCTCAAACCACTGAGCTATCCCCCCACCCCCCTTTTTGCTGAGGAGGGTGGGGCTCTTGTCTAGCTCTCATTGTAAGAGCCCCTCACAAAGAGGTGGGGCTGGAATCGTGTGCTGACCGTGATCTCCAGCAGACAGATCTCCCGTGGTGACTAATGCTGTCTTTTGGGCATCTGTTGAGAATGCTCAGCCTCCAGTCTCTGAGAGTCTCCATGCTGATTAGCTGAGTTTGGGGTCATTACTGAGTCAATAGAGAGGAGATTCAGGCTACTGTTGGCTGAATGCAGTGAGGCCTAATGCTCAGTTCAACGGCATTGCTTTGTTTGTCTGGAACATGATCATTTTTGAAGACTACATCAAATGCATTCCAAAATTTCAGGGAATTTCTAGGCATCAGTGAGAAGAATGTTGTTTGTTTTGGTAACGATAGGAAAACAGCAACACCAGAAAAGCCTGATTTCCACACCATGCCCATTAAATTGGTGTTGGAAGGTGAAGGCCATTGTGACTTTAGAGTTAACTCAGCCAGTCGGTGCTACCTCTCTGCAGCTGATTTGCATAATTCAACCCCATTGGTGAAAATAAATCAGCAACTGAACCTGCAGGTTTCAATGGGAGAGATGACCAAGGAGTTAGGGTCAAGGTTATTGAAGGGAGTGAGTGAGTGATGGGTGGGTGCTGAGTTACCTCTGATGTCACAATGCTACTGGGCAGTGACTGTCAAGGGGAAGTTTTTGTTGAGCTGAAACTTATAACATAAGAAGAGAAGAGAGGAACGGCTTAGATGATTTGACAATAAAATGTTGGTTCTGTGGCAGTATCCTGTGCAACTGCTACTCAGTCAGGGATGGAGACAGTATTCCCGCCCACTCCACCACCTGTTAGCTGGGCCTACATAAACAAGTGTCCAGCCCTCGAGTTTGTCTCCTTTAAAAGTGAGCAAATAAACAACAAATGATTGATGAGATTAATTTTGCTGCCGTCTCTCCTTTAACTGAATAAATGCAGTTTATGATTCTCTTGAATGTAGTAGTTCTTCTAAAATCAAGGTCAATAAAAATCAATGCTTGTTTCAACACCAACCCCGCAAAAAGGATTTTTTTAAAAAAATTAAATTGTATTTTTCAAATTTAAATAAAAAATAGGTTTATTTTTTGAAAAACCTGACCTATTGGGGATTAAATTTGAAACTATGACAACCAAAATTAATGCCTAAAGTTGCTATAATGTATTAAACTAATTCAAATTAAGTAAAAAAAAAATTAAGTGAAAAAAGTAGGAAAATTAAATAATAAGTAGGAAATCAGTAGAGATTCTTGCCCCCAAACAACAATCCATTGTCTTTTTGAGCTCAAAGGCCCCTAACGCTCTTGACCTACACTAATCTCCCTACTGCCAGGAGTTAGAGAAGTGTCTCCATCCCCATTATATAGATGGGGAAACAGAAGAAAAGTTTGATCAACAATGACTTGCATTTAAAACGAATTGATTGATTAGAGAAAGGAAATGTTATGTGTAGTAACTGAAGTGACATGATCCATTCTGGTCGTTATGTCCTTCGTGATTTATGAACTAGTAGATCTCTTCCTCTCTCACACCTAGGTTTTATTCATAGATTGAAGGAGGAGAACAAGTTTGCCTGCTTTGCCAGCTCCCAATGGGTTTCTTACATTTCAATTAACAGAACTATTTCAGTACTTTCAAAATAAAGAATTATTCTCTGCAACTTCCAAGGACGCTCCTGCTGTCCAAAGCTGTTTTAGCATTTTGGCTAACTTTGGTTCCAGGAACTTAGCCATCACTTCAGTGGTCTGACTGGCTTTAAAACATGGCAGTAAACATGTTCCGTTTAATATACTGTCTTCAATTCTTTTAAACTTATTTGAAGATTTTGTAATAACTGGAGGCCTTAACATAGGTGGTCAATTTCAAAGTTCATTTTAGGCAGATTATTTTTAATAAACCTGTGGTTAATTTAATTTAAAAATTCAGTTCATATTTTTAAAATCATCTATTTTTATCTACCCGGCTAGGGATAGAAAGGCCTCTTCTGTCATTCCCCAACCCAGGAAGGACTGATCCTCCTCAATCCAACTCTAGGGTGGGCTCCTCTCCTCTTTATTGGGCTGAATTTAAAGCCCAGATCCAAATACTCACGCTAGGAATTTGGATCTGACCTTTGATGGTCCAATGCTGCCTTGCACTTGCAAAGCAACTTTTTCTGGGTAAATCTCACAGCGCTTTGCAATAGTGGCTAAGTATTAAATACCCTTTTTACCAACGGGGACTGAAACCTTGAGTGGGGGAATGGCTTGTCCAAGGTCAAGAGAAAAACCACCACTGGAAGCCAGGAGTCCTGACTCCCAATCCCCCGTCTCACTCACTGCAGCAGGCCACATTCTCTCTCCAAGCCAGGGAGACTGGGAATAGGTGCTGCCTGCAATTGCCAGCTCTGGAAGGGAGCGTTCTTCTAGTGGTTAGTGCAGGAGCCTGGACACAAGACTCCTGGGCTCCATCCCTGGCTCTGTCACTGACTCCCAGTGGCTTCCCCTGCCCAGGCCATGGTTTTCGGTCAGTGGGATTGGGGTCCCTTCCCCAGGGCCCAGGGCTTCTCGGGCTTCAGAAATGTGTGTAAATTGCTAGGGGACCTTGAGATGGGAGGCATCCTGCCTGCAGTAGGTCTGTGTTCTGGACCCCCGGCTGTAGGCCTGAGTTTATCCATCCCTTGGCAATAAAACATCATCTTGTTTTCACAGCCACTGACTGTCAGTCGCCCAAATTCTACACCCCGCACTCCGAGCATCTGCCTGCCGGCTCAAGACCACCTAGAGCAAGTGAGTTGCACTTAGCTTGTCCTGCGATACTTCCCTTTTCTGCTTGGGGAGGGGCAGAAATGGGGGGAAATCTCCACCCAATGAGTCTGGATTTGCTAACACAGCCCCCTGCAGCCCTTCACTCTGAGCCTGGGCAGCCCTTCCCTCGTCTGAGACTGTTCCCAGGCCGAGAGCCTCTGGGGGAGGTAGACCCTGCCAGCTGCTGAACCTCCCCAACCCCAATCAATGAAATCACTGGGAACTGGGGGGGGGGGGGGATGCCTCATATGCTTGGGACCTTGTGAACATTAGCTGGGGGTTTCCAGGGCAGACTCCGACTCCTTCCCGGGTTCTGTTCTTTCTCTCGCTTGGCAGGGAGTGTGGCCTGGGGCGGGGGCTGGTGGGGCAGAGCTGCTTGTCCAACGTAACTGAAAACCCCACTGCTCGGATGAGACTCCCCTGGTGCCTCAGTGGGGGGGGGACTTTGGGAGCAGCCTGTCTTGTGAGCTCCTGCCTGTGTGTGTAGATTGCAGTCCCGGGGCCGGGGGGGGGGGGGTTTGCCCCTGCAGAGGGGAGGTGGGGGGTGGGACAGGAAGGCCTGTTAGTGAAAGGCTGCCTTGAATCCAGACTCATGGCTGCTCCCCTCTCACTTCCAGGATGAAGAGGTTCAGGCAGATGCTCCGCAAGAAGTCAGCGAAAGTGGCTCCATTGGAAAGTGGTTGCGAGCTGGCTGAAGAAGGGAGCGGCCCCTGTGTCCTGGCTGGTGGGGAAGCAGGTTCTGGGCTCTCCAGGGGGTGGAAGTGCCCAAAATGGCTCAGGAGAACGGCTCCGGATACAACCTCAGGCCCTGAGGCACCTTGTGGGCCAACACAGAGGTTGGACCCCCTACAGGGCGGGAGCCGGGCAAAGAGGCTCTGGGGCTTCCTGGCCAGGAAGCCGAGGAGCCAGGAGCCCAACTCCAGTGCCGAGGCAGGAACATCCCCTTCCCTGGCCTGTGGAGAGCCCAGCTCCTCAGCACCACCCCCAGGGACCCCCAGGGACCAGCTGGAGGACCAGGACCAGGACCCGGACCCGGACCAGGACCAGGAGGAGGCGGAGGAGGAGGAGGAGGGGCCTGCACTAGATACAGCCGTTAGCATCATCCAAGAATATCTGCTGTGCAGAGCCGAGGTACAAAACTCCCCTGGCTGAGCCGGCGTCGAGTCTGTCTTGCCCCTTGTGCCATCCCCACCCCGAGAACCCATCACCTCCGAATGGGGGCACTTCTCCCATGTTATCTGGGACCCCGGGGAGGGGGGGTGTTTGTCCCACAAAAGCCAGGGTCTCCTCCCCCCACAGACACAGTGATTTTGGGAAGGGGGGGCTTTGCCTGCTCTCCCCCATGGAGGACTTGAGCCCTGGAGCTGGTTTGGGTGGGGCGGGGAGGCCCCTAACTAACCGTCTCTCTCTCTCCCCCAACCCCACTCCCAGTGGGGGCAGGACAGGGCGCAGCAGCTCACCTTCCTGGAGGCCGTCCCCACCCTCTGCTTCCGCGTGCAACAGCTGGGCCAGGACAGCCTGGAGCCATATTGCTCCAAAGCGGCCCTTGTGGAGAGCATTACGGTGAGTGAGACCCGGGGCCTTGTGGGGTGGGAGCCAGACATGGGCCAGTGGGGGGAGATGGTGGGGCTGGAGGGGCAGTAGAGGGGAGGGAGGAATGTGGGGGTTGAGCTGGAGAGGGGGGTAGTTTGATGGGAGGGAGGAAAGGGGGGCCAAGGTGGGTGGGGGAGAAGTTATGCTGCTGCGTCTCCAGTGCAGTTTGGCCCCCTCAGTGGGAAGTGCCTGTGGGGCCTGAATCTCATCTGCTGCTCTGTCCCCTTTGGGTCTCCCAGGAGCTGATTGCAGGCCTCCTGCAGAAGCGCAAGCTAATGTCCATCCTCTCCAGCGCCATGGCTGCAGTTTGGAAGCTCAGGTACCAGAACCCGCCTGCCCAGCGGCCCTAACCCTGGTGCTGTTCAGTCTCAGAGCCGGGAGTCACAGATCCTCCCACTCCTAGGTCACCCCCAATTGTGGCTGTTCGCATCCAGTGTGAGGCGGTGGGAATGTTCGCTCTTTCCTGGCTGGTGGGTGATTTCACACCAAGAACTTTACTGGCCTTAGGGGGAGGATCGCCGGGGTAAAGGGTTATATAAGAGGGGGAGGTCCAGGGGTGAGATCAGGGGAACGGGCCCTGTTCTAGCCCTGACACTGACTCTGTGACTTCGGCCAGGTCACTGCACTTCTTAGCGCCCCTCTTTCTGTTTTTGCTGGTCTGGGCCTCTTCCTGTCCCATGGTCGTGCCGCAAAGTCTAAGACAGGCTCCTCTCTCCTGCCAGCCAACTGAAGCCGCCACTGGAGCTGGAGGTAGAAGGTCCCCTCCTGCGGGAGGTCCTGTATATGGTCTACACACTGGGGACAGCGCAGGACAGAGCTTGTTTCAGGTAGGTTCTCCTCCTACTTCTCTATCCCAGGAGCAGGAGTGGCCTGTGGTCCCTGCTCCCTTGGTTTGGTGGAGCTGCTGAGAATAGGGGAGGGGTGAGCAGAGCTGGGAACAGGTCTAGGGTTAACAAAATGGCACAGAGGGGATCCCATTACCCTCTGTGGCTGATCCTGGCCTTCCCTCCTCCTTCTCGGCTCTGCTGCTTGGACTCTGCCCAGGCACCTAGCTCCCATCCAGAGCACTTTGGCTGTTCCATACACAGCCGCATACCAGGCCCTCTGCAGAGAACTGCTAAGGGCCAGGACTGAAGAGCCAGGTGTCATTCTGCCATGAACTCTTGCTAAGAGTCTCTGGAGTGATAGGATTGGAAGGGGCCAGGATGTATCTTTGGGGTCTTGTTGGGGGCCAGGGATCCCCAGGGCCCCCTCCTCCAAATCATCCCCTGATCGTGTAGGCTCAGATCCCATGACTGTCGGGCACTCCCTCCTCTTGCAGGATCTGCAAAAGAACTACACAGGCTGCCTGGATATCCTGCTGAGTGGCCTGCTATCTGAAAACCCCACCTGCCAGAAGCTGCAAATCCTCCTGGAGGTGAGCACCTGGAGAGGGTCTGGGGGGAATTTCACCTTAACTCTGTCGGCGGGCTGCAAAGGAGAGAGTAGAAGAGCCCTGTGTGATGGGATCGTGGGGTACAACTGTCACAGAGTGCCGGGGCGACGGACTGGAACCGCTCCCTAGCGAGCCAGACTGGACTCCGGGTGAAGGGCCCCTTCTCTGTATACAGCCTGTTTCCAAGGCTAGGAGCTTCATGGGTCCCCACTTCCACCTTCCTGCGTCTGACCTCGGAGCATTCAGCATCTTCTGCCCCTCCATGTGCTTCCCCCAGCAAGCCCGCCTGGGTGGGGTCCTGGGGGAGCCCATGGATTCTGCACCCCAAATCCACACTTAAACGTGACTTTCAGCCAGCCAGTAAAACAGGCTTATTCGATAACTTCTAATCACAGACCATACAGCGAGCGTGAGCCCTCAGCTGGATCCATCTTGGGGCCAGAGAGTGAGATGGCTCCTCTCCCCTTTCCAGCCAGACCCAGACTGACTACTCCACCTCCAGCCCCTCCCTGCTCTCCTTTGTCCCTTTCCCGGGCTCCAGGTATCACCTGACCTCTCTCCAACACCTGGGGTCAGATTACAGCATCTGGGATGCTTCCTTGAGGGGGAGGGGTTGCCTCCTTACTTCCAGTGTCAGCCCCTATTCCTTAAGAACTGCATAGGGGAAACTGAGGCACGCACACACCGTATTCCTACTTTGTCACAACAACCGGAAACTGTGGGACCACTGTGCCCCTTTACCTCTGCAGCCTGAGCTGTCTCTGACCAGTGCCGGGCCAGTGACCAACTGCAAACCCCTCCAGCCGCTGTGATCACGCAGCCCTCAGCTTGTGGAGGCCCACACCCAGCTAAATTGCATGAAGGCTCTCCAAGCCCCTCATGAATTATACAGGGAGGAGCCCCAGGAAATCACCCCAACCCCCGCCTGGCACCTCAGAAGTATCCCAGCTAGGGTGACCAGATGTCCCGATTTTATCGGGACAGTCCCGATTTTAAGGGACTTGTCCCGAGTCCCGATGAAGGCATGGTCGGGACGCCCATTGTCCCTATATTCAGGACCACGCGCCGGCAGCCACTGCTTCCTGCCGGCAGAGCGGCTGATTCACTCAGCCTGCCGGCAGGAGCACACAGCTGACTCTGCGGGGGGAGGGGAGCTCTGCTTGCAAGTGCTGGCAGAGAGCTCCCGGCCTCCCGCAGCCCCTCATCAGCGATCATCAGCCCCACCTACAGCCACTGCCCCAGGCAGAGTCAGGACAGGTCTCTCTCTGCGGTGGGGGGAGGGGGAGGGGGAAGGGGAGCTGCTTGCCCAGGCGCCGGCAGAGAGAGATCTGTGCTGACTCTCTGCCTGGGGCTGTGGCTGTAGGTGGGGCTGATGATCGCTGATGAGGGGCTAGGGAAGGGGGGGTGGCTGGGGGCTCTGTGCCTCCCCCCCTCCCTCTGCCAGCACATGCAAGCAGCGCAACACACACACCCCCCCCCCCATACCTGGCTGTGGCTCCTCTCACCTCTTCCAGCCCCACTGCCCCAGGCAGCTTTTAAACGGCCAGGTCCCTCCCCTCTGGAGAGGTCTCTGCCATGGAGCACACAGCTGCTGGGACTGGGCTGCTTGCAGAGGGGGCAGCCCACCCATCCCCCACAACCCGGCTCCTGCCCCAATCTTGACGACCCCAAGAGCCAGAGGGACCTGCCTGCTGGATACTTCCTGGAACAGGAGAACAGAGCTGCCCCAGGTAAGCATCGCTGGGACTCCCTACCTCAGCCCCTGGCAGGTCCCTCTGGCTCTTGGGGGAGGGGGCTTTGCATGCTTACCTGGCTGCAAGCCCCGCTCCAGACTCCAGTAGCTCCCACTGGCACTTTTCCCAGCCACTGAGAGCCACAGAGCTAGTCCTTTTGGCTGAAGAGTCTGGAGACCCCTTGTTTCTCTCACCCTAGGAGCCAAAGACCTCCCAGTAGGGCTGGTGAATGTGGCCAGAGAAGGGAGCAGGGTGTGATGGGATCAGTGTCTGGGACGTGGGAGAGGGACGGGGGCTGGGCAATGAGGAAGGTTTATATGTTTTTGGGTGCTAGCCAGTGGGGGCCCATTGGGGGGGTGCTAGTGAGGGAGAGCCCTTAAAACTGCCTGCCAACAAAGCCAGCACCTCTCCTATCTTCCACTCTGTGCCACAGAAAACCTCCCGCAGTTTAAAACCATGCAGGGCACAGGTACACAAAAGCGCAATTGGAAAACAGGGGGGCATGGTTATATGGTAAGCACGTGGTGTGGCCGAGACCAAAGGTCGAAGCCGGGTGCAGGAACAGGCAGTTTGGCACTGCTGTTCCCCGCACACAAGGAAAAAAAGCCACCCTCTCCCCCCAAAGTTCGAGTCACTCCTAGGGTGCCACCCACCACCCTCTATAGACCAAGTCCTGCAGGACCGTCAGGTCTTCCCTGCGTGTCTGGGGGAGGGGAGGGCGCAAAATAAAAAAATAACAATACAGCACTATCCGATTATTCATTTATTTTCATTAAATATATAAACTAAAGAATAGTATATTTAACCCCTGGCCCCATGGTTTCTACAACCCCTTTTCCAGCTTCCTAGGGCTGTGTGCCCCCTCATGGCTCTGATCAGGGCTGTGCATCTGTGCCTGTTGTATCCCGCCCCTCCATGCCCCGCCCCCTCAAGTCCCCGCCCCCTGCCCCCCCACTCACACCCCTCCCCTTGCACCCCCCCTCGCTCCCCCCCCCATGTGTCCTGATATTTCACTCTTCTGATCTGGTCACCCTAATCCCAGCGTACACTGCTCAAGACTTCCTGGGACAGCACAAGCTCATTCATTAGTTTGCCACTCCAACAAAGGGTGGTAGACATGCAACAGCCCTTGGTATCCTGAGCTGAGATTCTCCACACACTTCATCCAGAATCACCCTGTTTTCGATACACTAGAACACAGACTGATTCCCTGCAGACAATAGGGATCTGAAGGGATTATAAGTAGTAGGCAGAGATCAAAGTAAGAAATACAAATGAACTCGCCGTCTAAATTTTACTAAGGAAGATTTGACTAAAGCAGTTGTTCACCCCACTGGATGTTTCAGGCAATTTACAGTTCTTATCACATGGGCTGAGCTCCCTCTTAGCCTGGGACCAAACTCCCCCATTCAAAGGCTTTGTCTTCCCAACAATCTGCCAGCTATTAAGATGGGGAGGAGAGAGGCCAAATGGTGATGTCATCGACCCTTGCTTACCTTTCTGTCCAGGTGCTTGAAAGATCCTTGCCCTGACATGGGGCGTAGGCAGCCCCCATTTTGAACGTGCCCTCTCTGAGGAGTCTTCTTGATGGGCCATCGACACATGTCTGGCTGGTCCTGATGTAAATGTGTCTTGTCAGTTGCTCCTTTGTTGCCATTGAAAGGCTGGCTGTGAGCATCTCCCAACCTCAGCGTGTACTTCAGTAACACACACACAGCAGCACTTCATCCCTTCGCACACAGGACTAGTACACCCAGTTCAACCGGAGAGTAACGTCCAACAGATCCTGACTTCTCAAATGCTACCTCACAAGGCATACTTTGTACCGACCGTATCATCATCACATCACAGTGGTGAATATGGGGGCTCCAGGGTGCTATTTCGAGGTACAGAGCATCACACCATGTCTACATTGTGTCCTCTCAGCTGGGACGCCGGGGCCCTTTTGCCTTTGCTGGCCCAGAGGGAAGGATCCTGATGGATCCTGGATTTAGAGATGATCGGACCAATCCCAAGACCGAACGTTGTCCCAGTCGGGAGAGACAACGACAGCTCGTAACCAGCAGGACGTGGGCAGCATCCTGGGTGCAAGAACCCCCTTTTCAAACTCTGCGATTGGTGGGTGTTCCACCCTGAGCACAATGTCTCAGCCCCATGGGGCAGGGGAGAGACTCATTTGTAGAGCATGCGCCTGTCCCCGATCCTCACCTGTCTCCTTCTCCCACAGTACATCGATTTCTGGGTGTGCTCCAGAATGGACCTGGAGAGAGAGAGCGCCATAAGAAACAGCGCTTCCCTCCTCCGTCATGCCACCTGCCTCCCGGGATTTGATGTAAGTGACCTTTGACCCTTCCAGCTTCCTGAATGGGCAGGGCTGGATCTGACAGGCTGGGAGATTTGGAACTACAGGGATTCTCGATGGAGAGGGCTCCTGTGGGGAGGCAGAGTCCAAACTGAGAATCCGCTCGGCTTGAGTCAAGTTCCTCTTCGCCTGGCTAAGTGAGTCCCCTGGATCTGGGAGGGGCTGTGCTCCAGAGCCCATTGGGCTCGTGTTATTCTGGAGCCGCTGGAGTCCTCCTGGAGAGCCCTTGCCCTGGTCCCTTTGCTCCAAGCTCCCTTGGGGGCAGAGAGAATGAGGGTTGTAGCTCTAGTTCCCCTCCCCCAGCACCTGCTACAGAGGAGAGAGACTCCTGGTCCACGGGAGATGAAGAGCCGCAGGTAGAATACTGATGGATTCCCCTCTCCTCCTCCTCCTTCTCCCATCAGAGCTCATCTGACTTCCCCAAGGCGGGGTATTTTGTGGCTAAGCTGAGTCTGCACCTCAATGACCCAGTATCCGACATCCGCTGTGAAGCCAAGGAGGGCATATTCAGCCTGTACCAGCTTCTGCTGCGGCAGAGGGGTAAGAAACCCGGCTAGGAAATGGAACGCTGTAGAAACAAGCCCCTGGGAGAGTAACTGCAGCAGGGCAATGGGACCCCCGTAGAACTAAGGGCTCTCCTTTTAGACCAACCCTAGCTGGGCAGAAGTGACACCAATAGAAACAAGGTTCCTCCATTGAGACTGACCCCAGCTGGGCAACGGACCTCTATGGAGAAGTGGCGCCCTTTGCGACTCCCTCGGCGCGGCAATGGGACTCTATAGAACGGAGCCTCCTCCTCTGAGACCGACCCCAGCTTAGATGATGATTCTTTCTCTTCCCCACTCCCTGAATTAGGAAGCGATGAGTGTGAAAGTGCCAAGGAAATCGGCTCTTTTCTCTCATGGGACACAGCTGAGCTGCCATGGGGCTGCCAGCTGGTGAGGGGGCAGGAATGGAGCTTTGAGACAGATGGAGGGAATGAGCCCACAGTGAGGGTAGGGACAGAATCAGGGACCACAGGGGAAGGACACAAAGCTTTGCAGGATGTCACCAGCTGGGTACCTACGGTCCGATCCTGATTTCAGTGGGTGGGTGTGGGGGGATGTAGTTTCTCAGCATTACACGCCACCATTAGCAGGGACCGACTCCCAGAGCCCAGAGACTGTAATGGTCAGATGATTTCTGGATAAATGGAACAATCCCCCTCCAGATACTAAACTGCCTGGTGAGGACCCTGCTATTCCACTAGGATATGGATACCGTG
The DNA here is from genome assembly GCA_032164245.1 of Sternotherus odoratus. NCBI lineage: Eukaryota > Metazoa > Chordata > Testudines > Kinosternidae > Sternotherus > Sternotherus odoratus. Next base: position 14,449,640 of record JAVMKO010000019.1, on the reverse strand, counting down.
AAGGCCCCAGTCAGTGGGCACCCAGCAATAGGAACAGAAGGACACAGGCACTGAAACCAGAATGCCAACCTCGCCAATAGAATGAGGAGGACTTGTGGCACCTTAGGGACTAACAATTTATTTGGGCATAGCAAATGTATTTAGTCTCTAAGGTGTCACACATACTGCTCGTTCTTTGCGGATACGGACTAACACGGCTACCACTCTGAAACCTGTCAACCTCACAAATGTGTCTTTCTCTCCCAGGACGGAATGAGGAGGAAGAAGATCTGTGGTGTAGGGACGGGCTCGAGGACATCGAGGGCCCGGAATATCAAGATATGGCCAGAGTCGGGGAGGTAAGGTCTCAGCTGGTGCATTGCAGCAGCTCAGGTGTGGAGCTGTCTCCCCCTGCAGTGGCTGTGCCTAGATACAGGCCAAAAGCCTGCTGTGTGTTTCCAGCTGACAGAGTTCAGCTGGGAGAGGCTGAGGATCCTGGTTCAGAGCCTTCCTAACGGTCCTAGTTTGGGGCGATACATGGATCCATTTCTCCATGGCATAAAAGGAAACCTGTGGGGCGTTGAGTTAATGCAGGATTGTAACTCGAGGGATCTGGCTCCACTCACTGTCTCCCTGGAGGACACCCGAGCAAGGACTTACCGGTGCTCCGGAGTCCTGAGCAGGGAGCTGGGCCTCAACCAGAATGGACAGGACCTGTAGAGCCCCGAGTCCTTTGAATCAAGATGTAAAGGGCCCCTGGTTCTGGCTGTGGTAGTGGTGGCTGGAAGCCCCAAGCCCTTTAAATCACTGCCAGAGCTACCGCAGTGGAGCCCCGGGCCCTTTAAATCTCCCGAGGTGAATCCTGCTCCAGAATGAGCTATTGTTAGAGGCCTCAGTGCCTGTGACCTCTTATTGAAGAGGGTACCCTGAGTCATGGACCCCCAAAGTTCCTCAAGGGGAATTAGCCGCCTTGGCTGCAGCATGACTCTTACCCTGTATGTGAGCCACTAGCGGGATTTGGAGCCTGGTTCTGGGCAATCTGCCAAGGGCTCTGTTCCTGGTGGGATCCAACTGGGAGTGTCAGATCAGGACAGATCGCTTCCAAAGGGGCAACTACAGCCCAAAGCTGGGGTTTTTCCACACTAAGGCACCAAACCAGCCAAACAGAAAAGACTTTGGTTTCGCCCCACTGGCGAACCACAAGTCACACAAGCAATTCCCTTAGACTCCAGCTTCCCAGTATCACCACCAGTAGCCACCTGTCCTGGGGATCACTGGTTATGAAAACCAATACCCCAAATAAAGAAAACAGTTCTCCCCAATTCCAAAGAACCAGGCCCCAGACCCAGGTCAATATACCAATCAGATCTTCCCACAAATCACGCTGTTGCCAATCCTTTAGAATCTAAAATCTAAAGGTTTATTATACAAGGAAAAAGGTCTAGGTGAGGGTTAAGAATGCTTAAAGAAATCAATTACATGCAGTAATGGCACATCTCTTGGTTCAGGCTTGCAGCTGTAAAACAAACTGCAGGTTCAGATAAAAGTCTCTGAAGACCCATCCTTGCAGGGGATGCATTATCAATCCAATGGTCAGAGCTTCCATGTGTAGCAAAATTCCATCCAGAGGTAGTTGCTAGCTCAAGGTTGCAGATTGAAGACAAAACTGGAGGGAGTTTCTCCCAGGTTTTATAGACTTTCTCTTCTTAGGCAGAGTCCCCTTGCAAAATCAAGGTTCATAGTTCAAGATTCAGTTCCTGACCAGCCAGGCTACATTCCTGGAGAAGCTGGGGTGTGGACAGGCATCTGCAAAGTTCATTGTGACCTTAACTGCCCATCAGCCAGGCCAGTCAGGTTCACAACAACTAGTCTGAGATTTCACCCAGAAGCCAAACATAAGTTTGAAATACAGTCACCATATAGCCAATATCCACAATTTTAACTACAAAAAAGATACACACCTATCAATGGGATATTCATAATCAGCAATCCATAACCTGGTCATAGACACCCATTATGACCCCCTGTACATAGGATTTGGTGCCACTATAGGACTCTGGCTGCACTCGTGATCTATAGGATCCCAAATTATTTCAGTAACGTGACAGGCTCATGTGCTGTTGGTTTTAGGTCTTCAGATGGATTTTCTCAAAACGCCAGCGGAGATCATTCCTGGATGTTCTGCGGCTGACCGTTTACGACCCCCGGGTATGGGTCAGAGAGGCAGGGCAGGCATTAAATTTGTCCATCGTGGGATAAGCCAACCAGCTGCTAGGAGACGAGGTAACCAGAGGAGAATTAATCTAGTTTGGGGGAGGGATCTAGGGCCTTTCACCTCTATGCCAGGAAAAGTCACTCTCCTCCCATTCCCATTCACTGGCCGGGGCTCAAGGAGGTGAATGCGTTGTTGCAGGTGACATTGTTAGAGATGAATTCAGCTCCATGCATAGGGTAGGGTCAGTTTGTCCCCTGTGGAGCTCAAAGCAGTTCACACCCAGCTTTTGAGCCAGGCTAGTTAATTACCAGCATCACATCAACAGGGCAAGCTGCCATTGCTCATGTGAGGGGCGGGAAACTCTCCTAGTGATCTCTGCCAGCCCTTCATACCCGCAGGGCATTAGACCAGTTCCTAGTGTCCATGTCATCTGAGCCACCAACCAGAGTTGCCCCGTCATTGACAGCCTTGCAGGCCCAGGACTGAAAGGGCCATGAAGACTAACCAGGCTGGGCCGAGGCACGTGGGCTGGGGATCCCTTGCTGCTGGCCGGGCTGGGGATCACTTAGGGAAAGGTCTTAATTTCCTCCCACCCCATTTCCCTGCTGCCAAAAGCCTCCCAACACCTCAGCTGGAGAAGCAGGGAGTGGCTGAGAGGATTATGGGGATCTGGGCTGCTTCCCACGCTGGGTTTGGAGGTAGAACAGCTCTCATGGGGGGGGACTGAAATGGGGACAGGATCTTCATTCTACAATGGTGAGAGTGGGGTTGGAGTTCAATGGAGAGGAGACTGGAATCCATCTAGGGATTGGGAGGGGGAATCCATCCCTCAGACGTGGGGAGAGACTGGGTGGAACTTTTATTGGCTCCAGGTACTATTAATAACTCTCGTTGCGAAGGGGTGTCCAAGTCTCTGACTTGTCCCTTTTCCCTTTCAGCAGGAGAATGTTACTGAGAAGATTATGGCCCAAGTCTACTCAATCAGGTACTTGGGCCAATGCCCCATGGGACACCATTAAAATAGTATAAGGGCCCTACCATCAATTAAATGTTAATCCCACCCCTTGACCCCATAAGCCCTGCCCACTGGTCACCAGAACTCCCACCTCATGAGGGTATTACTTCTGGGGCCAAGGCGGACACATGACCAGAAGCAAGATCTCAGGAAGCGTGGAGCCCCGAACGTTGTTTGTGTGACCCCTCTAAGAACTGCTCCCAATCGGGAGGGCTTTCAGCCACTGGGAACCACCCCAAGGAGAGATTTGACCCACTGGGGGGAATTCTGGGGTGGGGTGGCACTTCTGGAAGTGGTTCGTGTGACCCCTCTAAGAACTCCTACCACCGTCCTCTACCATTCGCGATGGATATTGGCCACCGAGGACAACCCCTTTTGGAATCACCTTTGGAGATAAGGCGTGCAGTTTTATCCTGTGACGAGGTTATTACTCGTCCATACCCGAATTACTGGATCATATGAAAACTACCTTGGCTCGTCATCCCACACCACCTGAGGTGGTCATGAACTACAACCCTGTGGGTAGAAAAAGTAAACTGAGATCTGCCGATTTTACTTATATGTTTTCCACCAGCAGGGAGCTCGCTAACATTCTGGGTTTGGGCCCCAAGCGGAGCATCCCGAAATTCCCCTTCTTGGCAGACATCACAGGGAGTTGTAATTCCTTGTATCTGTATACGGGTATCGTAGAACACCAGTTTGTGGGGGACTTCTCTATTCCCCTGTTATGTTGGATCCCTGTGCAAGGAAGGAACGACGAGTTTGTCACCATCACCTACGATAAACCTCATTACGTTCCTACAACCCTTTAAAAGAAAGGCTTTGACGTGCAAGGCCGGCCATAAGCGAAAGTCCAAGAGGAAGCTTGGGCAAAAGAGGAGACACCTGGTAAAAGAGAGATAATTCAAAGGACATGGCTTTCGTTCCCTGCGGGTCTGAAGAGTGCACCAAATCTGAACTAGACTTGTTTCCAATAGCCGCTATGCAGAGCAGCACTGAGAAAAGCATCTACACTGAGGAGCCACCTCTCTCGGCCGTTAAACACTCTGCCCCCATTGACTTTTTTATAGCAGGGAATGGCTTAGATTATATGGATTTAAACAACACACTGCTGTACCTGTGTTGCAAGGTTGTAAAAGGTGATGGAATTCAACTCGCCGAAGAGGTCGAGGTGGGCCTGGTGAATTACCCCATGGTCTCTATTTTCAGTCAGTTGGATTTCTCACTGGGAGACTGCCTTGTAAGTCAAAGCAACAACTGTTGCCCTTACAGGGCTTTATAGAATCAGTGCTCAATTACAGCAACGACACCCTTGCCATGCAAATTTCCACTGACCTGTTTTACAAAGACACTGCCGGACAGCACGAAGAAATGGAGTTGGATGGTGGGAATCTAGGGTTTGTGAGGTGTGCAAAGCTGACTGCCCAGAGCAGGATGGTAGAGTTGCTGGGTCATCTATACAGCAGCCTGTTTTTTTCAAGAAAAATCTTTTGTTGAACGGAGTGGATGTGAAAATTAAACTAACACGCAGTAAAGGCGCCTTCTGGCGTGTAACTGTGGAGAGTTTTTTGACTCCTTCGGGCACCCCCAAAACATCATGTTGTTTCCTAAAAGCATCATGAAATTTTAAAACAAAAATGCCACAGACATTATGTTTCACAGTAGACAATTACAATTTTACCAGTTTTAAACTTGTATTCTAACGACTTAGTGCAAAACGACCGGATGGTGATGAATTTTGTAAAAAGTAAATTTACATTCTTGGGCATGCCTCGCCTTGCTCAAAACATGTTTCAACAAGCCCAGACATGCGTATCTTTCAACGATTTGTATAGCCATGTTATCTAATAAAGCACCCCAGGTAAGGGGTTTAAAAAAAAACCCTGATGTTTGGTGGGTTTAAAAAACAACAACACAATGACCAATTCAGGAAAAGTATAAAAATGTTTTATTTAAAGCAAAACATTACCTGTTTAAAAAAATATTAGAACATGAAAAATATCACACACTGAGCCATTTGGATCTTTTAGCCAATTTTCATTTCTTAGATGATAAAAGGGGTCACGGTTTCTCGATCCACCCCTGTGTCGGCGGTCGAGGCCTTCATGCGTTCTAAGAGATCTCTGTTGGCCACGTTCAGTTCTGCCATAGCATTCATAAACACATCCCACCCTTTGGGTAGATGTCTGCTAGGAACAGAGCGTGTCTGGGTGACGGCCCTGACTAAGTTAAGCATGATAGAACCATTAATCACAGAGCCTTTGTACTCAAAAGTCCCTTTATCATTCCATGAAGAGAGATTTTTATCCTGGCCCAGCTTGTTTAGCAATACTAATGCATTTTTCTTATAATGCTTAGTCACGTTATCCAGCACCTCCTGAGCAACAGAGTCTGAGGTCTTTGGTGTTTCTGGGGCAGTCACACTCTGTCCCTGTTTCAGTAGAAACAGACTTATTTTTCCTTTATCCACTTCACTCTGCTTCACGTACATTAGGTACCTTTGAAGCACGGTGCTGTAAAGTTTAGCATTTTCGTATTCAGCTAAGTCAGTTCTTTGAAGAATAGTCTTCAGTTTAGCATCCAATAAGCGAGTTGTGGTTGTTCTGATATTTTCCTCTGCTGGAGGGGGAGCCCTTAATTGTGCCAACTGGCAGCTGGGCACCAGGTACATTTTTTCCGCATGCTCCATTATCGATTAGTTCAAAGCCCCTTGTCAGAGGGATAGCAAAACTTAACAGAGGGTCGATAAATCCTCCAGACTGCTTCACCAGATGTTTCTTTCTTTTAAGCAAAACTCTTTTATTACACAAAGCTTTTATAAGCATGCGTCTCTTTTTCAGCACTTTGTGGTCAAAGGTCCATTTCCTTTTAAGGTACTGAGCGCTATTTCTGAGATGGCTGCTACTAGATCGTCCGAGGCCAAACACCGTATAGCCCTCCTTTCCTGCGGGGACAATTTGCTCGGTAATTCTAAAAGGACTAGGTTTCTCTTCACACAGCTAGACTTGTTTTCAGTCAGCAGCTCCGGCTTTTAAAAAGGGACCTTCCAATAATTCATCTCCTTTTATACCCAGCTGCTGTTCTTTTCAAAGTATAAACTGCCGGCCAGTCTGGAGGGAAAAGACCAGTTCTTAGTCTATAAGCTTCTGGTGTGGAAGCATTTAAATCCACCACCAGGTAGCCATAAGGTCTTTTGGTAGCATCCTCAAAAGCTTCTAGAAGAACTGAGCTTTGCGGGGTACATTTGCCAAGCAAGTGTAGCGATTTGTAATTTATCCCTGGGGTTTTTGAACGGAACCATGTACTTTGTGTTCAGCTAAATCACGTGACTTTTTTCCCTGACAAAATACGTTCTGAACTATATACATAATGCTCAGGTTCCTGTGATGCACATACTTGATTTCTCGATTTCCTTGCTTTCACAAACAGAGTTCATCAGATAGTCTGTGATAATCAGATTTACTTTACTGGTAGGAAACAAAGTGTCATCATCAAAAGCATCAGGCAGCCCCTCCACAAAATTGATAAAGGGTTATTTACAAAGCAGTTTTTTATAGAGAGGTTGCCAGCAACTATAAGATCACACAATAGTCTCAGGCATGACAGACAATGTTTGGCATTATTCAACACATTTTTTATAAAGTAACTTTTCCTACAATTGCTGGGCCCCATGAGAATTGCAGAAAAGGGGTGTTTCCACCTCTGTATCCATTTTGAAAGCTGTAGGGCAGGGCTTTAAACCCTTCTCCTAGGACCCTCTTGTTGTAAATTACTTCCTGTGTTTTCTTAAGGGTTTTTGTCTCTATTTGCCACTGATTTCTGTTCCTTACGATAGAGGGCTGCTGCACCTGTCTTTTTTGAAGTGTTTTCTCGCAGGCCCGTGCAATAGTCCAGGACTAGATCTTTCTGACTGTCAAAGTTGATCTTTTCAGAGGGTAGGTCTTCACTACCCGCCGGATCGGCAGGTAGCGATCGATCTTTTGGCAATCGATTTTTCACGTCTCATTAAGACACAATAAATCAGTCGCCAGCGGCGCCCCCGTCGACTCTGGAACTCCAGCTTGCTGTGAGGCACAAGTTGGAGTCGACGGGGGAGCATGATGCCAACCGCCGCTTCCATGAGGATGGCAGGTAAATCGGCTGAAGATACGCCGACTTCAGCTACGTTATTCTACGTTATCCCTCCCCCAAGTGAAGACCAGCCCACAGTTTGCTATGTTCAGGGTAATACCTTTGACTTTCATGTGGGCCTTTTCATATGTTTTCGGGCCTGCCGACACAAACTCGGTGATGTGTTGATCTGGCGGGATCTCGCTTGTGAGGTCCCCTAAATAATCCCCCAGTAAGGGATTCCAGACACCCTCCCTTTTCACAAATATCACCGAGTCAGTGTTGTGGTACCTTGCAACCTGTTCTTGCAACCTGTCTAGGAGGTTGTATAGTTTGAAACAGGCTGTGAAAACATTGGTATTGCCAGAGACAGACGACGGATCTTTTCAATGCTTCCAAGACACTCAGACTGTTTCATCATCGATAAAGAGCATCCCAAGGCACGAGAGGCTGGAGTAACTGGGCTCAGTTTAAAAAGCCTACAAGCTCCCTCTATGTTTCTTTCATTGCCTCCTACTCGTGTTCCCAAAGAATCCTCACTACAAAACCAAGTCGTTTCAGATAGTCAGTCTTGAGCTGCGTCTTGTAATAAAGAATCCCAAATGTTGTCCCTGTCATAGGGTTTTGTGCTTTTTCACAACAGGGGTCACAACCGTGGAAAAATCACCCATTAAACTCCAAGGCCATGCGTATCACCGGTAACTCCCCCAAGCCACGATCGCCTTCCTCCTCCAGAGTGGTGGATGACAAGAGACCACCATGCTCATCGGAGTGTCACATGAGCGGTGTTATACAGCATGGCCAGAAGGCAGCAGGAGAGTGTCAGAGGGGAGCCTTATACCCTGTAGAGGGAAGAAAGTTTGCTATAGGTTGGTGGGAGCACCTGGAGCCAATTAAGGCACCTGAACCCCCTGCTTTGGTCAGACAGAGGAAGGAGTTGGAGCGGAGTGGGAGCAGAGAGGAGTGGGAGCAGAGAGCAGTGAGAAGGTGCTGGAGCAGAGTGGATTGGAGTTGGAGCAGAGAGCAGTTTGAAGGAGTTGGAGCAGAGAGCAGTTTGAAGGAGTTGGAGCAGAGTGGATTGGTGTTAGAGCAGAGAGCAATTTGGAGGAGTTGAAACAGAGTGTTCGGTGTTGGAGCAGAGATCAGTTTGTAGGGAAGGAGAGGAGAGTTTGGAGAAGTGCTGTGGTGGGCTAAGAAGACCAAGACCCTAGGTAAAGGGACACCTGGCTTGTGCAGAGGGAGGGCAGGAAGCTCCACAAGCTGGAGGGCAGGAGAGGGAAGTAGCTTAGGGGAAGGAATCACTAGTTCAAGTGGTTTACTGCTATCCCTAGGGCCCCTGGGCTGGGACCCAGAGTAGAGGGTGCATCCGGGTCTCTCCCTCTCTACTCCCCGACTCTAGGATACTAGTGGGGCAGTTAATATGCTGTTCAGGGGCAAGAAATGGTGCCCTGACACCCCCTCTCAAGAAGAGAAAGCATGGGACCCATCATAATAGTGCCGGCAATTTGCCACAGCAGTTGGTCTTTGGGTTTGGCTTCTGGCGTATCCGTCAATGGCTGGGCCAAAGGGATCCTCTCGGCTGCTCCCTCATCCTCTTTGAATCTGTCACGGATGTAGCGCTTTCTCCATGGATGGTCGAAAACCTCTGGGGCTTAAACAAAATCCTTAGTTCTCTCCGGGGTGATAAAGGAGTCCATGTCTCCTCTCAGCCTTTCCGCAATTTCTAAAACACGTGTCCCAGGTAAGAGATGGCCTCCTCTGCCCAGTGCTGGGAATTATGGGGTGATGGTGCTGCACTCTGATCGGCAGAGGGCATTGGGAGGAGTTCTTAGAGGGGTCACATGACCCTCTTCAGGTGCTTCACCCCCCTCCTGCAACCTGTCCCATTTTGGTCAGATCTCCTCTTGGGGTTCTCCTCTGTGGCCAAAATCCATCGCAATTGGTAGAGGGCGATGGTAGGAGTTCTCAGAGGGATCACACGAACCACTTCTGGATTGGTCACCCCACCCCAGAATTTCTCCCAATTCTTAAAATCTCTCCTTGGGGTGGTCCCAAGACAGACAGACAGTTCAGAGCCAATATTCATAACTTCAACTGCCAAATTGATACACACATATGGAATAGATACATACATAAGACAACTGTTATGACCCCCTTCACATAATATTTCGTGCACCCATTGAGCTACACGGTACCAAACTATTTCAGTACCGTGACAGGGGCCAACAGGGGGGTTAACATTTGATTGATGGTAGAGCCCTTATAGTATTCATGACCCTTGGCGCTACAGCTTTAGACCAACTTTGCTGTCCTCAAGCATCATACCAGCTTTACAGTAACATTGCCCTTCTCAAGCTTTATCCCGGCCTTACACCAGACTTAGACCAACTTTGCCGTCCTCAAACTTTATACCAACTTGATACCAGCATTGCCGTCCTCAAGCTTCATACCAGATTTAAACCATCTTAATACCAACTTTGCCATCCTCAAGCCTCATACCAGCCTTATACCAACTTTGTACCAACTTTGCCATCCTGAAGCCAGACTTGTCCACTCTCGAATGGGAAAAGATTGCAGGAGTCGCTGCTAGTCACCGGGCATGTCCATCTGAGTCATGGCACCAAATTGTGGAAGAAAAGATGAGTCTTCACTTGTTACATGCAAAGAACAAGTCAGAAGCAGTTTATTTCAAACAACTGCAAGAAGGTGTCATAGACTATATTGTACTAGTGTAAAAGCCCGTGGACATGGGCCAACAGTAACGCCCCCCCCCCACTCGAAGGCCCCCCTCTCAGCCCCTCCACTCCAAGCGTGCCCCCCACTCAGCCCCCCCACTCAAAGGCCCCCCGCCGCTCGTTCAGCCTCCCCTCCTCCCCCCACGGCCCTCCCCCCCGCTCATTCAGCCTCCCCCTCCCCCCCATAACCCCCCGCTCATTCAGCCCCCCTCTCACCCACTCCAAGGCCCCCGCTCGCTCAGCTCTCTCCCCCTCCCCCACTCCAACAGCATCAGCTAGGCCGGACGCAGCTGGCCGGGCCGTGCCCGGGCGCCTCCACCCCGCTGGCCCAGCGCCCCCTTCCCGCGCCCCGCCCGGCCAGAGCCCCCTGCCTGCGCCTATTGCGCCCAGGAACCCTCCCGCCCTAGGCCCCTGATCCAGACCCTGCTTCCCTCTCAGCGGCATACGTAAGAAGGTCTCATAGAATATAGTGTATATAGGAATTGCAAGAAGGTGTCATAGAATATAGTGTATATAGGAATTGCAAGAAGGTGTCATAGAATATAGTGTATATAGGAATTGCAAGAAGGTGTCAGAATATAGTGTATATAGGAATTGCAAGAAGGTGTCAGAATATAGTGTATATAGGAATTGCAAGAAGGTCTCATAGAATATAGTGTATATAGGAATTTCTTCTTACTTTAGGAAGTGTATTAAACTTTAGTGTTTCAAGTTCCCTGGTATTATCCAAAACCTTTTGTGTTCCAATTTGAATAAAACAAGTATTTGCATTTTAATTTAACCCTTCTATTTGGTTTTGAACTAGGCTGTCCTATGAAAAATTAAACACAACAGTTCTAGCCACAAGACAAACACCACACAGCAGGATATAGAACACAAAACACAATCCCTATTGTGCCAATAAATGCATGGTATATTGGCATCAGTTTTTTTCTGATTTTCTGAAAGACAGAAAGAACATATGTCTACCTCTCTGGGGCAGTCAGTCATTGCTTAAAATATACTTTTTATACGAATACCCTTATTGAATGCAGGCAAGACAGAGGAATTACCCCCATATTTTCTTGTTTTTGTTTCATAGGCAGGCCAGGTTTCAGTGACTTTTACCTTATCAGTTAGGTAATGTGCATTAACACAGACACTTTCCTGCTTGCTTTTGGATCCAGAGCTATTCAAAACTTAAAGACTCTTCCTTAAAAGGGACACCATTGACCTTTACCAGAATTTTGATTGTCTTTTACTTTTAACTTCTGCTTTTGAAACACACAGCGATTTGAAAAGGGAAAACATCACCTATTATAGTTCCTTCGAGCCTAATAGGATTTGAATTAAGTAGCACTGTATATTTACATTTTTCTATCCATTTGGGGTGATTAAGTTCCAGTAAAATCCCTTATGTTCCTTTAGCTAATTTGACTAAATGTTCACAGCCAAAAGATTCCAGTCAAATAATCTTTTTGCCTGGATTTATTTATACACATTTCTTTGGAAAAGGGCCCCTTTTTTCTTCAGAACAGCTGCAAAGAAACCAAGATTTTTTTTTTCTTTAAGCATTTTACAAAATTTGACTGCTACATTTCCTCCAGCAATTATAGTTACTTTTTACTCCCTCTCTCTCTCCCCCCTTAAATTACTTGTTTATCTCCCAAACCAGCACCCCAACCATTTCGATTTACCAGTTTCCTAAGTCTGTAATTACTGCTTGTCTGGGCCCAATCCTGCTTTTTTTTTCTTTTTTTTCTTCTGAACCATCTTTTTCAATGAGCACCAGCTTTGATTCACTACCAATTTAGCAAGGAGGGGGGGCTTTTTAACTAGCCCCCCCTTCTGGTCTCTTTTTAAAAACATTTTTACTCACAAGGGCTACCCGAGTCCTTCCCTGTGAGGCTTCTCACCTGGGCAAAATGCATGGCCGATTAGTGTTTTAACTGTCCAATTTCCTCTTTAGGGCAGGCATGCTACTCTTGCGGCTTATGCTGAACACAAATGGTTAATTTTTTTGACATGGCCTGAAGGACTGGTACTTGCTTAGCCAGTGCTTTCAGGCGGGTGCATTCTACTTTTTCTGCCTGTAAGTCCTGGTTCAAGGCTGAGACACAGGATCGTAGGGGTGGAGGTGAAGAGTGACTGAAGTTTAAAACTTCATTAATCAAATAAAACAGCAGCGAATGTGGGGACTACTTCCACGTCACTCAAAGGAAAGAAAAAGCAATTAGTGCTCAAACCCTGACTTACTGTCATATGTACTAACATGCTGCCCGGGCTAACCACCCCCGTTTGTAGGGAAGACCCAGAGAGAGAGGCGGACGGGAGGTAGCGGGAGGTTATCAAGTATACAGATTGTCCAGAGGTACACTGCACAAATTTCCAACTTGCTTCCGCTCTTGGGAGGGTTGTTTTACACTCTGGGCTCTCTTGGGGCAGCTCTTTCAGAGACCTTTGCTCAGTATTTCAGTCCAGGATAGCTGACTGTGGCCTCTTTATTGTCCCCAGACCTACTACCCCTCGGTGGGACCTTCACTTAGTATTATCCTGCTTAACTCAACAACCATTTGAGCCCCTAGCCACTCGCTCCCTCTTGCACCTCTCCAGGGCATTGCTTTATTATACTGGCTTCTGTTTAACAGAAAGTGAACTTGATTCCTTCCCCCAATAGAAGTTAACGTGATTGTTTCTCCAATAGAGAGAACAGCTTTCCCCCAAGAGAAGCCTTTCCCCCCTGCTTCCCCTTGTTTCTCCCCTTCCTGACTCTCTTTCACCGAAAGAGGGATTTTTAAAGTCCACTGGAAGCCCTTAATTGGACTCAGGTATAGAGAATTAGCCCGAGGTACCCTCTTTTTAGTTCCTAGGGAAAGGGCTTTCATCATTCTAGGGCTGATCTACCAGCCTTCCAGTCTCTTCTAGCTGTCAGGTCTGACTTTATCACACTGTTTACTACCATTATTGAAAGGCAGTATTTGATTGACTGGATGACAATTGTATTTGAGCCAGTTCACAAGTAGTTTCAGTCAATATTCAGTAAATAAAGAGCCAGATCCTATTGATCTATCTTAAGGCTTGTCTGCCTGGAATGTGAGTGCACAGCAAGCCAGGGTGTCGATGTACAGTGCGTTTGCAGGCCATGCGCTGCCTAGCCCTGGGGATTCTAGGACTGTGCACTAACAGGTCTGTAGCATTAAAGAGGAGCACAGCAGTGTGCATTGCACAACTTTTAGTGAGCAGTAGCAGGGCCCACATGAGGCTTATATGGCTCCCACTGCTGTATTATCTGAGCACCTCACAATCTTTTATACATTTATCCTCACACACACACACACACACACACACACCCCGCTGACCTAGGGGTGCATTGTTATCCTGATTTTACAGATGGGGAACTGAGGCACAGAGAAGCTAAGGGACTTGCCCCAAATCACATGTAAACTCCATAGGGTAGCAAGGGATTGAATTCTGGTCTCCTGATTCCTGTAACCCCTGGATTATCCTTCCTCTTTCAAGTAGTGACTGCTAGTCTAGTTCCACTTTCCAGTGGGAAATGGGTAGAACAAAACTCCACTCAGGTCAGTAGAGCAATACCAGTGGACATGAACCATCTGCCAACTAATTGAAAAGGTTTCTTGTGCTTTTACAGATGGTTTCTGGTTAGCTGGTTTATTTTTGTTTGGTCAATTTTATCAGCAAAAGCAGGCCGCACTCACACATCTTATTCACAGCTACACCCCGGCAGTGATCCTGGCTGTGGGGCACACTCGGGGAGCGCTGCCTCCACAGCATACTTTCCCTTTCTTCCTCATCCCCATGGAACTTCCAGCCATGGGTGCTCCCCAGAGTTCCCGTTCCATAGGCAAGAAGGAGGGTAACTGGGGCAGCAGGGTGCTGCCAGCTTCTCCCAACCAAACCCATGGGGCAACAAACTGCAGCAACTTGCATAGTAACTCAAAGCCCTGAAGTCTTTCTGAGTGAGGTGTCACGGAGCGTCCGGGCGATGGTCTGGAACTGCTCCCTAGGAAGCCAGACCGGACTCCGGGTGGAGGGCCCCTTCTCCGTACACAGCCTGTTTCCCAGGCCAGGAGCTTCAGGGGTCCCCACTTCCACCTTCCTGGGTCTGACCTCGGAGCATTCAGCACCTTCTGCCCCTCCGTGCGCTTCCCCCAGCAAGCCCGCCTGGGCGGGGTCCTGGGGGAGCCCATGGGTTCTGCACCCCAAATCCACAGTCAAACGTGACTCTCAGCCAGCCAGCAGAATAGACGGTTTATTTGAGATGTCAGGAACACCATCCAACTCACAGCTTCTCAGTCCAAACAGGGTCCATCCAGTTAGGCCTTTCTGGGGTGCCAGGAGGTGAGACCCAGATTCTGGGCTCCTGCTTCTCCCCCAGGTTTATTCGATGACTTCCATCTGGTCCAACACAGACCATGCAGTGAGCGAGCGTGAGCCCTCCGCTGGATCCATCTTGGGACCAGAGAGAGAGATGGCTTCTCTCCCCCTCCCAGCTCGATCCAGACCCAGACTGACCACTCCCTCTAGCCACTTCCTGCTCCTTTGTTCCTTTCCCGGGCTTCAGGTGTTACGTGACCTCCCTCCCCCACCTGGGGTCAGGTTACAGCTTCCAGGGATGCACAGAGGGGAGGGCGTTGCCTCCTTGCTTCCAGCATTAGCCCCTATCCCTTCACATAGACACTTAAGAAATGCATAGGGGAAACTGAGGCACACACACACAGTACTCCCACTTCGTCACACATCTCCCCTTTTCGAGAACGAACTGAGCAGTGGTCACTTTAGCCAGTGACCTGGGGAAGTTCGACCTCACCAATGCTCCATGGGTGCCCCATTGTCTTTCCCACTCCTTGGTAGGAGTCCCACCAGGCCCCGGGATTAGCGCCTTCCTCGGGGCACAGAGAGCCCTTTGTCACCCTTGTTCCCAGACCACCTTGTCTGGGTCACTCTCCTTCCCTAGCTCTGACATTGGGGCAGCTAGGTAGCTAACCTGGGGTACAACCCGCCGGTGGTACCCCGCTATCTCGAGGGAGGCCTGGAGACCGGCCAGTCTCTGATTCCCTCCACCTCTTGCTGAACAATTACTTTTCTCGCCCAGCAGTTTCTCTGTCTTGTCTGTCCCAGTGGAGTCAGGCTGTGAGCTCTCTCCGGTTTGCAAGGGGGGAAGGGAACATCTCTGTCCCACTCCGCCCCAGGGCTTTGCTAACAGGCAGGCAGGTATTTTGAGCCCCCCTGCTCATCCCTTGAGCTGCGTTTACAAGCAGGCAGGAATTCTGCTCCCATCTGCCAGTCAGGTCAGTTGCATTTCAATGACCATCTTCCTCTCCGCCGATTGGTTCCCCAGATTCAAATTCAAACCCTCGGCTGTTACAGGAGCAGGGTTTGCACCCTGCCCCCAGGAAGACACTTTTCTCCCCCCAACAGGATCTCACAGGCAATATCCTGCAGATCCCCAGCAGCCTGCCAGCCTGACCCCTCCTGTGTCTGCACAGGGGTCTGGGCTCTAGGCAGGGCGAATATCTTCCTCCCTGTGACCCTCACCCAGGTCACACCGCCCCCCAGCATCCAGTGACACTGCACCATCGGGGCCCAACAACACTTCTCCCCGTCCCAGGGTCTTGCTACCCCAGGACTGTCTCCCCATTCACCACTTCCCTCTGCTCCCTCTGGGTGTCCACACGACTTGAACCCAGGGGACTCCACACAGACATACAGGTCAGGGACAGGGGTGGGAGTGATGTGTGACGAAGTGGGAGTACTGTGTGTGTGTGCCTCAGTTTCCCCTATGCATTTCTTAAGTGTCTATGTGAAGGGATAGGGGCTAATGCTGGAAGCAAGGAGGCAACGCCCTCCCCTCTGTGCATCCCTGGAAGCTGTAACCTGACCCCAGGTGGGGGAGGGAGGTCACGAAACACCTGAAGCCCGGGAAAGGAACAAAGGAGCAGGAAGTGGCTAGAGGGAGTGGTCAGTCTGGGTCTGGATCGAGCTGGGAGGGGGAGAGAAGCCACCTCTCTCTCTGGTCCCACACTCTCAGGGGTTAAGCTGCAGCTTTTCCACCCCCTGTAACTGGCATTCTCTGGGCCTTCAACATGCCTGCTCCCCAGCGATCCCACAGTCACTTACTGCAGGGTGCGCCGTCCACGGGGTCCACGGGATGCTGCACATCCCACCGCTGCCACCAGTTGTCACGGAGCGTCCGGGCGATGGTCTGGAACTGCTCCCTAGGAAGCCAGACCGGACTCCGGGTGGAGGGCCCCTTCTCCGTACACAGCCTGTTTCCCAGGCCAGGAGCTTCAGGGGTCCCCACTTCCACCTTCCTGGGTCTGACCTCGGAGCATTCAGCACCTTCTGCCCCTCCGTGCACTTCCCCCAGCAAGCCCGCCTGGGCGGGGTCCTGGGGGAGCCCATGGGTTCTGCACCCCAAATCCACAGTCAAATGTGACTCTCAGCCAGCCAGCAGAATAGACGGTTTATTTGAGATGTCAGGAACACCATCCAACTCACAGCTTCTCAGTCCAAACGGGGTCCATCCAGTTAGGCCTTTCTGGGGTGCCAGGAGGTGAGACCCAGATTCTGGGCTCCTGCTTCTCCCCCAGGTTTATTCGATGACTTCCATCTGGTCCAACACAGACCATGCAGTGAGCGAGCGTGAGCCATCCGCTGGATCCATCTTGGGACCAGAGAGAGAGATGGCTTCTCTCCCCCTCCCAGCTCGATCCAGACCCAGACTGACCACTCCCTCTAGCCACTTCCTGCTCCTTTGTTCCTTTCCCGGGCTTCAGGTGTTACGTGACCTCCCTCCCCCACCTGGGGTCAGGTTACAGCTTCCAGGGATGCACAGAGGGGAGGGCGTTGCCTCCTTGCTTCCAGCATTAGCCCCTATCCCTTCACATAGACACTTAAGAAATGCATAGGGGAAACTGAGGCACACACACACAGTACTCCCACTTCATCACATGAGGTACCAGGGTACCTGTGTTAATGGGCCACATTCAATAGAGAGGAGATGGCCTGCAGTGTCAAACCAAGGAATCGCAGCATGGACTCCCCTCGCTTTTGATGGAGTTCCCTGAAATGTGGGCATGCAGTGAGGGCAAACTCTGTATGGAGGAAGGGGGCAAATCCCACTTTCCCACAGGAAATTCTGTAAGGGGATCTCTGCAGATTCAAGTCTCCTAGCTAGGTTTTTCTGCATAAGGAATGATTGGAGGCTTATTGGATCCAATTAAAAATAGCTACAATTTTACAGTTTGTCTATAAATTTATTTGTACATATTGTCACAGAGTGTGTGGGGGGGGGGCGCGCTCGGACGCCTGGGTCCCTGTCCCACGGGGAGGGGGGGCGCGCTTGGACGACTGTGCTTTCTGGGCCTGTTTCTGAAGATGTGGCTTGTATCCTGCTTCCTAAGTGCTCAGCAGGAAAAAGATCATTCCAGGACATTGTCATGGCTTGTGGGAATCCATGTGTGGCTCTGGACTTGACCAGGATGTGTTTAGTGACTGGCACAAACAGAGATTAGAAACCAACTGCTAAAACAAGGGCTCGAACACAGAACCACCCACTTAAAAGCCTCATGTTCTATCAAAGGTTTGCTGAAAGAATTCACCCTCCACCAGAAGTGCAAGAGGGTGGACAGAAGAGGCCAAAAAGGTCCCAGGAACCCAATCTCTTTTTATTCACAGTGACTGACCCTCAGCTGGATTCTTCTTTCTCTCTCCTGTGCATCAGTGGGACTATATCTCCCCACCTAGACAGCCGGTCCATCCACTGCACCCCCAATCCCCCCTGAATAAGCCTCCCTGCCACAGTCCTACACCTGGCGCCATAGAATTAAGTCTCACACCTCCCTAGAGCTCTTCTTCTGCCAGGGAGTCTCTGTCCCCCTCAGTAGATGACTCAAGAAACACAGTGTCGCCTTTTCCAAAGAAGAACTTGGAAAGACTTTTCAAATATGACCATGTGGCCTAATGGATAAGGCGTCTGACTTCGGATCAGAAGATTGAGGGTTCGAGTCCCTTCGTGGTTGGATTCGTGCAGTTTTATCTTTGTGCTGAAAGTCCTGCTCACTTCAGCTCTGGATCCTCTTCCTGGCCACTCAGGCCGATGTTCTGGCTTCAGCTAAAGCACCAGGAAGGAGTTAGAATTTGGGCATCACTAAGGCCAGGGCCTGAGCCCCAGGTGTTTCCACTCTAACCTTTGCCATTCCCGACTTGCCACAGAAAATGGGCAGATTCCCAGTCTAGCGCGTAGAGGAGTTTCCCTCTTCCCAATGTGCGCCTGTCCCTGTTTTGAGGGGGATGGTAAATGGCACCTTTGGAGCCTGGGTGTTTCTCTGCTTCTCCCCAGCTTGAGAAAAGCCTCTTGGGGAAAAATCTCCTGCTACCTTGCGAAAGTGACACCTTGAGTGGGAACTGTCAGAGGCAACCCAGGGGGACTGGCCCTGCTTTCCTGTCTTCTGGTGTTGGCCTCAGAGTATCAGCAGCCGTCCTGCATGCTGGTCTGTGGGAGGCCTTCAGTGGGGTTTGGCACAGCAGGGAACAGGCCGGCTGGGTGACTTGTGAGTCTCTGCTCCCCTCCTCTTGCCCCACCCTCAATTGATTGGTGGTTTTTAAGGCTTCCCTTGGAGCTGACAGCACCAGCCACCTCTGCTGTAGGTGCCCAGAGGAGGAGAGGTGAGCTGGGCTCCAGCCTGGGACTCTTCCTCCCTTCTGACTAGCCCTGACTATGAAGCCTGGGCCTGGCTCTCCTGTCTTGAAGCACCAGGTGAGAAGAGACATGTGGGAGAAAGCACGAGGGCCAAGCTTGTGGGCATCAGGTGAAGCAGCGAGAATCCCGACCAGCAGGTCAGACCACAGGACTGCCGGCATCACCAGCCAGAGTGGCAAGTCCTAGCGCCCCAACCCACTGCGGCCACCCTGAGCGGGGAAGAGAGTTGCTCTTGCATTACTCGTGACCGGGAAGTTGAGCACTTTGAACTCCAGGGCATTAGTTCAGCCCAAGACAAAAGATTCAGAGTCCTGACTGTTACACCGTGGGACCAGCTGCCGTCTCCGGACATCCATGACCGTCAGAGGTCGCACTTCTGTAAGGGGATCCCCACCCTTTCCCCACACTGCTTCCACCACCTGAAACCCATCCCAGAACCTGCAGGCCCCTTTACCACCCCTCCCCCAAACTCCCTCCCACCCTCAAACACCTGCCAGAGTCCTCACTGCCTCCCTCTATGTCCCCTCCCATCTCCCAACTACCTCCCACATCTGGCACCTCCTCCCATCCCCCAACTCCCTATCAGAGCCTTCAGCCCATACCCCCCAACATCCAAAATTCCTCCCAGAGCATCAGGCAGGTGGGGTGGCGTTTCTACAAAATTCCGCTTTAGGAAGAAGGAAGTAGCAGAGGGGTATCACCGTCCCTGGGTGGGCTTGAACCACCAACCTTTCGGTTAACAGCCGAACGCGCTGACCCATTGCGCCACAGAGACACATAGTTGAGGGGTTTGAGGGTTCTGCCTAACATCCTGCATATCTGCCTGGCAGCACGACCCTTGCAAGGTGCTCGTTTGGATGCCACAGGCTGGCAGCGGATGCTGAAAACTCACCAGAGTGGTCCAGCGGCAGCGTGCAGGGCCCATAACTGAGAAATTGGTGGATTGAAACCATCCTCTGGGTCTGACCTTGGAGCACTCAGCATCTTCTGCCCTTCCCTCGAATCTCAGACAAACACTAGGATTAACTGGTTGCCACTGATGGGTCTAGAAAGCATTAGCTGAGTGGAAGATGACTCCTCTGGGGGATTGTTCCTAAGAACAAGTACAATCTCCTCGCACATCCCTGGGTGAAAATAAGACGGACATTTCTTTGTAATGGAGGGGAAGGAGGGAATTTTTCACCTCAGATGGGATTTGAACCCACCATCTTTGCCTTGGGAAGTCAATGCCGAGGCTTAGCCATTAGGTCACTGAAGTGCAAAACCAGGAAGGATGGAAATTCCCTCTCATGATTGCACATGCCGCCTATTCACTCGGCTGCCAAATCCCCGGTTTATGCACCTCACATTAATGTCTGCATCCCCTGTCACCAAGGCAACTGAACAGGTCACTGAGAGAGCTGAGCATCAGTTGTGATGGCGCCAACCTTCGGTGGACCAGAAAGGAGGACGCACAAACCTGTCAAAATTTGTATGGTGATGAAAACTATCGAAGCCGTTACTACTCACAGGAATATTTCCCTAAAAACCGGAGACATTTCAAATATGAAACTATAGCCTTGCCTGGCTAACTGACTTACTGTTGTTGTTTAGAAAAGTTCTAAATAGATGGAGAGCAAAAAACCTGTCCGATTCACCTGATAGCCCTGAACACATGAACTAAGAAAACAGAGGACTTTCCCTCCTCTCCGGTTCGAAAGCATCTTCGGCTCCCATTGGTTCTTTTGGTCAGGTGCCAACCAGGTTTCCTTTAGCTTCTTAATCCCTTCCATGTAAACAGGACTTCTAGGCTACTTTATACTTCTAACAGATGTGATTGTCTCTGTTTGAGATAGTTCTGTGGGAAGGAGCAGAAAAGAGCTTTGGGGCTGTAGTACAGAGCTTACCTAGACTTTCTTTGCTCGGTTTTGCTGTAAGAGTTCACAGGGAGAGATTGCTGATGACAGGTGCAAATTAGGAGTGTCCAGGGAACTGGCTTGGAACAGAATTGTGGGTTCCAGATTCTTCCTTTGAATTCTTTCACTGGAGTCGTTTAGGGGAAGTGATCCTCACTTAGCATTACCTAGTTATGGTGTTTGTTATGTGTCCGGGAGCTCGTCACAGTGAGGTAGAGAGCAGCGGGGGCAGAGGTGTGCGGGTTTCACAGACTAGCGGTATTGCTTCTCGGCCTTTTGGCTAAGAAAGCATTATCTATTATGTTATATCTGTTCTTATCAGTATAATATCTGATATGTCCTTAATTGAAGGACTGTATATTAACTAGATTTTTGAAAAGGAGGGATGGTATAGGAGCTTGCTCTGTCCACCCCAGGCATCAACCTGGTATTGCAGTGTTTTTAGGAATGGTGCACCTCCTTTGGGGGAGAATCTTCTGGTTTAAAAAAAACAGAAAATAATTTAGTATGATAAGTTTTTCAACCAATCTTTTTGAAAAGTCTGACATTTTTAGTTCTTTAATTTATTTATAGGAAAAGCTTGTTCTAATTTATTAGAAACTTTTTGTTTTCCTTTAAATAGCAGGTTGTTTACCACCCTGTCTCAAAACAGATCTATTAGAAGTGGAAAAATTCAGAAAAGTGGCAGCAAAAATCATGAGAGAGTCCAGAGGAGCTTGGGTATTAGAAAAGATTAATAAGGCTGGGACTTTTCATCTGGGGAAAGGGAGGACTAAAGGGGGATATGACCTGTGCAGAGAAAGCAAATAAGCAGGGTGACTGCTTTGGGAGAAGGAGTAGCCAGGTGAATCATCAGTGAGTCATTCCTGCCTCAAGGGGTGGAGGAAAAGCCCTTGTGGGATAGCAAGAGACAGAACTAAAGACCATTGCTGGCTCTGACACTCACTTTTTCATCTGGGGGAGGAGCTTAATGAGTCTGGGTAGCTCAGTTGACAGCGCACCAGGGTCTTAATCTGAGGGTCCAGGGGTCGAGTCCCTGTCTGGGTGCTCTGCTTTGGAGTCACAAGTTGCCCTGTGACTCCAAATGTCCCCTGGGTCTGTCCAGAGCCAACAGCCCCACAGAGATTCCCGGAAGCTGTGGCTGTTTTCTGGAAAGGCCCCTTTCTCCTGAGCTGTCCCTAGGGATGAGGAGATGACCAGAGGAGCAGGCCTAGAATTCACAGTCTGTGGCTGGCAGGAAGTGCTGTGGGGCCAGGTGCTGAGGAGAGGGAACAGCTGCAGGGAAGCAACGAGTAGAGCATGCAAGAGGACAGGGGGGTCAAAACATAGGAATGGCCCTAGTGGGTCACACAGAAGGTCCATTTAATGCAGTATCCTGTCCTCTAACAGTGGCCAGTGCCAGGTGCCCCGGAGAGGATGAATAAGTGATCCATCCCCTGTTGCTTCTGGCAGCACCAGACACCATCCCTAAGCAGCCCATTGATGGATCCATCCTCTATGTACTTATCTAACAGGGTTTTTTGGAACCCTGGAATAGTCTTGATCTTCACAACATCCTCTGGCAAGGAGTTCCACAGGTTGACTCTGTGTCGTGTGAAGAAATACTTGTTTTAACCTTGGTGCCCATTCATTTCATTTCATTCATTTCATTTGGTGACTCCTAGTTCTGCTGCTTCTCTCTCTGGGATGTTGTCAGCCCTGGCACACAAAAATGACATCACACAGAGTGCAACATCCCCCCCTGCTCCACCTCAGGCTCTGCCCCCCCACTCCACCTGTTCCACCAACCCCCATCCCCTTCCATCTCTCCCCACCTCACCCTGCCCTGAGCCTTCCTTCCCCATTCCTCACCCTCCCCCACCCCTTCCTGTCTCAGCTCCCACCACCCCAGTGCCTCTTGCACAGCACTGAACAGCTGATCACTGGCAGGCAGGGTGGTGGGCTCTGGGGGCGAAGGGGATGAGTCTGTCAGCCTGGCTTGCTAGCAGGTGGGAGGTGCTGGGCCGGGGTGCTGAGCACCAATTTTTTTCTATTGGTGCTCCAGCCCCATAGCACCCCTGGGACCAGGGCCTCTGGCTGCACTGACCTGGGGACTTTCACATTGTAAAGAGGAGCAGCAGCCGGGGTTAGGGCTGATCTAGGGGCACTAGGGGAGCAGCAGAGGCTTCAGGTGCTGAGAATTTCCCCAACACCTCAGGGACACAGTGTGAGGTTCTGTCCCAGCATCTCTATGAAAGGAGCAGAGCAGGATTTCCTTGGGGTGGGGAGGGAATGGAGAGTGTCCCAGGGGTTGTGTAGGGGAATTGTCTGGCTTAGAGACTGGCTAAAATACAGACCTCGCTGTGAGCAGGATTTGAACCTGCACAGGGGAACCCTATTGGATTTCGACTCCAACGCCTTAACCACTCGGCCATCACAGCTGTGGGTGCTTCAGTATTTCTATGTCACAGAAATGAGTAAATAATCACAGGGCCCCGGTTTGACATCAGCTGAAATCCAGAATTCACCCCGTAAACCTGGCTCCCAAAGCACAGGGGCAGGTGACCAAATCACAACAGGAAAATATCTGGATACTTTCAGGTGCAGTTGCCTCCACCCCCAGTCCACCCCCACTCCACCCCCGCTCTACCCCAGGTCCCGCCCCTCCCAACTCAGCCCCCCCACCTATTCTTCCTCACTCTCTGGCCTAACACTGGCTTGCTGAGTCCATCCTCAGTCCCCCACCCACTGCTCGCCTCCTCCCACCTGCCCCTCACCTCCTCACTCCCCTGCCAGAAACCCTCCTGCCCATCCCGAGAACCCCGCTGGCTCCCCCGCACACCTTCCCCCTCGCCAGCCCGGCTCTGACCTCTTCACCCTCCCGGCCCGCCACTTGTATCTTCACCCTCCCGCCCACTGCTTGACTCCTCACCCTCCTGCCTGCCCACTGCTGGCTCACCGCTAACAGCCGCCTTTTCACCCCCTCCTACCGC
The DNA here is from genome assembly GCA_032164245.1 of Sternotherus odoratus. NCBI lineage: Eukaryota > Metazoa > Chordata > Testudines > Kinosternidae > Sternotherus > Sternotherus odoratus. The sequence continues at coordinate 14,426,015 of JAVMKO010000019.1, read as the reverse complement.
TCCTCACCCCTCTGCAAATTGCTCACCTTTTCACCCCCCCCACTGCTCACCTCCTCCCCCTCCCCCACCTGCCGCTCTCCTCTTCACCTCCACCCACCGCAGCACCCCACTTCCGGGAAGCAGAACCCCACTTCCCTCCCCCAGTGACGTCCAGTGGGGAAGCCAGGACAACAGGGTGGGGCGGCAAGTGGCGGCCAGACTCTCTCCACCAGGGTCTAGTCTAGCCCAGGGACCAGCTCAACTTCCTCCCTGCGCCCCTGGCCCCCAGTCCCCTCCCGCCACCAGGTCAACCCGGGATCTCAGGCAGGAATGGGGTGAAGAGCGAGTCAAGCTGAGCGAGGCAGGAGAAAGTGAGTCTTGTCTTCAGGGCCCATTCCCAGGGGTGTCTTTTCCCCCTGCCAAGGTAGCTCAGTGGGGAGAGCGTTAGACTGAAGACCTGAAGGTCTCTCGTCCAATCCCAGACTTTAACTGGCCTGTTCATCCTTCTCTGTGCAGTGACAGCCTGTTTTCTGAGAGCCTAGGAGCACCTGTACCTGAGGGGAGTGTCTGATTTGAGATCTTCAGCAGGACTATAGAGCCTGGGCTTCTGCCTCTAGTTGGCCCCCCTGATCTGTACCAATGAGAGACGGGAGGTGTCTTACCCACATGACTTCTTTGACCCAATATGGCAGGAGGAGAGAGGCAGGGCAGCCCTGGGAGATGGGGGCAGGGACTGGGGAAGAAATCTGCTCTGCACAGTTGAGCGAGGGCAGGACTGGGGAAGGGGCATCTGTGAACGTGTCCACGTGGAATCTGATGGGGATTTGGGGCCCAGGAGGTGGCACTTGATGTTCGGTGCTTTGGAGCAGCTGCACTTGGACATGGTGGGTGTCCAGGAAATGCACGTTAATGACTTTCGGGTAGCTCAATGGGCAGAGGGTGATTGGCGGAAGGGCCCGTCTCTCTGGTCCCCCAGGCCAGGGAGGAATGATGGGGTTGGAGTCTTTTCTTCCCATTCGCGGTGCGAGTACAGAAGGTGGTGGGGCTCTGACTAGGGAGGGCATTACTGGGGGACGTTGTTCTCCTTTGCACTGGGTACCCCGATATTAATGTGTCTGGTCCCCAGGTAAGGCGCAAGCGGAAAGATCAATGGACGGAACTGGCTCCCTTCCTCTAGACCACACGGCGTTTGCTGCTGGGGGGATTTTAATTCGATCAGCCGGACTGAGGCCTGCAGGTCCCGTTTTCCCGACCATCAGAGGAAACGTTTTCACCATGAGCACTACCTGGCACAGGTCTGTAGCAAGGGCGGCTTAGAGGACTTGTTTCTCCAGAGCTGAACCTTTGACGGGCGGGCGACAGCTTTCAATTCCTCTCACCCGAGCCCACACCAGCCGCAGATGGGTTCACTATTCTGCAGGGCTAGGCCAGGAGTCACATTGACCGGATTGACGTGGCAGAGAGCACGTGGACAGCCCAGTGCAGGGTGGAGGGAGGAGGAGAGAGAATCCAGCCAGAGGAAACTGCTGGGGGGAAGCAGTAAGTGCAGAGTGCGAGCCAGCCAGCTGAGAGTCACAGGGGTCCAGAAAAGGAAACAGCGGCAGGTCCCATGGTGTGATGATCAGCACTTAGGACTCTGACTCCTGTGATCTGAGTTTAAATCTCAGTGGGGTCCTGTGGGTCCAGATTCCTGTGGGTTGACCTGGTTGTTGGGTTTCTTGTTGCTTCATCTGATCTCCACAGCTTTGGTCCCTCCAGCTGTCAGGTTTTTCCTCTTCCCCACGTGGCATTTAAAGGAAGGAGTCCCAGGGCCCAGCTTTATATTCAGGGCTAGGCAGAAGGGAGGAAGAGTCTCAGGCTGGAGCCCAGCTCACCTCTCCTCCTCTGGGCACCTAGAGCAGAGGTGGTTGGTGCTGACAGCTCCAAGGGAAGCCTTAAAAACCACAAATCAATTGAGGGTGGGGCAAGAGGAGGGGAGCAGAGACTCACAAGTCACCCAGCCGGCCTGTTCCCTGCCGTGCCAAACCCCACTGAAGGCCTCCCGCAGACCAGCATGCAGGACGGCTGCTGATACTCTGAGGCCAACACCAGAAGACAGTAGGAAAGCAGGGCCACTCCCCCTGGGGGGCAGGGGGTTGTCTCTGATGGTTCCCACTCAAGGTGTCACTTTCGCAAGGTGGCAGGAGATTTTTCCCCAAGAGGCTTTTCTCAAGCTGGGGAGAAGCAGAGAAACACCCAGGCTCCAAAGGTGCCATTTACCATCCCCCTCAAAACAGGGACAGGCGCACATTGCGAAGAGGGAAGCTCCTCTACCCGCTACCCTGGGCATCCACCCATTTTCTTTGCCAACTCAGGAATGGCAAAGGCTAGAGTGGAAACACCTGGGGCTCAGGTCCTGGCCTTTCTGATGCCCAAATTCCAACTCCTGCCTGGTGCTTTAGCTAAAGCCAGAACATCGGCCTGAGTGGCCGGGAAGAGGTTCCAGAGCTGAAGGGAGCAGGACTTTCAGCACAAAGATAAAACTGCACAAATCCAACCACGAAGGGACTCAAACCCTCAATCTTCTGATCCGAAGTCAGACACCTTATCCATTAGGCCACGTGGTCACATGTGAAGAGTCTTTCCAGGCTCTTCTTTGGAAAAGGTGACACTGTGTTTCTTGAGTCATCTACTGAGGAGGACAGAAACTCTGGGCAGAATAAGAGCTCTAGGGAGGTGTGAGACTTAATTCCATGGCACCAGGTGTAGGACTGTGGCAGGGAGGCTTATTCAGGGGGGATTGGGGTGCAGTGGATGGACCGGCTGTCTAGGTGGGGAGATTTAGTCCCACTGATGCACAGGAGAGAGAAAGAAGAATCCAGCTGAGGGTCAGTCACTGTGAATAAAAAGAGATTGGGTTCCTGGGACCTTTTTGTCCTCTTTTGTCTATCCTCTTCTCCACTTTTGGTACAGGGGTGAATTCTTTCAGCAAACCTTTGATAGAACATGAGGCTTGTAATTGGGTGGTTCTATGTTAGAGTCCTTGTTTTAGCAGTTGGTTTCTAATCTCTGTTTGTGCCAGTCACCAAACACATCCTGGTCGAGTCCAGAGCCACACACGGATTCCCACAAGCCATGACAATTTCCTGGAATGATCTTTTTCCTGCTGAGCACTTAGGAAGCAGGATACAAGCCACATCTTCAAAAACAGGCCCAGAAAGCCCAGTCTCTGGTTGGTGGGAAGGGCTGTGGGGCCAGGTGCTGAGAAAGCCAAGGGGAGGGAGAGAGCAGCAGAGGGGGGTAGAAGAGAGAGGGAGCAGCTGCAGAGAAGCTGGGAGTGCAGAGTACAAGCTGCCAGCTGAGGGTCACAGGTGTCTGGAGACTGTGACCCCATCTGGTCCCATGATGTAAAGGGCACCGTCAGATCCCTGAATACTGCAGGCTGAGCTCAGATCTCAGAGGGACTTTGGGACCCGTAGCTCCATAGCTCAGCACAGGTGGAGTTTCAAGGCTTTGTCTTGCTCTTTCAAATGACATGGGAACCAGTCATTGCCTGCTAGCTGTTGTGACTTGAGTGCCAGGCGGGACGTCGGATCCAGAAGGCTGGACTTGCCTGGACTCCTTTAGGGAGGGATGGGAGCTGGATTTACTCTGAGTCCTGCAGCGGGGCTGCAGCCAGGCCTAGGAGGCAGCCCTATTGGTTGACCTACTGTCATGTTTCTGAAATTATTTGGGATCATATAGATGATTGGTGCAACCAAGGTCCTGTAGTGGCACCAAATACTGTGTAAAGGGGTCATATAAGGTGTCTATGACCACGTTATGGTCTCCTGATTATGATTAATCTGTCTGGATGTGTGTATCTTTTTTGAAGCTAAAGTTATGAATATTGACTATATGGTGACTTTATGTCAAACTTACGCTTGGCTTCTGGGTGCAATCTCAGACAAGCTGTTGTTAGCTCGGCTGGCTTGGCTGGTGGCCCATTAAGGACCATCAGCTACACAATGAACTTTGTAGACACCCGTCCACACCCGAGCTTCTCCAGGAATGTGGCCTGGCTGGTCAGGAACTGAACCTGAGAGTCTTGTAACTGGGCCATGTGGCTATGAACCGCCATTTTGCAACTGAACTCTGCATAAGAAGGAGGGGGGGGGGGGCTTTGCCCACAAGAGGAAGTCTATAAAACCTGGGAGAAACACCCTCCATTTTGTCTTCAACCTCCAGTCTTCAGCTTTGCTTCCACCTCTGGATGGAACTTTGCTACACATGGGAGCTCTGGCCAAAGGGTGCTGACCCATCCCTGCAGGGGATGCATTCTAGAGACTTTGGTTTGAACCTGTAGTTTATTCTACCATTGCTGCAAATCTGAACCAAGGGATTTGCCATTACTGCATGTAACTGATTTCCTTTAACCATTCCTAACCCTCACTTATCTCTTTTTCCTTGTATAATAAACTGTTAGATTTTAGATTCTAGAGGATTGGCAACAGCGTGATTTGTGGTAAGATCTGATTTGTATATTGATCTGGGTCTGGGGCCTGATTCTTTGGAATTGGGGAGAACCGTTTTCTTTATTTGGGGGATTGGTTTTCATAACCAGTGGACCCCAGGACAGGTGGCTGCTGGTGGTGATACTGGGAAGCTGGAGTGTCTAAGGGGATTGCTTGTGTGACTTGTGGTTAGCTGGTGGGGCGAAACCAAAGTCTTTTCTATTTGGCTGGTTTGGTGCCTTAGAGTGGAGAAACCCCAGCTTTGGGCTGTAGTTGCCCTTATAGAAGCAATTTGTCCTGATTTGGCACTCACAGTTGATCCCACCAGGAACGGCACCGACACACCTACTGGCCCAAAGTCACTCGGGCGGTGTTGGTCTTTACCCAGGAATACTGAAGGGGGGGGCTGAGAGAGGGAGACTTAATACTCCTCCCTGTTAGTCAGGACTGAAGAGGAGGCTGTAAGTGTGGCCAGGTTGGTGAGCTGGACCTTCTAGAGTTTGGGGAGGGTGGAGTTGACTGGGGCATGGTGCTGGCAAAGAGCCTCAGGGCTCTGGATGGAGGAGCAGGCCAGGGCTAGGACTGGGAGGAGAGAGAGCAGCAGGTTTCCTCTAGTGTTTCCCACTCTCTTTTTCTTGACTAGTTTATCTTCTGCATGAACTTCCCTTTCACATTGTGAGCCTGGCTAGCTCAGTTGGTCGAGCATCAGACTTTTAATCTGAGGGTCCAGGGTTCAAGTCCCTGGCCAGGTAATGACCAGTCTATCTACATCTCAGGTGTTTATATCTTTTAAGTCCTTCTTGATAATTTCCTCTTCTGGATTTTCCCTTTCCTCAGAAGGGCCTTTTGTGAGTGGGATTGACGGGGAAACTTCCTGACGTCCCCTCTGTCCTCACGGGCTGGAGGAATAAAGGCCTCTGGGCACATACACATACAGGTTCCTCCCCGCTGGCTGCATTCTCACCTGCTGGAGGTGGAAGCTCCGTCTCCTGGCCTGTGTTTCTGCCTTCCCGTGGCTGTGCTGATCGGACTGTCCTGTCTGAGACAGGGTGTGAGGAATGGTTGGGTCCGATTGAGGGCTCCCTTCTACCCCAGAGCAACGTGGGCTCTGTGGAGAGCCTGAAAGAATTGCACCGTCAGTGTTAGGTGCTCACCCAGCACTTGGTTTTCCTTTGAGGGAGCGGTGGGGCTCAGGCCCCCCAGTTGGAGAGGGGGGCAGGTGTCAGGGCTGCTGGCCAGGACCTGGAGGAGCGTGAGGGGTCTGCGAGCGGAGTGGAGTTGCGGGAGAATCACGTGTCTGCAGAGCTGGGGGAGGCCTGTGCCTCTCCCTGGCAGAAGGTTTTTGTGAGTTGTCAGGCCCTGGGAGGCTGGGTCCAGCCCGGTGTTGGGGTTGAATAGTCAGGAGACAGGGGAAGGAGAGGGCGGAATTGGTGGAGGGGGCAGTGGAGCACCAGGAGTTGCTCACCTGCCTTGGGAGCACTTGTGGGGCCTGAGCTGTCTTTGGGTACCAGTAGTGGTAGGACCAGAGGGGCTGAGGAGCAGCAGTCTCGGGGCTCATTCAGACAGACAAGGAAACAAGGGGGCAGCACTGACTCCGTGGTCAGAACTGGACCTGTGTTGACTCCCCCAGTGTCCTTGGGTCTGACATGAGCCTGGGGCCACTTGCAGGTGTCTGAGCAGTGGGAGTCACTCAACTGCAGATGGCAGATGGCAGGGCCGGGGATGGCAGAGCTGGACGGCAGGAGAACAGACACCCCCCCCCCCCCAGTGAAGTGGAAATCCTTCACAGCAGCCGCCTCTTGTTCAGTGACCACAGTGTGTTTGGGGTTTTTCTGCTTCACTTTGCAAGGGTCTGCAGGCTGCAGCCTTTAACTCCCCAGGTCTCCAGAGCCACCCCTGCACTGTTCCTCCTTTCTCACACTGCCTGTCCTGCCTTAGGAAACAGATTGAAAGGGGCCGTGCTCCCTAAACCCCACGAAAGAAATCATCCTTCATGTCCCCATCAAAGTGCGCAAATCTAACCCATGAATCCCCTGCAGGAGACCCAGGGTCCCCATTCATCAGGAGCATTCCCATTATCCCTCACAAATGACCCCAAGAGGTGGAAAAGGTGAACTTCCCCTTTTCCTGCCTTGAAGGGGTCCCTCTTGGACGCTGGGGCTTCACTTGCCGGCTGGAAGAGTGTGGGGCCCGTACCACAAAAGCCCGTCTCGGTGCAGCTACGCTGGGGCCTCGGGCTTCACTCAAGTGCAAAACCTTCAGTTGGGCCCTGCTGCCTCGTGGAGAGACGGGAGACCCTCACCGCACACATGCTGCCTCTTCCCTTCAGCCCAGGCAGCCAGAGGTGCTGGGGAGCTCCCTGGCAGGTGACCACCTCAGCCACTTCTCGCCTCCTGGCCTAGACTCTCAGTGCTCTGCTGGTCCCACCTCCCTTGAAGGCCCAGAGCAAAAAGAAACCAGCCCGTGCCCAGCAGAGGACACTTTACATCCGTCAACCTCTGGCTCATGGGCCCAGCACACTCCTGCTGTGCCACTCTGCTGGCTGTTCAGTAACAGCTGCCGGCCTGCAGCATCCAAACTAGCACCTGGAGGGGTCTAGCGCTGGCCTGCAGATGTGCAGGACGTTAGGCAGCAGCCTTCCTAGCAGGAAATGTGGGTCTCTGGGGTGCAATGGAGCAGCATGTTTGGCTGTTAACCGACAGGCTGGTGGTCCAAGTCCACCCAGGGACGGCCGTAACCCTGTCCTACTTCCTCCAGCCCACAGGGGCAGCGTTGTACAAATGTTGGTGGTGCCCAAAGCCTGGCACCTCAAACTCCACCCCCACCTGCTGAAGGGTCTTGGGGGGATTTTGGATGTCATGGGATCTGGGGGGCACACTCTGGGGTGGGAGTGCAGGCTCTGGGAGGGAGTTTGGAGGAGGGGAGGGGTGGTAAAGGGGGGTGCAGGCTCTGGGAGAGAGTTTTGGAGGAGGGGAGGGGTGGTAAGGGGGGTGCAGGCTCTGGGAGGGAGTTTGGGGTGGCGGAAGTGGTGTCAGAAAGGGGCGGGGATCCCCTTACACAAGCCAGCCCCCTGCGGGTCACCGATGTCCAGAGAAGGCAGCTGGTCCCGTGGGGAACAGTCAGCACTCAGGACTCTGAATCTCTGCGGGACCTTGTGTTGGGTGGAACTAAAGCCCTGGAGCTCACAGTGCTCACCGTCCCCATCCCCCGCTGGGCAAGAGCGAGTCTCTTCCCTGCTGCTGGGCGACTCCCGCCCACTGGAGCCAGGTCTTTGGTCAGGATGCTGCAGTGGGTTGGGGCTCTAGGACTTGCCACTCTGGCGGGTGATGCCGGCAGTCCTGTGGTCTGACCTGCTGGTCGGGATTCTCGCTGCTTCACCTGATGCCCACAAGCTTGGCCCTTGTGCTTTCTCCCACACGTCTCTTCCCACGTGGCACTTGAAGAGAGGAGAGCCAGGGCCAGGTTTCATAGTCAGGGCTAGACAGGAGGGAGGAAGAGTCCCAGGCTGGAGCCCAGCTCACCTCTCCTCCTCTGGGCACCTGGAGCAGAGAGGGTTGGTTGTACAGCTCCAAGGGCAGGTCAAGAAGACAGGTGGACCAGACCTATGCATGGCCAGCGGACATCCCTAAAGACACCCAGCCAGCCAGATCCCTGGCATGTGAAACACCTACTGAAGGCCTCCCACAGTCCAGCATGCAGGTCAGCTGCTGACACTGTGTGCCCAACATCAGAAGACTGGACGAAAACAGGAGCAGTCCCTGTGGAGGGGCCTCTGACCATCCCCACTCAAGCTTCTCGTTTTTGCCGGGAAGCAGATTTTAATCCCAAGAGGTTTTTCCCCCAAAGGAAAAACTGCACAAGCACAACCGAGAAAGGACTCGACCCCCCCAGTCTCCTGATGAGAAGTCAGACACCTTATCCATTAGGCCACATGGTTGTGAGGGGTTTAGACAATGAGACCTCCCCTCCCTGGGGACTGTCACCTGACATGTGATTACCTCGGAGCCCAGTTTCCCTGCCCACTTGGGACTCCAGAACCCTGCCTCGTGAAGCCAGGCACGCTAGCCTGCTGCGACACAGACCCAGGTTCATGCCTCCAAAACTTCAGACTTAATGGAAAACAACTTTGCAGGTAACCTGTCCCCAGACACCCAGTTCCCAATTGGATCCAAACCCGAAATAAATCCACTTTACTCAGTAAAAAGCTTATACAGGGTAAACTCAAACTGTCCGCCCTTGATAACACTGATTGAGAGATATGGACAGCTGTTTGCTCTCCCTATGAATAACTTACTCTGGCTTAATAAACAAAAGTAATTTTATTAATTATGAAAAGCAGGATTTAAGTGGTTTCAAGTAATAACAGACAGAAAAAAGTAAGTCACCAAGCAAAATAAAGCAAAACCCCACAAGTCTAAACCTAATATTTAAAGAAACTGATTAAAGGTAAAATCTCCCCCTTAGAGATGTTCCAATGAGCTTATTTCTCAGACTAGACTCCTTCCTAGTCTGGGCCCGATCCTTTCCCCTGATCCAGTCCTTGTTAGTTCCAGCAGCCATCTTAGGTGCAAAGCAGGGGTGTTCTCATGACTGCCCGCCTCTTTTCTTCTCCTCCACCCCCTTTGATAGCTTTGGCACAAGACAGGAATCTTTTCTCTCTCTCAATCCCCACCCCGCCCCTTCTACATGGAAGTACCAGGTGACGTGGTCACATAGCATCACATAAGATCTCATTCTTCATTACCCACGGGCCGCCCACAGGTACACAGGAATGCTGGCAGATAAATAAACCATCCACAGCCAACTGTCCTAGTCAATGGGAGACATCGAGATTCTCAGTCAACCTTTGGCAGACTCACCATAGGACTCAAGAGTTCTACTTCACATTTCTACCTTCAGATACAAGACTGGCACATGGATACAACTAGGATGAGCACACTCAATAGATTACAGGCTGTGTGTGTTATTTGGGTCATCTACTGAGGCGGGCAGAGACTCTCTGGGGACAAGAAGTAGAGTTCCCAGTGAGATGTGAGATGTAATTTTATGGAGCCAGATGCAGGACTTTGGCAGGGAGGCTTAAACCTGAGGGATTGGGGTGTGGCGGATGGACCAGCTGTCTAGGGGTGGTAATTCATTCACACTGAGGAACAAAAAGAAGGAGGAAGAGGAGAAAGGCAGTGGCCCTGGAGAAAAAGAATAGGGGGTCCTGGGACTTTTTTGCCTCGTGTTTGCCTGCCTGATTGTCTTGGGGTGGTAGGGGGATAAAGGCTTCCAACATGCCTGGCTTGCTGAGTTGATAGACTATTAAGTTGTTAGTCTGATGCTCCGGGGTTTAAGCCCCTCCAAAGGCATTTAGCTTTTAAGTTGCCTTGTGTGCCAGGAGCCAAATGGTTCCTGTTGGTGCCCAGAGCCAGAGTTAAGGGGGGTCTGGTCCAGCTATTATGGCAACTTCCTGGCTTATATATGATCCTGTGGACTTGGCTAGAGAGAAGATCTGAGTCTCCACTCACCGACCCGGCTTAGAAAAGGTGGAGGCCAGACAAAGCTGTAACCTGATTTCAAGAACACTTCAGTTTCTTACATGCCCTATAGTTGTAGCCGAGAAATCCAGGCCATCAGAGAGACCAGGGAAGAGCTTGTATAATGGGCCAACTACTGCTGGGAAAAGAGAGACGCTGGCATTTGGTTTCTCTTTCTCCCCACCAACAGCTGCTCCAATAGCAGAATGACCTCCCCTGCCTTGTCTCACCTCCCTTTCCCGTCATTGTCAGGTGTTGTCTCCACTCAGACACTGGAAGGCCACTTGATGCCTTTGGGTCCCTGCCCAGTGAAGCTGAGCGCACAGGCAGACAGCGCTGGTTGAAGCTGGTCCCGTGTCTCAGGTTAGCTGCAGCTCAGTGAACCCCCAGGATTTGAGCAGCCGCAGATCAAGCAGCACTTACAAGGCCGGGGCCATGATATGCATGTACAGATTTGTGTGGGAGCAGATCATTGTGGGAGCGGGAGCAGCCTTCCTAGGCAGGGCCCAAATTGGCACCTGGGACTTGGAGTGGAGAAGAGTGGGGGCCCCAGGGCCAGGTCAGGCAGCTCCCAGCAGTGGGGGGCTGTTGTGGGCAGGGACGGCAGTCAGCATCCCCCACCATGGGCTGAGAGTGCTCGGGGAGTGAGGGTGGTCCTCTCACAGGGAGGGTTTCCCGTAACAGTATAAGTGTGCTTCCATCTGTGATTTTCTTCAATGGGGGAATTTCTGTAATAGTAGAAGATATGTTCATTTATTTTTTTGTGTGTGTGGTTATTTCTGTAATAGTAGAAAACTGTGGTCATCTCTTTTTGTCAGTCAAAAAAGAAAGAAAAAATATTAGAGAAGTACCTTTACAGCACTTTCTAGTTTTTCTTTAGCCTATGTTGAAGCTGTGTCTTTGTGTGGTTATTTTCCTAGGACTTTATTACTGTTCTATTCTGCATGTTGCTGTAGGAAGTCTTGACCCCTGTTTCTCTTTCTTGGGTCAAGATGAGCTGCCTGGCTTCTTTGTTCTCTTTTCTTTGTTTCTAGTCCTTGGTGTGTTTGTGCTTCCCACTGGCCATCCAACAAAATTCATTTTGAGCCCCGTTATAGTCTTGTCCTTCATAGCATCCTCCGGCAAAGAGTTCCACAGGTTGATTGGGTGCTGTCTGAAGAAATACTTCCTTTTGTTTGTTTTAAATTTGCTGCCTATTCATTTCATTTGGTGACTGCTAGATCTTGGGTTCTGAGGAGAAGTAAACACCACTTGCTTATTTGCTTTCTCCGCACAGGTCATATCCCCCTTTAGTCCTCCCTTTCCCCAGATGAAAAGTCCCAACCTTATTAATCTTTTCTAATACCCAAGCTCCTCTGGACTCTCTCATGATTTTTGCTGCCCCTTTTCTGAATTTTTCCACTTCTAATCAATCTCTTTTGAGACAGGGTAGTAAACAACCTGCTATTTAAAGGAAAACAAAAGGTTTCTAACAAATTATAAAGAAACTAAAGGACTAAAAATTTCAGACTTCTCAAAAAGATTGGTTAGAAAACTTATCATCATACTAAATTTTTTTCTGTTTTTTTAAACCAGAAGATTCTCCCCCAAAGGAGATGCACCATTCCTGGAAACACTGCAATACCAGGTTGATGCCTGGGGTGGACAGAGAAAGCTCCTATACCATCCCCCCTTTTCAAAAATCCAGTTAATATACAGTCCTTCAATTAAGGACATATCAGATATTACACTGATAAGAACAGATATAACATAATAGATAATGCTTTCTTAGCCAAAAGGCCGAGAAGCGATACCGCTAGTCTGTGAAACGCGCACACCTCTGCCCCCGCTGCTCTCTACGTCACTGGGACGAGCTCCCGGACACCTAACAAACACCATAACTAGGTAATGCTAAGTGAGGATCGCTTCCCCTAAATGACTCCAGTGAAAGAATTCAAAGGAAGAATCTGGAACCCACAATTCTGTTCCAAGCCAGTTCCCTGGACACTCCTAATTTGCACCTGTCATCAGCAATCTCTCCCTGTTAACTCTTACAGCAAAACCGAGCAAAGAAAGTCTAGGTAAGCTCTGTACTACAGCCCCAAAGCTCTTTTCTGCTCCTTCCCACAGAGACAATCACATCTGTTAGAAGTAGAAAGTAGCCTAGAAGTCCTGTTTACATGGAAGGGATTAAGAAGCTAAAGGAAACCTGGTTGGCACCTGACCAAAAGAACCAATGGGAACCGAAGATGCTTTCGAACCGGAGAGGAGGGAAAGTCCTCTGTTTTCTTAGTTCATGTGTTCAGGGCTATCAGGTGAATCGGACAGGTTTTTTGCTCTCCATCTATTTATAACTTTTCTAAACAACAACAGTAAGTCAGTTAGCCAGGCAAGGCTATAGTTTCATATTTGAAATGTCTCCGGTTTTTAGGGAAATATTCCTGTGAGTAGTAATGGCTTCGATAGTTTTCATCACCATACAAATTTTGACAGGTTTCTGCGTCCTCCTTTCCGGTCCACCGAAGGTTGGCGCCATCACAACTGATGCTCAGCTCTCTCAGCGACCTGTTCAGTTGCCTCGGTGACAGGGGATGCAGACATTAATGTGAGGTGCATAAACCGGGGATTTGGCAGCCGAGTGAATAGGCGGCAAGTGCAATCATGAGAGGGAATTTCCATCCTTCCTGGTTTTGCACTTCAGTGACCTAATGGCTAAGCCTCGGCATTGACTTCCCAAGGCAAAGATGGTGGGTTCAAATCCCATCTGAGGTGAAAAATTCCCTCCTTCCCCTCCATTACAAAGAAATGTCCGTCTTATTTTCACCCAGGGATGTGCGAGGAGATTGTACTTGTTCTTAGGAACAATCCCCCAGAGGAGTCATCTTCCACTCAGCTAATGCTTTCTAGACCCGTCAGTGGCAACCAGTTAATCCTAGTGTTTGTCTGAGATTCGAGGGAAGGGCAGAAGATGCTGAGTGCTCCAAGGTCAGACCCAGAGGATGGTTTCAATCCACCAATTTCTCAGTTATGGGCCCTGCACGCTGCCGCTGGACCACTCTGGTGAGTTTTCAGCATCCGCTGCCAGCCTGTGGCATCCAAACGAGCACCTTGCAAGGGTCGTGCTGCCAGGCAGATATGCAGGATGTTAGGCAGAAGCCTTAAGCCTCTCAAATATGTGTCTCTGTGGCGCAATGGGTCAGTGCGTTCGGCTGTTAACCGAAAGGTTGGTGGTTCGAGCCCACCCAGGGATGGTAATAACCCTCTGCTTCTTCCTAAAGTGGAATTTTGTAGAAACGCCACCCCACCTGCCTAACCCTCTGGGAGGAATTTTGGATGTTGCGGGGTATGGGCTGAAGGCTCTGATAGGGAGTTGGGGGATGGGAGGAGGTGCCAGATGTGTGAGGTAGTTGGGAGATGGGAGGGGACATAGAGGGAGGCAGTGAGGACTCTGGCAGGTGTTTGGGGGAGGGGTGGTAAAGGGGCCTGCAGGTTCTGGGATGAGTTTCAGGTGGTGGAGGCAGTGTGGGGAAAGGGTGGGGATCCCCTTACAGAAGTGCGACCTCTGACGGTCATGGATGTCCGGAGAAGGCAGCTGGTCCCACGGTGTAACAGTCAGGACTCTGAATCTTTTGTCTTGGGCTGAACTAATGCCCTGGAGTTCAAAGTGCTCAACTTCCCGGTCACCAGTAATGCAAAAGCAACTCTCTTCCACGCTCAGGGTGGCCGCAGTGGGTTGGGGCTCTAGGACTTGCCACTCTGGCAGGTGATGCCGGCAGTCCTGTGGTCTGACCTGCTGGTCGGGATTCTCGCTGCTTCACCTGATGCCCACAAGCTTGGCCCTCATGCTTTCTCCCACACGTCTCTTCCCACGTGGCACTTGAAGACAGGAGAGCCAGGGCCAGGCTTCATAGTCAGGGCTAGGCAGGAGGGAGGAAGAGTCCCAGGCTGGAGCCCAGCTCACCTCTCCTCCTCTGGGCACCTGGAGGAGAGGGGGTTGGTGCTACAGCTCCGGGGGAATGATTAAAAGCCACAGAGCAACCAAGCGCAGGGCAGGAAGACAGGTGGACCAGACCTATGCATGGCCAGCGGACATCCCTGCAGACGCCCAGCCAGCCAGATCCCTGGCAAGCAAAAGACCTCCTGAAGGCCTCCCGCAGTCCAGCATGCAGGGCAGCTGCTGCTGCTCTGTGACCAACATCAGAAGCCTGTAGGAAAGCAGCATCAGTCCCCCTCTGGTGGGGCCGCTGACCATTCCCACTCAAGCTTCTCACCTGTGCGGGAAGTCAGGAGATTTTAGCCCCACAGGCTTTTTCCCACCACAAAGGAAAAATGGCACAGGCACAACCGTGAAGGGATTCGAACCCTCAATCTCCTGATTAGAAGTCAGACGCCTTATCCATTAGGCCACACGGTTGGGACGTAGCTCCATAGAGAGCCCCCGCCCTTGGGACTGTCACCTGATATGCTGCGATTACCTCCGAGCCCACTTTCCCTGCCCACTTGGGACTCCAGAACCCTGCCTTGTCGAGCCAGACAACACAGACCCAGGTCTGGTTCACCCCCCCACAACTGCAGACGTAACTGAAAACAGCTTAGCAGGTAACCTATCCCCAGACACCCCTTTCCCAATGGGAGCCAAACCCCAAAGAAATCCAATTTTACTCAGTATAAAACTGACACAGTGTGAACTCATCAATTGTTCACCCTCCATAACACTGACAGAGTGACATGCACAGCAGTTTGCTCCCCCGGGTATTAATCACTTAGTCTGGATTAATTAATAAGCAAAAGTAATTTTATTAATTATAAAAAGTAGGATTTCAGTGGTTTCAGATAATAACAAAGAAAAAAGTAAGTGACCAAGCAAAACAAAGCAAAAATGTGCTCGTCTATGCCCAATACATTAATAAACTGACTACAGGTAAAATCTCCCCCTTAGAGATGTTCCAATGAGCTTTTTTCTCAGACTAGACTCCTTCCTAGTCTGGGCCCGATCCTTTCCCCTGATCCAGTCCTTGTTAGTTCCAGCAGGCATCTTAGGTGCAAAGCAGGGGTGTTCTCACGACACCCCTGCTTCCCACTGGCCATCCAACAAAGTTCATTTTGAGCCCCGTTATAGTCTTGTCCTTCATAGCATCCTCCGGCAAAGAGTTCCACAGGTTGATTGGCTGTTGTCTGAAGAAATACTTCCTTTTGTTTGTTTTAAATTTGCTGCCTATTCATTTCATTTGGTGACTGCTAGATCTTGGGTTCTGAGGAGAAGTAAACACCACTTGCTTATTTGCTTTCTCCGCACAGGTCATATCCCCCTTTAGTTCTCCCTTTCCCCAGATGAAAAGTCCCAACCTTATTAATCTTTTCTAATACCCAAGCTCCTCTGGACTCTCTCATGATTTTTGCTGCCCCTTTTCTGAATTTTTCCACTTCTAATCAATCTCTTTTGAGACAGAGTAGTAAACAACCTGCTATTTAAAGGAAAACAAAAGACTTCTAACAAATTAGAACAAGCTTTTCTTATAAAGAAACTAAAGGGCTAAAAATTTCAGACTTTTCAAAAAGATTGGTTAGAAAACTTATCATCATACTAAATTTTTTTCTGTTTTTTTAAACCAGAAGATTCTCCCCCAAAGGAGATGCACCATTCCTGGAAACACTGCAATACCAGGTTGATGCCTGGGGTGGACAGAGCAAGCTCCTATACCATCCCCCCTTTTCAAAAATCCAGTTAATATACAGTCCTTCAATTAAGGACATATCAGATATTACACTGATAAGAACAGATACTACACTTGATCTTAGCCAAAAGGCCGAGAAGCGATACCGCTAGTCTGTGAAACCCGCACACCTCTGCCCCCGCTGCTCTCTACCTCACTGGGACGAGCTCCCGGACACCTAACAAACACCATCACTAGGTAATGCTAAGTGAGGATCGCTTCCCCTAAACGACTCCAGTGAAAGAATTCAAAGGAAGAATCTGGAACCCACAATTCTGTTCCAAGCCAGTTCCCTGGACACTCCTAATTTGCACCTGTCATCAGCAATCTCTCCCTGTTAACTCTTACAGCAAAACCGAGCAAAGAAAGTCTAGGTAAGCTCTGTACTACAGCCCCAAAGCTCTTTTCTGCTCCTTCCCACAGAACTATCTCAAACAGAGACAATCACATCTGTTAGAAGTATAAAGTAGCCTAGAAGTCCTGTTTACATGGAAGGGATTAAGAAGCTAAAGGAAACCTGGTTGGCACCTGACCAAAAGAACCAATGGGAGCCGAAGATGCTTTCGAACCGGAGAGGAGGGAAAGTCCTCTGTTTTCTTAGTTCATGTGTTCAGGGCTATCAGGTGAATCGGACAGCTTTTTTGCTCTCCATCTATTTATAACTTTTCTAAACAACAACAGTAAGTCAGTTAGCCAGGCAAGGCTATAGTTCCATATTTGAAATGTCTAAGGTTTTTAGGGAAATATTCCTGTGAGTAGTAACGGCTTCGATAGTTTTCATCACCATACAAATTTTGACAGGTTTCTGCGTCCTCCTTTCTGGTCCACCGAAGGTTGGCGCCATCACAACTGATGCTCAGCTCTCTCAGCGACCTGTTCAGTTGCCTCGGTGACAGGGGATGCAGACATTAATGTGAGGTGCATAAACCGGGGATTTGGCAGCCGAGTGAATAGGCGGCATGTGCAATCATGAGAGGGAATTTCCATCCTTCCTGGTTTTGCACTTCAGTGACCTAATGGCTAAGCCTCGGCATTGACTTCCCAAGGCAAAGATGGTGGGTTCAAATCCCATCTGAGGTGAAAAATTCCCTCCTTCCCCTCCATTACAAAGAAATGTCCGTCTTATTTTCACCCAGGGATGTGCGAGGAGATTGTACTTGTTCTTAGGAACAATCCCCCAGAGGAGTCATCTTCCACTCAGCTAATGCTTTCTAGACCCATCAGTGGCAACCAGTTAATCCTAGTGTTTGTCTGAGATTCGAGGGAAGGGCAGAAGATGCTGAATGCTCCAAGGTCAGACCCAGAGGATGGTTTCAATCCACCAATTTCTCAGTTATGGGCCCTGCACGCTGCCGCTGGACCACTCTGGTGAGTTTTCAGCATCCGCTGCCAGCCTGTGGCATCCAAACGAGCACCTTGCAAGGGTCGTGCTGCCAGGCAGATATGCAGGATGTTAGGCAGAAGCCTTAAGCCCCCTCAACTATGTGTCTCTGTGGCGCAATGGGTCAGCGCGTTCGGCTGTTAACCGAAAGGTTGGTGGTTCGAGCCCACCCAGGGACGGTGATACCCCTCTGCTACTTCCTTCTTCCTAAAGCGGAATTTTGTAGAAACGCCACCCCACCTGCCTAATCCTCTGGGAGGAATTTTGGATGTTGCGGGGTATGGGCTGAAGGCTCTGATAGGGAGTTGGGGGATGGGAGGAGGTGCCAGATGTGTGAGGTAGTTGGGAGATGGGAGGGGACATAGAGGGAGGCAGTGAGGACTCTGGCAGGTGTTTGGGGGAGGGGTGGTAAAGGGGCCTGCAGGTTCTGGGATGAGTTTCAGGTGGTGGAAGCAGTGTGGGGAAAGGGTGGGGATCCCCTTACAGAAGTGCGACCTCTGACGGTCATGGATGTCCGGAGAAGGCAGCTGGTCCCACGGTGTAACAGTCAGGACTCTGAATCTTTTGTCTTGGGCTGAACTAATGCCCTGGAGTTCAAAGTGCTCAACTTCCCGGTCACCAGTAATGCAAGAGCAACTCTCTTCCCCGCTCAGGGTGGCCGCAGTGGGTTGGGGCTCTAGGACTTGCCACTCTGGCGGGTGATGCCGGCAGTCCTGTGGTCTGACCTGCTGGTCGGGATTCTCGCTGCTTCACCTGATGCCCACAAGCTTGGCCCTCGTGCTTTCTCCCACACGTCTCTTCCCACGTGGCACTTGAAGACAGGAGAGCCAGGGCCAGGCTTCATAGTCAGGGCTAGGCAGGAGGGAGGAAGAGTCCCAGGCTGGAGCCCAGCTCACCTCTCCTCCTCTGGGCACCTGGAGCAGAGGGGGTTGGTGCTACAGCTCCGGGGGAACGATTAAAAGCCACAGAGCAACCAAGCGCAGGGCAGGAAGACAGGTGGACCAGACCTATGCATGGCCAGCGGACATCCCTGCAGACGCCCAGCCAGCCAGATCCCTGGCAAGCAAAAGACCTCCTGAAGGCCTCCCGCAGTCCAGCATGCAGGGCAGCTGCTGCTGCTCTGTGACCAACATCAGAAGCCTGTAGGAAAGCAGCATCAGTCCCCCTCTGGTGGGGCCGCTGACCATTCCCACTCAAGCTTCTCACCTGTGCGGGAAGTCAGGAGATTTTAGCCCCACAGGCTTTTTCCCACCACAAAGGAAAAATGGCACAGGCACAACCGTGAAGGGATTCGAACCCTCAATCTCCTGATTAGAAGTCAGACGCCTTATCCATTAGGCCACACAGTTGGGACGTAGCTCAATAGAGAGCCCCCGCCCTTGGGACTGTCACCTGATATGCTGCGATTACCTCCGAGCCCACTTTCCCTGCCCACTTGGGACTCCAGAACCCTGCCTTGTCGAGCCAGACAACACAGACCCAGGTCTGGTTCACCCCCCCACAACTGCAGACGTAACTGAAAACAGCTTAGCAGGTAACCTATCCCCAGACACCCCTTTCCCAATGGGAGCCAAACCCCAAAGAAATCCAATTTTACTCAGTATAAAACTGACACAGTGTGAACTCATCAATTGTTCACCCTCCATAACACTGACAGAGTGACATGCACAGCAGTTTGCTCCCCCAGGTATTAATCACTTAGTCTGGATTAATTAATAAGCAAAAGTAATTTTATTAATTATAAAAAGTAGGATTTCAGTGGTTTCAGATAATAACAAAGAAAAAAGTAAGTGACCAAGCAAAACAAAGCAAAAATGTGCTCGTCTATGCCCAATACATTAATAAACTGACTACAGGTAAAATCTCCCCCTTAGAGATGTTCCAATGAGCTTTTTTCTCAGACTAGACTCCTTCCTAGTCTGGGCCCGATCCTTTCCCCTGATCCAGTCCTTGTTAGTTCCAGCAGGCATCTTAGGTGCAAAGCAGGGGTGTTCTCATGACACCCCTGCTTCCCACTGGCCATCCAACAAAGTTCATTTTGAGCCCCGTTATAGTCTTGTCCTTCATAGCATCCTCCGGCAAAGAGTTCCACAGGTTGATTGGGTGTTGTCTGAAGAAATACTTCCTTTTGTTTGTTTTAAATTTGCTGCCTATTCATTTCATTTGGTGACTGCTAGATCTTGGGTTCTGAGGAGAAGTAAACACCACTTGCTTATTTGCTTTCTCCGCACAGGTCATATTTAGTCCTCCCTTTCCCCAGATGAAAAGTCCCAACCTTATTAATCTTTTCTAATACCCAAGCTCCTCTGGACTCTCTCATGATTTTTGCTGCCCCTTTTCTGAATTTTTCCACTTCTAATCAATCTCTTTTGAGACAGGGTAGTAAACAACCTGCTATTTAAAGGAAAACAAAAGGTTTCTAACAAATTAGAACAAGCTTTTCTTATAAAGAAACTAAAGGGCTAAAAATTTCAGACTTTTCAAAAAGATTGGTTAGAAAACTTATCATCATACTAAAAATTTTTCTGTTTTTTTAAACCAGAAGATTCTCCCCCAAAGGAGATGCACCATTCCTGGAAACACTGCAATACCAGGTTGATGCCTGGGGTGGACAGAGCAAGCTCCTATACCATCCCCCCTTTTCAAAAATCCAGTTAATATACAGTCCTTCAATTAAGGACATATCAGATATTACACTGATAAGAACAGATACTACACTTGATCTTAGCCAAAAGGCCGAGAAGCAATACCGCTAGTCTGTGAAACCCGCACACCTCTGCCCCCGCTGCTCTCTACCTCACTGGGACGAGCTCCCGGACACCTAACAAACACCATAACTAGGTAATGCTAAGTGAGGATCGCTTCCCCTAAACGACTCCAGTGAAAGAATTCAAAGGAAGAATCTGGAACCCACAATTCTGTTCCAAGCCAGTTCCCTGGACACTCCTAATTTGCACCTGTCATCAGCAATCTCTCCCTGTTAACTCTTACAGCAAAACTGAGCAAAGAAAGTCTAGGTAAGCTCTGTACTACAGCCCCAAAGCTCTTTTCTGCTCCTTCCCACAGAACTATCTCAAACAGAGACAATCACATCTGTTAGAAGTATAAAGTAGCCTAGAAGTCCTGTTTACATGGAAGGGATTAAGAAGCTAAAGGAAACCTGGTTGGCACCTGACCAAAAGAACCAATGGGAGCCGAAGATGCTTTCGAACCGGAGAGGAGGGAAAGTCCTCTGTTTTCTTAGTTCATGTGTTCAGGGCTATCAGGTGAATCGGACAGCTTTTTTGCTCTCCATCTATTTATAACTTTTCTAAACAACAACAGTAAGTCAGTTAGCCAGGCAAGGCTATAGTTCCATATTTGAAATGTCTAAGGTTTTTAGGGAAATATTCCTGTGAGTAGTAACGGCTTCGATAGTTTTCATCACCATACAAATTTTGACAGGTTTCTGCGTCCTCCTTTCTGGTCCACCGAAGGTTGGCGCCATCACAACTGATGCTCAGCTCTCTCAGCGACCTGTTCAGTTGCCTCGGTGACAGGGGATGCAGACATTAATGTGAGGTGCATAAACCGGGGATTTGGCAGCCGAGTGAATAGGCGGCATGTGCAATCATGAGAGGGAATTTCCATCCTTCCTGGTTTTGCACTTCAGTGACCTAATGGCTAAGCCTCGGCATTGACTTCCCAAGGCAAAGATGGTGGGTTCAAATCCCATCTGAGGTGAAAAATTCCCTCCTTCCCCTCCATTACAAAGAAATGTCCGTCTTATTTTCACCCAGGGATGTGCGAGGAGATTGTACTTGTTCTTAGGAACAATCCCCCAGAGGAGTCATCTTCCACTCAGCTAATGCTTTCTAGACCCATCAGTGGCAACCAGTTAATCCTAGTGTTTGTCTGAGATTCGAGGGAAGGGCAGAAGATGCTGAGTGCTCCAAGGTCAGACCCAGAGGATGGTTTCAATCCACCAATTTCTCAGTTATGGGCCCTGCACGCTGCCGCTGGACCACTCTGGTGAGTTTTCAGCATCCGCTGCCAGCCTGTGGCATCCAAACGAGCACCTTGCAAGGGTCGTGCTGCCAGGCAGATATGCAGGATGTTAGGCAGAAGCCTTAAGCCCCCTCAACTATGTGTCTCTGTGGCGCAATGGGTCAGCGCGTTCGGCTGTTAACCGAAAGGTTGGTGGTTCGAGCCCACCCAGGGACGGTGATACCCCTCTGCTACTTCCTTCTTCCTAAAGCGGAATTTTGTAGAAACGCCACCCCACCTGCCTAATCCTCTGGGAGGAATTTTGGATGTTGCGGGGTATGGGCTGAAGGCTCTGATAGGGAGTTGGGGGATGGGAGGAGGTGCCAGATGTGTGAGGTAGTTGGGAGATGGGAGGGGACATAGAGGGAGGCAGTGAGGACTCTGGCAGGTGTTTGGGGGAGGGGTGGTAAAGGGGCCTGCAGGTTCTGGGATGAGTTTCAGGTGGTGGAAGCAGTGTGGGGAAAGGGTGGGGATCCCCTTACAGAAGTGCGACCTCTGACGGTCATGGATGTCCGGAGAAGGCAGCTGGTCCCACGGTGTAACAGTCAGGACTCTGAATCTTTTGTCTTGGGCTGAACTAATGCCCTGGAGTTCAAAGTGCTCAACTTCCCGGTCACCAGTAATGCAAGAGCAACTCTCTTCCCCGCTCAGGGTGGCCGCAGTGGGTTGGGGCTCTAGGACTTGCCACTCTGGCGGGTGATGCCGGCAGTCCTGTGGTCTGACCTGCTGGTCGGGATTCTCGCTGCTTCACCTGATGCCCACAAGCTTGGCCCTCGTGCTTTCTCCCACACGTCTCTTCCCACGTGGCACTTGAAGACAGGAGAGCCAGGGCCAGGCTTCATAGTCAGGGCTAGGCAGGAGGGAGGAAGAGTCCCAGGCTGGAGCCCAGCTCACCTCTCCTCCTCTGGGCACCTGGAGCAGAGGGGGTTGGTGCTACAGCTCCGGGGGAACGATTAAAAGCCACAGAGCAACCAAGCGCAGGGCAGGAAGACAGGTGGACCAGACCTATGCATGGCCAGCGGACATCCCTGCAGACGCCCAGCCAGCCAGATCCCTGGCAAGCAAAAGACCTCCTGAAGGCCTCCCGCAGTCCAGCATGCAGGGCAGCTGCTGCTGCTCTGTGACCAACATCAGAAGCCTGTAGGAAAGCAGCATCAGTCCCCCTCTGGTGGGGCCGCTGACCATTCCCACTCAAGCTTCTCACCTGTGCGGGAAGTCAGGAGATTTTAGCCCCACAGGCTTTTTCCCACCACAAAGGAAAAATGGCACAGACATAACCGTGAAGGGATTCGAACCCTCAATCTCCTGATTAGAAGTCAGACGCATTATCCATTAGGCCACACGGTTGGGACATAACTCCATAGAGAGCCCCCGCCCTTGGGACTGTCACCTGATATGCTGCGATTACCTCCGAGCCCACTTTCCCTGCCCACTTGGGACTCCAGAACCCTGCCTTGTCGAGCCAGACAACACAGACCCAGGTCTGGTTCACCCCTCCACAACTGCAGACGTAACTGAAAACAGCTTAGCAGGTAACCTATCCCCAGACACCCCTTTCCCAATGGGAGCCAAACCCCAAAGAAATCCAATTTTACTCAGTATAAAACTGACACAGTGTGAACTCATCAATTGTTCACCCTCCATAACACTGACAGAGTGACATGCACAGCAGTTTGCTCCCCCGGGTATTAATCACTTAGTCTGGATTAATTAATAAGCAAAAGTAATTTTATTAATTATAAAAAGTAGGATTTCAGTGGTTTCAGATAATAACAAAGAAAAAAGTAAGTGACCAAGCAAAACAAAGCAAAAATGTGCTCGTCTATGCCCAATACATTAATAAACTGACTACAGGTAAAATCTCCCCCTTAGAGATGTTCCAATGAGCTTTTTTCTCAGACTAGACTCCTTCCTAGTCTGGGCCCGATCCTTTCCCCTGATCCAGTCCTTGTTAGTTCCAGCAGGCATCTTAGGTGCAAAGCAGGGGTGTTCTCACGACACCCCTGCTTCCCACTGGCCATCCAACAAAGTTCATTTTGAGCCCCGTTATAGTCTTGTCCTTCATAGCATCCTCCGGCAAAGAGTTCCACAGGTTGATTGGCTGTTGTCTGAAGAAATACTTCCTTTTGTTTGTTTTAAATTTGCTGCCTATTCATTTCATTTGGTGACTGCTAGATCTTGGGTTCTGAGGAGAAGTAAACACCACTTGCTTATTTGCTTTCTCCGCACAGGTCATATCCCCCTTTAGTTCTCCCTTTCCCCAGATGAAAAGTCCCAACCTTATTAATCTTTTCTAATACCCAAGCTCCTCTGCACTCTCTCATGATTTTTGCTGCCCCTTTTCTGAATTTTTCCACTTCTAATCAATCTCTTTTGAGACAGAGTAGTAAACAACCTGCTATTTAAAGGAAAACAAAAGACTTCTAACAAATTAGAACAAGCTTTTCTTATAAAGAAACTAAAGGGCTAAAAATTTCAGACTTTTCAAAAAGATTGGTTAGAAAACTTATCATCATACTAAATTTTTTTCTGTTTTTTTAAACCAGAAGATTCTCCCCCAAAGGAGATGCACCATTCCTGGAAACACTGCAATACCAGGTTGATGCCTGGGGTGGACAGAGCAAGCTCCTATACCATCCCCCCTTTTCAAAAATCCAGTTAATATACAGTCCTTCAATTAAGGACATATCAGATATTACACTGATAAGAACAGATACTACACTTGATCTTAGCCAAAAGGCCGAGAAGCGATACCGCTAGTCTGTGAAACCCGCACACCTCTGCCCCCGCTGCTCTCTACCTCACTGGGACGAGCTCGCGGACACCTAACAAACACCATCACTAGGTAATGCTAAGTGAGGATCGCTTCCCCTAAACGACTCCAGTGAAAGAATTCAAAGGAAGAATCTGGAACCCACAATTCTGTTCCAAGCCAGTTCCCTGGACACTCCTAATTTGCACCTGTCATCAGCAATCTCTCCCTGTTAACTCTTACAGCAAAACCGAGCAAAGAAAGTCTAGGTAAGCTCTGTACTACAGCCCCAAAGCTCTTTTCTGCTCCTTCCCACAGAACTATCTCAAACAGAGACAATCACATCTGTTAGAAGTATAAAGTAGCCTAGAAGTCCTGTTTACATGGAAGGGATTAAGAAGCTAAAGGAAACCTGGTTGGCACCTGACCAAAAGAACCAATGGGAGCCGAAGATGCTTTCGAACCGGAGAGGAGGGAAAGTCCTCTGTTTTCTTAGTTCATGTGTTCAGGGCTATCAGGTGAATCGGACAGCTTTTTTGCTCTCCATCTATTTATAACTTTTCTAAACAACAACAGTAAGTCAGTTAGCCAGGCAAGGCTATAGTTCCATATTTGAAATGTCTAAGGTTTTTAGGGAAATATTCCTGTGAGTAGTAACGGCTTCGATAGTTTTCATCACCATACAAATTTTGACAGGTTTCTGCGTCCTCCTTTCTGGTCCACCGAAGGTTGGCGCCATCACAACTGATGCTCAGCTCTCTCAGCGACCTGTTCAGTTGCCTCGGTGACAGGGGATGCAGACATTAATGTGAGGTGCATAAACCGGGGATTTGGCAGCCGAGTGAATAGGCGGCAAGTGCAATCATGAGAGGGAATTTCCATCCTTCCTGGTTTTGCACTTCAGTGACCTAATGGCTAAGCCTTGGCATTGACTTCCCAAGGCAAAGATGGTGGGTTCAAATCCCATCTGAGGTGAAATATTCCCTCCTTCCCCTCCATTACAAAGAAATGTCCGTCTTATTTTCACCCAGGGATGTGCGAGGAGATTGTACTTGTTCTTAGGAACAATCCCCCAGAGGAGTCATCTTCCACTCAGCTAATGCTTTCTAGACCCATCAGTGGCAACCAGTTAATCCTAGTGTTTGTCTGAGATTCGAGGGAAGGGCAGAAGATGCTGAGTCCTCCAAGGTCAGACCCAGAGGATGGTTTCAATCCACCAATTTCTCAGTTATGGGCCCTGCACACTGCCGCTGGACCACTCTGGTGAGTTTTCAGCATCCGCTGCCAGCCTGTGGCATCCAAACGAGCACCTTGCAAGGGTCGTGCTGCCAGGCAGATATGCAGGATGTTAGGCAGAAGCCTTAAGCCCCCTCAACTATGTGTCTCTGTGGCGCAATGGGTCAGCGCGTTCGGCTGTTAACCGAAAGGTTGGTGGTTCGAGCCCACCCAGGGATGGTGATACCCCTCTGCTACTTCCTTCTTCCTAAAGCACAATTTTGTAGAAACGCCACCCCACCTGCCTAATCCTCTGGGAGGAATTTTGGATGTTGCGGGGTATGGGCTGAAGGCTCTGATAGGGAGTTGGGGGATGGGAGGAGGTGCCAGATGTGTGAGGTAGTTGGGAGATGGGAGGGGACATAGAGGGAGGCAGTGAGGACTCTGGCAGGTGTTTGGGGGAGGGGTGGTAAAGGGGCCTGCAGGTTCTGGGATGAGTTTCAGGTGGTGGAAGCAGTGTGGGGAAAGGGTGGGGATCCCCTTACAGAAGTGCGACCTCTGACGGTCATGGATGTCCGGAGAAGGCAGCTGGTCCCACGGTGTAACAGTCAGGACTCTGAATCTTTTGTCTTGGGCTGAACTAATGCCCTGGAGTTCAAAGTGCTCAACTTCCCGGTCACCAGTAATGCAAGAGCAACTCTCTTCCCCGCTCAGGGTGGCCGCAGTGGGTTGGGGCTCTAGGACTTGCCACTCTGGCGGGTGATGCCGGCAGTCCTGTGGTCTGACCTGCTGGTCGGGATTCTCGCTGCTTCACCTGATGCCCACAAGCTTGGCCCTCGTGCTTTCTCCCACACGTCTCTTCCCACGTGGCACTTGAAGACAGGAGAGCCAGGGCCAGGCTTCATAGTCAGGGCTAGGCAGGAGGGAGGAAGAGTCCCAGGCTGGAGCCCAGCTCACCTCTCCTCCTCTGGGCACCTGGAGCAGAGGGGGTTGGTGCTACAGCTCCGGGGGAACGATTAAAAGCCACAGAGCAACCAAGCGCAGGGCAGGAAGACAGGTGGACCAGACCTATGCATGGCCAGCGGACATCCCTGCAGACGCCCAGGCAGCCAGATCCCTGGCAAGCAAAAGACCTCCTGAAGGCCTCCCGCAGTCCAGCATGCAGGGCAGCTGCTGCTGCTCTGTGACCAACATCAGAAGCCTGTAGGAAAGCAGCATCAGTCCCCCTCTGGTGGGGCCGCTGACCATTCCCACTCAAGCTTCTCACCTGTGCGGGAAGTCAGGAGATTTTAGCCCCACAGGCTTTTTCCCACCACAAAGGAAAAATGGCACAGGCACAACCGTGAAGGGATTCGAACCCTCAATCTCCTGATTAGAAGTCAGACGCCTTATCCATTAGGCCACACAGTTGGGACGTAGCTCAATAGAGAGCCCCTGCCCTTGGGACTGTCACCTGATATGCTGCGATTACCTCCGAGCCCACTTTCCCTGCCCACTTGGGACTCCAGAACCCTGCCTTGTCGAGCCAGACAACACAGACCCAGGTCTGGTTCACCCCCCCACAACTGCAGACGTAACTGAAAACAGCTTAGCAGGTAACCTATCCCCAGACACCCCTTTCCCAATGGGAGCCAAACCCCAAAGAAATCCAATTTTACTCAGTATAAAACTGACACAGTGTGAACTCATCAATTGTTCACCCTCCATAACACTGACAGAGTGACATGCACAGCAGTTTGCTCCCCCAGGTATTAATCACTTAGTCTGGATTAATTAATAAGCAAAAGTAATTTTATTAATTATAAAAAGTAGGATTTCAGTGGTTTCAGATAATAACAAAGAAAAAAGTAAGTGACCAAGCAAAACAAAGCAAAAATGTGCTCGTCTATGCCCAATACATTAATAAACTGACTACAGGTAAAATCTCCCCCTTAGAGATGTTCCAATGAGCTTTTTTCTCAGACTAGACTCCTTCCTAGTCTGGGCCCGATCCTTTCCCCTGATCCAGTCCTTGTTAGTTCCAGCAGGCATCTTAGGTGCAAAGCAGGGGTGTTCTCATGACACCCCTGCTTCCCACTGGCCATCCAACAAAGTTCATTTTGAGCCCCGTTATAGTCTTGTCCTTCATAGCATCCTCCGGCAAAGAGTTCCACAGGTTGATTGGCTGTTGTCTGAAGAAATACTTCCTTTTGTTTGTTTTAAATTTGCTGCCTATTCATTTCATTTGGTGACTGCTAGATCTTGGGTTCTGAGGAGAAGTAAACACCACTTGCTTATTTGCTTTCTCCGCACAGGTCATATTTAGTCCTCCCTTTCCCCAGATGAAAAGTCCCAACCTTATTAATCTTTTCTAATACCCAAGCTCCTCTGGACTCTCTCATGATTTTTGCTGCCCCTTTTCTGAATTTTTCCACTTCTAATCAATCTCTTTTGAGACAGGGTAGTAAACAACCTGCTATTTAAAGGAAAACAAAAGGTTTCTAACAAATTAGAACAAGCTTTTATTATAAAGAAACTAAAGGGCTAAAAATTTCAGACTTTTCAAAAAGATTGGTTAGAAAACTTATCATCATACTAAAAATTTTTCTGTTTTTTTAAACCAGAAGATTCTCCCCCAAAGGAGATGCACCATTCCTGGAAACACTGCAATACCAGGTTGATGCCTGGGGTGGACAGAGCAAGCTCCTATACCATCCCCCCTTTTCAAAAATCCAGTTAATATACAGTCCTTCAATTAAGGACATATCAGATATTACACTGATAAGAACAGATACTACACTTGATCTTAGCCAAAAGGCCGAGAAGCGATACCGCTAGTCTGTGAAACCCGCACACCTCTGCCCCCGCTGCTCTCTACCTCACTGGGACGAGCTCCTGGACACCTAACAAACACCATAACTAGGTAATGCTAAGTGAGGATCGCTTCCCCTAAACGACTCCAGTGAAAGAATTCAAAGGAAGAATCTGGAACCCACAATTCTGTTCCAAGCCAGTTCCCTGGACACTCCTAATTTGCACCTGTCATCAGCAATCTCTCCCTGTTAACTCTTACAGCAAAACTGAGCAAAGAAAGTCTAGGTAAGCTCTGTACTACAGCCCCAAAGCTCTTTTCTGCTCCTTCCCACAGAACTATCTCAAACAGAGACAATCACATCTGTTAGAAGTATAAAGTAGCCTAGAAGTCCTGTTTACATGGAAGGGATTAAGAAGCTAAAGGAAACCTGGTTGGCACCTGACCAAAAGAACCAATGGGAGCCGAAGATGCTTTCGAACCGGAGAGGAGGGAAAGTCCTCTGTTTTCTTAGTTCATGTGTTCAGGGCTATCAGGTGAATCGGACAGCTTTTTTGCTCTCCATCTATTTATAACTTTTCTAAACAACAACAGTAAGTCAGTTAGCCAGGCAAGGCTATAGTTCCATATTTGAAATGTCTAAGGTTTTTAGGGAAATATTCCTGTGAGTAGTAACGGCTTCGATAGTTTTCATCACCATACAAATTTTGACAGGTTTCTGCGTCCTCCTTTCTGGTCCACCGAAGGTTGGCGCCATCACAACTGATGCTCAGCTCTCTCAGCGACCTGTTCAGTTGCCTCGGTGACAGGGGATGCAGACATTAATGTGAGGTGCATAAACCGGGGATTTGGCAGCCGAGTGAATAGGCGGCATGTGCAATCATGAGAGGGAATTTCCATCCTTCCTGGTTTTGCACTTCAGTGACCTAATGGCTAAGCCTCGGCATTGACTTCCCAAGGCAAAGATGGTGGGTTCAAATCCCATCTGAGGTGAAAAATTCCCTCCTTCCCCTCCATTACAAAGAAATGTCCGTCTTATTTTCACCCAGGGATGTGCGAGGAGATTGTACTTGTTCTTAGGAACAATCCCCCAGAGGAGTCATCTTCCACTCAGCTAATGCTTTCTAGACCCATCAGTGGCAACCAGTTAATCCTAGTTTTTGTCTGAGATTCGAGGGAAGGGCAGAAGATGCTGAGTGCTCCAAGGTCAGACCCAGAGGATGGTTTCAATCCACCAATTTCTCAGTTATGGGCCCTGCACGCTGCCGCTGGACCACTCTGGTGAGTTTTCAGCATCCGCTGCCAGCCTGTGGCATCCAAACGAGCACCTTGCAAGGGTCGTGCTGCCAGGCAGATATGCAGGATGTTAGGCAGAAGCCTTAAGCCCCCTCAACTATGTGTCTCTGTGGCGCAATGGGTCAGCGCGTTCGGCTGTTAACCGAAAGGTTGGTGGTTCGAGCCCACCCAGGGACGGTGATACCCCTCTGCTACTTCCTTCTTCCTAAAGCGGAATTTTGTAGAAACGCCACCCCACCTGCCTAATCCTCTGGGAGGAATTTTGGATGTTGCGGGGTATGGGCTGAAGGCTCTGATAGGGAGTTGGGGGATGGGAGGAGGTGCCAGATGTGTGAGGTAGTTGGGAGATGGGAGGGGACATAGAGGGAGGCAGTGAGGACTCTGGCAGGTGTTTGGGGGAGGGGTGGTAAAGGGGCCTGCAGGTTCTGGGATGAGTTTCAGGTGGTGGAAGCAGTGTGGGGAAAGGGTGGGGATCCCCTTACAGAAGTGCGACCTCTGACGGTCATGGATGTCCGGAGAAGGCAGCTGGTCCCACGGTGTAACAGTCAGGACTCTGAATCTTTTGTCTTGGGCTGAACTAATGCCCTGGAGTTCAAAGTGCTCAACTTCCCGGTCACCAGTAATGCAAGAGCAACTCTCTTCCCCGCTCAGGGTGGCCGCAGTGGGTTGGGGCTCTAGGACTTGCCACTCTGGCGGGTGATGCCGGCAGTCCTGTGGTCTGACCTGCTGGTCGGGATTCTCGCTGCTTCACCTGATGCCCACAAGCTTGGCCCTCGTGCTTTCTCCCACACGTCTCTTCCCACGTGGCACTTGAAGACAGGAGAGCCAGGGCCAGGCTTCATAGTCAGGGCTAGGCAGGAGGGAGGAAGAGTCCCAGGCTGGAGCCCAGCTCACCTCTCCTCCTCTGGGCACCTGGAGCAGAGGGGGTTGGTGCTACAGCTCCGGGGGAACGATTAAAAGCCACAGAGCAACCAAGCGCAGGGCAGGAAGACAGGTGGACCAGACCTATGCATGGCCAGCGGACATCCCTGCAGACGCCCAGCCAGCCAGATCCCTGGCAAGCAAAAGACCTCCTGAAGGCCTCCCGCAGTCCAGCATGCAGGGCAGCTGCTGCTGCTCTGTGACCAACATCAGAAGCCTGTAGGAAAGCAGCATCAGTCCCCCTCTGGTGGGGCCGCTGACCATTCCCACTCAAGCTTCTCACCTGTGCGGGAAGTCAGGAGATTTTAGCCCCACAGGCTTTTTCCCACCACAAAGGAAAAATGGCACAGACATAACCGTGAAGGGATTCGAACCCTCAATCTCCTGATTAGAAGTCAGACGCATTATCCATTAGGCCACACGGTTGGGACATAACTCCATAGAGAGCCCCCGCCCTTGGGACTGTCACCTGATATGCTGCGATTACCTCCGAGCCCACTTTCCCTGCCCACTTGGGACTCCAGAACCCTGCCTTGTCGAGCCAGACAACACAGACCCAGGTCTGGTTCACCCCCCCACAACTGCAGACGTAACTGAAAACAGCTTAGCAGGTAACCTATCCCCAGACACCCCTTTCCCAATGGGAGCCAAACCCCAAAGAAATCCAATTTTACTCAGTATAAAACTGACACAGTGTGAACTCATCAATTGTTCACCCTCCATAACACTGACAGAGTGACATGCACAGCAGTTTGCTCCCCCGGGTATTAATCACTTAGTCTGGATTAATTAATAAGCAAAAGTAATTTTATTAATTATAAAAAGTAGGATTTCAGTGGTTTCAGATAATAACAAAGAAAAAAGTAAGTGACCAAGCAAAACAAAGCAAAAATGTGCTCGTCTATGCCCAATACATTAATAAACTGACTACAGGTAAAATCTCCCCCTTAGAGATGTTCCAATGAGCTTTTTTCTCAGACTAGACTCCTTCCTAGTCTGGGCCCGATCCTTTCCCCTGATCCAGTCCTTGTTAGTTCCAGCAGGCATCTTAGGTGCAAAGCAGGGGTGTTCTCACGACACCCCTGCTTCCCACTGGCCATCCAACAAAGTTCATTTTGAGCCCCGTTATAGTCTTGTCCTTCATAGCATCCTCCGGCAAAGAGTTCCACAGGTTGATTGGCTGTTGTCTGAAGAAATACTTCCTTTTGTTTGTTTTAAATTTGCTGCCTATTCATTTCATTTGGTGACTGCTAGATCTTGGGTTCTGAGGAGAAGTAAACACCACTTGCTTATTTGCTTTCTCCGCACAGGTCATATCCCCCTTTAGTTCTCCCTTTCCCCAGATGAAAAGTCCCAACCTTATTAATCTTTTCTAATACCCAAGCTCCTCTGGACTCTCTCATGATTTTTGCTGCCCCTTTTCTGAATTTTTCCACTTCTAATCAATCTCTTTTGAGACAGAGTAGTAAACAACCTGCTATTTAAAGGAAAACAAAAGACTTCTAACAAATTAGAACAAGCTTTTCTTATAAAGAAACTAAAGGGCTAAAAATTTCAGACTTTTCAAAAAGATTGGTTAGAAAACTTATCATCATACTAAATTTTTTTCTGTTTTTTTAAACCAGAAGATTCTCCCCCAAAGGAGATGCACCATTCCTGGAAACACTGCAATACCAGGTTGATGCCTGGGGTGGACAGAGCAAGCTCCTATACCATCCCCCCTTTTCAAAAATCCAGTTAATATACAGTCCTTCAATTAAGGACATATCAGATATTACACTGATAAGAACAGATACTACACTTGATCTTAGCCAAAAGGCCGAGAAGCGATACCGCTAGTCTGTGAAACCCGCACACCTCTGCCCCCGCTGCTCTCTACCTCACTGGGACGAGCTCCCGGACACCTAACAAACACCATCACTAGGTAATGCTAAGTGAGGATCGCTTCCCCTAAACGACTCCAGTGAAAGAATTCAAAGGAAGAATCTGGAACCCACAATTCTGTTCCAAGCCAGTTCCCTGGACACTCCTAATTTGCACCTGTCATCAGCAATCTCTCCCTGTTAACTCTTACAGCAAAACCGAGCAAAGAAAGTCTAGGTAAGCTCTGTACTACAGCCCCAAAGCTCTTTTCTGCTCCTTCCCACAGAACTATCTCAAACAGAGACAATCACATCTGTTAGAAGTATAAAGTAGCCTAGAAGTCCTGTTTACATGGAAGGGATTAAGAAGCTAAAGGAAACCTGGTTGGCACCTGACCAAAAGAACCAATGGGAGCCGAAGATGCTTTCGAACCGGAGAGGAGGGAAAGTCCTCTGTTTTCTTAGTTCATGTGTTCAGGGCTATCAGGTGAATCGGACAGCTTTTTTGCTCTCCATCTATTTATAACTTTTCTAAACAACAACAGTAAGTCAGTTAGCCAGGCAAGGCTATAGTTCCATATTTGAAATGTCTAAGGTTTTTAGGGAAATATTCCTGTGAGTAGTAACGGCTTCGATAGTTTTCATCACCATACAAATTTTGACAGGTTTCTGCGTCCTCCTTTCTGGTCCACCGAAGGTTGGCGCCATCACAACTGATGCTCAGCTCTCTCAGCGACCTGTTCAGTTGCCTCGGTGACAGGGGATGCAGACATTAATGTGAGGTGCATAAACCGGGGATTTGGCAGCCGAGTGAATAGGCGGCATGTGCAATCATGAGAGGGAATTTCCATCCTTCCTGGTTTTGCACTTCAGTGACCTAATGGCTAAGCCTCGGCATTGACTTCCCAAGGCAAAGATGGTGGGTTCAAATCCCATCTGAGGTGAAAAATTCCCTCCTTCCCCTCCATTACAAAGAAATGTCCGTCTTATTTTCACCCAGGGATGTGCGAGGAGATTGTACTTGTTCTTAGGAACAATCCCCCAGAGGAGTCATCTTCCACTCAGCTAATGCTTTCTAGACCCATCAGTGGCAACCAGTTAATCCTAGTGTTTGTCTGAGATTCGAGGGAAGGGCAGAAGATGCTGAGTGCTCCAAGGTCAGACCCAGAGGATGGTTTCAATCCACCAATTTCTCAGTTATGGGCCCTGCACGCTGCCGCTGGACCACTCTGGTGAGTTTTCAGCATCCGCTGCCAGCCTGTGGCATCCAAACGAGCACCTTGCAAGGGTCGTGCTGCCAGGCAGATATGCAGGATGTTAGGCAGAAGCCTTAAGCCCCCTCAACTATGTGTCTCTGTGGCGCAATGGGTCAGCGCGTTCGGCTGTTAACCGAAAGGTTGGTGGTTCGAGCCCACCCAGGGACGGTGATACCCCTCTGCTACTTCCTTCTTCCTAAAGCGGAATTTTGTAGAAACGCCACCCCACCTGCCTAATCCTCTGGGAGGAATTTTGGATGTTGCGGGGTATGGGCTGAAGGCTCTGATAGGGAGTTGGGGGATGGGAGGAGGTGCCAGATGTGTGAGGTAGTTGGGAGATGGGAGGGGACATAGAGGGAGGCAGTGAGGACTCTGGCAGGTGTTTGGGGGAGGGGTGGTAAAGGGGCCTGCAGGTTCTGGGATGAGTTTCAGGTGGTGGAAGCAGTGTGGGGAAAGGGTGGGGATCCCCTTACAGAAGTGCGACCTCTGACGGTCATGGATGTCCGGAGAAGGCAGCTGGTCCCACGGTGTAACAGTCAGGACTCTGAATCTTTTGTCTTGGGCTGAACTAATGCCCTGGAGTTCAAAGTGCTCAACTTCCCGGTCACCAGTAATGCAAGAGCAACTCTCTTCCCCGCTCAGGGTGGCCGCAGTGGGTTGGGGCTCTAGGACTTGCCACTCTGGCGGGTGATGCCGGCAGTCCTGTGGTCTGACCTGCTGGTCGGGATTCTCGCTGCTTCACCTGATGCCCACAAGCTTGGCCCTCGTGCTTTCTCCCACACGTCTCTTCCCACGTGGCACTTGAAGACAGGAGAGCCAGGGCCAGGCTTCATAGTCAGGGCTAGGCAGGAGGGAGGAAGAGTCCCAGGCTGGAGCCCAGCTCACCTCTCCTCCTCTGGGCACCTGGAGCAGAGGGGGTTGGTGCTACAGCTCCGGGGGAACGATTAAAAGCCACAGAGCAACCAAGCGCAGGGCAGGAAGACAGGTGGACCAGACCTATGCATGGCCAGCGGACATCCCTGCAGACGCCCAGCCAGCCAGATCCCTGGCAAGCAAAAGACCTCCTGAAGGCCTCCCGCAGTCCAGCATGCAGGGCAGCTGCTGCTGCTCTGTGACCAACATCAGAAGCCTGTAGGAAAGCAGCATCAGTCCCCCTCTGGTGGGGCCGCTGACCATTCCCACTCAAGCTTCTCACCTGTGCGGGAAGTCAGGAGATTTTAGCCCCACAGGCTTTTTCCCACCACAAAGGAAAAATGGCACAGACACAACCGTGAAGGGATTCGAACCCTCAATCTCCTGATTAGAAGTCAGACGCCTTATCCATTAGGCCACACGGTTGGGACGTAGCTCCATAGAGAGCCCCCGCCCTTGGGACTGTCACCTGATATGCTGCGATTACCTCCGAGCCCACTTTCCCTGCCCACTTGGGACTCCAGAAGCGGTTTTCGAATGGCACCGTGACGTCCACTATGATGACTTTTTCGTCTCTGCGTTGGTCACGACGATGTCGGGTCGCAGTCGGCTGTCTGTCTCGGGGATGGCGGAGTCGATGATGATCTTCCCCAGGGACGGTGGGATGGCTTTCGCCAGTCGGTTCTGGATGGCATTGTGGCGGTGCTGCCAGGCTCTGGAGTGCGGCTTGCATCCACACAGGACGTGGGGCAATGTCTCGTTGACGTAAAAAACGTAAAAAACGTAAAAAACGTAAAATTTTCACCCCAACATCTCGGCTGCGGGCTAAGGGCGGGGTACACTATGGAGCTAAAGTGATTGAAGTTATGAACCTCCAGCTACATGAATAACAGAGCTGAGGTTGACGTAGCTCAGGTTGACTTACGGTGGGGTCTGGGTCATGCTGGGTGAACAGGAGAGTTTCTCTTATGACTGACCTTCTGCTTCTCCTTCTGGTGGAGAACAGGAGTTGGCCAGAGGGTGATGGGTGGTCAATTTAGCAGGTCTTCACTAGACTCACTAAATCAACCCCACTGTGGATTGATCACAGCACATCAATCCCCTGGGAAGTAGAGACAACAAGCCATAAGAGTGAGACCAGATCCGACTCCTCTTTGCACTGTGGATGCTCAGGCACTAAAATCACTTGAACACTCCCGGAGTTGGCAGGATTTAAACCTGCATGGGGAGATCCCAATAGATTTCTAGTCTATCACTGTATCCAGTCAGCCACAACTACTTGATGGTTGAGGTTTTCTCACTACATTGTAGTTCTGTACTCAGTGAATTCAATGCACCCCAGACCCAAATGTTTGTTAGGTTGGGGTGGGAAATTTAAAGAATACACCAGTGTCCTTAACATGGTGCAGACACTGTCTATGTAACTAAATCTCTGCACTAGACAGCCAATCCACCCACTGCACCCTTATCCCTCAGGCCTAAGCCTCCTGCCAAAGTCCTACACCTGGCTCCACAGAGTTAAGACACTTATCTTGCTGGGAACTTGACTTCTTGTGCCCAGAGTGTCTCAGTCCCCCTCAGTTGATGAATCCAGAAATGCAGGGTCTGCTTTTGCCAAAGAAGTACTTGGAAACCAGGCTGTTTTGTGACAACATGGATAAGGCAGGGGGCTCAAACAGGCGGCCGGCCTAGCCCTTCCCTGCAGCCTGCCAAGCTCCCTGGGGCCCCCCTCAGCCCCCGATTGATTGATTTCTCTGGTGGCAGGCGCTGACCAGGCAGCGAATGCAGGGCAGGCAGCGAACGTGCAGCTGGTGTGAAGCACACCTGGAAGTGGTGCTCCAGAGCCCCGGCCTCCGGGGTGGCAGGGGCAGGGCTGGCAGGGAGGCTGGGGCGGGCTGGGATTGCAGTAGCTGCAACTCCTCCTGCAGTTTGCAGGCTCCCACTCCAGCAGGGGCGTCTTCTGGCTGCAGATGGGGCAGCGCACGTGGCCGATCTCAGCGGCGCCGGCCCGCTCCAGGAGGGCGCACAGGCAGGTGCTGCACAGCACGTGACGGCAGTTAAGGTGGGCCCAGAAGTGCCGTCCGCGGTCCTAGGACTCAGTGCAGACGGGGCACTCCTCCCAGGTCTGCTCGCCAGCCCCCCGCTGCATGGGCTCCTTTCTGGGCTGGGCAGGGAGGCTGCTGGCAGCTGCTGGCAGTGGGCAGAGTGGGGCTGGAGCTGGGCAGAGACACCCCCCACCAGAGGTGCACTGGAGGGGCCGCCAGCAGCTGGCTTGTTGAGCAGATCCAGCAGAGGCTCCCGTGCTCCCTCCTCACCCTCCAGGTCCGGGGGCCCACCAGGCATCTTTCCTGTGCCTCCTTCGCCTCCCCAGGCCTCTGGCTCACTCTCCCTGGGGCTCTCTGGCTGCTGCTGACCCCACTCCCTGGGCACACCAAGGGGCACTGGAGCCAGGGTGGCTCTGCCTGCAGGACGGCAGCTGTCATCCCAGGGGTTGAGCCCTGGCAGCTGCAGCCATTGGCTGGCCCGGGATCGTGTAGCACGGGAAAGCACCAGAGGGTTTTATGGCAACCAGGGGGATGGTGGGAGTCGGGGAGGGAGGAGTCGGCAACTTTGTTCCAGCAGCCAGGGAAACACTGACATTAAAGAAACCAACAGTGCCAAGTCCTGCAGTGTCACCTGGGGGATTTCCACAAGACCATGCAGGTGGGGAAGCCAGTCTGCCTGTGACTGCATGACTGGATCAAGAGACAGCTGGCTGAGCTCTGGGAGATGAGTCTGCAGCTGGCTGATATGAGTGGGACACCGAGTGAAGGGGGGTGACCCCTCAGACATTTCTGAGGCCTGCAGGGAACAGAGACCAAGCTAGTGGATGTGGGGACTCAGGGTGGGACTCGCAGATCCAGTAGAGCAGGACTATAGTGGAGGGAGGAGGAGAGAGAATCCAGCCAGAGGAAACCGCTGGTGGGAAGCAGTAAGTGCAGAGTGCGAGCCAGCCAGCTGAGAGTCACAGGGGTCCAGAAAAGGAAACAGTAGCAGGTCCCATGGTGTGATGATCAGCACTCAGGACTCTGAATCCTGTGATCTGAGTTCAAATCTCAGTGGGGTCTCCCGGAGCTATGGCTGTCTGCTGTGAAGCCCTGGAACTTCATCTCTTTAGCTCCTCTCGATCTGGGTGAACCAGAGGGATGTCTTCCCTCCCCTGCTGGTGACTGATGCCCACTGGAGATTGGTCTTTGGTTCAAGAGGATGGCCACTCTACGTTGGTGTCCTAGAATATGACAGTCTGGCTAGAGATTCCTGTGGGTTGACCTGGTTGTTGGGTTTCTCGTTGCTTCATCTGATCTCCACAGCTTTGGTCCCTGCAGCTGCCAGGTTTTTCCTCTTCCCCACATGACATTTAAAGGAAGGAGTCCAAGAGCCCAGCTTTATATTCAGGGCTAGGCAGAAGGGAGGAAGAGTCCCAGGCTGGAGCCCAGCTCACCTCTCCTCCTCTGGGCACCTAGAGCAGAGGTGGCTGGTGCTGACAGCTCCAAGGGAAGCCTTAAAAACCACCAATCAATTGAGGGTGGGGCAAGAGGAGGGGAGCAGAGACTCACAAGTCACCCAGCCGGCCTGTTCCCTGCCATGCCAAACCCCACTGAAGGCCTCCCACAGACCAGCATGCAGGACGGCTGCTGATACTCTGAGGCCAACACCAGAAGACAGTAGGAAAGTAGGGCCAGTCCCCCTGGGGGGGCCTCTGACAAGGTGTCACTTTTGCAAGGTAGCAGGAGATTTTTCCCCAAGAGGCTTTTCTCAAGCTGGGGAGAAGCAGAGAAACACCCAGGCTCCAAAGGTGCCATTTACCATCCCCCTCAAAACAGGGACAGGCGCACATTGGAAGAGGGAAACTCCTCTACACGCCAGCCTGGGCATCTGCTCATTTTCTATGGCAAAGGCTAGAGTGGAAACACCTGGGGCTCAGGCCCTGGCCTTTGTGAAGCCCAAATTCCAACTCCTTCCTGGGCCTTCGGCTGAAGCCAGAACATCGTCCTGAGTGGCCGGGAAGAGGTTCCAGAGCTGAAGGGAGCAGGACTTTCAGCACAAAGATAAAACTGCACAAATCCAACCACGAAGGGACTCGAACCCTCAATCTTCTGATCTGAAGTCAGACGCCTTATCCATTAGGCCACATGGTCAAATGAGAAACAGCTTTCCAAGTTCTTTGGAAAAGGCGACACTGTGTTTCTTGCGTCTACTGAGTTCAGGCAGGGGGGATTGGGGTGCAGTGGATGGACCGGCTGTCTAGGGGGGGAGATTTAGTCCCACTGATGCACAGGAGAGAGGAAGAAGAATCCAGCTGAGGGTGAGTTGCCGTGAGTAAAAAGAGATTGGGTTGCTGGGACCTTTTTGTCCCCTTTTGTCTGTCTTGCACTCCTGGTGGAGGGTGAATCCTTTCAGCAAACCTCTGATAGAACATGAGGCTTTTAACTGGGTGGTTCTGTGTTAGAGCCCTTGTTATAGTGGTTGGTTTCTAATCTCGGTTTGTGCCAGTCACCAAACGAATCCTGGTCCGGTCCAGACCACACACAGATTCCCACAAGCCATGACAATTTCCTGGAATAACCTCTTTTTCCTGCTGAGCACTTATGTCATAAGTGTGAAGTGCTTTGGAGTTGCTTTTCTTTTTTTGGAGGGGGGCCCACAAATGATCAGAGTAAGGGCCCCCCAAATTTTTGTCACTGGCACTGGTCAGGAGAGTCACCCTGAGATATAGAGAACACGCGGTTGCCCTGGCAGCGCCTTTGCAGCCAAATTGTGATGCTTTGGTTTCTCTTCAGATCGTATAAATCTTTCACCTTTTACTAAAGGTTTCCGTAGAGAGGCGCCTCTATGAGCTTGAAGGGAATTTTTTGAGGCTTCACTTTTGTGAGGTTGTTTCTCATTGTAAAAAACCCAGAGTGATCACTACAGAGTGTTGAGGTCAATGGGTTTTTTTCAATGAAGATATTAAGGGTGCAGATAGATGTCAATATACTTGTGAGTTATTCTTCCAGTAGAGCTGGGGTTCTCAAAGTGGAGGTTGTGACCCCTCAAGGGGTCGTGGGCCACTTTTGTGGGGGTCACAAGCCCCTACCACAGCTACTTGCTGCTGCGGGATCCCTGGGGGCTGGTGGCGGCTCAAGCTGCGATCACCTTGAGTCCCGAGCCCTGGCCCCCGGAGGGGACTGGGGTCCAGGGGGCTTCGCGCCTGTTCGGCGGCTTTTCGGCGGACATGGAGAGTCGCGCCATGCTGCCGGAGTCGTGGTCTCAACAAGTTTGAGAACCGCTGCAGTAGAGGATTATTTTACATTCATTCATCTGCTCAGTTTTCTGTTCTTCTGGTAGTTGTGGTTTGCTGTGGCAGGGTTTACATAATGTAGAAAATAACCATCAAATCTATGATCCAGTTTCTTTTTTTTCAAGCATGAGTTTCTTCCCAAATGAACAATTTGGAATAACTAATCTCTATATTTTCCATGTTAATATTTAATGGTACAAGAAGAGTCTTCATACTGGTCTATCTCGTTATCCTAAGGTGACCTTATGCAGCAGAGCTCATTAGCAATTAATTCTTTCCCCCCCATGATTTCCTGGGGTCGGAGTGGGTCAGACCAATGATTCATGTAGCTCAGTGGAGTGTACAAAACAGGACAATTTAGAGTGCTCTGCCCTCAGCATCCACTCCTGGTCTCTGTGTAGAGAATGTCGTAGCAAATCATAACTACCAAGAACACAAGAAAAGGAACAGAGGAATGAATATAAAGTAACCCCCCCGCACACTAGAAAAATCATCTCATGGGCATATTAACGTTGGTCCATTTAGGTTGAAGTTGCCTTTTGAAAGTGCTCTCTGTGCTACTGCACATGGCTAAGAGAAAAAATCTCAAATCCCACCTGTGCTTTGGGAGCCAAATTTCTGGGTGATTTCTGGATTTCAGGTGATGTCAAACCTGGGCATTGTGACGATTTACCAGTTTCTCTGTCATTGGGGCATTATGCTGCTTGCAGCTGTGATGGCCGAGTGGTTAAGGCAATAGGGTTCCTCTGTGGAGGTTCAAATCCTGCTCACAGCAAGGCCTGTATTTTAGCCAGTCTCTAACCCAGGCAAAACCCCTATAAACCCCAGAGACACTCTCCAGTCTCTCCCCACCCCCAGTAAATTCTCTTCTGCTCCTTTCACAGAGATCCTGGGACATGACCTCACACTGTGTCCCTGAGGTGTCAGGTAAATTCTCAGAACCTGAAGCCTCTGCTGCTCCCCTAGCGCCCCTAGATCAGCCATAATCCCGACTGCTGCTCCTCTCTCTAGAGCAGGGGTGGGCAAACTTTTTGGCCCCAGGGCCACATTGGGGTTAAAAACTGTGTGGAGGGCTGGGTACGGAAGGCTGTGCCTCTCGAAACAGCCTGTCCCTGCCCCTTATCCAACCCCCACCCACTTCCCACCCCCTGGTTGCCCCCTCAGAACTCCCGACCCATCCAACCTTCCTGCTCCTTGACCCCTGATCGCACCCTCCAGAGACCCCCCCACGCTAATTGCTGACCCCAAACCCCACCCCCTACCTAAGCCCCCCTGTTCTTTGTTCCCCAACTGCCCCCCTGAGATCCCCGACCCTAACCACCCCCCCAGGACTCCACCCTGGATCTAAGCCCCCCTGTTTTGCTCCCTGACTGCCCCCTCCCAAGATCCCCCCACCCTAACCACCACCACCCTCGGACCCCACCACCTAAGCCCCTGCTCCCCTTGCTCACCTTACTCAGCCAGGTGTTCCGTGACCCGGCCAGCCGGGGGGCGTGGGGCCTGCGGCTCCCTGCACTGCACTTGGCCTGGGAGGATGGGGACCCACAGCAGCTGCTCTTGGCCCAGCCCCCGCCCAGGGAGCACAGGGCCTGGCAGTGAGCTGAGATCGGCCCAGCCGGGAGCCCCGTGACATGCAGCAATCGGCCACCCCCCGGCCAGGGAGCACAGGGCCCAGTGACATGCTGTGATTGGCCAGTCCCCCCAGGCAGTGAGCGCAGGGCACTGTGTGCTGTGATCCCCCCCCAGCCAGGAGCTCTGCGGCGTTCTGCGATCGGCCCGCCCCAGGCTGGGGAGCCACTGGCACCATCCCCCGCATCTGAGCTTGGTGGGCCGGATAAAATGGCCGGCGGGTCACATCTGGCCCGTGGGCCGTAGTTTGCCCATCGATGCTCAAGAGTGTGAAAGTCCCCAGGTCAGTGCAGCCAGAGGCCCTGGTCCCAGGGGTGCTACGGGGCTGCAGCACCAACCAACTGTTTTCCGGGAGGGCAGCAACACCTTTACCTGAGGCAAGTCCCTAATTTTGAGCTCACAAACAGGACAACAGAACAGGGGCTTCTGCTCCTCATTGGCCCCCTTGACCTTTAAGAATGAGAGACAGGAGCTGTCTTCCCCACACAGTGTGTTGGTTGATCCAATAGGGCAGGAAGAGAGTGAGGCAGGGTGGCCCTTGGAGATGCTCAGGACTCTGAATCCTGCGAGCTGAGTTCAAATCTCAGTGGGACCTTTTGGAGTTTGCTGGGAAATCTTGGCGCTCTAGATGCTTAGGGTTTTTTTCTGGACAGGAAGAAGTGGGAGAGGGAGAAGAATGGGGCAGGAAGATGCAGCGCAGGAAGAAAGGGGACAGGAGTTGGGGCTTGGAGGACCCATGGGAGTGGGGACAGGGCTTGAGGTAGAGCGGACTAGCTGGGTATCTTGGGGGGAGCCCCTCTGGCCATGCTCAGGCATCGTCCTCCATTCCTCGTGCCAAGCCCTGGGTTGCTTTGTGGCTTTTAAGCCTTCCCTTAGAGCTGACAGTATCGACCACCTCTGCCAGCTGAGAGTCACAAGGTCCAGAAAAGGTAAAGCCCTCAGGTCCCATGGTGTAATGGTCAGCACTCAGGACTCTGAATCCTGCAATCTGAGTTCAAATCTCAGTGGGACCTTCTAGAGTTTACTGGGAAGCTTTGCAGTTCTAGGTGCTTAGTTTTTTTTCTGATTCTAGGTGAACCAGGTTAGGTTTCTTCCCTCCTGCTGGGTGACTGATGCCCACTTAACAGTCTGGCTAGATATTCCTCCAGGCTGACCTGATGGTTGTGTTTCTCACTGCTTCACCTGAGCCCCAAATATTTTGTCCTTATATCTGCAGCTGCCACACTCTTCCTCTTGCCCACACGTTAGAAAAGGTTTAGCGAAGGGTAACTAAAATGATGAGGGGTTTGGAACAGGTCCCATATGAGGAGAGATTAAAGAGGCCAGGACTTTTTAGCTTGGAAAAGAGGAGACTAAGGTGGAATATGATAGGGGTATATAAAATTATGAGTGGTGTGGAGGAAGTGAATAAGGAAAAGGTATTTACTTGTTCCCATAATATAAGAACTAGGGGCCACCCAATGAAATTAATGGGCAGCAGGTTTAAAAGAAATAAAAGGAAGTTCTTCACACAGCGCACAGTCAACCTGTGGAACTCCTTGCCTGAGGAGGTTGTAAAGGCTAGGACTATTATAGGGTTTAAAAGAGAACTGGATAAATTCATGGAGCTTTAATCCATTCATGGCTATTAGCCAAGGTGGGTAAGGAATGGTGTCCCTGGCCTCTGTTTGTCAGAGGGGGGTGATGGATGGCAGGAGAGAGATCACTTGATCCTTACCTGTTAGGTTCACTCCCTTTGGGGCACCTGGCATTGGCCGCTGTTGTTACACAGGCTACTGGGCTGGATGGACCTTTGGTCTGACCCAGGACATCCATTCTTATAGTCTTATCTTCTTTGTGATGCCCAACCCCCAACGCCTTCCTGGGGCTGAAGCTGAAGCCAGAACATTGGCC
Organism: Sternotherus odoratus; assembly: GCA_032164245.1. Taxonomy (NCBI): domain Eukaryota; kingdom Metazoa; phylum Chordata; order Testudines; family Kinosternidae; genus Sternotherus; species Sternotherus odoratus. Next base: position 14,383,095 of record JAVMKO010000019.1, on the reverse strand, counting down.
TGAGCGTCCAGGAAGAGGTTCAAGGGCTGAAGACAGCAGGACTTTCAGTACAAAAGTGAAACTGCACAAATCCAACCACGAAGGGACTTAAACCCTCAATCGCCTGATCTGAAGTCAGATGCCTGATCCATTAGACCACGTGGTTATATAATACAGTAAAACCTCCATTTAACGGACTAATTCGGGCGAGGGGGTGTCTGTTAAATCAAAAAGTCCGTTATTTAATAATAATAATAAAAAAAAGTTGTCGGAGCAGCAGCCCGCCCACCACAGGGTCGGGGCGGCAGCTCCACAGCCTGCCCGCTGCCGGGAACCGGGCGGCAGCCGGGAACCATCAGCCAGCCCGCCCCGGTCCCGGCTGCTGGGACCCAGGCGGGAGATGGGAGCCGGCAGCCAGCCCATGAGAAATGGATTTCGGATGCATCAGACTTGCTCAGAAATTTTGTCCGTTGCATCTGAAGTCCGTTAAATCGAGGGTTTACTGTAATCTGGTTACGGAGGCCCCAATGGATTTTGAGTCATTTGCCTTAACCACAGTCACAACTACTTGACGTGAGCCTGCTTCACTCCACTATGATTCAGTTCTCACTGAATTGTCACTTCGATTGTTTGCTCAGCCCCGGCTCCCCCAGCACACTCACGGCTGCACATTGGTGTCAGTGTGTCCATGGCTGAACAGTGAGAATTCCTGCCCATTTCCCCTCCGGCTGGAGCATGATCAGAGTGTGTTTGTGTTACCGACATCGCTAGAGATCCTTGTTCATTCCCAGGGTGACAATTCAGACAGTCCCTTTCCTAGTCACATCTCCAGCACGTCATTCCAAGAGCAGGCTCAGGATTTCTCTGGGTGCTGAAATATTTCAGGGGGTTGGTGGATGAACTCAGCCTGGCCTGCCATCCTCGATGTTTCATGGACTAACAACAGCAGCATAAAGGAAGAGCTGAGCCGATAGCTCACTCTCAGGGATGCAGGTGGCCACGTCCCCTCTGTCTGCCGATCGACCTTGCTGGAGAGAAGGTTTCACAGGGATTGAATGTCCTGTCTGAGACAAGAGGAGGTTTTCTATTCATGGATCTGTGCAGAGGAAATTGTGTCTCTGTGTGAAATTGAAGTGGGAAATGAAATATCCACATGGTGGCCCAATGGCCTAAGGAATGTGGGTGAAGGGCTCAGGCTGAGAAATGATTTCACAGGGTTTCTTTCAATGTGTTGCCCTGATTAAAAACAACGTCTAAAAGCAGAAAATGTTGTTAGTACTTGTCTGTGTGTCGAACACCCCAGTGGGTGTCAAGTCCTGGGCCTTAACCGGGGTATTCGATTATTTTATCAAGATCCAAATTTCCTGGTCAAGGTCTAGTCAATCTCTAGACTCCCGAGAAAAGAATACACGGATGATAATCAGACGCATAGACAAAGATTTTGCAGTCACTACGGGCATAACTAGGATGTGTCATGTTTCACTCTTTCACTTCTGCTCCCAGGAGAGTCAGGAACTACATCTCCCACCTGCCCCGGGGGCGCTTCCGCCCTCTCCAGTCCAGGTAAGGGACGTCTCCCAGGCCAGGCTGACCCTCCCCTCCCCTCTCATCCTCTCCCAGCTGGCACCTTTCAGGAACTACATCTCCCAGCATGCCCCCTGCAAAACAAGGTTTTCCTGGGCTGGGGGCCAGGCAGGGTGTTTGTGACTGGCTGGAGCTCCCCAGGGGAAAAGGGGGGGAGGGGCTGGTTTTCCTGAGGCATTAGACTAAGGAAACCCCAAAGGCAAATGCAGCCACCACATTTCAGACCAACTTTGGAGATGGGACTCACGGACAATCACCTGTCTAGAAAGTGTCTAAATCCCATGGGCACAATTCTCCACTGCACAGCTTGTGAGCTCAGTCAACTATGGAGAATGACACTGTAAGTGAGACATGGCATCTGCAGCAGAGTGGCGCAGTGGAAGCGTGCTGGGCCCATAACCCAGAGGTCGATGGATCGAAACCATTCTCTGCTAGCTCGCTTCTTATTACTTACAAGTCTGGAAATATTTCAGTTTGCCTCTATTTGCTCCACATAGAAAAGAGGAACAAATTCTCTCCCTGTTTACACTTCCACAGTGATTAAGGGATGAAGTAAAGTGTAAGCAGAGCCTTATCCCACTCCTGTAAGAGGAGAGATGTGCTATGACTCCAATCACATGGTTTCTTCTGCAGCGGGGTCTTTTTCTCCTGGAGGAGCAGTGCCGTTCCTAAGTAGAATCAGCCTGATTAATACTCTGCAACTAAAACAAGCCCCCTGAAAGATTCAAATCTTACTCCTTTGGAAAATCTGCACCACTGCGCAAGCACAGAATTCATGTCCCCCACAGATTCAGTTGTTTCCCTGCAGAAAAACGACTCTTCTGGGGAAGCAAAGGGAAGCCACCAGAGGGGTCACGCACCCCTTCGCACTAGCCCAGGCATGTCGTTGCGGATCCCTGGAGAAGGCAGCAGAGAGATGCAGTCTCACCACTGAGTCCGTGTCCCAGGGGAGGGGGCTGCAGGGCGGTTTCTCATCTCTGTGCACCCAGTGGCCTGTGCTCCCCACTGCCATGCTGGAGCCTCCACATTTATTTATTGATGAATACATTTTGCAGAATTTTAAAATAGTCACACAGATTTTTTTAATTCTTTTTTGTGCAGAATCCCCTCAGGAGTAAAACGTATTCAGCTGAACTCAGCTGCTCTGTGACTAGATCCTACAGACAAACCTACATGGAGCAGAGCGTCACAGCGAAAGCGTGCTGGGCCTATAGTCAATGGGTCAACCCCACCCTTTACTTGCTGGTGTTTTATTCCTTACAGCCCTGGAAATAATTCAACCGGCCTTTATTTGTTCCACGTAGAAGAGAGGAGCAAATTCTCTTGCTGTTTACGCTTTAAGGGAGATGAAGAGCCACAGCTTGTGCAGCTCCACCTAGGAGCCAGATCTGCTGCTGGCTGCTTCCAGGGTGCAGTGCAGTCCGCTGCAGGAAGCCTGTCTTAGCACCCGCACTGCGCTGCTGGACGGGAGTCACCTGAGGTAACCTTGTGTCTCTGTCCCCTCCCTGCAGGTGCTTTGGGGGTTCCCCAGGGCCCAGCATGGAGCTGGTGTCCCTGCAGGGTCCCTGGGAGTCACAATGCAGAGATGTGAGGTTATGAGGCCCCAGAACAGCCCTGTGGGGAATTCACTGTCTGTGGGGAAGCCCGTCTAGGAATGGGGATTCCCAGCTGCATGACGGAGAAGAAAGAGTTAATCCTTTAGAACAGTCTGGGGGTGCTGGATATGAAGGAGGGGGCCCAACTCTCCTTCAGCAGAATGGACAACCCCAAATGTTCAAAAACCCTGAGTCAGGCTCCCTAAAAATCATGAGATGGGGTTTAAAATCAGGAGATTCTGTATTACTATATTTGGGGATCTTTTTATTTGCCTTCTGCTTGATGAGCCTTTAGGGTGCACTGGGGTGACATTTTGAATCTCTCTCCACAGCCACAAGGGCTAGGAACGTCCTGTGTCTTTAAGAGCGAAGGTTGAAATCATCACATCTCCACCTGACTCCAGGAGCTGGGGCTTTAGGAAAACAACAATTTTCAGGAGACTCAAGACAAAATCCTGAGAGTTGACAGCACTGAGTGGGATGGAGTCTTTACTCTTTGGGATTCCCTGGAGCCGGGGTTCCCACCCTTCTTCTCTCTGTGGCCCCTGCCCAGCATGGTATAAAAACTCCACCTCGGCCACAACAACTGTTTTTCTGCCTGTCCAGTAGATTAAAGGCCCTGGCTGTCGTTAAGGGGTGGCCAGCAGAGCAATTGTACAGGGCCCCACAACACAGGGGCCCTGTAAGCAGGCGGTGACTCACCCCTACAGTGCCTCCCGCTGGTTGTCCAGGAAATCAGCTCTTTCCCGCCTCTTGAGCGCCCTCTGCAGGCCGGTGTCCCGCTGTCCACTGGCTCCGTATCTCCCCCTGGACCCTGGTGCCCTTTGCCTGGCCATCTCCTAGGTCAGAGATGGGCAAACTACGGCCCGGGGGCCACATCCGGACCCACCGGCCTGCCTGAGTTCCAGCCGGGGAGGCTGCTTGGGATACCGGGGCAGTGCTTCTTCGTCCCATTTTCCCATCCACAGTCCATGATGGGGTGTGAATACCCCGCCCCAGGCAAGAAAGGGCTAATTCCACAGTATGGCTGGAGGACGTCCCGCCCCTCAGACCCTGCCGGGCATGCTCCAACTGTTGTGTAAGTATAAAGGTGACCAGCTCAGCACAGTCTGGGCTGGCCTCTGAGGAAGAAGCAGGCTTGGGAGGGGCTCCAGGACTTGTGCTTCTACAGCCCCTGACTGCGGGAACCAGAGATCCCAGGGACCAGAGACCTGCTACCGACTGTCAATTGGTGGAGTCAAAGATCCACGGAGCTGCCAGTGCCAGGGAACCTGGAGACCCTGATGATAAATCGACTACAGCAGAGGTTCTCAATTGGGGGGTCAGATTATCCCCGCTCAGCCCACTGCCAGTCCAGGATCCCGGCCGCCATCCCCGCTCAGCCCACTGCCAGTCTGGGAATCCCGGCCACCATCCCCGCTCAGCCCACTGCCAGTCCAGGATCCCGGCCGCCATCCCCGCTCAGCCCACTGCCAGTCCGGGATCCCGGCCACCGGCCCCGCTCAGCCCACTGCCAGTCCGGGATCCCGACCGCCATCCCCGCTCAGCCCAGTGCCAGTCCGGGATCCCGGCCACCATCCCCGCTCAGCCCACTGCCAGTCCGGGATCCCGGCCACCATCCCCGCTCAGCCCACTGCCAGTCCGGGATCCCGGCCACTGGCCCCGCTCAGCCCACTGCCAGTCTGGGATCCCGGCCACCGGCCCCGCTCAGCCCACTGCCAGTCTGGGATCCGGGCCACCGGCCCCGCTCAGCCCGCTGCCAGTCCGGGATCCCGGCCACCGGCCCCGCTCAGCCCACTGCCAGTCTGGGATCCCGGCTGCCATCCCTGCTCAGCCCACTGCCAGTCCGGGATCCCGTCCACTGGCCCCGCTCAGCCCACTGCCAGTCTGGGATCCCGGCCACTGGCCCCGCTCAGCCCACTGCCAGTCCGGAATCCGGGCCACCGGCCCCATTCAGCCCACTGCCAGTCTGGGATCCTGGCCACCATCCCTGCTCAGCCCACTGCCAGTCCGGGATCCCGGCCACTGGCCCCGCTCAGCCCACTGCCAGTCTGGGATCCCGGCCACCATCCCTGCTCAGCCCACTGCCAGTCCGGGATCCCGTCCACTGGCCCTGCTCAGCCCACTACCGGCCTAGGTGAACAGAACCCCAGGCCGGCAGTGGGCTGAGGGGGCCGGCAGTGTAAGATCAGCATTTTAATTTAAAATTTTAAATGAAGTTTCTTAAACATTTTGAAAATCTTGTTTATTTTACAATATGACAATAGTTTAGTTCTATAATATATAGACAGAGAGAGACACCCTCTAAGAACATTACCATGTATTACCAGCACGCAAAACCTTAAATTGAAGTGAATAAATGAAAACTCAGCACACCACTTCTGAAAGGTTGCCGACACCTTCTATACATGAAGAGGAACAAGAAAGTCTAATAAAAAGGGAAGAAAAAGTGTTGGGAAGAATTAAGGAAAAGCCATTAGACAATCCGGATCTAGTTTTGTATGTAAATAAATGAAGAAAGTAGGAGACGGAAGTGCCGTGTACGAAATGGGCAGGGGTGGTCAGGAATGGAACAGTAATAGCGTCAGGTCAGCTGGATGAATCAAAGTCGGGTCAAGAAGCAAAGTGAACAGCTCCACAGAAGCTTTGAAAGTAAGACGGGGAAGAAGCTCCCTGTATACACAACCGGCAAGTCTGCGGTTGGAGTAGTCCATGACTACATGAACGTGGGGTCACGCGGAGGTTCAAGCCAATCACTGATATAAAGGCAGTTCAAAACCTGGGACTATATCTTGACCAAGAAATTTGGACCTTGACAAAATAATTAGCTACCCCTGCATTAAGGACTGCTGGGAAGAGGACAGTGATCAATTCTTCTCCAGGTGCACTGATGGGGGGAGAATACAGGTTAGACATTAGGAAAAACTTTCTAGCTCTAAGGACAGGTAACTGTGGAACAGGTTGTCACAGACTCACAGGCCGGTGCTCTCTTGGCTCCCAATGGCCCTTGGGAGGAACCACTCTTCAGAGTATTGACTCTCCGTAAGGTCACACTCTGCTCGGGGTTTACGCTGTGGGCTTCTCCTCCACCTCCCTGTACCTCATATCTGAGCCTTCAGCCTGCCGGCCTCTCACTAGCCGGCCTCGATTCTCAGCCAGCGCAACACAGACGTGTTTATTGTACGTCTGGAGCACAGCACAAGTCGTTCTCAGGGGCGTCCATCTGGGTCTGTCCCCATCCAGCTGGGCTCAGGCTGTTCTTTGTTCCCAGTCCTGAAGTGACTCATCCTTTCTGTGGCCCACCCTAGATCACCTCCACGGTCCCGCCTCCATCTTCGTCTTCTTTCCCAGGCAGACAGATCTCTGGGCGACTCTCTTCAGCTCTTTGTTCTCTCTGCTGCCCACAACTGCCTGGCTCCAAGTTGGGCTGGGACTTCATGTCATCAGTCGCTAAGTTACAAAGTGTCCAGACCTCCCCAGCCAGAACTCGGGGGCCAGTTCGGAGGAGCCTGCGGGCCGTAGTTTGCCCACCACTGTTTTAGAGCAATAGTTGGAGGTTTCCCTAAAATCCTCCTTGTAGACAAGTCCGCTGAGTGGGGGCGAGGATCTCCTGTCAGAGGCTCCAGGCTAAAATCCACACGCAAATACTGATGGCTGTTCAGAGATGGCCACTTGAAAAGAGGCGACGGGTCTTGTCACTCACCCTGAGCTACAGCGTAGCCGTCTCCCTCCCTCCCTGCAGAGAAAAGGGAAATTTCAGTGAATGCAGCTCCCAAGGCAGGAACTGACTCCGATCTGTGTCCACAGCTCAGAAACAGGGCCCCTGGCCCAGCACAGCCCCCGGTGCTCAGTAATGGACTCAAGGTCCCAGGTGCTCACGATCGTCAGGAGAGAACGAGACAATGAGACAGTTTCCAAAGACCTCGGTGCACTGGATGCTGAGCTCTTCCAAAAACCTCACCCCATATAAACTGTAACCCGCACCCAGGTTCTGGGTCTGGCCCTCCAGCAGCTCCCCTTGGGGGTCATTAGCTCAGTCCCGCAGTGGGGCAGTTACACCGTACGGACACTGGCTCCTGTACTGCTGTTGTCCTGAGGGGTATGTGCAGGAACCAGCAAATCCAGGAAATCCCCCCATCCCAGGCTCTTTACCTGGGTGTTTCTTCTTCCAGACGACTACTCCGATGAGAACACCGATCAGGACACCTGCAGCGATAACTCCAGACACAACGGGAATCAGACTGTTATTTGGTTCTGAAATGGAATGGAGAGAATGATCAATGGGGAAAAATCCACCCCCTAAAACTCCCCTTTTCATCCCACGGCAGGGATCAGTCTGCTCCCCAGATAAGGGCTGAGTCCTACAACATCCACCCCTCCCAGTGCAGCCACCATGTACCCATCATGCATTGCACCCACCATAGAGAGTCCTGGGCACTAGGCCCAGCCTCCACCACTTCAATTCATAATTGATGTTTAGCACTGGAAATAGAAGACTTTTATAACATTAATCAATCTTCATAAATCTAACCACGGGAGAGCATGGACGTCAGTATCGTCCCTAAATGGGAAAGGAGGAAGACTTGCAGAAGATCAAACAGTGAGTCAGTGCAAGAGCCAGGAATAGACCCCAGGAATCCTGGCTCCCAGACCCCCTGCTCTAACTCACTAGCCCCCATTTACCTCCTAGAGCCAAGGACAGAACCCAGGAGTTCTGGTCCCCCATCCCCTAACCTCCCTTGACCATGCTGACTTTCATGACTAATGGACACAGTCCCACTGCGGGAGTCTGGTGACAAACTGGAAACTGTCCTCAAAGCTCTGGATTCCCTTGCCATGAATGGAGAGATATTTTAATACTGTTCTTGGTTTATATAAACCTGTTAAACCCTGAGTTCTGTTCACACTTTCAGGTTCACTAATCAGCTTCTCCTGTTGTCTGAAAGAGGCGCATAATAATACAGCAAAAAGAAAAATATTTCTAAGAGAATAAGGAAATGTGGTTTATGACACAAAAACTGACAGAGGATGTGGAGCAGGATTATGATGTGAAACCATCTGTTGACTAGATCTCCAGTGCAGGCTGCTCTTTTAGAAATTGTTTACACTTCCAAATGCTGCATTTTTCCACATCCCAATTAACCAAGGAAAAAGACGGCTGGCAGGCAGCTCTCCACGGAATAAATTCCTCATCAACTTCCTTGTGCTAGGACAATAGGAGACTCTCATCGCTGATACAGGGCTCTAGGCTGCCTCCTTGCTCCATTCCAAGGCCAAACCCTCTCTCCCAGTATCAATGCGCACAGAAACAAGCTGCACCCAACATTAAACATCTACCTCTGTGTGACAAACTGGGAGTACTGTGTGTGTGTGCCTCAGTTTCCCCTATGCATTTCTTAAGTGTCTATGTGAAGGGATAGGGGCTGATGCTGGAAAAAGGAGGCAACGCCCTCCCCTCGCTGGGAGGCATCCCTGGAAGCTGTAACCTGACCCCAGGTGGGGGAGGGAGGTCAGCTGAACCTGTTGAAGGGAAGCCCGGGAAACCAGACAAAGAGACAAAGGAGCAGGAAGTGGCTAGAGAGGGGGTTTTGGGTCAGTCTGGGTCTGGGTCGAGCTGGGGAGAGGCAGAGAAGCCAACTCGCTCTCTGGCCCCAAGATGGATCCAGCTGAAGGCTCACGCTCACTGTATGGTCTGTGATTAGAAGTCATCGAATAAACCTGGGGGAGAAGCAGGAGCCCAGAATCTGGGTCTCACCTCCTGGCATCCCCCAGAAAGGCCTGACTGAGGGACCCTGTTTGGACTGAGAAGCTGTGAGTTGGATGGTGTTCCTAACATCTCAAATAAACCTTCTATTCTGCTGGCTGGCTGAGAGTCACGTTTGACTGTGGATTTGGGGTGCAGAACCCATGGGCTCCCCCAGGACCCCGCCCAGGTGGGTTTGCTGGGGGAAGCACACGGAGGGGCAGAAGGTGCTGAATGCTCCGAGGTCAGACCCAGGAAGGTGGAAGTGGGGACCCCTGAAGCTCCAGGCCTGGAAAACAGGCTGTGTACGGAGAAGGGGCCCTTCACCCGGAGTCCGGTCTGGCTTCCTAGGGAGCGGTTCCAGACCATCGCCCGGGCGCTCCGTGACACTCTGGCCACGTGGGCAAGAATGAAGAGCCCCCAGAGTTGTGTTCCTGAGACCCTGCAGAAATTGAGAACAGGCTAGAAGCTGAAGCAAGACAAATTCTGACTGCAAATAAGGGGCAGATTTGAGCTTCCCCTGGGATGTGGTAAATTCTCCATCCCTTGGAGACTTTACATCTGGAATGGGCATCTCTTTCTGAACCATCAGCTCTAGTTTGCCCACAGGCTACCAGGTTGGTCCCTGGTGATTCCCTGCCATGGACTCTGCAGGAGCTCAGACTGCTCTCTTCTAGCCTTAAAGTCTCCTTGTTAATCTTCTCCCTTCAGAGACCCTGTATTGCTGAGATGTGTCCAACAGCCCCAGAGGCAGCAAACTGGAGAGCAAGACGTGAGTCCCAGGCACTGCGGATCCCAACTCTAGCCTAAGAACTTGACTGCAGAGGGACAGGGCCAAAGGGGACAGGGCCTCACAGACCCTGAGGAAACTCCAGCTTCAGCCTAGAAATCCAAATGAGAATTATTCAGGATTAATGGATTGCCCCTCGCCCACTAGGAGAACAAACACACAGACTCCTTACCCCAGGAGACAGAGAGCGGCTCTAACAGGCTTTCATGCTCCACCTGACATGAATAATGGGCTCTGACCTGGGGATCAATCTCCATTGTCACCCAGGTCTGGTAGGTCCCGTCCCCACTGGGGAGGATGCCTTCAGAGTAGGTCTCCTGCTGTCTGCTCTCCCCATTTCTCAGCCAGGTCACGGCGATGTCCCGGGGGTAGAACCCACTGACCTTACAGGAGAGGGTGGTGAGGCCGTGGTGAGATGAGCGGTCGCTCACTCGAGCTGTTGGGCGCTCTGGGGAAAAGGAGAAACTGAAGTTAGTTATTTTCAAGCTCTAATCCAGGTAGACTTTGCTGGAGCTTTGCAGCATGAAATTCTGAGAGCCCAGCAGTGGGGGAGGAGGAGAGTCCATGAGACGGAATCCCTCTGACGAGAGAGAATGACCATGTTAGAGGGTTTCTGTGCCGAATTCACAGCATCAGCAACGGTGAATCCTGAATCCAGGTCCCTGACCTGGCCACTGCTCCCAACCACAGTGACACCAGAACCTTGACGGGCTTCACTAAGCTCCAGATACACGTGTCACAGAGGACAACCCTTAATCACACGCTACATTTGTGCTCATCTCCCCTCAGTCCCTGGATTGGAAAGAGGGAAGTATTTTGCCCTCGGAAGGGAGCAAAATATGGATCAACTGACCCATTAGAGATGGAAAGGGCCCATTTAACAAAAAGTGCTAAACTGCCCCACAAAGCAGCTAATGTTAATTGGCTACTTTCTTGTAGGTTGTTACCAAATCTATTTACCCCAATATTATGGATTTCAAAAGGAATTACAGTAATGTTGAAAAATCAGTTTCCCAGCCCCTTGGCACTGAAGTACACATTACAGAGCAGCGTATGGCTTCTTCTTCCTGACATTTGTCAAGATGGCAAAGGACAAGATAATGTCCTGCTGAGGTTTGAGAGAGAAATAAGCAACTAGTATAATGTTGCAAAAAAACTGGGTACAAAATTCAAGTAACCTTGAACAGCGAGCGCAGACTGGGAAGGGAAAGATCAGTGTGTGTAATGATGCTAAGTGATTTTGGGGAATTTGTGTCCCAGGTAATAGAGAAGGTACATACAGGGGTAATAGCGAGTTAACACTTTGAAGCAGACTATGCTGCAACTGTTCTCCTGAGTTGGAGCGGTAAAGCATTTAACCTCTGCCCTTCTCTGTTTGTGCTGATTCATCTTTAACTAAAGATCTTTGGTAATAAATGTGAGTGTGGTTATCTGATGTCTTATTGATAAAATAATCGAGTAGTAAGTATGAAAGTGTTGCAGCAAAGGTAGGCCTGAACAGGGAAAACTTTAAGGACAAGGGGATTCTTCTTCCAGGTTAGTATGGGGAGGACAATTCCACATGTAGGGGAGGGCATGGAAGAAAGCACAGATGACTGTAGGAGAAGTTTGGACTAAGAGACAACAATAACAAACCTACCGTCATGGATGGAACACAGGGGCTGGGGGTAACACAGTAAACATGTTGGTAGAGACAGTGAATGAGGAAGGGCTGCATGGTGAATGAAGCTGGTATCCACAGAAGAGCTGGCACTTTCATAATTAAGATTGAGTTGAGCTTTCTCTACAGCAGGGGTCTCAAACTCAAATGACCACGAGGGCCACATGAGGACTAGTGCATTAACCAGAGGGCCGCATCACTGACACTGGCCCCGCCCCTACTCCACCCCTTCCATGAGGCCCTGCCCCTGCCTCGCCTCTTCCCATGCCTTCCCTGCCCCATTCCAACCCCTTCCCCGAAGTCCCCACCCCAACGCAGCCCCCTCCCTGCCCCCAGGGGGTGCAGAAAGAATGCAGGATGCAGCAGGGGCTCAGGGCAGGGAGTTGAGGTGCAGGTGTGCAGGGTGTGGAAGGGGGCTCAGGGCAGAGATTTGGTGTGTGGGGTGTAAGAGAGGTGAGGGATGCGGCAGGGGGATGGGTGCAGCAGGTGGGTCAGGGCAGGGGGCTCAGGGCAGGGAGTTGGGGTGCAGGAGGGGTTCTGGGTACGAGCTCCAGCCGGGTGCCACTTACCTAGAGCGGCTCCGGCCCCATACAGCTCCAGTCCAGGAAGCTGCTGCAACCAGTCTCTGCAGCCAGGGGGAGAGAGGGAGTCACCCGGAGGGTTCCTCTGCATGTGCTGCTCTTGCTTCCTCCAGACAACTCCCACGAAGCTCCCATTGGCCGCAGTTCCCTGTTCCCAGCCAATGGGAGCTGTGGGGGTGCAACGCTTGGAGGGAGGCAAATAGGAGCCCTCTGTCTCCTCCCCCTTCCTTCCCCTCGGAAGGGACAGTGCTGGCAGCAGCTTCAGAAAGCGGCGGGTGGGCGGCGGCGGCGGCGGCGGCGGCGGCGGGGGCAGGGGGGGCGGGACGGGGACTTCGCGGGCCACAGGGAAGGGCTTGGCGGGCCACATGTTTGAGACCCCTGCTCTACAGAGTCTATTTTTCGGAGTGCTCTAAAATGCCCAGGCAGATTGTCCTGATAACGCTGTGTCACATCGGGGAAAAAGCTAGAATTCGTGGTGTGAATTTCGGGTTATTTGGTCAGGTTCCCTGCAATGAACTGCTTTTAATATTTTTAAACTTCCTATCTTTTTCCCCAGCAGAGCTGGGGATGGGGGAGAGGTTGTTTCTCCACCCATCCCTGGTTGAAAGCTCGCGGAACGGCCCCCTATGCCCCTGCTCCATTTTGGAACCGGGGCTGGGGAATGGAGATGTGACCAGTAGTGACCCCCTGGGTGGGGCTTGTCCCCCTGCCTTACCTTTCCTCTGCAGAGTCTCCTTCCCGTACTCCAGAGCATTCCTTAGCCAGGAAATACATTCCTTTTTCACGTAGTGTTTCCATTCCTGGTCATCATTTACTTCAGCATTCCATCTCCTCTTGGTGATCTGAGCTCCAATATCTGCTGATACCCACGTCATGGTCTCCGCATCGAAGGTAAGAAAGTCTCGTCCGTCATATGAATCCTGGTAAAAACCCCGAGTGGTGTTGTCTTCCCGGAGATCACAGCCGTATATCGTCTGAATAATGTGAAATCCTGAAACACACAGGGGCTGGGTCAAGATCACAGCACTTGAGGGTCAGCAGCAGCCTCTCTCTGAAAATCTTACCAAGACCCCACTGCAGGTGGCTCAGTGGGTCACCCCCTTGTTACTGGGCCCTCCCTCCCCTGAGAAAGGGGGTCCCCACTTATGCTGTTGGGCCCTATACCTGCCCGGTCCTTTCAGGAGGGACCTCAAACCCGCAGGGTGTCCCCCCTTCATCCTGTTGGGTCTTGTACCCCCAACTAAACAGAGCTCACCCCTTCAAGGAGCACCTCATTACTGCTTGTTCTTCTATGCTCAACAACCCCAAAGGGAATCCTCCGGATATTGCAAAGATCTCTCCCCTCCAGCTCTCTGAGGATCCCCCCAATTCTAGTATCAGGGTTATTTTGGAGAAGAGAGGGGCTGCAGGGGGTCTCTCCTGCTCTGGTTGAATTATTTTTACAAGCTCCCCAGGGTCACTTTGTCCCCCACCCCTCCATTCAGTTTCTCCACACTCAGCCCCACTGGGAGGGGTACAGGTCTGTCCCCCACACTAACCTCTGCTCTGGTTTAATGACCTCACACAATCCCCAGGGTCACTCTATTTCCCTGCCCCATCTTCCCCAGGCCCCCAACTCAACCTAGGAACCACAAAGAACCAACTTCAAATTCTTGGCCTCTTGTTCACATGGCCACTGTCTCAAGGGGATTCCCTGTAAGGATCAGGCCGTTGATGACCCTTAGTTCAACTGGCCGCCACTTTCCTACAGCCAGGCTCATCGTCACAACAACGGCCGCCATCTCCCATTATTCCCCCATGTGCGTGTTGTGGGTAGACACAGCTAGAGAGGGGAACACTGTTGGTGGCCAAGATGCAGGACTCAGGACAGCGTCTGGTGTGGTGGCAGCCCCAGGACTGCGAGGGGGGTAAATGGAGGAAGGAGGGCAAGAGGGGGCAGTCGGGACAGTGGTTGGGGAGGGGACGGTGGGGACAGAGCAGCTCCCCAGCACAGGCTATGGGGTGGGCAAGCAGAGCCCCCCTCTCAGCACTGGGGAGGCCAGTGTTAGTGTGAGCAGGTCAGGTTGGACAGACTCAGCAGCAGGGTGAGACTAGTCAGGAGAGGGTTAAACTAGCCACGGAGGGGCACGCTGGGGGGCAGTCACTTGGCAACCCTCTGCCCTGTCGCTTAGTCCTGGGGCAAGGCCACCAGGAACCCAGGTGTCTTGGGCACAATGGGAATTAATTCTCAGTGCTGCAGTCTCGGTGCTGGGAGCCAGGAGGGATTGGGGCGGAGGGGAAGGGTACCAGGAGGGATTGGGGCGGAGGGGAAGGGTACCAGGAGGGGCCGGGGCGGAGGGGAAGGGTACCAGGAGGGGCCGGGGCGGAGGGGAAGGGTACCAGGAGGGGCCGGGGCGGAGGGGAAGGGTACCAGGAGGGGCCGGGGCGGAGGGGAAGGCTACCAGGAGGGGCCGGGGCGGAGGGGAAGGCTACCAGGAGGGGCCGGGGCGGAGGGGAAGGCTACCAGGAGGGGCCGGGGCGGAGGGGAAGGCTACCAGGAGGGGCCGGGGCGGAGGGGAAGGCTACCAGGAGGGGCCGGGGCGGAGGGGAAGGCTACCAGGAGGGGCCGGGGCGGAGGGGAAGGGTACCAGGAGGGATTGGGGCGGAGGGGAAGGGTACCAGGAGGGACTGGGGCAGAGGGGAAGGGTACCAGGAGGGGCTGGGGACACAGCTCAATCCCGGTGCCTGGCCAGGTGGCTCCAGCCCCGCACACCACGGACCGAGCAGGAAGAACAGCTCTGGACATGTCTATCGATAGCGTGCAGAGGAACCCACCTGACCCGGGGGCGCCAGCCGGGGACATGTGCTGGGTTCGGGCTGCCAGGAGTAAGGCATCCCGGGAGCCTCTGCACGTTGCAGGGGCTGATTCTCTCAATAACTCTCCAGCCCAAGCCGATGTCAGACCCTCGCCCTGAGGAGTGAAGAGGAATCTGACCGGAGATAAACTCACTCTGGAAATGGGACAAAATGGACAACGAAGGAGCTTCTCCTCAGCTCTTGTGACTTGACTGCGTCTCATGATAGCGGGTGGTTTTATTAAATCCCCAGTTCCTGGACTCATGGGATTAGGGGAGAGTCTCAGCTCTCTTCTTACAGCAGTAACTTCTCATCCTTCTACGAGCAGGGAAAACCCCAGAAATGTGTCCTCCAAAGGCTCAAAGTAGAAGGCCAATAAAAATAATCTCCAATATTATCCCCAAATACTCCTGACATTTAAGCCAAACTCAGGGGCTTGGGAGCCTGACCGGAGATGTCTGAACACTTGGGGCTGTCGATATTGGGATTCCCCATCACTCGGTGTCTGGGAATTGAGACAGGACGTCTCAGAGCCCTGCTCTAGCTTTAGGGTCTGACAGCGTCACTGTCGTAGCGAGAGGAACAAACCCCTTCGCGCAGGAGTCGCTGGCTGTGATGCTCTGGCCTGAGCAACCAGGAGGTTGGACTAGCCGGGTCTGATGGGAACTTCTGACGTTCACAGCTCTGCCTGGGAAGTGACCACACATGGGGGCAGCAGGTTCCCCGAAGGGCGGCAGAGGCAGAAATCTGGGGTGTTTGGGGAGGGACCAGCACGACAGTCCTGTTTTGGAGGGTGTCAAAAAATGTCTTTTGCATGGACCCTCCCCCCCGTGTCCCTCTGTCCCCCACGTTCACACTGACTCCTGTGAGAAGATGGCCCCGCGGACCCTCTGTCCCCTGCCCCTGCTCGTGCTGACACCACCATCCTCCATCCCGCACTCACCTTCGGTCTGGTTGTAGATCTCACGCAGGGTGTTCAGACTCGCTCTGAACCAGGCCTCCCAGCGCCTGGCCCACCAGGTCATCTCGTCCCAAAACTCCGGGTCCTCGTTCTGCGCCATCCACACAGTGTAAGGCTCCGCCCTCTGTGTCTCACTGGTGTAGACGTAGGTGATCTGATCGTCCACGTACACAACACGTCTGTGCAAGGGCAGCCCTGGGCCGGGCTCCGACACCACCGTGTCCAATATGCGCCTGGAGTACAGGCCTGAGGGGGGGAGATTGGGAGGGAGGGAGTCAGACCCAACCAGACCCTGCCAGGGAGCCCCTGGCAATACACGAGAGGTGGCGTCGGCCCTCAGGAGCGCTCCCGTGGGAGGAGACCTGGGGAAGGGCTCACAGCACGGCCTGAGTGGGTAGAAGGAGATGGTGGGGTAGAAGGAGAAAGGGGGCAGGGCTGGGAGGGGTGGGGAGGTACAGAGGGGCTGGAGCATGTGTGAGGAGTAGGGGAGCATATGGGGAGAGTATTGGGGTACAGGGGAGTTTGAGGAAGAAAAGGGGGCCCAGGAGGAGGGGCAGGGCTGAAGTGTCGTCTGGGGAAAAGGAAGGGGGTGTTATGGAAGAGGTTTGGCAGGAGGACTGGGGGACAGGAGATGCAGGAACTGAAGCTGCGGAAGGCAAGGTGGGCAGGGGGACCTGTCCAAGCTACAGGTGGGAGCCAGGACACCAGCTGTGCACTCAATTCATTATCATCAGAACATAAGAACAGCCACACTGGGTCAGACCAAAGGTCCATCTAGCTCAGTCTCCTGTCTTCCAACAGTGGCCAGTGCCAGGTGCCCCGGAGGGAATGAACAGGACAGGGAATCATCAAGTGATCCATCCCATCGCCCATTCCCAGCTTCTGGCAAACAGAGGCTAGGGGCACATCCCAGCCCCTGCCAGCTAATAGCCACTGATGGACCTAACCTCCATGAACTTGTTTAGTTCTTATTTGAATCATGTTATAGTCTTGACCTTCACAACATCTTCTGGAAAGAAGTTCCCCTGGTTGACTGTAGATTGTGTGGAGAAATACTTCCTTTGGTTTGTTTTAGACCTGCTGCCTATTTATTTCCTTGGGTGACCCCTTGTTCATGTGTTACGTGAAGGGGTAAATAACACTTTTTCCTCACCAGTCATGATTTTGTCATGGATATTTTTAGTAAAGTCCTGGACAGGTCATGGGCAACAAGGAAAAGTTCACAAAAACCCGTGACCCATCCGTGACTTTTACTAAAATAATCATGGCAAAATGGGGAGTTCAGCTGCGTAACCCACAGACCGCCTGCAGGGACAATGCAACTGCGGGCCACTCAGAGCTCCGGGGTCCCTCTGCCATCCCCAGTAACTGGGAGTGATTGGTACCCCCACAGCTCATGGAGGCCCCCCCACCACTCCCAGCTGCTATAGGTGGCAGAGGGACCCCAGAGCTTCCAGCAGTCGCGGGCTGAAGTGATGGAATTTGCTGGAAGTGACAGATTCCATTACTTCTGCAACCTCTGTGAAAAAAAACATAGCCTTAGTCCACACAATCTGACACAATCTGACCGCGACCCCCTCTAGAAATTAAATACACATAAATACATATTTCTCATATTTAATACAGTAAAACCTCGATATAACGGACTAATTCGGGCGAGGGGGTGTCCGTTAAAGCCGAAAGTCCGTTATATAATAAAGTAGGTTTTCCGAATGCGTATGTTAAAAAATTGACAAATTAGTTAGTTTACCTGTTTTTACTTATGTAGACACATTTGTGTAATTAAAATTAAGTATATATGAAAAGTTTAAATTTCACAGAAAAGTTTTCTATACAGTAGACTCTCGATTATCCAGGATGATCGGGAAAACCTTAATCCCGGTTAATAAAATCCCGGTTAATCAGGCGTCTACTGGGGTAGGGGTGGGCTGTTTCGCCGGCCGTCCTGGGGGTGGGGGTGGATGGTGGTGGTCCCACCACCTGCCCCCGTCAGCTCCCCTGCTAGCCTGGGTGTAGGAAGCTCAGGCTGGCAGCGGGCTGAGACCCCGGCTGGCAGGAGCCTGGCGGGAAAACCCCAAGGCGGCGGCAAGTTGAGTGCTCAGTCTGCCGCCGCCTTGGGGTTTTCCCCCCAGGCTCCTGCCAGCCAGGGTCTGAGCTCCCTCTGCCAGCCTGGATTCCCTACACCCAGGCTGGCAGCGGGAGCTGACTGGGGCAGGTGGCAGAAGCCTGGGGCGAGATCCCAAAGCGGCAGTGGGCTCAGCACTGAGCCTGCTGCCGCTTTGGGCTTTCCCCCCAGGCTCCTGCCAGCTGGGGTCCCAGCCAGCTGCCAGCCTGCGTTTCCTACACCCAGGCTGGAAGCAGGCTGAGACCCCAGCTTGTAAGGGGCCAGTGGGAGAAGCCCCATAGCAGCAGCAGGCTACGGCTGAGCCCGCTGCCGCTTTGGGGCTTCCCCTACCGACCCGTTTAGACATCCCGGTTAATCCACAGCCCAGTTAACCCGCACCCAGATAATCGGGAATCTACTGTAACAGTGAATTAATAACAAAAAATAACCTGTTAATTTAATTATAAGCAAATCTTGGTTAAAAGCATTTTAAAATTAACAGGGTGTTAATTTTCACATATGACATATGGACTGGAAATTTTGTCCGTTAAATCCGAAGTCCGTTAAATCGAGGGTTTACTGTACTGTTAAATACTGAAAGTAAACCCTATTGATTAAAATGGATTCACCTTTTCTCACTGCTTTTCAAATTAAGACTAAAACACATTTTTATTGAATTAAAAATAAGTGGAAAAGTTATTTTATTTGATTTATCCCTGCATGTTGCATGGGTTCATTGATTCAGCAGACAAAACCTCACTGCAAATGACACATTGCAGTTTTTCAATACCAGAGGGGATGGGAAAGCCAAGTTGAATGTGAGACTGGAGATACTTTCGTTTTTTAGCAGTTTTAATAGTACAACTGGCCACTATTTTCAGTAGAAAGTTTGCACTTGTCTGTCTGACTGTTAATAAAAGTACCTGCTCAGCTGCGAATGTTGTCTCCGTACCAGGGTCAGTCACAGGCAAAATGGTGCCTGGCCCAGCTTCTGTTTGGCGCCCTTTGTTTGGAGGTGGAGCTGCGCTGGAGGTGGCCTGGAGTTGGGGGTGGAGCTGGGCTGGAGGAGCTTGGGGCCAGCCGCCCACCACAGGGGCTGGATCGGGGCCAGCGCAGCAGCTGGCCACCGGGGGAAGCGGCCTGCCCCGGGGGAGCCGCAGCCTGCCATGGTGGTCAGGGCAGGAGCCCGCCGCCCGCCACTGGGACTGGGGTCAGGGCTGGGGCCAGCAGCCCGCTGCGGGGGTCGGGCCCACCACCCAGCAGGGTCAGGGCCCACCACCCGCTGGGATTGGGGCTGGAGCTGGCAGCCCACCAGTGGGTCAAGGCAGGAGCCAGCAGCCCGCCTTGGGGATCGCGGCTGGAGCCAACAGCCCCCTGCAGGGGCCAGTTTGCCAGCTCCGGGGATCACAGCTGGAGCTGAAGCCCGCCGCCAGGGTCGGGGCTGGAGCCCTCGGTCTGCAGGGACTGGGGCTGGGACCAGCAGCCCACTGGTGGGTTGGGGCTGGAGCTGGCAGCCCGCCCCGAGGATTGCGGCTGGAGCCAGCAGCCCCCTTCAGGGGCCGGGGGCCGCCCCCCACTACTGGGGCTGGAGCTGGAGTCCGCTGGGATCGGGGCTGGAGCCCACCACCCAGTTCGGGGCTGGGACCAGCAGCACACTGGCGGGTCAGGGCAGGAGCAGCAGTCCACCCCGGGGATCATGGCTGGAGCCGCCGGCGGCTGGGGATCGGGTCACCCACTGCAGCGCCAGCAGCCAGGGTAGGGGCTCGCGACCCCCACTTACTGTAATGAGAGAACCAATCTGAACTTCTGTTAAGCCCCTGGTTAATAGTGTCCAATTTGAAAATTAATTCCAGTTCCTCAGTTTCTGTCCCAGCAATGCCCCTCTGCTATGTACATTGGCCAAACCGGCCAGTCTCTACACAAAAGAATAAATGGACACAAATCTGACATCAGGAATCATAACATTCAAAAACCAGGAGGAGAACACTTCAATCTTCCTGACCATTCCATTAAAGATTTGATGGTTTCAGTTTTGAAACAGAAAAACTTCCAAACCAGACTCCAACGAGAAACTGAGGAACAGGAATTAATTTTCAAATTGGACACTATTAACCAGGGGCGTAACAGAAGTTCAGATTGGTTCTCTCATTACAGTAATTAATTGCATTTCCTGAGTTACTGACAACAGATCTCCATTTCAAAAGGTGTATTTTTCTCCTAGTAATAATGGACCATCTACATTTAACAGCCCTCTTACAATTGGTATGCTAATGTACAATTTTTTTTCTTTTTCTTTCTGTGTGTATAAATGCATTTTACGTCTGTTCCATTCTATGCATCCGATGAAGTGGGTTATAGCCCACGAAAGCTTATGCTGAAATAAACTAGTTAGTCTCTAAGGTGCTACAAGTATTCCTCGCTTTCTTTAGAGAAATAATGTTTCCTAATATCCAACCTAGACCTCCCGCACTGCAACTTGAGACCATTGCTCCTTGTTCTGTCATCTGCTACCACTGAGAACAGCCGAGCTCCATCCTCTTTGTAACCTGCTTTTAGGTAGTTGAAGGCTGCTATCAAATCCCCCCTCACTCGTCTCTTCTGCAAACTAAACAATCCCAGTTCCCTCAGCCTCTCCTCATGAATCATGCTCTCCAGCCCTCTAATCATTTTCATTGCCCTCCTCTGGACTCTTTCCAAATTGTCCACATCCTTTGTGCAGTAGCCCTGAGCTGCTGCCTCATGGGGAACAAGGAGGATTCAAGTCCATGCCAGGAAAAGCGGGATGGGCCTTCCCCTCTCCTCACCCCACCCCACTGGGATCCGGAAGCTCTTTGTCAGCAGGTACAAGAGATCCCAACAGCACAAACCCAGCAGCTGTTCCGTGCTGTGCAACGGGAGCCCAGCCCCAAACTAAGACCTGATTAACCCACAGATCTGGGGGCTCCAAACTCTCCCCTCCCCCTGGGGCGCCAACACCCCCCAGAGCCAGAGGGGGGTTAACACCCCCCCCCAGGATGACACCTCCCATGACCTGCGTCCACTGCAGATCGGACCCTGGGCCATTGCCGACTGGGGGTGACACAGCTCAGCCCGACACAGCCAGGGACGGGCCAAGCTCAGGAGCTCCAGGCCCCGGGGCTGAGCCCCGCGTGAAGAACCGTCTGGGACCCGTTGAGGTCAGAGACCGGAGACACCTTTTCCCTCCAGTGACCCGGGGGGGGGGGGGTAATTTGCTCCTCTCACCAACCTCCCCCGAGCTCTGCCCCCAGGAATCGGGTCTGAAACCCCCGCCCCGCCCGGGGACACGGGGAAGGGAACCGCCTGGGAGCGCCCGGACCCGGGATTTCCCCGCCGCCTGGGAGCCTCGCGGGGCCGAGAACAGCCCCCCCGGCTCCCCCCCTACACCCGCCTTGCCCGGCTGCCCCCCGACACCCCTCCTCTGTACGGCCCGGTCCCCCCCGGGTCCCCCCGCTACTCACGGGCGTGGCCCCCCCGCAGGGCTACAGCCCCCAGCAGCAGCAGGCGCAGCGCCAGGGCCATCGCCGCTCTCAGCTCTCCAATCTCCGCTACTGACCGTGAGAACCTCTCCGCGGCGGGGATTGGCTGAGAACGGAACATCCCACCAATAGAGATGCACAGACCTCTGTGCGTCACCGGTCGCTGGGCAGAACCCGCCTGGGCAAGTTTGCGAAGTGAAAGCGAAAGTCGGGTTCGGCGCGGCTGACTCCGGACCCGGCCTCGGGCTCCGCCTCGCTCGAGTCTCGTTCCCCGTGTTCCCGGGCTGGGGCGGACCCTGCGCAGGGGCTGGACTCGGGGTGCCCCCCCGCCTGGGAGGGGCTGGCGTTAGATGAGGGGGGGTCACAGGTTGGGTCAGGGGCTCCCAGCCCCCCCCCGCCGTTCTAGCAGCGCCCCATGTTCCTCTATCTGACCCCCCAGGCCTGAGACCCTCCCCCCCTGGGACCCCTCCATGTCCGGGGGTTATTCTCGGGGGGGGGGTCAATGTAACAACCGGCCTGGCTCTGGGTCTGGTGTTCACACCCCCGGGGGGGGCTCTGGGTCTGGTGTTCACACCCCGGGGGGGGGGGCTCTGGGTCTGGTGTTCACACCCCCGGGGGGGGGGGCTCTAGGTCTGGTGTTCACACCCCGGGGGGGGCTCTGGGTCTGGTGTTCACACCCCGGGGGGGGGGGCTCTGGGTCTGGTGTTCACACCCCCGGGGGGGGCTCTGGGTTTAACTTGCCCTGAGTGCCAGGAGCCCGATGATTCCCGGGGGTGTCCAGAGCCCCGCGGGGGGGGGGGGGAGGCTGAGACTTGTGGCACCTCCTCAGTGGAGGGATCCGGGCTGGGACAGGCCCCTGGGGGAGGGGGGGCTGCCGGGTTCCCAACACTCAGGGCTCAGCTGAGTTTCAAACCCCGCCGTGGGGACGCTCCTGTGCAGGGCTCTGAAGTGCGAGTTTGGGGATTAGCTCCCAGCACTCCCAGCCCGTCCACATTCGTGGGTTGAAGGGCTCAGACTTGCTGTGCTCGGGGGGGGGGGGGTGATTTTTAACCCCCCTGACCAGCGAGTTCGAGCGTTTAAAATGTCCGTGTAGCCAACCCCTCAGATGTCTCATCTCGCTCCCCACGCCTGAGGCATCCGCCCCAGAGAAGGCGTCTGTGCTCAGAGGTGCCGACTTTGAGAGTTTCTGGGGGTTGCTCGATCCCTGCTCTGCCCCCACCCCAACCCAACCCCAAAGCCCCCACCCACCCCATCCTGTCTCTTCCTGTCCTGCACCTTCCTGCCCCATTCCTCTCCCTCCTCCACTTCTTCCACTGAACAGCTCGGAGCTGGCAGGCGGGACTCAGTGAACAGGAAAAGGGGGAGCTTATGGGCAAGACCTGCTAGCGGGCAGGTGGGCAGCCGGCTGCTAGTGGGTGCTGGGCACCTATTTTTTAATGTTGGTGCTGCCACCCAGGGCCGGCGACAGAAATTTGGGGGGGCCCTACTCTGATCGTTTGGGGGCCCCCCCAGCCCAGCTGGCACATCCCCCCCAACTGACAGCAGCCGGGGGGCCCCCCAGCCCAGCCGCCCCCCCCCCCCCCAGCTGACAGCGGCTGGCGGCAGTGCGGGGTCCTGCCTGCTCCCCCCCTCCCGCTGCTCCCCCCCCCCCCCGCGCACTTTCTCCCCTGGACTGCGCCACTGCCGCCGGCCGGGCTCACTGCTCCTGCCGGGGCCAGGCGCGCTAGTCGGGAGCAGAGCCGCGCCGCCTCCCCGCCCCTTCCCCGCTCTCCAGGCCCAGTGACAAGGGGGGATGACTACGGGTACAGCTGTGTACCGGGGCCCCCCTGAAGTCCGGGGCCCGGTACAGCTGTACCCGTAGTACCCCCCTGTCGCCGGCCCTGCTGCCACCCCCCAGCATCCCTGGATTTCCTGACTCGCTTCCTTTCACACTCTAGAGCAGGGCTGGGCCAACTTTTTGGCCTGAGGGCCACATTGAGGCTGCAAAATTGTACAGAGGGCTGGGTAGGGAAGGCCCCTCCCCAAACAGTCTCTCCCTGCCCCCTATCTGACCCCCTCCTACTTCCCGCTCCCTGACTGCCCTCCTCAGAATCCACAACCCATCCAACCAACCCTCTTCCTTGTCCCCTGATCACCCCCTCCAGAGACCCCTACTCCAACCACACCCCCAGAACCCCAACCCCTACCTAACCCCCCTACTCCTTATCCCCTGACCACTCCCTCCAGAGACCCCTGCCCCAACCACACCCCCAGAACCCCAACCCCTACCTAACCCCCCAACTCCTTATCCCCTGACCACCCCCTCCTGAGACCTCCAACCCTAACTGCCCCCAGGACTTCATCCCCTACCCAACACCCCCTGCTCCCTGTCCCCTAAGTGCCCCGACCCATCCGCCCCTCCACCCCCTGACAGATCCCCAGAACTCCCACAGCCTGTCCTCCGCATGGCCTGGTGGAGCCAGACATGCTGCCCCCCAGGAGCGCACGGTGCCGCTGCAGCACAGCGCGGGAGGAGCCACGGGCCAGAGCGGTGTGCTGAGGCTGCCGGGAGCTCAGGGGCCGGTTAGGAGGGGCCCGCAGACCCTAGTTTGCCCATCCCTTCTCTAGAGCAGTGGTCTTCAGAGTGGGGTGTGCGCACCCCCGGGGGTGCCCAAGACCCCGTCCCCACCACCAGTCCCGCCCAGGAGACCGTCGAACTCGCAAGCCGTCTATTTCTGTCCCGCAAAAAGGCTGCCAGGGAAAGCAGAAGCTTCTATTCGGTGGCATTTCAGTGGACGTACCCCGGGGGCCGTGAGTAGAGGTGAGACAGTGAAAAGGGGCCGTGGCAGAAAAACTTTGAGGAACGCTGCTCTAGAGAGGAGCAGCAGCCAGGGCTCTGGCTGATCTAGGGGCACCAGGGGAACAGCAGAGGCTTCAGGTGCTGAGAATTTCCCTGATGCCTCAGGGACACAGTGTGAGGTCGTGTCCCAGGATCTCTATGAAAGGAGCAGACCAGGATTTCCTTGGGGTGGGGAGAGAATCTCAGGGGTTGTATAGGGGTATTGCTGGGTTAGAGACGGGCTAAAACACAGGCCTCACTGTGAGTAGGATTTGAACCTGTGCAGGGGAACCCCATTAGATGGTAACACCAACATCTTAACCACTCAGCCATCACCACTCGACTGGATCAGTGCTGGAGAAACTGGTAAATAATCACAATGTCCAGGCTTGACATCAGCTGAAATTCAGAATTCACCCAGCAAACCTGGCTCCCAAAGCACACGGGCAGGTGACCAGATCACAACAGGAAAATATCTGGACACATTTGGGTGCTGTTGGCCCCACCCACAGTTCACCCAGGCTCCACCCCCATTCTGCCCCCTCCCTGTTTGGCCCCACCACCTATCCCTCCTCACCTTCTGGCCTGCCACTGGCTTGCTGTGTCCATCGTCAGTCCCCCACCCACTGCTCACCTCCTCCCACCTACCCCTCACCTGCTCACTCCCCTGCCAGAAACCCCCTGCCCATCCCCAGAACCCCGCTGGCTCCCTGGACACCTCCCCTCACCCACCCACTGCTCACCTCTTCACCCCCTTGTCCACCAGTCATCTCTTCACCCTCCCCTGCCTGCTGCTCCCCACTTCACCCTCCCCCACCCGCCACTCACCTCTTCACCCCCCACCCACTGCTTGACTCCTCACCCTCCTGCCCACCAACTGCTGACTCACCGCTAACAGCCGCCTTTTCACCCCCCTGAACCCCCGCAAATCACTCACCTCCCCACCCTCCCCCACCCACCGCTCACCTCTTCTTCCTCCCCTGTCCGCTGCTCGCCTCTTGCGTATCTTAACTCAAACCCCACGCCCAGTGTAGCCCAGGCGTAAGTCTTTTCTTGTTAAGGAAAAGGCTTCATTTCCTTAACAAGGAGCATTGGAGGAGGAGCATTGGAAAGACTCAAATCACCAACCTGGAGTTGAGGAAAAGGCGATGATTGTATTGAGAAGAAGGTTGCCTTGGCTGTAATTGCTGTGATAGGAGAGCCTGGATCTTTTTTCTTTTTTGGTAATTAAAATATTAGATCCAATAGAAAACCCTGTTATCCAAAGCAAAATGAAATCCCCATCAGAAATGCCATTGGAAACACAAACAAAGGAATAATGCCGTCACTAGTAATGCACTTTCCGGGCCAATCCTGTGCACTGAATACCACTAAGAGCCCTGCGCGCTTATGAGAAACCTGGGGGAACTGATCCAGTGCCTGAACCCCAAACTCAGCTGCTCCCAGTTGCTGGTGGAAACCCCCTTCCTGCCTAGACACAAGGACCAGCAAGAGGGACTCAAGGTCCCAGAGCCCTCAACACCCACCTAACCCTGGGTAGCCACTGCTGCAGGGAACGGCCTTCGTGGCTGAACGTGCTCCTGACAGCGGCTCTGCCAAAGATGATCCAGTGCTGAGGCATTGATCAGGCGCAGTCTGCCCTGTGACACAGTCCACTCTACAGCAGACCCTGCTGAGGGTGCCCTTGATTTAACTGCAGCTGGTCCTGCTGGGGCCTGTCACTTGCCCTTGTTCATCCAGGAACAAACCTTAGGCGAGCTGTAAATAATTCTGTCCAGCCAAGTCTGGCCAAAAAGTGGTGAGGGTCGCCTGTCTCTCCACGAGGCAGCAGGGCCCAACTGAAGGTTTCCCCTTGAATGAAGCCCAAGTCCCCGGCGTAGCTGTCCGGAGACGGGCTTTGCGGTACGGCCCCCACACTCTTCCAGCCGGCAGGTGAAGCCCCAGTGTCCAAGAGGGACCCCTTCAAGGCAGCAAAAGGGGAACTTCACGGCTCCCAGCAGACCCTGAAGAGCCCATGAGGAGCCGCCTTCAGGGACATCCCTGGGGGAACAAAACCCCACCTCTTTTGATTGACAGCTGAGCTCACTGACCCACCATACCACAGAGACACCCACCAGCAGCTGGTTTGCCAGGGCCCCGCCCAGCTCCCTGCACCGCTTCCTGCCAGTGCCAGAGCTCACAAGGCACCAGCCTGGAGCCAGGGCCGCTGGGTGCTGCTGAAGACAGGCAGCAGAGGGACACAGTGGAAGCGCGCTGGGCCCATAACACGGACATCGATTAATCAAAACCCTCTTCTGCTAACACCGGGCCCCTTCTTCCTCCACTGGGCCTTCAAGTGAGGGGGCTTGCACAGCACCAAGAGTCTAACCTGTGAGGCAGGAGGTGTCTGACACCCACAGCCTGCCGGGGAGCTCCCAGAAGATATTAAGGGACAGAGTCCTAAGTGCCCTTGGGGACAAGGGTTTGGGGTTCCCCGAGGCCGGTAAGGGGGTCACTGTGTCTGCCTTGTAACTCTGGGTGTCAGGTCATGGTGCAGCTTTGATCTAGAGCTCTGATCCCCTGACTGACCAGCAGCCACAGCCTCACCCTGGGTCTGCCCCACGTGGTTACTCCTCACAGGCTGACCTGACCCCCTTCCAGCCCCAGATTCACCCCTAATCATCCCACTGCCGCTCAGAGCCACAGACGTGGAGGTGCTGGCGGAGGGAGCTGTGACTCTAGGATGGGTTCTTCTCTGAAGATGGCTGACAGGAAGGTGGCGCTCAGCTCATTCAGGGTGCTGCTCAGTTTCCTCTGTGACAGGGGATGCAGAAATTTCTGTGAGGCGGATAAATTGGGTATTTGGCTTCTGAGCCAATGTGAGCAATGTCCATTCATGAGAAGGACTATCCATCCCTCTTCCAGGGTTATATGAGCCCTAGTGGCCTAATGGATAAAGCATTGGCTTCCTAAGTCAAAAATTGTGGGTTCAAATCCCATCTGGGGTGGAAAAAATTGATGTTATAAGGAAACTTTCATCTCCTTTTCACCAAGGAAGCTGAGAGATGTTGGAACACAAAGTTCTGTATCTTAGGAACTAACCCCCAGAAATGTCACCTTCCACTCAATGGAGTTAATCCTAGTGTTTGGCTGAGGATGCGGCTTCACTACCTTCCAGATCAGCAGGTAGAGATGGGTATCTCGTTAAGACATGAGAAATCGATGGCCGGCGGCACCCCTGTCGACTTCGTAACTCCAGTCTGCGGTGAGGTGCTAGCTGGAGTCGATGGGGGAGCATTCCACTGACCGCTGCCGCCATGAGGATGACAGGTAAGTTGGCCGAAGATACGCAGACTTCAGCTATGTCATTCACGGAGCTGAAGTTGCATTTCTTCAGTCGATCCCCCAGTGAAGACCAGCCCTAAGAATGTCCTATTCACCCCCTTCACAGAGCAAGTCTCTGAGCGTGACCCCCCCCCAGGGTGGAACAGGTGGAGTGGGGGGCAGAGCCTGAGGTGGAGCAGGGGGTGATGTTGCACTCTGTGTGTCGTCCTTTTTGTGCACCAGGGCTGACAACACCATCCCAGAGAGAGACGCAGCAGAGGGAAAAGACACACACTTCCGCCAGAGTAGCTCAGTGGGGAGAGCGTTAGACTGAAGATCTAAAGGTCCCTCATTTAATCCTTGGCTTTGACAGGCCCTTTCATTGGCCCTCATGCAGGGGTGGCTTGTTTTCGGGGAGCGCAGCAACACCTTTACCTGAGCAAGTCCCTGATTTTGAGCTCACAGCAGGACAACAGAACAGGGGCTTCTGCTCCTCATTGCCCCTCCTGACTTTTAACAATGAGAGACAGGAGCTGTTTGTCTCATACGACTTATCGGTTGACCCGATATGGCAGGAAGAGAGTGAGGCAGGACAGCCCTTGGAGATGGGGGCAGGGACTGGGGAGGAAAGCTCCTTGGCACAGCTAAGCGAGGGCAGTACCAGGGATGGGGCATCTGTAAAACTGCTTGATATTCAGTTCCATGGCACAACTGGACTTGGACATGGTGGATGTTCAGGAAATGCACATTAATCACTTTAGGGGAGCTCGATGGGCAGAGGGTGATTGGGGGAGGGGCCTGTCTCCCTGGTCCTCCAGGCCAGAGAGGAATGATGAGGTTGGAGTGTTGTTCTTCACATTCATGGTGCGAGTACGGAAGGTGGTGGAGCTCTGCCTAGGGAGGGCATTACTGGTGGACTTTGTGCTCTGTGGCACTGGTTACCGCTGTGTGCGTAGGACCCAGCTAAGGTGTGAAAGGAAAGATCAATGGAAGGAACCGGCTCCTTACTCTGGACCACATGGTGATGGGGGGCATTTTTATTGTGTCAGTCGGATTGAGGACCACTGGTCCCATATTCCCAACTATCAGAGGAAACATTTTTACAATGCGCACTACCTGGTGCAGGTCTGTAGTGAGGTTGGCTTAGAGGACTTGTTTCTTCATGATCTGGGAAAAGGAGTAAACAGTAAGGTGGCAAAATTTGCAAATAATGCAAAACTACTCTAGATAGTTAAGTCCAAAACAGACTGTGAAGAGTTACAAAAAGAATCGCAAACAACTGGCTGACTGGGCAACAAAATGACATATGAAATGTAATGTTAATAAATGAAAGGAATGCATGTTGGAAAGCATAATCCCTACTCTGTATGTTAAATGACGGGGTCTAAATTACTTTTACCACTCAAGAAAGAGATCTTGGAGTCATTGTGGATATTTCTCTGAAAACTTCCACTCAGTGTGCAGCAGCAGTCAAAAAACTCAATGGAATGCTGGGAATAATTAAGAAAGAGAGAGATTATAGGACAGAAAATATCATGTTGCCTCTATATTAATCCGTGGCATGGCCTTATCTGGAATACTGTGTGCAAATATGGTGACCCCATAAAAAAAAAGATATATTGGAATTGTAAAAGGTTCAGAAAAGGGCAGCAAAAGTCATTGGGGTATGGAATGGCTTCTGTATGAGGAGAGACTAATAAGACAGGGAATTTTCAGCTTGGAAAAGAGGTGGCTAAGGGAGGATATACTTGAGGTCTATAAAACCATGAGTGGTGTAGAGAAAGTAGATCCTGTTTACTACGTCTCCTAGCACAAGAACTAGGGGTCACCAAATGAAATGAATGGGCAGCAGGTTGAAAACAAACCAACCGAAGTATTTCTTCCCAAAACACACAGTCAGCCTGTGGAACTTCTTGCCAGAGGATGTTGTGAAGACCAAGACTTTTCCAGAGTTCAAAAAGAACTAGATAAGTTCATGGAGGATGGGTCCATCAATAGCTGTTAGCCAGGATGGGCAGGGAGGGTTTCCCTAAACTCTGTTTGCCAGAAGCTTGGAATGAGCAACAGGGGAGGGATCTGGGGCCCTGGCACTGGCCACTGTTGGAGGACAGGATACTGGGCTAATGGCCTTTTGGTCCGACCCAGTAGGGCCATTCTTATCTTTTTACCCCCTGTACCAGGGGTGGGCAAACTTTTTGGCCCGAGGGCCACATTGAGGATGAAAACTAGTATGGAGGTCCGGGTCTGGGAAGGCTGTGACCCCGCAAACAACCCAGCCACGCCCCCTATCTGACCCCCTCCCACTTCCCAGCCCCTGACTACCCCCTTAGAATCCCATTCAACCCCCCTGTCTCCCCGATTGCCCCTTCCCGACGCCCCCCACCCTAACCACCCCCCAGCACTCCACCCCCTATGTAATCCCCTCTGCTCCTTGTCCCTTGACTGTCCCCTCCAGAGACCCCCACAAACTAATTGCCCAGCAGGACCCTACCCCCTTCTCAACTCCCCATGATCCCTGTCTGCCCCACCTCTATCCATGCTGCTGCCTCCTGACAGACCCCCAACCCCGGAACTCCCATGCCCTCTGCACCCCCCACCCCATCCCCTTCCCCGATCGCTCCCTGCCCAGAACCTCCATCCCATCCAACAGTCCCCTCTCCCCCGACAGTCCCTGTCCCTTAACCAACCCCTCCCCCTGCTGTGCCCCCCCTACCACACTGATGGCCCTGCCGGCGTTGCACATGTTGCACAGCTCTCCCGGAGGAGTGGGCAGCCCTGCACGTCACGCTGAATTGCAGGAGACCAGGGAAGAGGCTGGGAGCTACTAGCTTCTTCCTCCAGCCCAAAGCGCAATTTTGTAGAAACGCCACCCCACCTGCCTAACGCTCTGGGAGGAATTTTGGATGTTGCGGGGTATGGGCTGAAGGCTCTGATAGGGAGTTTGGGGATGGGAGGAGGTGCCAGATCTGTGAGGTAGTTGGGAGATGGGAGGGGACATAGAGGGAGGCAGTGAGGACTCTGGCAGGTGTTTGGGGGAGGGGTGGTAAAGGGGCCTGCAGGTTCTGGGATGGGTTTCAGGTGGTGGAAGCAGTGTGGGGAAAGGGTGGGGATCCCCTTACAGAAGTGCGACCTCTGACGGTCATGGATGTCCGGAGAAGGCAGCTGGTCCCACGGTGTAACAGTCAGGACTCTGAATCTTTTGTCTTGGGCTGAACTAATGCCCTGGAGTTCAAAGTGCTCAACTTCCCGGTCACCAGTAATGCAAGAGCAACTCTCTTCCCCGCTCAGGGTGGCCGCAGTGGGTTGGGGCTCTAGGACTTGCCACTCTGGCGGGTGATGCCGGCAGTCCTGTGGTCTGACCTGCTGGTCGGGATTCTCGCTGCTTCACCTGATGCCCACAAGCTTGGCCCTTGTGCTTTCTCCCACACGTCTCTTCCCACGTGGCACTTGAAGACAGGAGAGCCAGGGCCAGGCTTCATAGTCAGGGCTAGACAGGAGGGAGGAAGAGTCCCAGGCTGGAGCCCAGCTCACCTCTCCTCCTCTGGGCACCTGGAGCAGAGGGGGTTGGTTGTACAGCTCCAAGGGCAGGTCAAGAAGACAGGTGGACCAGACCTATGCATGGCCAGCGGACATCCCTAAAGACACCCAGCCAGCCAGCTCCCTGGCATGCAAAACACCTACTGAAGGCCTCCCACAGTCCAGCGTGCAGGTCAACTGCTGACACTGTGTGCCCAACATCAGAAGACTGGAGGAAAACAGGATCAGTCCCTCTGACCATCCCCACTCAAGCTTCTCGTTTTTGCCGGGAAGCAGGAGATTTTACTCCAAGAGGCTTTTCCCCAACACAAAGGAAAAACTGCACAAGCACAACCAAGAAAGGACTCGACCCCCCAGTCTCCTGATGAGAAGTCAGACACCTTATCCATTAGGCCACGTGGTTGTGAGGGGTTTAGTGAGACCTCCCCTCCCTGGGGACTGTCACCTGACATGTGATGACCTCGGAGCCCAGTTTCCCCACCCATTTGGGACTCCAGAACCCTGCCTCGTGAAGCCAGGCACGCTAGCCTGCTGCGACACAGACCCAGGGCTGGTTCATGCCCCCAAAGCTGCAGACTTAGTGGAAAACAACTTCACAGCTAAGCTGTCCCCAGACACCCAGTTCCCAATTGGATCCAAACCCCAAATAAATCCACTTTACTCAGTATAAAGCTTATACAGGGTAAACTCAAACTGTCCGCCCTTAATAACACTGATTGAGAGATATGGACAGCTGTTTGCTCTCTGGCTTACTTAATAAACTTACTCTGGCTTAATTAATTATAAAAAGTAGGATTTCAGTGGTTTCAGTTAATAACAGACAGAAAAAAGTAAGTGACCAAGCAAAATAAAGCAAAACCCCACAAGTCTAAGCCTAATATTTAAAGAAACTGATTAAAGGTAAAATCTCCCCTTAGAGATGTTCCAATGAGTTTTTTTTTTTTAGACTAGACTCCTTCCTAATCTGGGCCCGATCCTTTCCCCTGATCCAGTCCTTGTTAGTTCCAGCAGCCATCTTAGGTGGAAAGCAGGGGTGTTCTCATGACTGGCAGCCTCTTTTCTTCTCCTCCACCCCCTTTGATAGCTTTGGCACAAGGCAGGAATCTTTTCTCTCTCTGGATCCCCACCCCGCCCCTTCTACATGGAAGTACCAGGTGACAAGGTCATGTGTCACTGTAAGATCTCATTCTTCATTACCCACGGGCTGGCCCACAGGTACATGGGAATGCTGGCAGGTAAATAAACCATCCACAGGGTGTAAATTAAATCAAATTCACTTTTCAAGCTTAGCCAGCATTTGCTGTAAGACTGACAAAAGAAAAAGCAAGACAACTTTCAGTTTTCCAAAAGAATTCAGATTATCACACAATTAGTATCTTACTATTTAACCAATAACTTCACCTATAATTTCATTTTCACTGGTAACAACATATACAAAGATCACAAATTCTTGTCAGAGATGTTAGGTTTTTTTATCCCCATTGCCAACAACTGAACCTGGGCTCAAGTTGTGGTTTGTCCCAACGTAGGTCCAAACCACTTCTGAGAGTTCATCTCTCTCAGGATCTTCTGCCATGTGTGTTGGTGGAAGGGGTCTCCTATATGGGAATGTTTGAATCATGAGGAAAAATACCTCTCTTTTCACACTTTGTAATCTTTCCGAGTAGGAGGAGATAGAGGAGAAGTGATGTAAATGTTTAAAAACACAAGATCAATCTGTCTGGTCTACAATAAAGAAATTTATCAGTAAAAGTATATTGCTCAGGGGTGCTAAAAATCCACACCACTGAGCAACATAGTTACACAGCCCTAATCCCCTGTGTAGATAGTGCTACGTTGGCAGGAGAGCTTCTCCTTCCAACATAGCCACTGCTGCTTCCGAAAGCTGAACTAATAAAGTCCAATGGGACAGATCTCTCCAACTGGCTTAGAGTGTCTGTAATACCAGTGTTACACCAGCGCAGCTACACTGGTGAAGCTGTGCCAACATCAACTTCATTGTGTAGCCAAAGTGTCAGACACAAAACCATGGAATAAGGACTCAACATGTGTGTATCCTGGAGTCTGAAACTGAAGCCTGACACATTCATTGCCTCATTGGTTACCATCATTTCTACAGCCTGAAAGTTCCTGTTACCCAGTCAGGCAGTGGGTTGGGGATCTAGAGGGAAGGAATGTCCTATGAGGCACTCTCTCTTTGGATACAAAGGGTGAAGGATGATTGTTCTCAGTCTAACCCTGGTATCTTTGGGAACTGTAACCAGTGACACTGTACAAACAATTTTCCTTGGGTCATTGGTCACCCTAGCTTCTTTTACTAGGGTGGAAAGCAAGAACAGTGTGTACTCTTCCAACCCCAATTCTTTCCAAATCTTTGGCCTTGGCTAGGGTAGATTTACACTTCTCTGAAGTAGAATCCTTTACAAAACCACTGAAAGGCTTAACAGTGTTAGTGAGGAATGGTTTCCCGAAACATGACAAGCTTTCAGAATCTGTTAGTTACCAGAGCTGGGGAGACTGTTCAAAAATAGCTATTTTTCTTCAGCTATTAAATTTCCAAAACTATTTTCATTTTAAACAAAATTTTAACTCCCACCCAGGATAAATTCAACAAAAAACCCACTTTTGTTTCTCCAATATCAGTATCACGAAGGGCAGCATCTCCCATAATATAGGATTAGTGAGGAGAGATCTTCTGTAGGGCCTGGGTTACATGTGCTTTGGGAACCAAATACCTGGGCTGTTTGCCTAGTTCAAAATCACTTAGTGGGGAATTCTCTCTCCAGGTGATCTGAGACAATATGGACTTAAACAATTTAACAGCACTGTGATCATATGCACTTCCCCAAGTTAGTTGAGGTTCTGCTGCTGTTCACCATTTCCAAGTGGAGATTTTTAATCACTGCTGTTTCTTGCTAGCATGTCCAGTAAATTGGAGAGTTCTCCCCTGTTGACAGGAATGCACTTGAACTTTCTCCATGTCATCATGGAGGGATGGGGGAAAAGCAAAGCTGAAGTGAGAAATCATGAGTTTAGCAAATGGTGATTCATCTTCAATTCTCCAGTAACTCTGAGCTATATCCTATCAAACTGAACTAGTATCCAATTGGGTGACTGAACAGCCTTCAGGAAAGATAGAAACCCACATCACAGAGAACTAGAATACATGACAATCAAAGTGTCAAGTGAAATCCTAGAGCAGGTTACATCTGATTATTCAGAGTCGGGAGAAAAGATTCTCCCATCACATTCTCCTCAGATCCATTCAAACATGCTTCACTCAGCACTGTCTCCATACTCAGTTATGTTATTTACAACATTTTAGTTTCCTAGCAACCAAATAATGGGGGACAAAACAGTCACCTTGCCAGAAGAGGTTTTACCAATAGATGGAATGTGGGATTGAAACTCCAAATGATCTCAGTGTGTGTGGGATCTATTTGGATTCCCCTTCCAGGTCTTTGACACTTTCATCTTCAGTCATATTGACTCTGATATAGGATTAAAGAAGCCAAAGCATCATCTCTGAGCAAAGACAGATGAGAACTCTTCCTCAATGACACTTCCAGAAGTGGATGGATAGAATGTGATCAAGATAAACTCTGCATGGCTCAGACACAAGGAAACATTTCTGCAGTGATGGGGAAGGAGGGGTGACTCAGAGATTCCCATCTCCTTCCAGTGTCACAGAGGCTGAAATTACATTTTTTTCCTGCTCCTCTTCATTTAAATATATTTTGAAAAGTTCCCAATATAACTGCTCTTCAGCACCACCCAGAACAATACAAGAACTGGCAATGATACCATCTGTATCATTGGTGACACGAACAAGAACTTTGCAATAGGAGGAATGGTAGAAACATGATGCTCCCTGGATCCTGGTAGGAAGGGCACTCAAATTACTCATGGGACAGTGGAGTTGATAGAAAAGACAAGTGGGTTCACCTCAAAAGAGGGCAAATGGGAAAAGGCAATAACAGGCCACTGATCTGGAGAAGCTGAGGGAAAATGGTGTGCCAAGAGTTCAAACAGTTTTAAAAGTTACTATGTGGGAATCACCAGAAGTATTAAAGAAAAAAAGTACTGATAGCCCTATAAGTTTGTAAGGTGTTGATCTCCCTTGCAGAGTCTCGGATGGTTAACATGGGCTGAGTGCAGAGAGAAGGTTTTCCCACACTCACTGCATTCATAGGGCCTCTCCCCCACGTGGATTCTCTGATATTCAGAAAGGGCTGAGTTGCAATTGAAGGTTTCCCCACAATAGGGTGACCAGACAGCAAATGTGAAAAATCGGGATGGGGGTTAAAGGAGTCTATATAAGAAAAAGACACAAAAATTGGGACTGTCCGTATAAAGTCAGGACATCTGGTCTCTCTTCCCCACACTCACTGCATTTAGGGCAGCGGTTCTCAAACTGGGGGGGTTGCAACCCCCAAGGGGGTTGTGGGCCCATTTCCAGGGGGTCACGAGCTCCCTGTGCGAATAGAACGCGTCTGCTTTTGGTGGCATTTTGGCAAAAAGATGCCAAAGTGAATGTTTCTGGTTTTGGCAGGTTTTCAGCAGACGCTCTGAAGCGCGCAGCACATTCGCCGAAATGCAGCCGAAAGCGTTTGATTCTGCAGCATTTTGGTGGACACACATGGGTCACAGCGGCCCGTGGGGAACAGAAAAAGGGCCGCCACACCAGAGAGTTTGAGAACCGCCGATTTAGGGCCTCTTGCCGCTGTGGGTTCTCTGATGACTAATAACGTGCGAGCTGCGCCTGAAGGTTTTCCCACACTCACTGCATTTAAAGGGCTTCTCCCCTGTGTGGATTGTCTGATGCCTAATAAGGTGCGAGGTGCGATTGAAGGTTTTCCCACACTCACTGCATTCATAGGGCCTCTCCCCTGTGTGGATTCTCTGATGGTGAAAAAGGCCTGATCTCTGAGCAAAATTTTTCCCACATTTACTGCATTCATAGCGCCTCTCACCAGTGTGGATTCTCTGATGTTCAGAAAGGCCTGATCTCTTATGAAAGCATTTTCCACACTCACTGCATTCATAGGGCCTCTCCCCTCTGTGCATTTTCTGATGCTCAGTAAAGCTTGAGTGATGAATGAACTTTTTCCCACACTCAATGCATTCATAGCGCCTCTCTCCTGTGTGGATCCTCTGATGCCGATAAAGGCCTGACATGAAAATGAAGGTTTTCCCACACTCAGTGCAAGTAATTTTTCTTTTCCCCCGCAGGGTTTCCTGCTGTGTTGTGGTTTCCTTGAGGTCCTTCGAAGTTATTCGATGCGAAATACATTTACCCACTTTCTCCCCTGGCTGGTTTCCTGGCTCTCTTTCTGGTCTGTCCTGAATCTCACAGGATTTTCCCTGCTTGTGACTCCTGGATGCATTCCTTTCCGATCTTTGTGATAATGTTCTGTGTTTATCCACTTGCTTGATGTTTTCCTGCTGAGAATTCTGCTCCTCTTTCTCAAGTACCATTGCATCACCTGCTGTGACAGAGACAGAAACCTCAAACAGGGCTGGAAAGGGGAAGGCCAAATCAAAGTAAGCGCTGGAGAGAGGTCAAATACAGATCAAGAAGCCAAACTCCCCCAAACTCTTCTCCCACACAGGAGAGAGGAGGGGATCAATGCGGCCTTCACATCCCATCCAAATTCAGAGGGGGAATGGAGGAAGCTATGGCCTGGTGTCTGCTAGAATCTACAGGAACCCAGGAGCTACAGTTACCCTGAGGATATGACCTCTGGTAGCGACAATAATGAACTGAGAGACCTCCCAAGGGCTCTGTAGGGCATTCCAGATGTTTCCTTCAGGCACTTACAGATTCTGAGTTGGTTTAATGTTTCCTCACCTGTGCAGGGAGCTCTCAGCAGCTCTTTTGCCTCTGAACCCTGGAGGTCTGAGGCCCATGACTCTTCCCCTTGTTCCAGCTGGGAGATCACATCAGGTTTGGAAACTGGAAACCCTGCTCAGATGACAGAAAACAAAGGAGTTCAGCGGATTTCATAAGACTTGGGCATAAAAAACCATTCTAAGAATTTAAGTTCAGTACTTTGTGTGACCTGGTGTGCCTGGGGCAGTCCTCACTGGAAATGCCAAGATCAGGGCAGGCTGGAAAAGGGAGAGCAGATGCTCCACACACTAGTGGTTAACACTGAAGTAAAACTCACTGACCAGTCACCAACTGGGCTTCTGAAGCTGAAATAAGAAATCTCACAGCCCCCTTTATTGCATTCCAGTTCTCAGACTCCCAGTCAGCACCTAGGTCCAGTACAGGGAGAGGTTCTTTAAAAACTCTCTGCACATAGACAAAATGTTCTTCTGACCCCAAGGGGTCAGCCACATCACCACATCAAGATAGGTCTGGATCTTACCCAAAATACCATGCTGCCAGCCAATCCTTTAGCACAGCGGTTCTCAACCTTGTGAGAACCGCGACCCTTTTTTCAGTAGCGGCTTCTCGGCACGACCATTGTGTGTCCGCCAAAAAGCCGCCGAATTGATTATTTCCGCATTCCGCGGTTTTCAATGGACATTCCGATCGCTCCCGACTCTCTGCCGAAGTGATTGCTTCCACTTTCGCAAGCGCTTCGGCAGAGAATCGGGAGAGTGGGTATGTCCGCCGAAAAGCCGCCGAATTCGGAAACCCCTCGCGACCCCTCGGGAAGCGCTCGGCGACCCCCAAAGGGGTCGCGACCCACAGGTGGAGAATCGCTGCTTTAGCAGCTAAACTAAAGGTTTATTATAACAGAAAGAAAGAAAGACAGAAAGAAAAAGTTGTGCAATGGGAAAGCAGTCAGATACGTTCAGAAATCGATGTATGTGGTTCTTAACAGAATTGTTGAGTTGCTGGCCTGAAAGTCCATCGGGAACACATCCCCATCATTCAGTCCTTTGTTCAAGGCCTCAATTTCTAGAGAAGTTGCTACAGAGGTAGGGAGATGGATTGAAGAGAAAATCCAGATGATGCACCTGATCGTTATACTCCTTTTGTCATGTGACTTGTACTTCCTGTGTCCCAAACAGAAACTTCACAGCACATGACATGGAAAAGTCTTGGAGTTCTCAAGACACAGGCATAACCCTGCATGTCTTGTTCACTGAATAGGTGTATCCCCTTGGTCCTTTCCATGGGCTCATTGTACAGCTGATGACCCTGTATAGGCCATTGAATAGCTAGGCTGCACTGACGCCAATATGTCTGGGTGGGTCACAGAGAGACACTGCACAAGTCTGGAAATACAGATATACCCTACATATCGAACTCACGATACAAAGATGAAACAAAATGATCAGACTTGAAAAATGTTCATTCTTCTACAAAATTATGATCAATTTTGTACATAGTATATGTGAGGGCTGAATTCCAACTCTCGTCATTTCAAGTGCAGAAAGTGGGGGCCCGCACGGATTCTAAAAATTCATACGTGTCATTCTAGACTTGTATTAAACCCCCAAGGTTACAGATTTTCTCTGACCTTGGCTTGGTAAATGCTGCCACCACCCAAATGCAAAGAAAACCCCTTGGACTCAGGAAGGAGCACTTGAGAATTTCTCCTTCTGGGGCACCCTCACGCCCTTTCACCTCCCCTCTGAGAAAGAAAACAAAGGAAATTAGCTCTTGCTACCAGATATTCAAACAACCTGCACAAACCTCTTAGGACACCAAAAATCCAATCCTGTTCTTAAAGCATATTTTATTAAAATAAAAAAGGAAAACAATACATTTGGAACTTAGGCTTTCTGCTAGATAGAAACAATTAATTTTTGTAAGCACCCAAAATAGCTTTCTTGGGGGTTCAGCTTAAAGGTTACAAGAAAACAAGAGCATCTGGGATAGC
The DNA here is from genome assembly GCA_032164245.1 of Sternotherus odoratus. Taxonomy (NCBI): domain Eukaryota; kingdom Metazoa; phylum Chordata; order Testudines; family Kinosternidae; genus Sternotherus; species Sternotherus odoratus. The sequence continues at coordinate 14,344,267 of JAVMKO010000019.1, read as the reverse complement.
AGAGAAGAGATCCAAAGCCAAAATAAAAAATAAACCGGATTGTGTCTCTCTAAACATTCCCTATCCAAACAATTTCTTCTAAGTATGGAGGATGAATTTTCATACCTGCTTCAAGCCATACACAGCGTTGCTACTCCGTGTTTCCTTCCCCAGAGAACAACAGACAACTGGAAAGTTTCTTTCCCATTTAAAAGGGCTCAAGCCATTCCATTGGCTCTTTTGGTCACGTGCCAACTACTTTTCCTTTACCTGTGGGCTTCTTAACTCTTTACAGACAAAGCAAGCAGAGAGAAGACACCAACAGGGAGTTTACAGCTAACTGGCTGGCTGGGTGTTTTCAAAAGGAAACGCCCTCCCCTCTCCTTCACTTCTCACAGTACGGCTTGTGAGATTTCATTTGAAAAGACGTAATTTACTGACTATTATCTTCCTGTTCAAATGGGAAGCGACACTGGATGTAAAGTGATGAGATTTTACTGTCACTGGAAAAGTTGTAACCCCAGCCCTAAATTCCTCAGCAAACAGCTGGTCAAAGAGCCATTCTCCAGCAGGGGAAAGTGTGAAGGAGACATTTATATTCCATCACAGGGATCACTTGAAGCTCATATCTACAACAGACAGCCTGTCACTAGGACTCAGCTGAGAACCCCACATCCTCACCCCCACCCTGAGCATCAAATGGGGGCTCCCCCCATTCCCATCAACATCCCTCGCACCAAATGGGAGCTGCCCCAGGTAAGCACTCCACACCCCAACGACTTGTCCCAGCCCTGAGCCCCCCTCCTGCATCCTAACACCTGGCCAAACCCTGCACCCCAACCCCCAGCCTGCTCCTGCACTCTAATTCCCTCCCAGGCCCTGCACTCCCAGCCCTGACTCCTGCACCCCCTCCCACACCCCTCGCTATTACTCCTTCACCCCTGCCCCCCCACACCTCCAGCCCAGACTCCTGCACCCCCTCCCACACCCCTCGCTATTACTCCTTCACCCCTGCCCCCACACACCCCCAGCCCAGACTCCTGCACTCTCATGCCCCCAGCTTCTTCCGACTATTGACCTCATGCCTCCAACCCCGACTCCTGACCCCCAACCTTCACACCTGTACCGCCTGACTCCTGACCCCCCCAAACCTCCAGCCCTTACTCCTTCACCCCTCACACACACACCCCAGTTCCCTGCCCTCCCCGACTCCTGCAACCACCCATAACCCCTTCCCCCACACACCCAAAGCCCCCTCTGACTCCAGCACCCCCTCACACTCCAAACCCTGCACCCCATACAGCCCCCTGACCATCCTGACTCCTGCCCCTTCACATCCCCCTGCATCCCTCGCATGAAACAAGAGCTGCCCCAGGTAAGTGCTCTGCACCTCAACCCCCTGCCCCAGCCCTGAGCCCCTCCCACACCCTGATTCCTGGCTAGACCCTGCACCCCAATGTTTTTATACCTGTTTTTAAAGGGCTCTTATCCAAGGCACTTCACAATAGTGAACTAACAGAACAAACAATACTTGGAAGGATCATTAAGTGATCTCCAGAGACTCTCAGCGATTTTCAACTAGTCTGTGGAAAAATTAGTTTGACTACAAAACAGTCAAGGTCCCTCGCTTTGTTTCATTTATTTCCTATTACTTACAGGAGGAAGATGGAGAAAGAAAAGAATGAAAAACGGGGGAATAAGAGAGAATGTTCTTTTCCTTGGATGGATCCCAAGGAGGGGCCCCAAAAATGAAGCTGAGCACAGGGTGCCACTAACCCTAAATCCACCATTGAGCTTCCTTCTCTGGATACCCCCAGCCAGCATTCAGGGATGCACGGAGTGTCTGTGATAAGTAACCTTGGACCAGGAGCTCTGACTCCAGCCGCCTGCTTGGTACAGCCCAGCACATTCTGGTCTGGGGGGAGTAGGCTCAGTGTTGGAGAGAAGGTCGGGGGAGGAAGCGTCTGTCGGTTATGCTGCACCTAACCCACGGTTTTACTACAGCACACAGGAGAGATTTCACACTGTGCGACACTGCTCCTGTGCTCTGCTCCCAAAGTGTTCTGTAGGAGGGGAAGGTCTCCGGTAGTGTGTGTTGTGACAGACCGCTCTCTCACCCCTCTCAGGAACACAGGCAGGAAACCCTTTTTTGCTCCAACAGTGCCCTTTAATTTACAGTGCAGGACCCCACCACCAATATATACAGGTTAAACAGTTCATTAATAAACAGCTCATTAATACCCACTCAGCTCTTGATAGCTCATTAATACCCAGCTCTAGGGACCCCATGTAGTCCAGCTAACAGTTAACCCAGCTCTAGGGACCCCATGTAGTCCAGCTAACAGTTAACCCAGCTCTAGGGACCCCATGTAGTCCAGCTAACAGTTAACCCAGCTCTAGGGACCCCATGTAGTCCAGCTAACAGTTAACCCAGCTCTAGGGACTCTAGATAGTCCAGCTAACAGTGATACAAACACACTCACTCAGCTCTGAATAGCTCCTGCCACCACCACCCTGGGCTTCCTTCCTGGCAGCCTTTTATCCCCCAGAGGAGGCTGCCAGGTGCAACCCATCCAGGTTGATTAGGCTGCAAGCCAGGTGGCTAATTAGGCTTGCTGCACCGGGGGTTTGCAGAGGGCTTTTCTCCCTCTTAAAGGGGCGGCAGGCTGGGTCAAGCCCACCCTGCCACAGTGTGTAACTGCCACATTGGGGTGACGCTGAAACAGGACAGAGTAGAGATGGTATTGTGGGGCTGGAGTAAACCTTCTCTCTTCATTTCACTTTCCAGGAACCGAGGGGACAGTGACCCTTACCCAGCGAGGTCACATTCTCATAGTTCTCCAGCATGACGTCTCTGTAGAGGAGTCTCTGAGCGGGGTCCAGCAGAGCCCACTCTTCCCTGGTGAAATACACAGCCACCTCCTCGAAGGTCACCGGCCCCTGAGAGAGCAAGAGTCCCACACTCAGGACCTGCTCCCCACTCACAGCCCCACTATTCATGGGGGAGAGGAGCCAATCAAAGGGAAGCTCTGGGTGGATCCCAGTCAACAGCGTCCCACCCCCCACCCTGCTCAGAGTATCCAGGAAACACCAGGGCGAGGGGACAAAGAGAGACCCCTTGTCTCTCCCAAAAGACCCATCACACCCCTACTAGCCACAGACTGATACAGGAGATGGATCCAGGGAGAGCTCCTTGGTAGGAAGCCCAACACCCTCCTCATTGTGAGGAGCTGGATAGGAAGGGAGGGGAATCGCCCCTAAGCCTGACTGGTGGGTGCCCCCTTCACATTTCACAGCAGCTGCTGGATAGTCAGATCGGGCTCCAGCACTGGGAGTCTGGTCAGTTTTCCCAGCCCCGTGTAGCTGGGTTACTTTCTGTTTAGCAAATTAGAGCATTTCCACCTCCAAACCTCATGGGTCTGTTCCTAAAATTTAGGCCACTTATTAACCAATTCCCAGCAGGTTTGCTGCACCCTGTCCTCCACCCTGGGCATTTTCTACCCCGGTCCAACCTCCAAACCAGACTGTGCAAAACCTTCCCACCTCCGGCGTATTTTCTGTCCCCCTCCCTCCTGCAGGAACCCGCCAGCAACACCCCCAATAATCCCCACCTGAACTGGCTCCTCTGCAGCCATTTCTCTCCCCTGTCCCATGGGAGGACGGGATGAGCTGGAGCAAAACATGGACGTCATTCTGCAGCCTGCGAGGGTGAGAAGGTCAGTTGTGGAGGTTTCAGAACTGGCTGTAATTTCACATCATGATTCCCCCAGACTCTTTCCCTGCAGACAGACACCCTAGAGCAGTGATGGCAAACCTTTTTGAGCCCAAGTGCCCAAACTGCAAACCAAAACGACTTTTTTTTTTCAAAGTGCCAACACCCCCGCTCGACTCGGGACCCCCCCCCCCGGCCTCAGCAGCGCGGCTCACCCCCCCCCCCCCGGCCTCAGCAGCGCGGCTCACCCCCCTCCGGCCTCAGCAGCGCGGCTCGCCCCCCCCGGCCTTGCCTCCCCCCCCTTGCCTTGCCTTGCCTCCCCCCCCTTGCCTTGCCTTGCCTCCCACCCCCTTGCCTTGCCTTCCCTCCCTTTGCCTCCCCTCCCCTCCCCCCCTTGCCTTGCCTTGCCTCCCCCCCCTTGCCTTGCCTCCCCCCCTTGCCTTGCCTCCCCCCCTTGCCTTGCCTCCCCCCCTCCCCTTGCCTTGCCTTCCCTCCCCTTGCCTTGCCTTGCCTCCCCCCCCCTTGCCTTGCCTTACCTCCCCCCCTTGCCTTGCCTTGCCTCCCCCCCCCTTGCCTTGCCTTGCCTCCCCCCCCTTGCCTTGCCTTGCCTCCCCCCCTTGCCTTGCCTTGCCTCCCCTCCCCTTGCCTTGCCTTGCCTCCCCTCCCCTTGCCTTGCCTTGCCTCCCCCCTTGCCTTGCCTTGCCTCCCCCCCTTGCCTTGCCTTGCCTCCCCCCCTTGCCTTGCCTTGCCTCCCCTTGCCTTGCCTTCCCCCCCTTGCCTTGCCTTCCCTCCCCTTGCCTTGCCTTCCCTCCCCTTGCCTCCCCCCCCTTGCCTTGCCTTCCCCCCCTGCCTTGCCTCGCCTCCCCCCCCCTTGCCTTGCCTCGCCTCCCCCCCCCTTGCCTTGCCTCGCCTCGCGCCGCGCCGCGCGCCTCGCCTCGCCTCGCGCCGCGCCTCGCCTCGCCTCGCCCGGCGCCGCCTCCGCTCTCCTTCTTGCCTTGCCTCGCCTCCTGCCTCGGCCCCGCCTCCGCTCTCCTTCCCGGGCTCCGGCCGTCCTTTCACTTCCTCCTCCACCACCCGCTCGCCTCTTACTGACCCCGCCCCTCTGCTCCGGCGTTTTGACGGCGTGCCCACAGAGACGGCTCGGCGTGCCGGCAGCGGCACGCATGCCACGGGTTCGCCATCACTGCCCTAGAGTCTGCTACGCTGAGAAAATGCTTCATTGCAGTGTAGACCTGGCCCCTCCTGCCAGGCAAAGCCCAGATAGACATTTTGAACCTCCCTTCTCCCTCCCCCATCCTGTAACAGAGTCTGAACACAAGGCTAGAAAAAAGAAGAACCAAAGGAGTCACTGTGGAGGATTCCCTCGGACACTGACCCACGGCAGCCACACCCCAGCAGGAGGGATATGGAGTCAGGAACTGGCTTGTCCTCTCTCTCAGCCTCATCTTGTCCACCGGAAAGTGATTCTACCCGGGGTGCAGTAATACATCTGTCTGGGCAGATAGATCTGAAAATCTCTCTCGAAACTCTTCTCTCCCACAGCCCCTTTCAGTCTCTCTTTCTACTTCTATCTCCTTCTCCCTGTTTCCTCTCCTTGCCCGTCTGGTAGGAAGGTCCCATTCCTGGGTGGTTTCCTCCCCCAAGGCTGGATTTGCTCATGGGATGAAAAATGAGGGGGTGGGGTCAGTTTGTGGAGAGTCATTTTAAGGCCAGACCCACTGTCCATCTGGAGTCACTCCTTGTCTTTCCATGCAGTGACTCTGGATTAACAATGATCTCAAAGAAACCAGATTAGAGAAAGAACGAGTCCAGTATGCTGTGCAAGAAACCACTGTGTGGCAGTGCAAACCCCCTTCCCACTTCCCTCAACACCCCAGAGCTAGGACAAGGAACTGGGGCATGATTTTTCCTGAAGGAACCAGATATTCCTGCAGTTTTCAAAAGAGGAGAAAAGCAAAATCTGTGATTTCACCTCACCGTGTTTGATAAATGGACAGAAAGTTCTCACGGTGACTGGGCGTGGCTGGGGAATGCCGGGCAGTGCTTGGAGCCAGGATTGTGGTATAAGCTGATCAGGGAGAAGATTGAAGGCAGGAGCAGCCCCCAGTACCCAGAGCTTGCCCCCCCACCCCCGCCCCCACCCCCCAGCCAGGGTCCCATCAGATATTCCCTGGGACCCAGGAACCAGAGTCCGTAGCCAGGGACCCCAGATACCGCTCAGAGCCCCACCGGACAGAGAACCCCAACTAGACCATTGCTGCCAACCTGGAAATCTCAAAGGATTTCCACCCCAAAGAGCCCCCACCAGCCAGGGACCCCCCAACTAGGAACTCAGACCAACAGTGCCTGCCTGGGACGCCCCCACTGCCTGCCTAGGACCCCCACCGGCCCTCGAGCAGGATCTGCCATGCTGGTTTCCTGGGACCCCCCTTCCGCCCAGCAGGACCCGTGATGCCTTACAGGGGGACCCTCACTCGACTTGCCTGGCATCCTCTGCCCTATCTCTGGAGCTCCTCCCCCACTCAGTGCACTGGGCATGGCAATGATCCTAGGCGCTAGCGTGGGAAGCCCCTGGCACAGCACCAGGCACCCTCTAGCCACTGCCGCAGCTGCCAGAGAAATGCCCCCCCCCCCATCCTGCAGCCAACAGGCCCCCAGCAATATCCATGTCCAGGACCCAGAGCCTTAGTGCCGGGCGTATCAGAACCACCCCTGAAACTCCAGAACCCACCAACCTGACCAGGGTACCCTCTACCCAGCCACCCAGAGCCTCCCCTACCCCAACGCCCCTTCAGCTCCCACCCCAATCTGCCCCCCTAGACATACCACCCCCCTCAGTGTCTGATAAGTGGATAGAAAGTTATCACCACCCCTGCTGGGCACTCCCACAGGCAGAGGGATCCCTGGGGGAGGCTTCTTTAACCAGTGAATGGAAGGCCTGGAGGGCCAAACTAGGGAAGACATTTCCATGCCCTGTCACTAGCAAATAATGCCCACAATGGATCCACTCCACAGGTGGCTACATCTTAGCACTGTGGGGAGCACCCCTCATGGAGACCATTTGTCATGGGGTTTGGGACACTTCTGGACCCACGCTGCACTCAGAGTGACCTCCTCATCCCGCGCCAGCTGGAGAAAAGAAAAGGGCCCAGCCAAGTCTCCTGTTACCAGCTGGGAACCACTGATCCCTGAACAGGGGGAGACCCCTGGCTTCGACGGGTATTAAATAGGTGGCTGGTCTCTTTCATCGGTAAACATTTTTAACACGATAAAGAAGGGAACAAATGATTCTCAAAGGAGAATGGAAAGATGATCACTGGGCAATTTAACCCCTCGGGGCAAAAGGTTCCCTTCAAGGAAGGAGAAGTTGCTGAGATTTAGAAACATGGAGAACAGAGCCAACCCAAGAGGATTTTTAACTGACACTTGATAATGACATAGAAAGAGGGAAATCCTGAGATTTGGGATCAATGTTCAGAAATGAAAGAGAAAGGGTGGAAATCTGACAGTTTTTGGATCCATTTTTACAAGTTATAGAGAGGGAAGTGGAAAATGAGAAGGATTTTCTATCAGTTATTGATGTGAGGTAAAATCTGAGTTTTTCACATCAATATTGTTAAACAACATTTGAAAGCATTTTATATCCATGTTCAAGAATCTTAGAAAAGGTGCAAATGTGAGATTTTCTTAGTATTTTATAATTAATTAGAGAGATGGGAAAATCTCAGGGCATAGTCAATTAGAAACAGACAACTTCAGAGAAGTGGGGATTTGAGATTTGTTGAGAAAACGTGTCACAAATGATGCAATTAGTAACATGAGAGAAACACACCAAGATGTGAGAGGATTTTCTATTGCTCTTAAATAACTAAAGGGGAAAGGGGTCTTTTCAACTGGATTTTATATGATTGTCTAAGACACAAACACAAAGTGATGGTTCCACCCACCATCCACCTGGGCAGCAGGGAGCCCTTTGAGGAACTGCTTTAGGAGGGAAGGGAGGGGGAGTTGGAGCTGGACGGGTCCCTGGATGAAGGGGCAGCAGTGGGGGATGAGCAGGTGATTGAACTGAAGGCTGGGAGTAAGTGTGGGGGTAGTTAAGGGTCAGCAAGTGGGATGGGAAACCGGGGTCTGGGCAGTCCCCGTGGGGGACACATGCTCCCCCCTGGCAGAGAACGGGCCTCTCATCCCATCCCCACACCAGGGGGATCCAACTACCCCCCCCCCCGTCCCACGGGGATATCCTGGCTGCACAGAGTGAGTTCAACCCCCGCCCCCCCACCACAATGTCCCCCCCTTCCTGACACCTCCCCCCACACCAAAGGGGACCCCTCCTCCAAAACCTCACCACGAGCTCAACTCCCACAGGGAACCCCCCTCACAACACCCCCTCCCCCTACAGGGGACCCCCCGACACCCCTCCCCCCACAGGGGACCCCCCCCGACACCCCTCCCCCCCCGGGAGGCTCCTCCCCGGTTCGCGGGGACGAGAGCCACTTTCCCGCCCGGTCCCAGCCCGGGTCTCTCACTCACCGGGGTCGGGCCGGGCGCGGAGGGGTTAATGACGGGCTCCCCCAGCACAGAGCGGGGAAGCAGCGGCTGAAGTAAAGTTAGGCGGGGCTCGAATGGAGCATGCGCAGTGACGGCGACTTAACCCTCCCCTAGGGGCCGAAGGAGGCGGCGGTGCCCCCGGGGCAGGCTGGGAGATGTAGTTCCTGACTCTCCCACCAGCGGAAGTGACGTTGGGAAGGGGGCGTGACGAGCCGGACTGCTCCCTGGCGGGGGCGGGGGCGGGGGCGGAGGATCGGTGCGGGGGGGAGCAGGGCCGGCGACAGAAATTTTGGGGCCCCCTAGTCTGATCATTTCCCCCCCCCCCCGCCCATTCTCCCCCCCGCCTGACCCGGGCCACCCAACCAAATCTCCTCCCCCCACCTAACCGCCTCCCCTCCCCGCCCGCCCGGCCTGGCCTCCTCCCCGCCGGTACCAGACATACCAGCCGGCGCTTCCCCCCGGCTGACAGCGGCTGGGGCAGTGCGAGCCTCCGAGCATCGCCACCGCCTGGGCGCTCGCCCTTCGCTGCGCTCTCGTGCCCGGCGGGGTCCTGCGGGAGCCGCGGCCTGAGAGCGAGAGCCCGGGAGTGGCGCGAGCCGCCCTTGCTTCTCTCCCCCCCCGGCCCCCGCGCGCCCTTCCCCCCCAGACCCCCGCGAGACCCTGCGGCTGGCGATGGAGACGCCGCCGCTGTGACCAGCCACAGGAGCGCGAGAGCCCGACCCAGGCCCGTCAACAAGGGGGGACGACTACGGGTACAGCTGTGTACCGGCCCCGGACTTAAGGGGGCCCCCCTTAAGTCCGGGGCCCGGTACAGCTCTACCCGTAGTACCCCCCTTGCATTATTCCTTTCTTTTGCATTTCCAATGGCATTTCTGTCAGTGGTTTCACTGTGTTTTGTATAAGGGGGTTTTCTACTGGATCCGCTATTTTAATTAACAGAAAAGAGAAAAGACACAGGCTCTCATGTCACAGCAATTACAGCCACGGCAGCCTCCTCACCAGTGCAAACGCATTTTCCTCAGCGCCAGGCTGCTGATTTGATTCTTTCCAAAGCTCCTCTGCAAAGCAGCCTTTTCCTTACCAAGCAATTACTTGGATTGCTGACACTGGTCTCTTCTGTTTCCAGGAAAGACATCGAAACCTCTGAGCAGAGGAGACAAAAGGCACCAGTGGGAGTTGAACCCAGGATCTCCTGTTTACTACACAGGCGCTTTAGCCAGCTTAGCCATGGTGCCTGCCTTTGGGAGACCTTTGCAACTGCTCCACTTGATGCTCCAATACAATACGTCCAATTTCAAAAGACTTTCCTGCAAGACCTGCCGACACTGAACTGCCTGACTCGCTGTGCGCAGAAAGCCACAGCTGAGGGGAGAAAGGGTTTCAGTGTCACTCTTTGCCTGCTACCAGCCATGACTGGATCATGGTTAGTTCATTGCACTGTGATCACAGCAACCTCGGCTCGACTCTGGGTGACAGTCGCCTTTTCATCAGCTCCAGACATGTCATTTGCCGCATTCCACGATATACCCACCAGGAGGTGCTCTCTGTCTTGAACAAGCATTTACAGGGTTGCCCAGGAAGGTCTTTTCTGTTTAGAAGTCAGAGATACCAAAAAGGGAGCCCAACCGATAAAGTCGGCTCCGCCAGGAAAAACTGGCTGGTCAAGCCAGGAGCTCCTGGTTCCTAGAAAGGCTCTTCAGCCAGCTCTTCTGACAGGTCACTCCCTAGAGGCCTTGCAAGACCCACTGCCGATGCTCATTGAGAAAGATGCCAAACCAGAGTTCTCCACGGCCTGCAGACTCGCACTATTAGGAGCTCTGGGCACGGAGAGGCCCCTGCTAGTGGAAAAAGGGTTTGGCAGTGAGACACTCTGGGCCTCAAAGCAGAACCCTGGACCCAGTAGAATCTTTTTTTTTCTTTTACTGGGGTATTTTCTTTCATCCCCATAGCGAGTGGCACTGGTGGTGATAACTGGAAACGTGTGTCTAAGGAAATTGCTTGTGTGACTTATGGGTAGCCAGTGCGGTAAAAGCAAAGTCCTCTCTCTTTGGCTGGTTTGGTGCCTTTGGAGTAAAGGAAACCCAGCCTTGGGTTAGAACTGCCCTGCTCGACGCAATGTGTCCTGAACTGATACTCTCAGAAGTGTCCAACAAAGGCAGCATCGTTACAGCTGCACAAAGCTCTTGGTCTCCCTCATGGCTCGTCAGGGAAGCTCGGCCATGCTGCCCAAGCCCAAGTCACGTCCTCAGCCTGGGCCACTCCGGCTGATGGAGCGCAGAGCCACGTGCCTCTCTTGAAGGCCCAGATCAAAAAGGAACGAGCTCACGCCTAGCAGAGGATGTCTCTGCTCCAGCAATCTCTGGGTTATGGGTTCATCAGGCTTTGCACGTATATCACCCGGTCTCCAGCATCCACAGTAGCACCTTGTGAGCTCCAGCATTGGAGGCAGCTGCACAGGGTGCTAGGCAGCAGCCTTCGCATCCACAGGTCTGTGTCCCTCTGGTACAGGAGGTCAGTGCATTTGGCTATTAACGGAAAGACCGATGGGTCAAGTTCTCCTGGGGATGGTAGTAATCCCTGGCTTCTCCAGATGTGCTGAGACCCTCAACAGTCCCCTTCGGCTTCCTCAGAACTGTCCCTCTTGGCCTCAGTGTTTTCAGCTGTGCTGGATACATCTCGGAAAAGCCAGTGAAGTTGCCCCATGGAAACATGCTGGCTTGAAACCCTTAAATCCATGGATTAAAACCATCCTCTGCTAGGCTGTGCTTGTTCCTTTTTGCTCTGGGCCTTTGAGGAAGGCAACAGCCTTCCTGGGAGCGGCCCGGCACCTCGGGCTGCCTGGGCTGAGGACAAGAGTTACCATTTGAAAGTAAGAGCCAGGCATCTCTCGTCTGTTTTCCCCTTGCTGCTGGGGCCAGGTGGGAAGGGAGCGAAATGTGGCCAACCCATGATTCTGCTCTTGGGTTAAGCTGAAGTGCACAGTGTGGCTGGTCAGAGACGGGCTTTTCCTGTGCAGCACCCACACTCCTCAGCCAGCAGGTGAACCCACAGTGTCCTAGAGGGAGTCTTCGGGGCAGCGAACTGGGGACTTCAGTGGCATCCCGGGGGAGCATAAACCACCCTCCTTTCAATTGACAGCTGAACTCACTGACCCACGATAGTACAGTGACACCTACCAGCAGCAGGGACACAGTGGAAGCGCGCTGGGCCCATAACACAGAGGTTGATTAATCAAAACCCTCTTCTGCTAGCACCGGGCCTCCCTCTTCCTACACTGGGCCTTCAGGTGAGGGGGCGGCTTGTACAGCACCGAGAGTCTAACCTGTGAGGCAGGAAGTGGCTGAAACCCGCAGCCTGCTGGGGAGCTCCCCGAAGTTATTAAGGGACAGAGACTCCTAAGTGCCCTTAGTGACAAGGGTTTGGGGTTCACCGAGGCCAGTAAGGGGGTCACTGTGTCTGCCGTATAACTCTGGGTGTCAGGTCACGGTGCAGCTTTGATCTAGAGCTCTGATCCCATCAACTGTCCAGCAGCCACAGCCTCACCCTGGGTCTGCCCCACCTGGTTACTCCTCACAGGCTGACCTGACCCCCTTCCAGCCCCAGATTCACCCCTAATCATCCCACTGCCACTCAGGGCCACAGACATGGAGGTGCTGGAGGAGGGAGCTGTGACTCTAGGGGGCTTGTCTTCACCAGTGAGCGCTGCCGGAGATCGATCTTCTGGCGATTGATTTATTGCGTCTCGCTAAGACGCGATAAATCGATCGCCCGGAGCTCCCCCGTCGACTCTGGAATTCCAGCTCGCCGGGAGGCGCAAGCTGGAGTCGACGGGGGAGCGCGCCGCCGACTGCCGCCGCCGCGGGGACGGCAGGTAAGTCGGCTGGAAATACGCAAACTTCAGCTACATGATTCACGTGGCTCAAGTTGCGTATCTGCTGTCAATCCTCCCCCCCCCCCCCCAGTGAAGACCAGCCCTAGGATGGGGTTCTTCTCTGAAGATGGCTGACAGGAAGGTGGCGCTCAGCTCATTCAGGGGCCTGCCCAGTTGCCTTGGTGACAGGCGATGCCGACATTTCTGTCAGGTGCATAAACAGGGAATTTGACTTCCAAGTGAATGTCAGAAATCTGCAATTATGGGAGAGAATTTCCACACTGCCTGCAGCTGTATTTCAGTGGCCTAATGACTGAGGCATTCACTTCCTACACCAGAAATTGTGGGTTCACGTCCCACCTGGGGTGAACAACTACTGTCTTCCTGTATATTGCAAGGGAGTGTAGGTCTTATTTTCACCAAGGAAGCTGGGGGATGTTGGAACACAAAGAACGGGATCTTGGGAACAATCCCCCAGAGATGTCACCTTCCACTGGACAAATACTTTATAGACCCACCAATAGGAACCATTAATCCTAGTGTAGGGGGGAGATGCTGAAAGTGATGACTGAATTGATGAAAGTAAAAATTCCAGTTAGCATGCCAAAGTGTCCAAGGAGATGGGGATCTCGAAGAACCCCACTGACGGATGAACGGGGAAGGTACATCTGTTACACTTGTGAAAGGCCAGGACATACTAGTGGAGAATGTCCACCGAGAAGGAGAGCAGAGTCCCAGGCACTCGAAATCAATGGGGCACCAGCTGCGAGTGGTCCATCTGCAGTAGAAGGCCAAGTAGTGGCAGAAGGATTCCTAGGCCTGACCTGGGTGGAAAATCACTCTGCACAGTGTTGAGAGGAACGTGGGCCATGCCCGCATATCTAGCCTTCAGTAACCGAGCATCTGGAGACTGTCAGCTGACCCTTGCTTCAGCAGGGCTGATAGTTGGAATCCAGGAGCAGAGATACAGGCTGGGGCAGGGGGGATTTCATTTTAATTCTTATCTTTGGCTGACTGTTCGGCCTTTTCTCCATAGGTCTGGGGTCAGATCCTCCCCGTCCCCTTCAGTGCAGTGGGGAAAACAGGCCCGTCTCTGGGCCAGGAAATACCCTCCCCCACTCATTAGAGGACTCACTCTGTGTTTACGGGGAACGTTAGCCTGACCCATAGTTGAGAATTAGAGCTGTTCTGGCCATTGTAGAACAAATTTCACAATTGTTGGCGTTTTCCTCAGGGTCCCAGCTCCTCGCGCAATGTGAGAATTTCAGCTTTAAAAAAAGTAAATTTCTAGCTCTCATAACTGAGGGAGACTCTTGACAATGTGATTGTCTGAGGCTCAAAACCCAGACGGGAAATCAACTCCCCCCTTTTGTTCAAAGTCTCATTCTGTGGGACTCTCTGGTCTGGTTTTTGGAGGGTAGAAGTGGCACATGCCATCCGCACACACCCCTAGCACCCCGATACAGCTCTTAAAGTGCCCGCTGCCCTAGCAGGGTCCTCAGTAAGTAACCAAGGCCTTTCTGCATTGAACAGCGCCCCCTTCTGGACTTGGATTAGTTAAAGGAAAGTTCAACAGACCCAAGGCAGGGGGGCAGGCTGCATGTGAGTAGCGCCTGTAATGGGGGCCTCCCCCAGAGAGGGAAGAACTGGGACCTTGGGTCTCAAACCCGGAGCTCCACAGGGCTCCCAGGTGCCTAGGAATTCTCCACAGAACTGCTCACTGCCCATGGCGTTAGGATTTGTGGTACAATAGCACCTGGGGCCCCTTGTGCCAGGCCCCACACAGACCCCCACTGAGCTCAGCACCCCCATGGTGCCAGAGGCTGCACAGACCCTGAGCAAGACCAAACGCCCCATTCTGCTGGCTGCAGTACAGCCTCCCATTGAGATCAGGGCCCCATGAGCCGTGTGCTGTATGCACAGCGAGACAATTTCTTCCCCAACGAATGAGATTCTCAATAGCCTGAGGAAGGATTCGTATCCTCACTGTACAGAGGGGAAAACTGAGGGACACAGTGGCTCAGAGACCTGTCTAAAGTCATACATACAGTCAGAGACAGAGCCAGGAACTGACCCAAGGTGTCCTGAGCCCCAGGCCAGTAGCTTCACCACAGACCATCCTGTCACTGCTCTGGGGTTACATTTCCAGACAGATGGCAGCTCTGTCAGCCGGGGGAGGGGGGGAGGGGAGCTGTAGAGAGGAGGGGGCATTATTAAGGGAGAGCAATACACAAGGATTTGGGGAGAGCTATAATTGAAAGGGAGTCATGCAGGGCTGGGCTGAGGCGAGCCCGGGATCTGAGCCCAGACATCAGTTCCTGTCCGGCTGAGTCTAGCAATCCAAGGGAGAATGTTCCTGCTTAGCACTGACTTGCTGCTGGGGCAGGTCCCGTGCCCCTCCCCCAAGTTGCCCCACCCTGGGGCAGGCCCTGCAAGTGAGGGATAGCAGGGGTGGCCAGGCCAATGGCTCTCTATCCCCACAGGCCTGGGTTCCCCCTGCCAGGCACCTTGTACTGCCAGTGGTACCTCTGCAGACTGGGCATCAACCCCCCCGCCACCCCCACCCTCGTGACAGCATTTCCCACCATTCTACACTGGCCAGCAGCAGGGCGACGGTGGGTGAACCAGGCCCCATGCGATGGCTGGGCAGGGATCAGGGACACAAGGCTCCCTGCCCCTCTTGCCAGGGAGTCTGACCATCAGCCCCTCCCTGGGCAAGGCGGGCTGGCCAGAGACAGTCCAGGAGATGCAAAGCAGGCTGCAGCATGGCTGGAAAGCAGCTACTGAGATGGGAAGAGCCCCATGAGAGGGCAGTGAGAGATTTGTGACCCTGACTTGTGTCAGCAACAGTGGGGTTTGGGGGGCTCTGGGAGCCAGGACTCCTGGGTTCTGAGGTACAGCTGAGCCCTCTGTCTCACCAGTCTGGGATCCTCTTACACTGTGATATTGTGACAAGCTGCAAAGTCCTCCATGCTTCACTCAACAACATCCACAGGCAGGGACCATGCCCAGCTATGTTCATGAAGGGTCCGGCCAGTCAATCGTGAACCCGCAATAGGCTACAGCCAAAATACCCCCAAGCTCCTCAGTCTAGGACCCCGGAGCTGTACCATCCTGCCCTGGTTAAAACCCAACCAGTATGAATTTATTAACCAGTTCACTTCTACAAAGGAAAGTGGACATGAACCAATTCTTGTTCCTGGGCTGAGTTTTCCCTTTGAATTTCACACAACACACAGGGTTTTAGGTAAAATATAAAACAGATTTATTAACTACAGAAGATAGATTTTAAGTGATAGTGTAAGCGGGCCCCTGACCGCCCTCTTCAAAATATCAGCCGGAGACTGCTCTGTGGCTTCACCAGTGTCTTTTTATTCTATATATACAGTGCACAAATCCCCACCACCTATATACCGCTTCTTCCCCAGTGCAAGTTTAAGCTCAGCCTTTCGTCTCTGGCTGGCCTCAGGGTTCACTAGCCCCTTCAGGCTTGCTGCCTCAGCTAGTTGTTACCCTGCTTCTTCCCTTTCTCTCACTCTTCCTTCTTACCTCCTTCCTTCCTACCTCTTTCTCCCAGCTCCACAACCCACACTGGCTTCCTTCCTAGCAGGGCTTATATACCTGTGGAGGCTGCCAGGTGGAGCCCATCAAGCCCTCTGCAGCGCGGAGCTACAGCCGGCTGGCTGATTAGCCTGCCTCAGCAGGCTGCTTGCAGAGGCTTGTGGCTTTTGCAGGGGTAAGGAGGGAGCAGGGGCTGGCTCAGCAGGTTGCTGAGTCAGCTGCCTGCTACACACCTCCCCCCTTAAGCCCCAGCCCCATCAGGCTGGTTAGGGGCCTTTTCCCCCGCCCCTTGGGTCGCCATATCACGAGGGGTTTGGCAGGTACTGGGTCCTTAACCTCCACCACAGAGGTTCCGGTCATTCCCCTCCCACAGGCAGAGCACTGCGGTGGCAGTGGCTGGCCAAACAACTTCTCCTCTGCCCTCAGGTCATCGCACCAGTCACACTGTGGCAGCGCCCCCAACTCCTGCCCAGACTGTGCCTTAAGGCCAGGGCTCCCCGTGACCTGCTCCTTGGGGGTCACTGTCCCTGCCTTAGTTTCCCCGGCACCCTGGCGCTTATGGCCATGATCAGGCGAGGGTTGCTCCACAGGCGGAGCACACCACGCCTCAGTTTCCCCTACACCCTTTCTTGGGTTCGGGACCTCTTCCGTGGGTCCTGTCTCCACGGGGTCCTCAGGGGGATCCGTCCCTTCAGTCACGGGGACCTCACCCCGGACTTCCCCCACATAGGCCCCCCGGGGGTTCACCCACTCTTCTCTTTGCTGTCTAGGAGTATTTTGCTCTTTGGTTTCCGTCTCGGGCGTGAGCCCGTCCCTCTGCTCGGGGGAGCCACTCTCCCGAGCACTCACCCCCAGCCTTGGGGTACCCTGGGGCCTCAGACCTCCCACCGGGCCCCAGTCTCTTCCAACTAGCACCGGGCAAGGTAACCGGTCGGGTACCCCCACCCTCTTCCAGCGGAAGCGGCCCTTGATAGTCAGGGGCACTTGGGCCACCCTGCAGGGCTTCCTGTCCCCATGAACGCACCCCAGGCCCATCGTAGCCCCTGGGATCAACCATTCGGGGCGGACCAATGCCCGTTTCACTAGGGTGCAGGGGGAGGCTGTGTCCAGGAAACCCTGGTGGGTTTTCCCCCCCACCCTTACTGACAGGGTGGGCACCCCTTTTTGCCGTCCCTGCCCCCACACCTCGGTCCACCCACACATATCCGCCCAGCCACACTCCATGACGGGGCAGTCCCGCTTCAGGTGACCCGCTTTCCCGCATTGCCAGCAGGAAAGCCGGGCCATTCTCTCCGGAGCCCCCCGGGCTTCCCCCTTTTTCTCCTTCCCCTGGGTTTGGAAAGAGTCCACGGGCCGGCGCCCCAAGTCCCGGTCTCTTCGGGGCCGGTCCTCTCCCCGGGGCCCCTCAGCCTCCACATTTCTTCGGTCCGGCGCACCGCAGCCTCCACAGTCTCTGGCTGGTGCCGCCGGACCCAAGTCCGAACGGTCTCTGGGAGGCTTTGTAGAAACTGTTCTAGTAATATGGAGTCCATTATCTCCTCCCTGGACCGGGCCTCGGGCCTCAGCCAACGGGTCGCCCAGTCCCTCAGTCTTTGGCTGAACGCCCGGGGCCGCACCGCCGGTGTCCAGCGCGCCGCCCGCAGCTTCTGGCGGTATTTTTCTGCCGATAGGCCTACCCGGTCCAGAATAGCTGCCCTCACGGCATCATAGTCCTGGGCCTCTACAGACCCCAGGGCCATATAGGCTGCCTGGGCCTCGCCCACAAGATAGGGAGCCAGGCGGAGGGCCCAGGTGGTCCGGTCCCACCCGGTTGCTGTGGCCACCCTCTCAAAAGTACCCAGAAAGGCGTCAGGGTCATCCGCCGGGCTCATTTTACAGAGTCCCCAGCCCGGCGGTCTGATGCCTTCTCCTGCCCCTCGACTCATCAGCCCCTGCAGGAGGGTTGCCTGGGTACTTGCCTGCTCTTTGATGAAATCTTGCAAGGTCCGTTGCTGCTCAGCCTGGGCCTGCTGCATGGCCTGGTGGGAGTGCTGCATGGCCTGTTGGGAGTGCTGCATGGCCTGCAGGGCCTGCTGGGTCTGTTTCTGCTGCTCAGCCTGGGCCTGCTGCATCGCTAGGTGGGTTTGCTGCATGGTCTCCATGGCCTGCTGTGCCTGCTTATGCTGGTCAACCAGCCACTGCAGAGTCCCCTCCATTGCCGGGCCACCAACCACGTCGCTGGTGTTGTCAGGTCCCGGACAAGCCCCCACGTGTAAGCGGGCCCCTGACCGCCCTCTTCAAAATATCAGCCGGAGACTGCTCTGTGGCTTCACCAGTGTCTTTTTATTCTATATATACAGTGCACAAACCCCACCACCTATATACAGCTTCTTCCCCAGTGCAAGTTTAAGCTCAGCCTTTCGTCTCTGGCTGGCCTCAGGGTTCACTAGCCCCTTCAGGCTTGCTGCCTCAGCTAGTTGTTACCCTGCTTCTTCCCTTTCTCTCACTCTTCCTTCTTACCTCCTTCCTTCCTACCTCTTTCTCCCAGCTCCACAACCCACACTGGCTTCCTTCCTAGCAGGGCTTATATACCTGTGGAGGCTGCCAGGTGGAGCCCATCAAGCCCTCTGCAGCGCGGAGCTACAGCCGGCTGGCTGATTAGCCTGCCTCAGCAGGTTGCTTGCAGAGGCTTGTGGCTTTTGCAGGGGTAAGGAGGGAGCAGGGGCTGGCTCAGCAGGTTGCTGAGTCAGCTGCCTGCTACAGATAGCAAACAGACCAACGTAGATGACCTAGCAAATAAAGAAAGTTGCAAGGTAAGTTTTAGATGCTATGTAGGATTTCACTCAAGCAGTGTCTTACTCAGTACAGGCAGGTCAGCTTCTGCACACACAGGCAGGCTTCCTTCTTTCCTGCCTCAGACCAGCATCTCCACCCCAGTTCAGTCTTCTTCCTCCGGTCCTCCTAGGTGTGATGTTGTGGGGAAAGTGAGGTCAGTTATGTGTCCTTCCCCCTTTTACATCATCTTCCAACTTGCTGGAAAGTCTCTTCCTGGGTCTTCCTCTCTATGATCCCTTCAGGTTGTGGCCCAGACTCCAGCAGGCTCTGTTAAGATGCAGAAATTAAACACAGGCAACGTCTATTAATGGGAAATCCCAAAATGTTGTGCAATGACAGTGCACATGACTGAGGTGCTGAGCTCTGTCCCTGCTGCTTCCTCCCTGCAGTTCACTGGAGACTGTTCTCTGAACAGCTGGATTTCTCATTACAAATCTCAGCCCATGCTGTGTCAGCAGCCACAGCAAAATCCCCCTCACTAGTGTCTTTCACACCTACATGCATCGCAGGGAAAACGGGGGATTTGCTGCAAACCTGTTCCTGCACCCCCCCATGTGAATACAAGGGAAATACGAGATCCAGAACTCCCCTGTTCTGCTCCTTGGGGCTGGTTTGCTAGAGGGCCAGTGAGACTCAGGCTCCAATCACTTGGACTAGGTCTCTCTCTCCAGACGTCCCAGTGAGAGCAGTGAACCCCCAGGTTAGAGCCCCCCTCACTTACCCTTGGCAGATACATCAGAGCCACTCATCCTTGGTCATTTGCTGTGCAGAGGAGGAGAAGAGAAAGTCTATTAGCACCTCTCACAGGGCAGGGTTTCAGTGGAGTTAGTGGATACGGGAACTCTTATCCACAGGGAACAGTCATCCCCTTACTATTCCCTAGCAGTGAGGTGGCTGGCGCACAGATCAGTCTACAGTGCAGCTGCCCTGGATTGCCATTATTCACATGCAAACAACGTTACCACTGTAGGGGATCAGCCCGGACTTGTGCTCTTCATGCCTCGTGAGAACGGGAGCACTGAATACTCAACATACAGTGGCCAGCAAAGTAGGAGATGCTGGGCTAAGGATACATAAGAACATAAGAATGGCTGTACTGGGTCAGACCAAAAGTCCATCTGGCCCAGTCTCCTGTCTTCTGACAGTGGCCAGTGCTTGGTGCCCCAGAGGGAATGAACAGAACAGGGAATCAACAAGTGATCCATCCCTTTTCCCATTCCCAGCTTCTGGCAAACAGAGGCTGGGGCACATCCCAGCCCACCCTGGCTAAGAGCCATTGATGGACTCACCCTCCATGAACTTATCTAGTTCACTTTTGAACCCTGTTACAGTCTTGGCCTTCACAACAGCCTCTGGCAACACCCCACAGATACCCCTGACAAACCACCATAACTCTGCCCCCTTTGGTCTGTGCTCAGAGGTGTCCTTCAAGCACATCATAGATTCACCATCACCCTGTGTTCCCTCTAAGATGCGCTGTCACGTGGCCACCTAGACGTGAATTGAATGCCGCACACTTCATTAGCAGAGCTGTGCATGGCGGGGTGTGTTCAGGTGCCTCTCTCCCGCTGCTCTGCAGCCACGTTGGTCCTGCTCTTTGTCTTGGAGCCCCTGGCCAGCAGCTCCTGGGACCCTACTCCCGGCTGTGCAGAACGGGGAGGAGAGGGGTGGCGCTGATGTCAGGGTTCCCCCTCCCCCCACCATGTGACTTATCTCCGCAGTGCAGGGCTGGGGGGTGGAGAGAGCGCAGGAGAGCTCAGCTGCTGTGGTCTGAGTCTTCTGGTGTGAGTGCCTTAAAGAGACAGCGTGTGGTCTCTCAGAGACTTCCCCAGCAGCCAGTACATAAGTACACTTTCTCTGTCTCTGTCTCTCTCACACACACACACACAGTGTGGGGACTCATGCACAAATGGTTTCTCTCTCTCTCTCTCTCTCTTCATACCAGGCATTAGATGGCCTCTGAGACAGTCTGCAATTCATGTAAATCTTTCCCATCATTTTAGTCTTGGTCTGTTCCTGAAGCTAATTACAGGAGACAAGTGAGGAGGGGATTTGAACTCATGGTCATCAAGGTGACAGTGGTGCTGATCTGAAGTCAATGGAAAGACTCCCATTGGCTTCAAGATTGTTCGAGTCCAGATTTCACAATCATCGAAACCCAATTTCAGGTAAGTCAGAAGACGTGCAACATTAAAAGCAGCTCAGACCCCTTCAGGGTAAAACTCAGCCACACACAGCACAGCCCTAGGGGGATAATAATTCAGCCCAACACCACCATATACATTCCTGACTATTGCACTTGGTCTGCACGAGCAAAAGTGGAACCCAGAC
This sequence comes from Sternotherus odoratus, assembly GCA_032164245.1. Lineage (NCBI taxonomy): Eukaryota > Metazoa > Chordata > Testudines > Kinosternidae > Sternotherus > Sternotherus odoratus. Next base: position 14,323,448 of record JAVMKO010000019.1, on the reverse strand, counting down.
CCACAAGCAACACAATTCCTCCAGTGATAGCAAAGGTGGAGCAATTGAGATGGGGTTCAGGTGTTTTTAACCACTGTATCATCTAGAACAGTGGTCTTCAAAGTGGGGTGCGTAAGACCACCCATGGGGGTGCTCGAGATCCCAGCACCGCTGCCGATCCTGCCCAGGAGACTGCCGAACTCGCAAGTGGTCTATTTTTGTCCCGCCGAAATGCCACAGAAAGTGGAAGCTTTATATTCGGCAGCATTTTGGTGGACATACCCCGGAGGCCACAAGTGGAGACGGGACCCAGGAAAGGGGCCGCTGCTGCAAAACTCTGAAGAACGCTGATCTAGACTTCCTCTGAGCAAGGTTACAGAACTTGTGTCTACAGCCACTTTACACTACTGAAGAAGACCTCTGCTAGGAAAACAACACAGCAGGGCACAGATAATCCACCAAGTTCTTGGAATGTATTGGAGACCATTTTTCTTTCAGAATGTGGAGAAAGCTACTAGGGGAGAGGCTGTTCTAGATTTGGCTTTGACAAATAGGGAGGAATGGGTTGAGAATTTGAAAGTGGAAGGCAGCTTGGTGAAAGTGATCATGAAATGATAGAGTTTGTGATTCCAAGGAATGGAAGGAGGGAAAACACACAATAAAAGAATGGATTTATAGAAGGCAGACTTTAGCAAACTCACGGAGTTGGTACGTAAGTTCCCATAGGAAACAAGTCTAAGCGGAAAAACAGTTCAGGAGAGTTGGAAAGTTCTCAAGGAGACATTATCAAGAGCACAAGTGTAAACTATCCCACTGCACAGGAAAGAAATGAAGGATGGCAAGAGACCACACTGGCTTAACCAGGAGATCTTCAATGATCTAAAAATCAAGTAAGAGTCCTACAAAGTGGAAACTAGGTCAAATTACAAAGGATAACTAAACAAAACACAAGCATGTAGGGGAAAAATTAAAAAGGCCAAGTTGCAAAACAAGATCAAACTAGCTAGACATAAAAGGTAACAAGAAAACATCCTACAAATACATTAGAAGCAAGAGGAAGACCAAGGACAGGGTAGGCCGATTAGTCAATGAGGAAGCAAAGACAATAACAGAACATGTGAAAATGGGAAAAGGGCTAAAAGACTTTTTTGTTTCAGTTTTCACCAAAATGTTTCATAGCGACTGGAAGTCTAACATAGTGAACACCAGTGAAATTGAGGTAGAATCTGAGGCTAAAATAGGGAAAGAACAACTTTAAAATGATTTAGACAAGTTAGATGTCTTCAAGTCACCAAGGCCTGATGAAATGCATCCTAAAATACTCAAGGAACTGACTGAAGAGATCTCTGAACCAATATCTCTGAAAAAGTCATGGAAGATGGGAGAGAGGACTAGAAGAGGGGAAATCTAGTGCCCATCTATAAAAAGGGGATTAGGGACAACCTGAGGAATTACAGACCAATCAACTTCAATACTCAGAAAGGTAATGGGGCAAATTATTAAGCAATCAATTTGCAAACACTTAGAAGATAATAAGATGATAAGGAACAGTCAGCATGGATTTGTCAAGAACAAATTGCATCAAACCAACCTGATAGCTTTCTTTGACAAGGTAAAAACAAATCTTGTGTATAGGGGGAAATGGTAGACGTGGTATCTCTTCACTTTAGATATGGTCTCACAGGACCTTCTCATTAACAAACTAGGGAAATACAGCCTAGATGCTGCTAATATAAGATGGGTGCAAAACTGGTTGGAAAACCGCTCCCAGAGAGTCATTATCAATAGTTCACAGTCATACTGGAAGGGCATATTGCGTGGGCTCCCTCAGGTATCAGTTCTGGGTCTGGTTCTGTTCAACGTCTTCATCAATGGTTTAGATAATGGCTTAGAGAGTACACTTATCAAGGTTGTGGACGATACCAAGCTGAGCGGAGTTGCAAGTGCTTTGGAGGACAGGATTAAAATACAAAATGATCTGGATAAACTGGAGAAATGGTCTGAAGTAAATAGGATGAAATTCACTAGGGACAAATGTAAATGACCTCACTTCGGAAGGAACAATCAGTTGCACACATAAAAAATTGGGAAATGACTGTCCAGGAAGGAGTACGGCAGAAAGGGATCTAGGGGTCATAGTGGATCACAAGCTAAATATGAATCAGCCACGTTACACTGCTGCAAAAAAAAAGCAAACATCATTCTGGGATGTATTAGCTGGAATGTCGTAAGCAAGACACGAGACGTAATTCTTCCACTCTACTCTATGCTGATTAGGCCTCAGCTGCAGTATTGTGTCCAGGAGGGATGTGGATAAACTGGAGAAAGTCCACGGGAGACCAACAAGAATGATTAAAGATCTAGAAAACATGGATCTATGGGGGAAAAATGTAAAGAATTGGGTTTGTTTAGACACAGAAGAGAAGACGGTGGGGGAGACGTGATAACAGTTTTCAAGTACATAAAAGTTGTTACAAGGAGGAGGAAAAAATTGTTTTCATCAACCTCTGAGGAAAGGACAAGAAGCAATGGGCTTAAACTGCGGCAAGGGAGGTTTAGGTTGGACATTAGGAAAAAGTCCTGTCAGGAGGATTAAGCACTGGAATGAATTGCCTAGAGAGGTTGTGGAATCTCCCTCATTGCTGGTTTTTAAGAGCAGGTTAGTCGGGGGTGGCTTAGATAATACCTAGTCCTCTCATGAGTGTAGGGAACTGGACTAGATGTCCTCTCAAGGTTTCTTCCAGTCCTACGACTCTCCGATTCTATGGTACTAAACTAGAGCAATAGTTGGAGATTTCCCTAAAATCTTCAGTGTAGACAAGTCCGATGGGGGGGGGGGGCGAGGATCTCCTGTCAGTAGCTCCAGGCTAAAATCCACATGCAAATACTGATGGCTGTTCAGAGATGGCCACTTCAAAAGAGGCGACGGGTCTTGTCACTCACCCTGAGCTACAGCGTAGCCGTCTCCCTTCCTCCCTGCAGAGAAAAGGCAAATTTAGTGAATGCAGCTCCCAAGGCAGGAACTGACTCCAATCTATGTCAACAGCTCACAAACAGGGCCCCTGGCCCAGCATAGCCCCCGGTGCCCAATAATGGACTCAAGGCCCCAAGCGCTCACGATCGGCAGGACAGTAAGACACAACGAGACAGTTTCCAAAGACCTCGGTGCGCTGGCTGCTGAGCTCTTCCGAAAACCTCACCCCATATAAACTGTAACCCGCAGTCAGGTTCTGGGTCTGGCCCTCCAGCAGCTCCCCTTGGGGGTCATTAGCTCAGTCCCGCAGTGGGGCAGTTACACCGTACGGACACTGGCTCCTGTACTGTTGTCCTTAGGGGTATGTGCAGGGCCTGGCAAATCCAGGAAATCCCCCCATCCCAGGGTCTTTACCTGGGTGTTTCTTTTTCCAGACGACTACGCCGATGAGAACACCGATCAGGACACCTGCAGCGATAACTCCAGACACAACGGGAATCAGACTGTTACTTGGTTCTGAAATGGAATGGAGAGAACGATCAATGGGGAAAAATCCACCCCCTAAAACTCCCCTTTCATCCCACTGCAGGGATCAGTCAATCTGCTCCCATGATAAGGGCTGAATCCTGCAACCCTCCACCCTTCCCGTTCCAGTACAGCCACCAGGCATTGCACCCACCATAGAAAGTCCTGGGCACTAGGCCCAGCCTCCACCACTTCAATTCATAATTGATGTTTCGCACTGGAAATAGAAGACTTTTATAACATTAATCAATCTTCATAAATCTAACCACGGGAGAGCATGGACGTCAGTATCGTCCCTAAATGGGAAAGGGGGAAAACTTGCTGAGGTCTACACAGGGAGCCAGTGCAAGAGCCAGGAATAGACCCCAGGAATCCTGACTGCCAGCCCCTCCTGCTCTAACCCACTAGCCCCCACTTCTCTTCCCGGGACAGAACCCAGGAGTCCTGGCTCCCAGTCCTGCATTTTTCCACATCCCAATTAACCAAGGAAAAAGACGGCTGGAAGGCAGCTCCATGTGTAAAAAATTCTTCCTCCACTTCCTTGTGCTAGGGGCACAGGAGACTCTCCCCTGATGCAGGGCTCTAGTCTGCCTCCTCGCTCCATTCCCAGGCCAGACCCTGTCTTCCGGAATCACTGCGCACAGAAACAAGCTGCTGTCTCTGGCCACATGGGCAGGAATGAAGGGCCCACAGAGGTTCCTGAGAACCTGCTGAATCCTAGATTCAGGACTGGAAGGAATCTTGAGAGGTCATCTAGTCCAGTCCCCTGCACAGACCAACTGTATTGCTGAGATGTGTCCAACAGCCCCAGAGGCAGTAAACTGGAGAGCAAGACGTGAGTCCCAGGCACTGCGGACCCCAACTCTAGCCCAAGAACCTGACTGCAGAGGGACAGGGCCAACGGGGACAGGGCCTCACAGACCCTGAGGAAACTTCACCTTCAGCCTAGAAATCCGAATGAGAATCATTCAGGATTAATGGATTCCCCCTCACCCACTAGGAGAACAGACAAACACAGACTCCTTACCCCAGGAGACAGAGAGCGGCTCTAACAGGCTTTCATGCTCCACCTGACATGAATAATGGGCTTTGTCCTTGGGATCAATCTCCATTGTCACCCAGGTCTGGTAGGTCCCGTCCCCACTGGGGAGGATGCCTTCAGAGTAGGTCTCCTGCTGTCTGCTCTCCCCATTTCTCAGCCAGGTCACGGTGATGTCCCGGGGGTAGAACCCACTGACCTTACAGGAGAGGGTGGTGAGGCCGTGGTGAGATGACCGGTCGCTCACTCGAGCTGTTGGGCGCTCTGGGGAAAAGGAGAAACTGAAGTTAGTTATTTTCAAGCTCTAATCCAGGTAGACTTTGCTGGAGCTTTGCAGCATGAAATTCTGAGAGCTCAGAGGTGGGGGAGGAGGAGAGTCCATGAGACGGAATCCCTCTGATGAGAGAGAACGACCATGTTAGAGGATTTCTGTGCCACTGTTAGAGAAAGTTAGCTCATGTAACTCCATTTTGAAGTTCCTCTCGGCCCTTATCAAGAAAGCCAACACAGCGCATACCAGAGAAAGGGGGGCCTGTAGTCACCAGCAGTTTCAAATACCCTCTAGACAAAGGAAAGGGCAGCCTGAAACTGCTGGGTCAAAATAAGGAGTTCAGGTGAACATCAGCCTGTGGTCATGAGCTCAATGCAGAAGGGGATAGGTGGGAGATAAGAAAATTGCCTTACCATAGGCTGGAAGGCCCGCTGCACGAGGGGTACATGTCCTGCTATAGAGTATATCATCTATCCTTTGTCTGTATTTCGGGGTCCTTCTTGCTTAGCAAGAGTACCACACAGCTGTGTAATAAACTGGGGTTTTTTTTTCTACATTTTATTAGATTATTTCCTGTGTCTCAGCCTAGACTCGAACTCTGCGTGACTGGTGGGTATAATTCGTAACAGTTTTCGAGCTGCGTGGCCTATAGGCATAATTCGCAGTAGTTTTCGAGCTGTACGTGACCCAAAGGTGTAATTCATAGCGGTTCTCTTGAACCGTGTATGTGACCTGTAGGTGTAATTCATAACAGCCCTCGGGCTGTGCGTGACTTGTGAGTGTAATTCGCAACAGTGCCGAATTGACAGCATCAGCAACGGTGAATCCTGAATCCAGGTCCCTGAACTGGCCACTGCTCCCAACCACAGTGACACCAGAACCTTGACGGGCTTCACTAAGCTCCAGATACAGGTGTCACAGAGGACGACCCTTAATCACACGCTACATTTGTGCTCATCTCCTCTCAGTCCCTGGATTGGAAAGAGAAGAATCCTGCCCTGGCCAGGGAGCAAAATATGGATCAACTGACCAATGAGAGATGGAAAGGGCCCATTTAACAAAAAGTGCTAAACTGCCCCACAAAGTAGCTGATATTTATTGGCTACTTTCTTGTAGGTTGTTACCAAATCTATTTACCCCAATATTATGGATTTCAAAAGGAATTACAGTAATGTTGAAAAATCAGTTTCCCAGCCCCTTGGCACTGAAGTACACATTACAGAGCAGCGTATGGCTTCTTCTTCCTGACATTTGTCAAGATGGCAAAGGACAAGATAATGTCCCCTGAGGTTTGAGAGAGAAATAAGCAACTAGCATAATGTTGCAAAAAACCGGTACAAAATTCAAGTAACCTTGAACAGTGAGTGCAAACTGGGAAGGGAAAGATCAGGGTGTGTATTGATGCTAACTGATTTTGGGGAATTTGTGTCCCTGGTAACAGAGAAGGTACATACAGGGGTAATAGCGAGTTAACATTTGGAAGCAGACTATGCTGCAACTGTTCTCCTGAGTTGGAGTGGTAAAGCATTTAACCTCTGCCCTTCTCTGTTTGTGCTGATTAATCTTGAACTAAAAAGCTCTGGTAATAAATGTGAGTGTGGTTATCTGATGTCTTATTGATAAAAGAATCGAGTAGTAAGTATGAAAGTGTTGCAGCAAAGGTAGGCCTGAACAGGGAAAACTTTAAGGACAAGGGGATTCTTCTTCCAGGTTAGTATGGGGAGGGCAATTCCATAAGTAGGGGATGGCATGGAAGGAAGCACATAGATGACTGCGGGAGAAGTTTGGAGAAAGAGGCAACAAGGACAAAACTACCATCCTTGGTGGAACACAGGGGCTGGGGGTAACACAATAAATATGATGGTACAGACAGTGAAGGAGGAAGAATTACATGGTGAATGAAGCTGGTGTCCATAGAAATGGTGGCACTTCCATAATCAAAGTTCAGTGGAGCTTTCTCTACAGAGTCTATTTTTCAGAGTGCTCTAACATGCGCACGCGTAGGCAGATTGCCTTGATAACGCTGTGTCACACCAGGGGAAGAGGGAGAATTTGGGGTGTAAATTTGGGCTCATTTGGTCAAGTGGCTCTGGAGATGCAGCTTCTCTACAGTGAGCTGCTTTTAACATTTTTCAATTTCTTATCTTTTCTTCCAGCAGAGCTGGGGGAGGGGTTGTTTCCCCACCCATCCCTGGTGCCAGGTTCATTGAACAGCCCCCTACCCCCCCTGCTCCATTTTGGAACCGGGGCTGGGGAATGGAGATGTGACCAGTAGTGACCCCTGGGTGGGGCTTGTCCCCCTGCCTTACCTTTCCTCTGCAGAGTCTCCTTCCCGTACTCCAGAGCATTCCTTAGCCAGGAAATACATTCCTCTTCCAGATAGTATTTCCACCTCTGCTTGTCACCTATTTCAGCATCCCATCTCCTCTTGGTGATCTGAGCCCCAATATCTGCTGATACCCACGTCATGGTCTCCGCATCGAAGGTAAGAAAGTCTCGTCCATTATATGAATCCTGGTAAAACCCCCGAGTGGTGTTGTCTTCCCGGAGATCACAGCCATATATCGTCTGAATAATGTGAAATCCTGAAACACACAGGGGCTGGGTCAAGATCACAGCACTTGAGGGTCAGCAGCAGCCTCTCTCTGAAAATCTTACCAAGACCCCACTGCAGGTGGCTCAGTGGGTCACCCCCTTGTTACTGGGCCCTCCCTCCCCTGAGAAACGGGGTCCCCACTTGTGCTGTTGGGCCCTATACCTGCCCGGTCCTTTCAGGAGGGATCTCAAACCCGCAGGGTGTCCCCCCTCCATCCTGCTGGGTCTTGTACCCCCAACTAAACAGAGCTCACCCCTTCAAGGAGCACCTCATTACTGCTTGTTCTTCTATGCTCAACAACCCCAAAGGGAATCCTCCGGATATTGCAGAGATCTCTCCCCTCCAGCTCTCTGAGGAGCCCCCCGATTCTAGTATCAGGGTCATTTTGGAGAAGAGAGGGGCTGCAGGAGGTCTCTCCTGCTCTGGTTGTATTAATTTTACAAGCTCCCCAGGGTCACTTTGTCCCCCACCCCTCCATTCACAGTTTCTCCACACTCAGCCCCACTGGGAGGGGTACAGGTCTGTTCCCCACACTAACCTCTGCTCTGGTTTAATGACCTCACACAATCCCCAGGGTCACTCTGTTTCCCTGCCCCACCTTCCCCAGGCCCCCAACTCAACCTAGGAACCACAAAGAACCAACTCCAAATGCTTGGCCTCTTGTTCACATGGCCACTGTCTCAAGGGGATTCCCTGTAAGGATCAGGCCATTGATGACCCTTAGTTCAACTGGCTGCCATTTTCCTACAGCCAGGCTCATCGTCACAACAATGGCCGCCATCTCCCATTATTTGCCACACAAATAAGACCAGGCTTAGGGTACGTCTACACTACAAAGTTTTGTCACCGAAGGTTCTGTCGACACGCAGAAGTCACTAAAAGAAAAGTCTCTGAAGCGCGTCTCCACTTGCTCCATCTGTTAACACGTCGCGTCCACATTTTCAGCTCACTCATCCACAGCAGGAGCAATGCACTGCGAGTACGTATCCCAGAGTACCCGGCAGCAGCCTCCGTCACGAAGTGTTGTTGGAATGCGGAATGGACCATGGAGCATATTGGGACCATACAAAACGTTCTGTCAGCCACAGCTTTGTTTCCCAGCCCTCCAGGGGTTTCTGGCTTCCTTTCACACCAATTTGCTAGCTGCCCAGTGGTGGATTTAGAGTTAGTGGGGCCCTGTGCTCAGGTTCATTTTGGGGGGTCCTCCTTGGGACCCAGCCAAGAAAAAAAACATTCATCTCCCTGCGCTCCCGTTTTTCCTTCATCCTCCTCCTAGAAGTAACAGCAAGTAAATGAAAATAAAGCGAGGGACCTGGATTGTTTTTGTTCTCTAATGCATTTTTCCAGAGACCAATTAAAAATTGCTGGGGGTCTCGCTGGACTACTTAATAATCTTTCAAATATTGTTTGTACCATTAGCCAACTCTTGTAAAACACTTGGGATAAGAGCGTGTTATATAAAAAAGGTAAAAAACCATTGGGGTGTGGGGTCTGGCCAGGACTGAAGGTGTGGGAGGGGTCTCAGGGCTGGGGGTGCAGTGTCTGGGAGGAAGTTAGGGTGCAGGGGCTGGGGCAGAAGGATGGGGTGTGGAGCGCTGACCTGGGGCAGATCCCGTTTGGTACGAGGGGTGCAGGAGCTCCTGTTTGGAGTGAGGTTGGGGGTGAGGATGTGTGTGCAGGAGTCAGGGCAGTGGGCTGGGGGAGGGGGTATGTGTAGGAAGAGTGTTGGTGCCCCACCTTTGCTTCAGTTCTACCCCCTTCCCCAAGGCCCCTCCCCTGCCTCTTCTCCGCCTCCTCCCCCAAGCGTGCTGCAGCCCTGCTTCTCCCCCCCCTCCAGGAGTGTGCAAAACAGCTGTTTGAAGTGCTGGCAGGGGCGGGAATGCAGCACTTGGAGGAGGAGGTGGGGAAGAAGCAGGAGGAGCTTGGCTGCCAGTGGGTGGAGCCTGCAGGAGACCCTGGAGCCAGGAGGACCAAGCTTCTGCCTCCACAGCTGCCTGGCCCTGGGTTCCCCTGTCACTGGGGAGCCCCATGCCAGGCACCCCGTGATTCACTGTAAATCTGTCTCTGCAGCTGCCATTCTTTGCTGTGCACTTCAGCATCAGCAGAGCAGTGAGGAAGCATGGATCCTGCCCTTCTCTCCTGTGCTGTATTCACTGACATCAGACAGCAGCAGAGTTACTCTGACAAGTGAAGTTACTGAGAGAATGAAGAGTCGCAGGCGGACAACTTTCTGGGAGAGTAGCAACCTGGCATTGCATTTGTCACTCACAGAGCAGCTGTGCAGGGTAGACCATGGCTTTTGGGCTGGGGAACCAGCACTGATTGGTGGGATCACATTGTCCTGCAGGTGTGGGATGAAGAGAAGTGGCTACAGAACTTCAGGTTTCAGAGTAGCAGTCGTGTTAGTCTGAATCCATAAAAAAAACCCAAGGAGTACTTGTGGCACCTTAGAGACTAACACATTTATTTCAGCATAAGCTTTTGTAGGCTACAGCCCACTTCATCGGATGCATGGAATGGAACAGACAGAAGTAAGATGTATATTGTGATGGGGCAAGGCCAGATGGCTATAGGAAAGTGCTAAGGAACAGATATGTTAGTCCCAGACTAAACAAATCCCTGATACCATTGGAACCAAATGGCAGTTGTTCCAGGGTAATCAAGGCACCTAGGGCCAATTAAGAACCTTCCAGAAAACAGCAGAAATAACTAGCCTGATTGGGACACCTGAAGCCAGTCAGGGGCTGGCTGAAACCAGTTAAAAACCTCCCATTTAGTCAGGTGGGTGTGGATGTGGATGTCAGGAGCTGTGGGAGGAAGTTGTGCTGTTGGTGAGACTGAGTGGTAGACACCATATCATATGCAAGGAAGGAGGCCTTGAGGTAAGGCTGAAGTGGAGTTTGAAGAAGCGGGGACTGCTGTGGGGAAGTAGCCCAGGGAATTGTAATGTGTTCTGTTGCTAAAAGGTCAGCCATCTTAGCTGATACTATTAGGGTCCCTGGGCTGGAGTAGAGGGAGGGCCCGGGCTCCCCCCTTTCTGCCTCCCCTAATTAATCACTGCGATTGGGAGACAACAGAGACTGTGCGAGGAGGGCGAGCTTCTCCTCACCGGCTTACGATGAAAATGGCTCAATAGGCTGTGACCTTGTCTCTAGAGATAGAGAAGGGCCACGTGGAGGGTCACAGTGAGCCTATGAGGCTAGTGAAATCCACCAGGAAACCCAGGATCACCGGAGATAAGAACAGAGCTTTGTCACAATATATACACACAGAAAACATAAAAAGGTGGAAGCTGCCTTACCAATTCTAAGAGGCTATTTAATTTAGATGAGCAAATATCAGCAGGAGAAAAAAACCTTTTGCAGTGATAATCAAGAGATGATCTATAACAAGATGGTCTTTTTTTAAAACAGAAAAACAGGAAAACTTCAAAAACAGACTCCAGCGAGAAGCTGCTGAACTGGAATTAATTTGCAAATTGGATACCATCAATTTAGGGTTAAACCTCTGTTTATGGCTGGGTCATTACACAAACTGAATCTAGTCCCATGTTAAGTATCCTCACACCTTCCTGTCAACTGTCTGATATAAGCCTTCTTGTGGCCTCAGAAAACAGAGATGTGGAAACAGGCATCTTTCAAATCCAGGGCGGTGAACCATCCCCTGCATCCAGGGAAGGAATGATGGAGGCCAGGGGGACCGCACGGAACTTCAACCTTTTGAGGAGTTGCCTGTCTAGAATGGGTCAGAGTCGCCCTTTGGCCTTCGGGATTAGGAAATAACATGAGTGAAGCAGGCAGGCTGTTGGGGCTTGAAATGTTTCCTTGAAGGCACCGGGACACGATTCTCCATTCAAGAACTTGAGGATGCTCTGGAGTCCTTCAGGCCGTGGAGTTTGGCATCCGGTTGCTCTGAGCAAAGTCCCTTCAAATGGAAGGTCTCGAAGAGCCTGCTGGACCTTTGCCTGTAGGCCAGAGGACTGAAGCCAGGAGCCCCTTTACATGACCCCTGCTGACGCCACAGCCCCGGCCACATCCGCAGTGTCAAGGGTGGCTTGTAGGGAAGCCCTGGCCACCATCTTCCCTTCTTCCACCAGAGCAACAATCTCCTGCCGGGACTCTTGGGGCAGTGAGTCTTTACATTTCCATAGGGAGTGAAAGTCGGGTCTGCCCAGCAGGGCCTGTTGGCTGGAGCTGGGGTCCATTGGCAGAATACATTCTCCTACCAGAATGGTCCTGGGTTATTTGAGTCTTTTGACTTGGGCTTTGCCCCTCACAACCCTGGCCTTTCCCTCTCATTGGCTGCCGGGGCCACCAAGGATCCGGGAGGGGGATGGGAACATACATACTCCTACTCTTTGGTGGAGACATAGTATTTCCTATCTGCCTGCCTTGACAGGGGGGGCAGTGATGAAGGTCTGCCACAGGGATTTAACTGGACCCAAGATGGCCTCACGAAGAGGCAGAGCTACCTTCGATAGGACTGGAGTTGTTGACCAAGCTGTTGGAGGACTTTTTACCTACCTCCACTCCAGTGCTATGTTTGGGGTCACCTTCTTCCAGAATTCCTGGTGAGTCCTGAAGTGTCTTGGGGCAGCAAAACACCCGTTCCTGCCTCTTCTGGGGAGGAGGAGGCAACCTGCAGCAGCATGAAACCTTCCTCCTCTCCGCCTGCACCAACCGGATCCCATAGTTCCAGGTTCTGAGAGTCGGGACCTGGCTCAATAGGATAGTCAGGATCAGCTGCTGTTCAGTGTGAGAGAGGAACCCTTCTCTCAGACACCACTGAGTAAGAGAACCTAGACAGAGGGCCAGGCAGCGGAGGAAAACTCCAGGGGCTCCGAAAAGGCCATTGCATCGGCGTGGGCCACTGGGCCAGGTGATCAGAGGAACCCCCAACCCGGGATCCACCATCGCATAGGACTAATTGGGGGGATACTGGTCCCTTGGCTGGATTCAAGATTCAAACTCCAACTTGGATGAGGAGTCACTTGTGGGGACCATGGTGGTGTGGTACCCACGCTGGATCCAAGGAATGGTGCCGAGGATCCAGGGTTTGGTGCCGAAACGGGGAACCTGCTTCGACATAAGCAAAGACAGTTTCCCTCTAGACAGTGCCAAGCGGCCTGGTACCAAACGGGAGCTCAGGGCAACATGCTCCCTTCTGATTTCCCTCACTGTTGTTATACTGCCAGCAGCAGTGGTACTGGAAGTGCCGACAAGTCCCTGGCCACAACCAACACCTCTGGGATGGATGGTATCACAACCCTCCTGGTGTCTCACTGCCCCTCTGGTGCCGGCAGCTGGTCGGGTACTGAACTCAACAGAGCCTGCGAACAGAGTGGAGTTGACGGTATCGTCTGTGGAGCAGGGGCAGAGGAGTGGCCAGACGCAGGTTGTACTCCCCGGTGTGGAAGTTGGAAGAGGGAAAAAGAGGATTTGAGTGCAGCCATCTTAGTCTGTTAAAGACAGAGCAACAGTTAGGCTAACAGAACGATAATAAAGCAAGATTTGCAGGGGCAGGACTGGTAAAGCATGTGGGAAATGGCAAGTGAAGCCATATTTAACCTTTCCTTGAGATAACAATGGAATGGAATTGTAGCAAAAAATGTTGACAACAAGTAAGATATCAGAAAGAAAAAAAATGTATAAACAAAGACACAATCTTATAATGAAAGGGTATAAATACTTGCTCTATATTGTTTATACTTTGAAGATTTACTGAGGGCAGAGGTTCTCTCTGTCCAAACTGTGTTCTTCCTTCTTGCAATTGCCTGAAAATAAAACTGTCTCTGACTTGTTGCATACCAAACAGAGAGTGAGGACTTGTTTTCTTCCACATCTGCATGCCCCACGATTGTCCACCCTTCGAGATGGGAACCTCTCAGACAGCTGCTGCTTATGTCTCTTTCTTGGCCCTGGGCATGGGGAACGGTGCCGGGAGTCCCGGATGGACTCTCTCTGCAGCAGCTCTTTGCACTGAGGTACATGGTGCCAGGTTTGATGGGCTTGGTTTTGAAGCGGGTCTGAGTGCCGCTTGCACCAGGAGGGACTTCAGCCTGGCCTCCAGGCCTTCTTCAGATGCGGACTGAACTGAGGGCAGAGCTGACAGCGATCCGCAATAGGAGTCTCACCCGAGCACTCCAGACAGCTAGAGTGCAGGTCGCTCGAGGGCAGGGGCCTGCCGCAGGAGGGTTTGAAGCCCGGAGACTGAGACATGCCCAGTTCCAGGAGCAGAAGAAACTGCAACGAGAGTCCAACGAACTATTTATACCAATCAACTAAAGTCAAAAGGTGAGAAAACAACAGAGGGGAAAGGGCTGGAGTAACGAGAGAACCACTGAGACTCGGGAGAGGTGCGGGACGGCTGGGCACAGAACACACAGAGATCCCAAGCCAGGTGCCCTAGAGGAGTGGGGTGAGCCCCACAGCCCCACCCACCCCTCTTCATCTCTGTGCTGACTCCACAGGGATGAGCAGGGTGGGGGCACCGATGGGGTCTCAGAGGACCAGACCCCGAATTCCCCCATGTGCGTGTTGTGGGCAGACACAGCTAGAGACGGGAACACTGTTGTTGGCCAAGATGCAGGACTCAGGACAGTGTCTGGTGAGGTGGCAGCCCCAGGACTGCGAGGGGGGTAAATGGAGGAAGGAGGGCAAGAGGGGGCAGTCGGGACAGTGGTTGGGGAGGGGATGGTGGGGACAGAGCAGCAGCTCCCCAGCACAGGCTATGGGGTGGGCAAGCAGAGCCCCCCTCTCAGCACTGGGGAGGCCAGTGTCTGTGTGAGCAGGTCAGGTTGGACAGACTCAGCAGCAGGGTGAGACTAGTCAGGAGAGAGTTAAGCTAGCTACAGAGGGGGTACGCGGGGGGCAGTCACTTGGCAACCCTCTGCCCTGTCTCTTAGTCCTGGGGCAGGGCCACCAGGAACCCAGGTGTCTGGGGCACAATGGAAATTAATTCTCATTGCTGCTGTCTCAGTGCTGGGAGCCAGGAGGGGCTGGGGCGGAGGGGAAGGATACCAGGAGGGATTGGGGTGGAGGGGAAGGGTACCAGGAGGGATTGGGGCGGGAGAGTACGGGGCGGAGGGGAAGGGTACCAGGAGGGACTGGGGCGGGAGAGTACGGGGTGGAGGGGAAGGGTACCAGGAGGGGCCGGGGACACAGCTCAATCGCGGTGCCTGGCCAGGTGGCTCCAGCCCCGCACACCAGGGACCGAGCGGGAAGAACGGCTCTGGACACGTCTATCGATAGTGTGCAGAGGAACCCGCCTGACCCGGGGGCGCCAGCCGGGGGACACATGCTGGGTTGGGGCTGCCAGGAGTAAGGCAGCCCGGGAGCCTCTGCACGGTGCTGGGGCTGATTCTCTCAATAACTCTCCAGCCCAAGCCGATGTCAGACCCTCACCCTGAGGAGTGAAGAGGAATCTGACCGGAGATAAACTCACTCTGGAAATGGGACAAAATGGACAACGAAGGAGCTTCTCCCCCGCTCTTGTGACTTGACTGTGTCTCATGATAGCGGGTGGTTTTATTAAATCCCCAGTTCCTGGACTCATGGGATTAGGGGAGAGTCTCAGCTCTCTTTTCTTACAGCAGTAACTTCTCATCCTTCTAGGAGCAGGGAAACCCCGGAAATGTGTCCTCCAGAGGCTCAAAGTAGAAGGTTTGGGGGCCTGACCGGAGATGTCTGAACACTTGGGGCTGTTGATATTGGGATTCCCCATCACTCGGTGTCTGGGAATTGAGACAGGACGTCTCAGAGCCCTGCTCTAGCTCTAGGGTCTGACAGTGTCACTGTCGTAGCGAGAGGAACAAACCCCTTCGTGCAGGAGTCGCTGGCTGCGATGCTCTGGCCTGAGCAAACAGGAGGTCGGACTAGCCGGGTCTGATGGGAATTTCTGACGTTCACAGCTCTGCCTGGGAAGTGACCACACATGGGGGAAAGGGGGTTCCCCGAAGGGCGTCAGAGGCAGAAATCTGGGGTGTTTGGGGGAGGGACCAGCACGACAGTCCTGTTTTGGAGGGTGTCAAAAAGTGTCTTTCGCATGAACCCTCCCCCCGTGTCCCTCTGTCCCCCACGTTCACACTGACTCCTGTGAGAAGATGACCCCGCGGACCCCTCTGTCCCCTGCCCCCGCTCGCGCTGACACCACCATCCTCCACCCCGTCTCTGTGTCGGGATGTGTCCCGCACTCACCCTCGGTCCGGTTGTAGAGCTCACGCAGGGTGTTCAGACTCGCTCTGAACCAGGCCTGCCAGAGTCGGGCCCGCCAGGTCCTCTCGTCCCAAAACTCCAGCCCCTCGTTCTGCGCCATCCACACTGTGTAAGGCTCCGCCCTCTGTGTCTTACTGGTGTAGACGTAGGTGATCTGATCGTCCACGTACACAGCAAGGCTGTACCAGGGCAGCCCTGGGCCGGGGTCCGACACCACCGTGTTCAATATGCGCCTGGAGTGCAGTCCTGGGGGGGGGGGGGGGGGGGTTAGGAGGGAGGGAGTCAGACCCAACCAGACCCTGCCAGGGAGCCCCTGGCAATACACGAGAGGTGGCACCGGCCCTCAGGAGCGCTCCTGTGGGAGGAGACCTGGGGAAGGGCTCACAGCACGGCCTGAGCGGGTAGAAAGAGATGGTGGGGTAGAAGGAGAAAGGGGGCAGGGCTGGAGGGGGAGTGGGAGGAGTGGGGAGGTACAGAGGGGCTGGAGCATGTGTGAGGAGTAGGGGAGCATATGGGGAGAGTGTATTGGGGTACAGGGGAGTTTGGGGAAGAAAAGGGGACCCAGGAGGAGGGGCAGGGCTGAAGTGGCGTCTGGGGAAAAGGAAGGGGGTGTTATGGAAGAGGTTTGGCAGGAGGACTAGGGGACAGGAGATGCAGGAACTGAAGCTGCGGAAGGCAAGGTGGGCAGGGGGACCTGTCCAAGCTACAGGTGGGAGCCAGGACACCAGCTGTGCTCTCAATTCATTATCATCAGAACATAAGAACAGCCACACTGGGTCAGACCAAAGGTCCATCTAGCTCAGTCTCCTGTCTTCCAACAGTGGCCAGTGCCAGGTGCCCCAGAGGGAATGAACAGGACAGGGAACCATCAAGTGATCCATCCCCTGTTGCCCATTCCCAGCTTCTGGCAAACAGAGGCTAGGGGCACATCCCAGCCCCTGCCAGCTAATAGCCACTGATGGACCTAACCTCCATGAACTTGTTTAGTTCTTATTTGAATCATGTTCTAGTCTTGACCTTCACAACATCCTCTGGAAAGAAGTTCCCCTGGTGCTACAAGTATTCCTCGCTTTCTTTAGAGAAATAATGTTCCCTAATATCCAACCTAGACCTCCCGCACTGCAACTTGAGACCATTGCGCCTTGTTCTGTCATCTGCCACCACTGAGAACAGCCGAGCTCCATCCTCTTTGGAACCCGCTTTCAGGTAGTTGAAGGCTGCTATCAAATCCCCCCTCACTCGTCTCTTCTGCAGACTAAACAATCCCAGTTCCCTCAGCCTCTCCTCATGAGTCAGGTGCTCCAGCCCCCAAATCATTTTCGTTGCCATCCTCTGGACTCTTTCCCAATTGTCCGCATCCTTTCTGCAGTAGCTCTGAGCTGCTGCCTCATGGGAACAAGGAGGATTCAAGTCCATGCCAGGAAAAGCGGGATGGGCCTTCCCCTCTCCTCACCCCACCCCACTGGGATCCGGAAGCTCTTTGTCAGCAGGTACAAGAGATCCCAACAGCACAAACCCAGCAGCTGTTCCGTGCTGTGCAACGGGAGCCCAGCCCCAAACTAAGACCTGATTAATCACAGATCCGGGGGCTCCAAACTCTCCCCCCCCCCGGGGCGCCAACACCCCCCCAGAGCCAGAGGGGGGTTAACACCCCTCCCCAGGGTGACACCTCCCATGACCTGCGTCCACTGCAGATCGGACCCTGGGCCATTGCCAACTGGGGGTGACACAGCTCAGCCCGACACAGCCAGGGACGGGCCAAGCTCAGGAGCTCCAGGCCCCGGGGCTGAGCCCCGCGTGAAGAACCGTCTGGGACCCGTTGAGGTCAGAGACCGGAGACACCTTTTCCCTCCAGTGACCCGGGGGGGGGGGGTAATTTGCTCCTCTCACCAACCTCCCCCGAGCTCTGCCCCCAGGAATCGGGTCTGAAACCCCCGCCCCGCCCGGGGACCCGGGGAAGGGAACCGCCTGGGAGCGCCCGGACCCGGGATTTCCCCGCCGCCTGGGAGCCTCGCGGGGCCGAGAACAGCCCCTCCCCCCCGCTCCCTCTCCCCCCCCTACACCCGCCTTGCCCGGCCGCCCCCCGACACCCCCCCCTGTACGGCCCGATCCCCCCCGCTACTCACGGGCGTGGCCCCCCCGCAGGGCTACAGCCCCCAGCAGCAGCAGGCGCAGCGCCAGGGCCATCGCCGCTCTCGGCTCTCCAATCTCCGCTACTGACCGTGGGAACCTCTCCGCGGCGGGGATTGGCTGAGAACGGAACATCCCACCAATAGAGATGCACAGACCTCTGTGCGTCACCAGTCCCTGGGCAGAACCGGCTGGGTAAATTTGCGAAGTGAAAGCGAAAGTCGGGTTGGGCGCGGCTGACTCCGGACCCGGCCTCGGGCTCCGCCTCGCTCGAGTCTCGTTCCCCGTGTTCCCGGGCTGGGGCGGACCCTGCGCAGGGGCTGGACTCGGGGTGCCCCCCCCCGCCTGGGAGGGGCTGGCGTTAGATGAGGGGGGGGGTCACAGGTTGGGTCAGGGGCTCCCGCCCCCCCCCCGCCGTTCTAGCAGCGCCCCATGTTCCTCTATCTGACCCCCCAGGCCTGAGACCTCCCCCCCCCCGGAACCCTCCCCATGTCCGGGGGTTATTCTCGGGGGGGGTCAATGTAACACCCGCCCGGCTCTGGGTCTGGTGTTCACACCCCGGGGGGGGCTCTGGGTCTGGTGTTCACACCCCGGGGCGGGCTCTGGGTCTGGTGTTCACACCCCGGGGGGGGGCTCTGGGTCTGGTGTTCACACCCCCGGGGGGGGCTCTGGGTCTGGTGTTCACACCCCGGGGGGGGGCTCTGGGTCTGGTGTTCACACCCCCGGGGGGGCCTCTGGGTTTAACTTGCCCTGAGTGCCAGGAGCCCGATGACTCCCGGAGGTGTCCAGAGCCCCGCGGGGGGGGGGGGGGAGGCTGAGACTTGTGGCACCTCCTCGGGGGAGGGATCCGGGCTGGGACAGGCCCCTGGGGGAGGGGGGGGCTGCCGGGTTCCCAACACTCAGGGCTCGGCTGAATTTCAAACCCCGACGCTCCTGTGCAGGGCTCTGAAGTGCGAGTTTGGGGATTAGCTCCCAGCACTCCCAGCCCGTCCACATTCGTGGGTTGAAGGGCTCAGACTTGCTGTCCCGGGGGGGGGGGGGTGATTTTTAACCCCCCTGACCAGCGAGTTCGAGCGTTTAAAATGTCCGTGTAGCCAACCCCTCAGATGTCTCATCTCGCTCCCCACGCCTGAGGCATCCGCCCCAGAGGAGGCTTCTGTGCTCAGAGGTGCCGACTTTGAGAGTCTCTGGGGGTTGCTCGATCCCTGCTCTGCCCCCACCCACCCAACCCCAAAGCCCCCACCCACCCCATCCTGTCTCTTCCTGTCCTGCACCTTCCTGCCCCATTCCTCTCCCTCCTCCACTTCTTCCACTGAACAGCTCGGAGCTGGCAGGCGGGACTCAGTGAACGGGAAAAGGGGGAGCTTGTGGGCAAGACCTGCTAGCGGGCAGGTGGGCAGCCGGCTGCTAGTGGGTGCTGGGCACCTATTTTTTTCTCTTGGTGCTGCCACCCCCCAGCACCCCTGGATCTCCTGACTCGCTTCCTTTCACCCTCTAGAGCAGGGCTGGGCCAACTTTTTGGCCCGAGGGCCACATCCAGGCTGCAAAATTGTACAGAGGGCTGGGTAGGGAAGGCTGTGCCTCCCCAAACAGCCTGGCCCCGCCCCCTATCTGACCCCCCCCCCTACTTCCCGCTCCCTGACTGCCCCCCTCAGAGTCCACAACCCATCCAACCAACCCTCCTCCTTGTCCCCAGACCGTTCCCTCCAGAGACCCCTGCCCCAACCACACCCCCAGAACCCCAACCCCTACCTAACCCCCCTACTCCTTATCCCCTGACCACCCCCTCCCGAGACCCCTGCCCCAACCACACCCCCAGAACCCCAACCCCTACCTAACCCCCCAACTCCTTATCCCCTGACCACCCCTCCCGAGACCCCTGCCCCAACCACACCCCCAGAACCCCAACCCCTACCTAACCCCCCAACTCCTTGTCCCCTGGCCACCCCCTCCTGAGACCCCTGCCCCAACCACACCCCCACAACCCCAACCCCTACCTAACCCCCCTACTCCTTATCCCCTGACCACCCCCTCCTGAGACCCCTACTCCAACCACACCCCCACAACCCCAACCCCTACCTAACCCCCCAACTCCTTATCCCCTGACCACCCCCTCCTGAGACCCCTGCCCCAACCACACCCCCACAACCCCAACCCCTACCTAACCCCCCTACTCCTTATCCCCTGACCACCCCCTCCCGAGACCCCTACTCCAACCACACCCCCAGAACCCCAACCCCTACCTAACCCCCCTACTCCTTATCCCCTGACCACCCCCTCCAGAGACCCCTGCCCCAACCACACCCCAGAACCCCAACCCCTACCTAACCCCCAACTCCTTATCCCCTGACCACCCCCTCCAGAGACCCCTGCCCCAACCACACCCCAGAACCCCAACCCCTACCTAACCCCCAACTCCTTATCCCCTGACCACCCCCTCCTGAGACCTCCAACCCTAACTGCCCACAGGACTTCACCCCCTACCCAACACCCCCTGCTCCCTGTCCCCTAAGTGCCCCGACCCATCCCCCCCTCCACCCCTGACAGATCCCCAGAACTCCCACAGCCTGTCCTCCGCATGGCCTGGTGGAGCCAGACACGCTGCCCCCCAGGAGCGCACGGTGCCGCTGCAGCACAGCGCGGGAGGAGCCACGGGCCAGAGCGGTGTGCTGAGGCTGCCGGGAGCTCAGGGGCCGGTTAGGAGGGGCCCGCAGACCCTAGTTTGCCCATCCCTTCTCTAGAGCAGTGGTCTTCAGAGTGGGGTGTGCGCAGCCCCGGGGGTGCCCAAGACCCCGTCGCCACCACCAGTCCCGCCCGGGAGACCGTCGAACTCGCAAGCCGTCTATTTCTGTCCCGCAAAAAGGCTGCCAGGGAAAGCAGAAGCTTCTATTCGGTGGCATTTCGGTGGACGTACCCCGGGGGCCGTGAGTAGAGGTGAGACAGTGAAAAGGGGCCGTGGCAGAAAAACTTTGAGGAACGCTGCTCTAGAGAGGAGCAGCAGCCAGGGCTCTGGCTGATCTAGGGGCACCAGGGGAACAGCAGAGGCTTCAGGTGCTGAGAATTTCCCTGACTCCTCAGGGACACAGTGTGAGGTCGTGTCCCAGGATCTCTATGAAAGGAGCAGAGCAGGATTTCCTTGGGGTGGGGAGAGAATCTCAGGGGTTGTTTAGGGGTATTGCTGGGTTAGAGACTGGCTAAAACACAGGCCTCACTGTGAGCAGGATTTGAACCTGTGCAGGGGAACCCCATTAGATGGTAACACCAACATCTTAACCACTCAGCCATCACCACTCTACTGCATGAGTGCTGGAGAAACTGGTAAATAATCACAATGTCCAGGCTTGACATCAGCTGAAATCCAGAATTCACCCAGCAAACCTGGCTCCCAAAGCACACGGGCAGGTGATCAGATCACAACAGGAAAATATCTGGACACATTTGGGTGCTGTTGGCCCCACCCACAGTTCACCCAGGCTCCACCCCCATTCTGCCCCCTCCCTGTTTGGCCCCACCACCTATCCCTCCTCACCTTCTGGCCTGCCACTGGCTTGCTGTGTCCATCCTCAGTCCCCCACCCACTGCTCACCTCCTCCCACCTACCCCTCACCTGCTCACTCCCCTGCTAGAAACCCCCTGCCCATCCCCAGAACCCCGCTGGCTCCCTGGACACCTCCCCTCACCCACCCACTGCTCATCTCTTCACCCTCCCTGCCTGCTGCTCCCCACTTCACCCTCCCCCACCCGCCACTCACCTCTTCACCCCCCACCCACTGCTTGACTCCTCACCCTCCTGCCCACCAACTGCTGACTCACCGCTAACAGCCGCCTTTTCACCCCCCTCAACCCCCGCAAATCACCCACCTCCCCACCCTCCCCCACCCACCGCTCACCTCTTCTTCCTCCCCTGTCCGCTGCTCGCCTCTTGCGTATCTTAATTCAAACCCCACGCCCAGTGTAGCCCAGGCGTAAGTCTTTTCTTGTTAAGGCAAAGGCTTCATTTCCTTAACAAGGAGCATTGGAGGAGGAGCATTGGAAAGACTCAAATCACCACCCTGGAGTTGAGGGAAAGGCGATGATTGTATTGAGAAGAAGGTTGCCTTGGCTGTAATTGCTGTGATAGGAGAGCCTGGATCTTTTTTCTTTTTTGGTAATTAAAATATCAGATCCAATAGAAAACCCTGTTATCCAAAGCACAATGAAATCCCCAACAGAAATGCCATTGGAAACACAAACAAAGGAATAATGCCGTCACTAGGAATGCACTTTCCGGGCCAATCCTGTGCACTGAATACCACTAAGAGCCCTGTGCGCTTATGAGAAACCTGGGGGAACTGATCCAGTGCGTGAACCCGAAACTCAGCTGCTCCCAGTTGCTGGTGGAAACCCCCTTCCTGCCTAGACACAAGGACCAGCAAGAGGGACTCAAGGTCCCAGAGCCCTCAACACCCACCTAACCCTGGGTAGCCACTGCTGCAGGGAACGGCCTTCGTGGCTGAACGTGCTCCTGACAGCGGCTCTGCCAAAGATGATCCAGTGCTGAGGCATTGATCAGGCGCAGTCTGCCCTGTCACACAGCCCACTCTACAGCAGACCCTGCTGAGGGTGCCTTTGATTTAACTGCAGCTGGTTCTGCTGGGGCCTGTCACTTGCCCTTGTTCATCCAGGAACAAACCTTAGGCGAGCTGTAAATAATTCTGTCCAGCCAAGTCTGGCCAAAAAGCGGTGAGGGTCGCCTGTCTCTCCATGAGGCAGCAGGGCCCAACTGAAGGTTTCCCCTTGAATGAAGCCCAAGTCCCCGGCGTAGCTGTCCGGAGATGGGCTTTGTGGTACGGCCCCCACACTCTTCCAGCCGGCAGGTGAAGCCCCAGTGTCCAAGAGGGGCCCCTTCAAGGCAGCAAAAGGGGAACTTCACGGCTCCCAGCAGACCCTGAAGAGCCCATGAGGAGCCGCCTTCAGGGACATCCCTGGGGGAACAAAACCCCACCTCTTTTGATTGACAGCTGAGCTCACTGACCCACCATACCACAGAGACACCCACCAGCAGCTGGTTTGCCAGGGCCCTGCCCAGCACCCTGCACCGCTTCCTGCCAGTGCCAGAGCTCACAAGGCACCAGCCTGGCGCCAGGGCCGCTGGGTGCTGCTGAAGACAGGCAGCAGAGGGACACAGTGGAAGCGCGCTGGGCCCATAACACGGACATCGATTAATCAAAACCCTCTTCTGCTAACACCGGGCCCCTTCTTCCTCCACTGGGCCTGCAAGCGAGGGGGCGGCTTGCACAGCACCAAGAGTCTAACCTGTGAGGCAGGAGGCGTCTGACACCCTCAGCCTGCCGGGGAGCTCCCAGAAGATATTAAGGGACAGAGTCCTAAGTGCCCCTGGGGACAAGGGTTTGGGGTTCCCCGAGGCCGGTAAGGGGGTCACTGTGTCTGCCTTGTAACTCTGGGTGTCAGGTCACGGTGCAGCTTTGATCTAGAGCTCTGATCCCCACCACTGACCAGCAGCCACAGCCTCACCCTGGGTCTGCCCCACCTGGTTACTCCTCACAGGCTGACCCGACCCCCTTCCAGCCCCAGATTCACCCCTAATCATCCCACTGCCCCTCAGAGCCACAGACGTGGAGGTGCTGGCGGAGGGAGCTGTGACTCTAGGAGGGGTTCTTCTCTGAAGATGGCTGGCAGGAAGGTGGCGCTCAGCTCATTCAGGGTGCTGCCCAGTTTTCTCTCTGACGGGGGATGCAGAAATTTCTGTGAGGTGCATCAATTGGGTATTTGGCTTCTGAGCCAATGTGAGCAATGTCCATTCATGAGAAGGACTATCCATCCCTCTTGCAGAGTTGTATAGGGCCTAATGGCTAAGGCATTGGCTTCCTAAGCCAAAGATTATGGGTTCAAGTCCCATCTGGGGTGAAAAATTTGATACTATAAGGCAACTTTTGTCTCCTTTTCACCAAGGAAGCTGGGAGAAGTTGGAACACAAAGTTCTGAATCTTAAGAACTAACCCCCAGAAGTGTCACCTTCCACTCAATGGAGTTAATCCTAGTGTTTGTCTGAGGGTGCGGCTTTCCTACCCACCGGATCAGCAGGTAGCGATGGATTTCTTGTCTCGGTAAGACACGAGAAATGGATCACCAGCGGAGCCCCATCAACTCAAAAACTCCAGTTTTCCGCGAGGCGCAAGCTGGAGTCGATGGGGGAGCATGCCGCCAACCGCCGCCGCCATGAGGACGGCAGGTAAGTTGGCCGAAGATACGCAGACTTCAGCTATGTTATTCATGGAGCTGAAGTTGCGTATCTTCAGTCGATCCCCCCAGTGAAGACCGGCCCTAAGAATGTCCTATTCACCCCTTCACAGAGCAAGTCTCTGAGCATGATATCCCCCCCCCCCGCGTGGTGGAACAGGTGGAGTGGGGGCAGAGCCTGAGGTGGAGCAGGGGGTGATGTTGCACTCTGTGTGACGTCCTTTTTGTGCACCAGGGCTGACAACAACATCCCAGAGAGAGAAGCAGAAGGGCAAAAAGACACACACTTCCGCCAGAGTAGCTCAGTGGGGAGAGCGTTAGACTGAAGATCTAAAGGTCCCTCATTTAATCCTTGGCTTTGACAGGCCCTTTCATCGGCCCTCATGCAGGGGTGGTTCGTTTTCTGGGAGCGCAGCAACACCTTTACCTGAGCAAGTCCCTGATTTTGAGCTCACAAGCAGGACAACAGAACAGGGGCTTCTGCTCATTGGCCCCGGGATTTTTAACAATGAGAGACAGGAGCTGTTTGTCCCATACGACTTATTGGTCAGCCCAATATGGCAGGAAGAGAGTGAGGCAGGGTGGCCCTTGGAGATGGGGGCAGGGACTGGGGACGAAAGCTCCTCGGCACAGCTAAGCAAGGGCAGTACCAGGGATGGGGCATCTGTAAAACTGCTTCATATTCAGTTCCATGGAACAACTGGACTTGGACAGGGTGGGTGTTCAGGAAATGCACATTAATCCCTTTCGGGGAGCTCGATGGGGAGAAGATGACTGGAGGAAGGGTCCATCTCTCCGGTCCTCCAGGCCAGGGAGGAATGATGGGGTTGGAGTCTTGTTCTTCACATTAGCAGTGCGAGTACAGAAGGTGGTGGAGCTCTGACTAGGGGGGCATTACTGGTGGACTTTGTGCTCCATGGCACTGGTTACCGCTGTATATGTCTATGCATAGGACCCAGCTAAGGTGTGAAAGGAAAGATCAATGGAAGGAACCGGCTCCCTTCCTCTGGACCGCATGGTATTTGGTGTCATGGGGGGGATTTGAATTGTGTCAGTCGGATTGAGGACCACTGGTCCCATAGTCTCAACTGTCAGAGGAAACATTTTTACAATGAGCACTACCTGGTGCAGGTCTGTAGTGAGGTTGTTTCTTCATGATCTAGAAAAAGGAGTAAACAGTAAGGTGGCAAAATTTGTAGCTAATGCAAAACTACTCTAGCTAGTTAAGTCCGAAGC
This sequence comes from Sternotherus odoratus, assembly GCA_032164245.1. Classification (NCBI taxonomy): domain Eukaryota; kingdom Metazoa; phylum Chordata; order Testudines; family Kinosternidae; genus Sternotherus; species Sternotherus odoratus. Next base: position 14,298,245 of record JAVMKO010000019.1, on the reverse strand, counting down.
AGACTGTGAGGAGCTACAAAGAGGATCTAAAGAAACTGGGTGACTGGGCAACAAAATGACATATGAAATTTAATGTTAATAAATGGAAAGTAATGCACATTGGAAAACATAATCCCTACTCTGTATGTTAAATGATGGGGTGTAAATTTTACCACTCAAGAGATCTTGGAGTCATTGTGGATAGGTCTCTGAAAACCTCCACTCAATGTGCCGCAGCAGTAAAAAAACCAAACATAATTCTTGGCATAATTCGTAAGAAGGGAATTTTCAGCTTGGAAAAGAGACAATTAAGGGAAGATCTGCCTGAGGTCTATAAAAGCATGAGTGGTGTAGAGAAAGTAGATAAGGAAGTCCTGTTTACTACGTCTCATAGCACAAGACCTAGGGGTCACCAAATGAAATGAATGGGCAGCAGGTTGAAAACAAACCAACGGAAGTATTTCTTCCTCAAACACACAGTCAGCCTGTGGAACTTCTTGCCAGAGGATGTTGTGAAGACCAAGATTTTTACAGAGTTCAAAAGAACTAGATCAGTTCATGGAGGATGGTGTGACGGGTTGAGATCACAGAAACCCCTTAGGAGCTGCCACCTGATGTGCCAAGGCTACTCCTGCCTCAGTTTTCCTGCCCCAACAGCTTAGGACCCCAGTACCCTGCCCGGTCTGAGCCACGTCCCCTAACAGCTGTGGGCCTTCCTGGAAACAGGCAGGAGGTATCCTTACCTCGGGCACTCAGATGCTCAACTCCCAATGGGGTAAAACCCTGAGTAAAATTTGATTGTTCACCCTCTATAACAATGATAGAGAGATATGCACAGCTGTCCCCCCCCCCCAGGTACCAACACGTACTCCAGGTTAATTAATAGGTAAAAAGTGATTTTAATAAAGATAGGAAATAGGATTTAAGTGGTTTAAAGTAGTGACAGACAGAATAAAGTGAATTACCAAACAAAATAAACAGAACACGCAAATCTAACACTATTACAGTAAAAAACTTCACCCTCAGTGAATTCCTTCTTTCAGGTTAAACTCCGTTAGCCTGGGTCCAGCAATCACTCGCACCCCCCCTGCAGTTTCTTCCAGGAATCCTTGGGGGTGGAGGGCTCTTTTTTTAGCCAGCTGAGAACAAAGAGGAGAGGTCTCTCCCAGGTTTATATAAATGTAACCCTTCTGCCCATCAGAGTTGGCAGCAACAAGGGCCGGGTTCAGTATCCAGGGGTTCCATTCTAAGGACACAATACAAAACCGGCTCGAGCCCTCACCCAGTGACCTGGGACAACCATATACCACCCTTCTGGGCGCCTCTAAGAGGCAATACTTCCCCTCTCGCAAGCACAGAGTCTGAGTGTACCAAAACCCCTTTTAATGACAGAGAGAAACACTGTGGCATATTATAGGGTAAATACCACAAACAAAAGTCACAAACCAAACCATGAACCAGAATCCCCCCCCGCACACACACACACACACACTCACACGCCAATGGGCAGTGTCCTTTCCCTTGGGTTCTTGAGTCCCACAAGCCCCAAAGTCCCCCAAAGTCCAACAGCCCCAGCAGAGTTCAAAAGTTCATATCAGAGTTGTACCTCCCCACCGAGGTGGAGGGGGGGGGCAGGTTATAGGGCACCTTATGTGGTCAGAGGCCAACTGCCCCACCTCTCCAGTCATGCTGGTCACTCACCCTGCTAGCCGACACAGGAACTGCTCTGCCAGCAGTTTCAGGAACGGGTCCACAAGCCGGCACCAGAACTGCTCTGCCAGCAGTCTCAGGAACGGGTCCACTAGCCATCACCAGAACTGCTCTGCTTAGGGCCCCCCCACTTAAGATAAAGCTCAGTGATTGTTCAGCTCTTAAGTGATTTCAGCTCATGGGGGGGGGGGGGCTTAGTGCAGAGGCACCACCAGACCCAAAGCAGCTGAAGTTAAGACTCCTAAAGGAAGGAAAAGTCAGCTCTACCATTCCACAGGGGAGAGAGACCAGGTGCAATAGATCTATGAGGCCCTCAGACAAGGCCATCCCCCTAAGGCATAAAAGCCTATCCAAAGCCTCTCTCTCAATTCAGGGGTTTTTGGAACCCCTGTCCCTTGTTTAGTGAGTGCTACCTAGCTGATGGCGAGTCCCTCCAGCATGCCAAAGGCCAAATACATGTCCCAACCCCTCATTCACATAAACAGGTTAATCAGCACTTTATCATTCTTGCCCCAATACTACAGAAATTGGGGGTCCCACAGTAGCCAAAGTGATCATTTGGGCTGTTAGAGTGCAGGCTAGGTGTGGTGGGCGTGTCTATGCAAATAAGGTGTTATTTTCCAAAAGTCACTGCAATTCCTGCAATTCACCACCGGATGCCACTCATCCTGACACTGCTTACATCGATTTCTCCCTGTGGGTGGAGAGCCCCTCCTCCTTCTTATCCAGAGTCCACATGGACTCTCAGAGCACATGGACAAAGTAGCAGGTTTGAACCAGACTCCGCTCACCACCACTCAGGCCGCATTCCTGAGGAGGCTCGGGTGTGGACGGGCTTCTACAAAGTTCATTGTTTGCTTGATTGGTTCTCAAATTGGGCTTAACTCAGAATAGTTTTTTCTCAGAGAGCTGTTCAGCTGCTTTCCAAAGTCCACATACAACCAACCAAGCACATAGTCAATATTCATAACTCTGAATACAACACAGACACATACATACAAATAGGATGAACGGATCCAGTGGATCGTTACCTTCACCGAGATAGAACTTTTTAGCAAAACCATATTCCAGTAACATCATACGTATATTTACAGGCCCACCCCCACCATAAAGCCGTCACAGATGGGTCCATCAATAGCTGTTCGCCAGGATGGGCAGGGAGGGTTTCCCTAGACTCTGTTTGCCAGAAGCTTGGAATGAGCAACAGGGGAGGGATCTGGGGCCCCTGGCACTGGCCACTGTTGGAGGACAGGATACTGGGCTAATGGACTTTTGGTCCGACCCAGTAGGGCCATTCTTATCTTTTTACCCCCTGTCAGGGGTGGGCAAACTCTTTGGCCCGAGGGCCACATTGTGGTTGAAAACTTGTATGGAGGGCCAGGTCTGGGAAGGCTGTGACCCCACAAACAACCCAGCCACGCCCCGTATCTGACCCCCTCCCACTTCCCAGCCCCTGACTACCCCCTTAGAATCCCATTCAACCCCCCTGTCGCCCCGATTGCCCCTTCCCGACGCCCCCCACCCTAACCACCCCCCAGCACTCCACCCCCTATGTAAGCCCCTCTGCTCCTTGTCCCCTGACCGCCCCCTCCAGAGACCCCCACACACTAACTGCCCCCCTGGGACCAACCCCCTTCTCAACTCCCCCTGCTCCCTGTCTGCCCCATCCCTATCCACACTGCTGCCTCCTGACAGACCCCCAACCCTGGGTCTCCCATGCCCTCTACACCCCCCACCCCATCCCCTTCCCCTGCTCCCTGCCCAGAACCTCCATCCCATCCAACAGTCCCCTCTCCCCGGAGAGCCCCCGGGACTCCCTGTCCCTTAACCAACCCCTCCCCCACTGTGCCCCCTTACCACACTGATGGCCCTGCCGGAATTGCACATGTTGCACAGCTCTCCCGGAGGAGCGGGCAGCCCTGCGCGTCGCGCTGAACTGCAGGAGACCAGGGATGGGACTGGGAGCAGCCTTCTTTGTTGGAGTTCAGTCATGCTGAGCTCCAGAAGAGCGGGGAAGGCGGGGACGGGTCAGGAGCAGCTTCCCCCGCCGGAGTAGTTTGCCCACAATCTGGGCCCCCTCCTTCATATCCAGCACCCCCAGACTGTTCTAAAGGATTAACTCTTTCTTCTCCGTCATGCAGCTGGGAATCCCCATTCCTAGATGGGCTTCCCCACAGACAGTGAATTCCCCACAGGGCTGTTCTGGGGCCTCATAACCTCACATCTCTGCTTTGTGACTCCCAGGGACCCTGCAGGGACACCAGCTCCATGCTGGGCCCTGGGGAACCCCCAAAGCACCTGCAGGGAGGGGACAGAGACACAAGGTTACCTCAGGTGACTCCCGTCCAGCAGCGCAGTGCGGGTGCTAAGACAGGCTTCCTGCAGCGGACTGCACTGCACCCTGGAAGCAGCCAGCAGCAGATCTGGCTCCTAGGTGGAGGTGCACAAGCTGTGGCTCTTCATCTCCCTTAAAGCATAAACAGCAAGAGAATTTGCTCCTCTCTTCTACGTGGAACAAATAAAGGCCGGCTGAATTATTTCCAGGGCTGTAAGGAATAAAACACCAGCAAGTAAAGGGTGGGGTTGACCCATTGACTATAGGCCCAGCACGCTTTCGCTGTGATGCTCTGCTCCATGTAGGTTTGTCTGTAGGATCTAGTCACAGAGCAGCTGAGTTCAGCTGAATACGTTTTACTCCTGAGGGGATTCTGCACAAAAAAGAATAAAAAAAATCTGTGTGACTATTTTAAAATTCTGCAAAATGTATACGTCAATAAATAAATGTGGAGGCTCCAGCATGGCAGTGGGGAGCACAGGCCACTGGGTGCACAGAGATGAGAAACCGCCCTGCAGCCCCCTCCCCTGGGACACGGACTCAGTGGTGAGACTGCATCTCTCTGCTGCCTTCTCCAGGGATCCGCAACGACATGCCTGGGCTAGTGGGAAGGGGTGCATGACCCCTCTGGTGGCTTCCCTTTGCTTCCCCAGAAGAGTCATTTTTCTGCAGGGAAACTACTAAATCTGTGGGGGACATGAATTCTGTGCTTGCGCAGTGGTGCAGATTTTCCAAAGGAGTAAGATTTGAATCTCTCAGGTGGCTTGTTTTAGTTGCAGAGTATTAATCAGGCTGATTCTACTTAGGAACGGCACTGCTCCTCCAGGAGAAAAAGACCCTGCTGCAGAAGAAACCATGTGATTGGAGTCACAGCACATCTCTCCTCTTACAGGAGTGGGATAAGGCTCTGCTTGCACTTTACTTCATCCCTTAATCGCTGTGGAAGTGTAAACAGGGAGAGAATTTGTTCCTCTTTTCTATGTGGAGCAGATAAAGGCAGAGTGAAATATTTCCAGACTTGTAAGTAATAAGAAGCGAGCTAGCAGAGGATGGTTTCGATCCATCAACCTCTGGGTTATGGGCCCAGCACGCTTCCACTGCGCCACTCTGCTGTAGATGCCATGGTTCACTTACAGTGCCACTCTCCATAGTTGACTGAGCTCACAAGCTGTGCAGTGGAGAATTGTGCCCATGGGATTTAGACACTTTCTAGGCAGGTCATTGTCCGTGAGTCACATCTCCAAAGTTGGTCTGAAATGTGGCTGCATTTGCCTTTGGGGTCTCCTTAGTCTAATGCCTCAGGAAAACCAGCCCCTCCCCCCCTTTTCCCCTGGGGAGATCCAGCCAGTCACAAACACCCTGCCTGGCCCCCAGCCCAGGAAAACCTTGTTTTGCAGGGGGCATGCTGGGAGATGTAGTTCCTGAGAGGTGCCAGCTGGGAGAGGATGAGAGGGGAGGGGAGGGTTAGCCTGGCCTGGGAGACGTCCCTTACCTGGACTGGAGAGGGCGGAAGCGCCCCCGGGGCAGGTGGGAGATGTAGTTCCTGACTCTCCTGGGAGCAGAAGTGAAAGAGTGAAACACGACACATCCTAGTTATGCCCGTAGTGACTGCAAAATCTTTGTCTATGCGTCTGATTATCATCCGTGTATTCTTTTCTCGGGAGTCTAGAGATTGACTAGACCTTGACCAGGAAATTTGGATCTTGATAAAATAATCGAATACCCCGGTTAAGGCCCAGGACTTGACACCCACTGGGGTGTTCGACACACAGACAAGTACTAACAACGTTTTCTGCTTTTAGACGTTGTTTTTAATCAGGGCAACACATTGAAAGAAACCCTGTGAAATCATTTCTCAGCCTGAGCCCGTCACCCACATTCCTTAGGCCATTGGGCCACCATGTGGATATTTCATTTCCCACTTCAATTTCACTCAGAGACACAATTTCCTCTGCACAGATCCATGAACAGAAAACCTCCTCTTGTCTCAGACAGGACATTCAATCCCTGTGAAACCTTCTCTCCAGCAAGGTCGATTGGCAGACAGAGGGGACGTGGCCATGAGCATCCCTGAGAGTGAGCTATCGGCTCAGCTCTTCCTTTATGCTGCTGTTGTTAGTCCATGAAACATCGAGGATGAAAGGCCAGGCTGAGTTCATCCACCAACCCCCTGAAATATTTCAGTGCCCAGAGAAATCCTGAGCCTGCTCTTGGAATGACGTGCTGGAGATGTGACTAGGAAAGGGACTGTCTGAATTGTCACCCTGGGAATGAACAAGGATCTCTAGCGATGTCGTGAACACAAACACACTCTGATCACGCTCCAGCCGGAGGGGAAATGGGCAGGAATTCTCACTGTTCAGCCGTGGACACACTGACACCAATGTGCAGCCGTGAGTGTGCTGGGGGAGCTGGGCTGAGCAAACAATCGAAGTGATAATTCAGTGAGAACTGAATCATAGTGGAGTGAAGCAGCCCTCAGTCAAGCAGTTGTGACTGTGGTTAAGGCAAATGACTCAAAATCCATTGGGGCCTCCGTAAACAGATTACAGTAAACCCTCGATTTAACGGACTTCAGATGCAACGGACAAAATTTCTGAGCAAGTCTGATGCATCCGAAATCCATTTCTCGCGGGCTGGCTGCCGGCTCCCATCTGCCGCCTGGGTCCCAGCAGCCGGGACCGGGGCGGGCTGGCTGATGGTTCCCGGCTGCCGCCCGGTTCCCGGCAGCGGGCAGGCTGTGGAGCTGCCGCCCCGACCCTGTGGTGGGCGGGCTGCTGCTCCGACAACTTTTTAAAATTATTATTATTAAATAACGGACTTTTTGATTTAACAGACACCCCCTCGCCCGAAGTAGTCCGTTAAATGGAGGTTTTACTGTATTATATAACCACGTGGTCTAATGGATCAGGCATCTGACTTCAGATCAGGCGATTGAGGGTTTAAGTCCCTTCGTGGTTGGATTTGTGCAGTTTCACTTTTGTACTGAAAGTCCTGCTTTCTTCAGCCCTTGAACCTCTTCCTGGATGCTCAGGCCAATGTTCTGGCTTCAGCTTCAGCCCCAGGAAGGTGTTGGGGGTTGGGCATCACAAAGAAGATAAGACTATAAGAATGGATGTCCTGGGTCAGACCAAAGGTCCATCCAGCCCAGTAGCCTGTGTAACAACAGCGGCCAATGCCAGGTGCCCCAAAGGGAGTGAACCTAACAGGTAAGGATCAAGTGATCACCCCCCTCTGACAAACAGAGGCCAGGGACACCATTCCTTACCCATCCTGGCTAATAGCCATGAATGGATTAAAACTCCATGAATTTATCCAGTTCTCTTTTAAACCCTATAATAGTCCTAGCCTTTACAACCTCCTCAGGCAAGGAGTTCCACAGGTTGACTGTGCGCTGTGTGAAGAAGAACTTCCTTTTATTTGTTTTAAACCTGCTGCCCATTAATTTCATTGGGTGGCCCCTAGTTCTTATATTATGGGAACAAGTAAATACCTTTTCCTTATTCACTTCCTCCACACCACTCATAATTTTATATACCCCTATCATATTCCACCTTAGTCTCCTCTTTTCTAAGCTAAAAAGTCCTGGCCTCTTTAATCTCTCCTCATATGGGACCTGTTCCAAACCCCTCATCATTTTAGTTACCCTTCGCTAAACCTTTTCTAACGTGTGGGCAAGAGGAAGAGTGTGGCAGCTGCAGATATAAGGACAAAATATTTGGGGCTCAGGTGAAGCAGTGAGAAACACAACCATAAGGTCAGCCTGGAGGAATATCTAGCCAGACTGTTAAGTGGGCATCAGTCACCCAGCAGGAGGGAAGAAACCTAACCTGGTTCACCTAGAATCAGAAAAAAAAACCCTAAGTACCTAGAATTCCAAAGTTTCCCAGTAAACTCCGGAAGGTCCCACTGAGATTTGAACTAAGATTGCAGGACTCAGAGTCCTGAGTGCTGACCATTACACCATGGGGCCTGACGACTTTACCTTTTCTGGACCTTGTGACTCTCAGCTGGCAGAGGTGGTCGATACTGTCAGCTCTAAGGGAAGGCTTAAAAGCCACAAAGCAACCCAGGGCTTGGCACGAGGAATGGAGGACGATGCCTGAGCATGGCCAGAGGGCCTCCCCCCAAGATACCCAGCTAGTCCGCTCTACCTCAAGCCCTGTCCCCACTCCCATGGGTCCTCCAAGCCCCCACTCCTGTCCCCTTTCTTCCTGCGCTGCATCTTCCTGCCCCATTCTTCTCCCTCTCCCACTTCTTCCTGTCCAGAAAAAACCCCTAAGCATCTAGAGCGCCAAGATTTCCCAGCAAACTCCAAAAGGTCCCACTGAGATTTGAACTCAGCTCGCAGGATTCAGAGTCCTGAGCATCTCCAAGGGCCACCCTGCCTCACTCTCTTCCTGCCCTATTGGATCAACCAACACACTGTGTGGGGAAGACAGCTCCTGTCTCTCATTCTTAAAGGTCAAGGGGGCCAATGAGGAGCAGAAGCCCCTGTTCTGTTGTCCTGTTTGTGAGCTCAAAATTCGGGACTTGCCTCAGGTAAAGGTGTTGCTGCCCACCCGGAAAACAAGCCACCCCTGCACTAGGACAAGCCGACCAAAGCCCAGGATTGAACCAGGAACCTTCAGTCTCACACTCGCCCAGCTGAGCTACGTTGGCAGATCTAGATGTGGCTTTGGCTGCTGCTTTTCTCTGGGGTGCTGCTGTCAGCTGTAGTTCACAAAAAGGACGTCACACAGAGCGCAGCATCACCCCCTGCTCCACCTCCGGCTCTGCCCCCGCTCCACCTGTTCCACCAACCCCGTCCCGATCCATTTCCTCCCACCCCCGCCCTGCCCCTTCCTCCCCCATTCCTCTCCCTCCCCCGCTCCTTCCTGTCTCACCTCCCACCACCCCAGTGCCTCTTGCACAGCACTGAACAGCTGATCGCTGGCAGGCAGGAGGCTCTGGGGGCGAAGGGGATGAGTCTGTCGGCCAGGCCTGCTAGCAGGTGCTGGGCCGGGGTGCTGAGCACCAATTATTTTTCGGTTGGTGCTGCAGCCCCGTAGCACCCCTGGGACCAGGGCCTCTGGCTGCACTGACCTGGGGACTTTCACACTCTTGAGCATCGATGGGCGAACTACGGCCCACGGGCCAGATGTGACCCGCCGGCCATTTTATCCGGCCCACCAAGCTCAGATGCGGGGGATGGTGCCAGTGGCTCCCCAGCCTGGGGCGGGCCGATCGCAGAACGCCGCAGAGCTCCTGGCTGGGGGGGGATCACAGCACGCAGTGCCCCGCGCTCACTGCCTGGGGGGACTGGCCAATCACAGCATGTCGCTGGGCCCTGTGCTCCCTGGCCGGGGGGTGGCGATTGCTGCATGTCGCGGGGCTCCCGGCTGGGCCGATCTCAGCTCACTGCCAGGCCCTGTGCTCCCTGGCCGGGGGCTGGGCCAAGAGCAGCTGCTGTGGGTCCCCATCCTCCCAGGCCAAGTGCAGTGCAGGGAGCCGCAGGCCCCACGCCCCCCGGCTGGCCGGGTCAAGGAACACCTGGCTGAGTAAGGTGAGCAAGGGGAGCAGGGGCTTAGGTGGTGGGGTCCGAGGGTGGTGGTGGTTAGGGTGGGGGGATCTTGGGAGGGGGCAGTCAGGGAGCAAAACAGGGGGGCTTAGATCCAGGGTGGAGTCCTGGGGGGGTGGTTAGGGTCGGGGATCTCAGGGGGGCAGTTGGGGAACAAAGAACAGGGGGGCTTAGGTATGGGGTGGGGCTTGGGGGCAGCAATTAGTGTGGGGGGTCTCTGGAGGGTGCGATCGGGTCAAGGAGGAGGAAGGTTGGATGGGTCGGGAGTTCTGAGGGGGCAACCAGGGGGTGGGAAGTGGGTGGGGGTTGGATAAGGGGCAGGGACAGGCTGTTTCGAGAGGCACAGCCTTCCGTACCCAGCCCTCCACACCATTTTTAACCCCAATGTGGCCCTGGGGCCAAAAAGTTTGCCCACCCCTGCTCTAGAGAGAGGAGCAGCAGTCGGGATTATGGCTGATCTAGGGGCGCTAGGGGAGCAGCAGAGGCTTCAGGTTCTGAGAATTTCCCTGACACCTCAGGGACACAGTGTGAGGTCGTGTCCCAGGATCTCTGAGAAAGGAGCAGAAGAGGATTTACTGGGGGTGGGGAGAGACTGGAGAGTGTCTCTGGGGTTTATAGGGGTTTTGCCTGGGTTGGAGACTGGCTAAAATACAGGCCTTGCTGTGAGCAGGATTTGAACCTCCACAGAGGAACCCTATTGCCTTAACCACTCGGCCATCACAGCTGCAAGCAGCATAATGCCCTAATGACAGAGAAACTGGTAAATCGTCACAATGCCCAGGTTTGACATCACTTGAAATCCAGAATTCACCCAGAAATTTGGCTCCCAAAGCACAGGTGGGATTTGAGATTTTTTCTCTTAGCCATGTGCAGTAGCACAGAGAGCACTTTCAAAAGGCAACTTCAACCTAAATGGACCAACGTTAATATGCCCATGAGATGGTTTTTCTAGTGTGCGGGGGGGTTATTTTATATTCATTCCTCTGTTCCTTTTCTTGTGTTCTTGGTAGTTGTGATTTGCTACGACATTCTCTACACAGAGGCCAGGAGTGGATGCTGAGGGCAGAGCACTCTAAATTGTCCTGGTTTGTACACTCCACTGAGCTCCATGAATCATTGGTCTGACCCACTCTGACCCCAGGAAATCATGGGGGGGAAAGAATTAATTGCTAATGAGCTCTGCTGCATAAGGTCACCTTAGGATAACGAGATAGACCAGTATGAAGACTCTTCTTGTACCATTAAATATTAACATGGAAAATATAGAGATTAGTTATTCCAAATTGTTCATTTGGGAAGAAACTCATGCTTGAAAAAAAAGAAACTGGATCATAGATTTGATGGTTATTTTCTACATTATGTAAACCCTGCCATAGCAAACCACAACTACCAGAAGAACAGAAAACTGAGCAGATGAATGAATGTAAAATAATCCTCTACTGCAGCGGTTCTCAAACTTGTTGAGACCACGACTCCGGCAGCATGGCGCGACTCTCCATGTCCGCCGAAAAGCCGCCGAACAGGCGCGAAGCCCCCTGGACCCCAGTCCCCTCCGGGGGCCAGGGCTCGGGACTCAAGGTGATCGCAGCTTGAGCCGCCACCAGCCCCCAGGGATCCCGCAGCAGCAAGTAGCTGTGGTAGGGGCTTGTGACCCCCACAAAAGTGGCCCACGACACCTTGAGGGGTCACAACCTCCACTTTGAGAACCCCAGCTCTACTGGAAGAATAACTCACAAGTATATTGACATCTATCTGCACCCTTAATATCTTCATTGAAAAAAACCCATTGACCTCAACACTCTGTAGTGATCATTCTGGGTTTTTTACAATGAGAAACAACCTCACAAAAGTGAAGCCTCAAAAAATTCCCTTCAAGCTCATAGAGGTGCCTCTCTACGGAAACCTTTAGTAAAAGGTGAAAGATTTATACGATCTGAAGAGAAACCAAAGCATCACAATTTGGCTGCAAAGGCGCTGCCAGGGCAACCGCGTGTTCTCTATATCTCAGGGTGACTCTCCTGACCAGTGCCAGTGACAAAAATTTGGGGGCCCCTTACTCTGATCATTTGTGGGCCCCCCTCCAAAAAAAGAAAAGCAACTCCAAAGCACTTCACACTTATGACATAAGTGCTCAGCAGGAAAAAGAGATTATTCCAGGAAATTGTCATGGCTTGTGGGAATCTGTGTGTGGTCTGGACCCGACCAGGATTCGTTTGGTGACTGGCACAAACCGAGATTAGAAACCAACCACTATAACAAGGGCTCTAACACAGAACCACCCAGTTAAAAGCCTCATGTTCTATCAGAGGTTTGCTGAAAGGATTCACCCTCCACCAGGAGTGCAAGACAGACAAAAGGGGACAAAAAGGTCCCAGCAACCCAATCTCTTTTTACTCACGGCAACTCACCCTCAGCTGGATTCTTCTTCCTCTCTCCTGTGCATCAGTGGGACTAAATCTCCCCACCTAGACAGCCGGTCCATCCACTGCACCCCAATCCCCCCTGCCTGAACTCAGTAGACGCAAGAAACACAGTGTCACCTTTTCCAAAGAACTTGGAAAGCTGTTTCACATTTGACCATGTGGCCTAATGGATAAGGCGTCTGACTTCAGATCAGAAGATTGAGGGTTCGAGTCCCTTCGTGGTTGGATTTGTGCAGTTTTATCTTTGTGCTGAAAGTCCTGCTCCCTTCAGCTCTGGAACCTCTTCCCGGCCACTCAGGACGATGTTCTGGCTTCAGCTAAAGCACCAGGCAGGAGTTGGAATTTGAGCTTCACAAAGGCCAGGGCCTGAGCCCCAGGTGTTTCCACTCTAGCCTTTGCCATAGAAAATGAGCAGATGCCCAGGCTGGCGTGTAGAGGAGTTTCCCTCTTCCAATGTGCGCCTGTCCCTGTTTTGAGGGGGATGGTAAATGGCACCTTTGGAGCCTGGGTGTTTCTCTGCTTCTCCCCAGCTTGAGAAAAGCCTCTTGGGGAAAAATCTCCTGCTACCTTGCGAAAGTGACACCTTGTCAGAGGCCCCCCCAGGGGGACTGGCCCTACTTTCCTACTGTCTTCTGGTGTTGGCCTCAGAGTATCAGCAGCCGTCCTGCATGCTGGTCTGTGGGAGGCCTTCAGTGGGGTTTGGCATGGCAGGGAACAGGCCGGCTGGGTGACTTGTGAGTCTCTGCTCCCCTCCTCTTGCCCCACCCTCAATTGATTGGTGGTTTTTAAGGCTTCCCTTGGAGCTGTCAGCACCAGCCACCTCTGCTCTAGGTGCCCAGAGGAGGAGAGGTGAGCTGGGCTCCAGCCTGGGACTCTTCCTCCCTTCTGCCTAGCCCTGAATATAAAGCTGGGCTCTTGGACTCCTTCCTTTAAATGTCATGTGGGGAAGAGGAAAAACCTGGCAGCTGCAGGGACCAAAGCTGTGGAGATCAGATGAAGCAACGAGAAACCCAACAACCAGGTCAACCCACAGGAATCTCTAGCCAGACTGTCATATTCTAGGACACCAACGTAGAGTGGCCATCCTCTTGAACCAAAGACCAATCTCCAGTGGGCATCAGTCACCAGCAGGGGGGGGGAAGACATCCCTCTGGTTCACCCAGATCGAGAGGAGCTAAAGAGATGAAGTTCCAGGGCTTCACAGCAGACAGCCATAGCTCCGGGAGACCCTACTGAGATTTGAACTCAGATCACAGGATTCAGAGTCCTGAGTGCTGATCATCACACCATGGGACCTGCTACTGTTTCCTTTTCTGGACCCCTGTGACTCTCAGCTGGCTGGCTCGCACTCTGCACTTACTGCTTCCCACCAGCGGTTTCCTCTGGCTGGATTCTCTCTCCTCCTCCCTCCACTATAGTCCGGCTCTACTGGACCTGCGAGTCCCACCCTGAGTCCCCACATCCACTAGCTTGGTCTCTGTTCCCTGCAGGCCTCAGAAATGTCTGAGGGGTCACCCCCCTTCACTCGGTGTCCCACTCATATCAGCCAGCTGCAGACTCATCTCCCAGAGCTCAGCCAGCTGTCTCTTGATCCAGTCATGCAGTCACAGGCAGACTGGCTTCCCCACCTGCATGGTCTTGTGGAAATCCCCCAGGTGACACTGCAGGACTTGGCACTGTTGGTTTCTTTAATGTCAGTGTTTCCCTGGCTGCTGGAACAAAGTTGCCGACTCCTCCCTCCCCGACTCCCACCATCCCCCTGGTTGCCATAAAACCCTCTGGTGCTTTCCCGTGCTACACGATCCCGGGCCAGCCAATGGCTGCAGCTGCCAGGGCTCAACCCCTGGGATGACAGCTGCCGTCCTGCAGGCAGAGCCACCCTGGCTCCAGTGCCCCTTGGTGTGCCCAGGGAGTGGGGTCAGCAGCAGCCAGAGAGCCCCAGGGAGAGTGAGCCAGAGGCCTGGGGAGGCGAAGGAGGCACAGGAAAGATGCCTGGTGGGCCCCCGGACCTGGAGGGTGAGGAGGGAGCACGGGAGCCTCTGCTGGATCTGCTCAACAAGCCAGCTGCTGGCGGCCCCTCCAGTGCACCTCTGGTGGGGGGTGTCTCTGCCCAGCTCCAGCCCCACTCTGCCCACTGCCAGCAGCTGCCAGCAGCCTCCCTGCCCAGCCCAGAAAGGAGCCCATGCAGCGGGGGGCTGGCGAGCAGACCTGGGAGGAGTGCCCCGTCTGCACTGAGTCCTAGGACCGCGGACGGCACTTCTGGGCCCACCTTAACTGCCGTCACGTGCTGTGCAGCACCTGCCTGTGCGCCCTCCTGGAGCGGGCCGGCGCCGCTGAGATCGGCCACGTGCGCTGCCCCATCTGCAGCCAGAAGACGCCCCTGCTGGAGTGGGAGCCTGCAAACTGCAGGAGGAGTTGCAGCTACTGCAATCCCAGCCCGCCCCAGCCTCCCTGCCAGCCCTGCCCCTGCTACCCCGGAGGCCGGGGCTCTGGAGCACCACTTCCAGGTGTGCTTCACACCAGCTGCACGTTCGCTGCCTGCCCTGCATTCGCTGCCTGGTCAGCGCCTGCCACCAGAGAAATCAATCAATCGGGGGCTGCGGGGGGCCCCAGGGAGCTTGGCAGGCTGCAGGGAAGGGCTAGGCGGGCTGCCTGTTTGAGCCCCCTGCCTTATCCATGTTGTCACAAAACAGCCTGGTTTCCAAGTACTTCTTTGGAAAAAGCAGACCCTGCATTTCTGGATCCGTCAACTGAGGGGGACTGAGACACGCTGGGCACAAGAAGTCAAGTTCCCAGCAAGATAAGCGTCTTAACTCTGTGGAGCCAGGTGTAGGACGTTGGCAGGAGGCTTAGGCCTGAGGGATAAGGGTGCAGTGGGTGGATTGGCTGTCTAGTGCAGAGATTTAGTTACATAGACAGTGTCTGCACCATGCTAAGGACACTGGTGTATTCTTTAAATTTCCCACCCCAACCTAACAAACATTTGGGTCTGGGGTGCATTGAATTCACTGAGTACAGAACTACAATGTGGTGAGAAAACCTCAACCAGCAAGTAGTTGCGGCTGACTGGATACAGTGATAGACTAGAAATCTCTTGGGATCTCCCCATGCAGGTTTAAATCCTGCCAACTCCGGGAGTGTTCAAGTGATTTTAGTGCCTGAGCATCCACAGTGCAAAGAGGAGTCAGATCTGGTCTCACTCTTATGGCTTGTTGTCTCTACTTCCCAGGGGATGGATGTGCTGTGATCAATCCACAGTGGGGTTGATTTAGTGAGTCTAGTGAAGACCTGCTAAATCGACCACCCATCACCTTCTGGCCAACTCCTGTTCTCCACCAGAAGGAGAAGCAGAAGGTCAGTCATAAGAGAAACTCTCCTGTTCACCCAGCATGACCCAGACCCCACCGTAAGTCGACCTGAGCTACGTCAACCTCAGCTCTGTTATTCATGTAGCTGGAGGTTCATAACTTCAATCACTTTAGCTCCATAGTGTACCCCGCCCTTAGCCCGCAGCCGAGATGTTGGGGTGAAAATTTTACGTTCTGCATTGGCTTTTCTGTAACCCGAGACCCTCCTCCAGGAGGTGCCCTTCAGCATCTACCATCCTGAACTCGTTGCTGTCCTCCTGGGTGCAGGGAAAAACCAAGTCAGGACTCCCTCGCAACACCACACCCACAGAAGGGGGGACCCTGTGTCAGCCTGGACTGATGACACCCGCCAGCCAGCCACCAAATACAATAACTTCCAAATGGGAGCTGTAGTCAGTCCTCTCTTAAACAGTGAGGAAAACCTATTTACAGGGGTTGGGCTGGATTCGCCTGTTCCCATCCTGTAAATCCAGTGAGTCCCCATGGGACCAGGGCTGGATGCTGAGCATGGTGTCAATCCAGAGCTGCCCATCGATGGCAGTAGTGTCAGGGCTGGATTCAGATGCAGTCGGGCAGTGTGAATCTGGTTACTGCAATTCTGTTCATGGAGTTGCCCCTGGTGCAAATCAGGTGTGACTTCAATGTAGTCACTCCTGATTTACACCAGATGGGAGGGGAATGAGCGTCTCTAACATCAGTGGGGTTCCTCATTGACACACATCAGCCAAAGCAGGGTCAGTTGCTTGATCTCTCTGTCCCTAGAGAAGAAAGGCTCCAGAGGAATCCCCGGGTGGAAAGCATCAAGCCACAGTTCCTGGGGGGTATGAGAAGTGACCCCAGACCTGGATCACCCACAGACGTCAGGGTTTAGACCCCCTCACACCTATTACCCACCTGCTTCTAACACGATCACAACCTCAGTCACATCTTGGAAGGTGCAGCCAACCCCACCCCCAGCCAGGGATTCCAGGGGTTCCAGGGTGATCAGTGAAGTAGCCCCCCCAAAAAACTGCTGCAGAGGGATGGCACCAGTTAGCTGCCACTCCTGTGATGGGGGAAGAGGGGGTGTCATCATGTAACCCCTTCACTGCTGGAAAGAGATTTGCCAAAGGAGATGGCCAGTTTGGGAGAAGGGGAGTGCAGGGGTGAGGGGGAGGTGCCATGAATTAACCCCTTCCTGGCTGGAGATCCACCGAGCTTCCTGACATAACTGCTGGACACTCAGGAGCCCGGCTCTGGGATAGTGGGGAGCAGCAGCCCACTCCTAGGGGCCAGGCACAGGGTCCCCTCAGGAGTCTGGCTTCTTCCTCTGCCAGGAACACTTGACATCACAGTGGCCGGCAGGCGTCACCACCATGAGGTGCTTGGCCGGGTTCTCAAAGACCTGCAGGCGCAGGGCACCTGGTGGCTGGGGCTGGCCAGGGAAGTGCGCTGGCCCTGGGCAGGCAGGGGGAGGGGCCAGACAGGAGTGGAGCCATGTGAGCATTATGCAGATATGTCTGTGAGCAGAGCATTGTGGGAATGGGAGCAGGCTGCAAAGCAGGGTTCAAATTTGGCACCTGGGGTTCAGTGTGGAGAAGAGTGGGGGCCCAGGCCCAGATAGGGCAGTTCACGGCAGTGGGGGCTGGTGTGGGTGGGGCTGGCATTGGGGGGTGGGGAGGGGAGATGGCATACCCCACCATGTGCTTAGGGTGTTGGAAAAGTGGGGGTGGGTGGTAGCTGGGTGCTTAAAAATTTGTACTTACTTGGTTAGGGACAATACCATGATCATAAAGATGGGTTTTCTAGAGTGAGACTCAACCATTGCATTGTGGGACTGTTGATCCCTGTGATTTCTCCAAATATGAAAAATCTCAATTCCCTGAACACTCCCAGAAGTCTGCATCTCACAAACCCCAGAAAACACCTTCACGGAGATCCTGCAGGATGTGGCCCAAGTCTACTCTTCTGTGCTCGTCCCTGGCAAAAAACCAACATTCTCAATACTTTCCTGAACCCCCGCATCTACCTTGTCCGCAGGGGGTTGGCTGTAGCCAAGGTGCCCCTGAGCAAGGCTGATAACCCTGTCAGACAGCTGGTGAAGAAATGGCTCTACCTTCCCCAGAGGACCAGTGCCGACATCATTTACATCTCCCACAGACAGGGTGGTGCCAACGTACCCCGGATGGGTGACCTGTGCGACGTGGCGGTGATCACCCACGCCTTCCGCTTCCTGACGTGCCCGGACCCGACGGTGAGGAGCATTGTGGAGGAAGTCGTACGGAACGTGGTCAGGAAACGAATCATCAGGACCCCATCCGAGCAGGACATCGCCACCTACCTCAGCGGCTCCCTGGAAGACGAATTTGGGAGAGAGATCTGTCCTCTCTCTGGACCCGTGCCCGTAATACCTTGAGATGTCTAGGGAAGAGGATCGGCTGCCGCTGGAGTTGGTCTGAGGAGCGACCGGAGCTGGGAATACTAGTGCCCCGCATAAAGACCACAGATCACACCATCGTCACCCCGACCGCCAGAACGATGCTGGAAAGGACCCTGAAAGACACCATCCGCTTCTACTACACCAAGAACCTGAAGCGGAAGCCAGACCAGGGCAAGGTGTTTGAGGTGTCCAGCAAGTGGGACACCAGCAACCACTTCCTCCACGGAGGAAGCTTCACCAGGTTCGCCGACTGGCGGTTCATCCACAGGGCCCGACTCAACTGTGTTCCCCTCAATGGAGCCATCCGCCATGGCAATCGGGACAAGCGCTGTAGGAGGTGTGGCTATGTCAACGAGACATTGCCCCACGTCCTGTGTGGATGCAAGCCGCACTCCAGAGCCTGGCAGCACCGCCACAATGCCATCCAGAACCGACTGGCGAAAGCCATCCCACCGTCCCTGGGGAAGATCATCACCGACTCCGCCATCCCCGAGACAGACAGCCGACTGCGACCCGACATCGTCATGACCAACGCAGAGACGAAAAAGTCATCATAGTGGACGTCACGGTGCCATTCGAAAACCGCTTCTGGAGTCCCAAGTGGGCAGGGAAAGTGGGCTCGGAGGTAATCGCAGCATATCAGGTGACAGTCCCAAGGGCGGTGGCTCTCTATGGAGCTACGTCCCAACCGTGTGGCCTAATGGATAAGGCGTCTGACTTCTAATCAGGAGATTGAGGGTTCGAATCCCTTCATGGTTGTGTCTGTGCCATTTTTCCTTTGTGGTGGGAAAAAGCCTGTGGGGCTAAAATCTCCTGACTTCCCGCACAGGTGAGAAGCTTGAGTGGGAATGGTCAGCGGCCCCACCAGAGGGGGACTGATGCTGCTTTCCTACAGGCTTCTGATGTTGGTCACAGAGCAGCAGCAGCTGCCCTGCATGAGGGACTGCGGGAGGCCTTCAGGAGGTCTTTTGCTTGCCAGGGATCTGGCTGGCTGGGCGTCTGCAGGGATGTCCGCTGGCCATGCATAGGTCTGGTCCACCTGTCTTCCTGCCCTGCGCTTGGTTGCTCTGTGGCTTTTAATCGTTCCCCCGGAGCTGTAGCACCAACCCCCTCTGCTCCAGGTGCCCAGAGGAGGAGAGGTGAGCTGGGCTCCAGCCTGGGACTCTTCCTCCCTCCTGCCTAGCCCTGACTATGAAGCCTGGCCCTGGCTCTCCTGTCTTCAAGTGCCACGTGGGAAGAGACGTGTGGGAGAAAGCACGAGGGCCAAGCTTGTGGGCATCAGGTGAAGCAGCGAGAATCCCGACCAGCAGGTCAGACCACAGGACTGCCGGCATCACCCGCCAGAGTGGCAAGTCCTAGAGCCCCAACCCACTGCGGCCACCCTGAGTGGGGAAGAGAGTTGCTCTTGCATTACTGGTGACCGGGAAGTTGAGCACTTTGAACTCCAGGGCATTAGTTCAGCCCAAGACAAAAGATTCAGAGTCCTGACTGTTACACCGTGGGACAAGCTGCCTTCTCCGGACATCCATGACCATCAGAGGTCGCACTTCTGTAAGGGGATCCCCACCCTTTCCCCACACTGCTTCCACCACCTGAAACTCATCCCAGAACCTGCAGGCCCCTTTACCACCCCTCCCCCAAACACCTGCCAGAGTCCTCACTGCCTCCCTCTATGTCCCCTCCCATCTCCCAACTACCTCCCACATCTGGCACCTCCTCCCATCCCCCAACTCCCTATCAGAGCCTTCAGCCCATACCCCGCAACATCCAAAATTCCTCCCAGAGGATTAGGCAGGTGGGGTGGCGTTTCTACAAAATTGCACTTTAGGAAGAAGGAAGTAGCAGAGGGGTATCACCGTCCCTGGGTGGGCTCGAACCACCAACCTTTCGGTTAACAGCCGAACGCGCTGACCCATTGCGCCACAGAGACACATAGTTGAGGGGGCTTAAGGCTTCTGCCTAACATCCTGCATATCTGCCTGGCAGCACGACCCTTGCAAGGTGCTCGTTTGGATGCCACAGGCTGGCAGCGGATGCTGAAAACTCACCAGAGTGGTCCAGTGGCAGCGTGCAGGGCCCATAACTGAGAAATTGGTGGATTGAAACCATCCTCTGGGTCTGACCTTGGAGCACTCAGCATCTTCTGCCCTTCCCTCGAATCTCAGACAAACACTAGGATTAACTGGTTGCCACTGATGGGTCTAGAAAGCATTAGCTGAGTGGAAGATGACTCCTCTGGGGGATTGTTCCTAAGAACAAGTACAATCTCCTCGCACATCCCTGGGTGAAAATAAGACGGACATTTCTTTGTAATGGAGGGGAAGGAGGGAATTTTTCACCTCAGATGGGATTTGAACCCACCATCTTTGCCTTGGGAAGTCAATGCCGAGGCTTAGCCATTAGGTCACTGAAGTGCAAAACCAGGAAGGATGGAAATTCCCTCTCATGATTGCACATGCCGCCTATTCACTCGGCTGCCAAATCCCCGGTTTATGCACCTCACATTAATGTCTGCATCCCCTGTCACCGAGGCAACTGAACAGGTCGCTGAGAGAGCTGAGCATCAGTTGTGATGGCACCAACCTTCGGTGGACCAGAAAGGAGGACGCAGAAACCTGTCAAAATTTGTATGGTGATGAAAACTATCGAAGCCGTTACTACTCACAGGAATATTTCCCTAAAAACCTTAGACATTTCAAATATGGAACTATAGCCTTGCCTGGCTAACTGACTTACTGTTGTTGTTTAGAAAAGTTATAAATAGATGGAGAGCAAAAAAGCTGTCCGATTCACCTGATAGCCCTGAACACATGAACTAAGAAAACAGAGGACTTTCCCTCCTCTCCGGTTCGAAAGCATCTTCGGCTCCCATTGGTTCTTTTGGTCAGGTGCCAACCAGGTTTCCTTTAGCTTCTTAATCCCTTCCATGTAAACAGGACTTCTAGGCTACTTTATACTTCTAACAGATGTGATTGTCTCTGTTTGAGATAGTTCTGTGGGAAGGAGCAGAAAAGAGCTTTGGGGCTGTAGTACAGAGCTTACCTAGACTTTCTTTGCTCGGTTTTGCTGTAAGAGTTAACAGGGAGAGATTGCTGATGACAGGTGCAAATTAGGAGTGTCCAGGGAACTGGCTTGGAACAGAATTGTGGGTTCCAGATTCTTCCTTTGAATTCTTTCACTGGAGTCATTTAGGGGAAGCGATCCTCACTTAGCATTACCTAGTTATGGTGTTTGTTAGGTGTCCGGGAGCTCGTCCCAGTGAGGTAGAGAGCAGCGGGGGCAGAGGTGTGCGGGTTTCACAGACTAGCGGTATCGCTTCTCGGCCTTTTGGCTAAGATCAAGTGTAGTATCTGTTCTTATCAGTTTAATCTGATTTGACTGATGCTTCAACACTTGATCTCAAGATGGATTCTCCAGCTGATATTTTTGAAAAAATTGATGCTGCTCTGAAGATCTACTCTACCTCCGCTCCTGTGGAAAAAAACTGTGATCCAAAACCGGACTCTCCACCTGCTCCAGAAAGATCTCCAATCTCAACTTCAGCTGCTGCTGCTTTTCCTCCTTTTTCTGTTTCTAGGACAGCCCAGCAAAAGCCTGTCACCAGGACCACCAGCAAGAATGAAAAACTCCGCACTTGGATGTCGAAAAATCCCAGGGACATCTTTACAAGACCCATCCCCACAAGGATGGCTCTTCGGGACCTCACATCCAGGAGCCACAACACTTCATCAGCTCCTCAAGAAGAGGAATCCCTGAGAATAGCTCCCACTGCTCAGAAGGCTGATCACTGCCCTGCTGCGAAGACTGCTAAAAAGGGAGCCCCCCCGACGACCCCGGACCAGGAGACCACCACCCGAGGAGCTCCCCCGACGACGCAGGACCAGGAGACCACCACCCGAGGAGCCCCCCCGACGACCCCGGACCAGGAGACCACCACCCGAGGAGCCCCCCCGACGACGCGGGACCAGGAGACCACCACCCGAGGAGCCCCCCCGACGACGCGGGACCAGGAGACCGCCGCCCGAGGAGCCCCCCCGACGACGCGGGACCAGGAGACCGCCGCCCGAGGAGCCCCCCCGACGACGCGGGACCAGGAGACCGCCGCCCGAGGAGCCCCCCCGACGACGCGGGACCAGGAGACCGCTGCCCGAGGAGCCCCCCCGACGACCCCGGACCAGGAGACCGCCGCCCGAGGAGCCCCCCCGACGACGCGGGACCAGGAGACCGCCGCCCGAGGAGCCCCCCCGACGACCCCGGACCAGGAGACCGCCGCCCGAGGAGCCCCCCCGACGACGCGGGACCGGGAGACCGCCGCCCGAGGAGCCCCCCCGACGACGCGGGACCGGGAGACCGCCGCCCGAGGAGCCCCCCCGACGATGCGGGACCGGGAGACCGCCGCCCGAGGAGCCCCCCCGACGACGCGGGAGGCTTCTCCCCGAGGAACCCCCCCAATGACCCAGGACCCTGAAGCTACAGACCATCCCGCTGCCCAGAGGAAGGCCGCTCCAAGAGGAACGCTCCCCACAGGGAATGAGGAGGGGGAGGAGGACTGCATCTACCTCCAGTACCCGATCCCTACTGGCCTCCTCCTCTGTCCCTTCTGCTGCCCGTTCCGTGGAGTCCGGACCCTCGGGGCCTTCAGCAAACACACTCGGAAGACCCACAACAAACGGATCGCCTTCCGATGCAGCCGCTGTGACCTACCTTTTGAGACACAAAAGAGATGCAAGCACCATCAAAGCACATGCAAAGGACCCCTCATGGCAGCGAAGGACAACCCCACTGACACCCCGCAGGCTTCAACCCTGACTTCCACCGATGCTCCAGCTCCAACACCCCGGCCAGCGTCCCCAGAGCACCTAATTGGGGACCAACGGCCAACTGAGGGAAATACAACCCCCACCTCGAGATCTGACCGACAAGATGACACCACCAAAAAACCCAGCCCTGTCTCCAGAATCCCCACGCGGGACCCTGCCGGGAGGGGGATTGCCGCCACCTCACAAGTCAGCAACCTCACCAGACGCCTCAGCGACTTCATAAAGTCCGTCCGGCACGATACAGACATGAGACGAGGCAGTGCTCCACCGCAGATAACCTCACACCGACCTACCATAGGAGCCACGAACACCACTCCCCGCGTCACCCAGCGATTCCCAGCCAAAGAAGCCACCCGCAGCCCCCAGGTCACACGGCTGGACCCCACTCCCACACCACCCAGCACCTCCTCCAAGGCTGCCCAGAAAGATGCTGATCGCCAAAAATCCCATGCTCCACGGAGGACCCCTCAGCCGGATACCACCTGCAGGAGAACCAGGACCATACCCAGCGCTTCCAGACACGAGAGTGCCCCCCGAACATCCAGCACCGGTGCTTCCAGAACCCCACTCCCTCCCGGAGATGGCAGCACTGCACCCGAAACACTGAGAGATGCTCACACAGGACGCACACCCCAAGACTCACCTCTCCATCCTCCCCCAGCCCGAGAGACCAGGCCACAGACTGCCCCCATAGCACCCGATCCTGTGGAGACAACACAACGGGAGGAGCAACAGCCATGGGTGAGGGTCACCACACCGTGGCAATCCACCTGGATAGAGGAGCTGGTGAAGGCTGATAACTTTGAGGACTTCAACACCATGATGGACAGGCTGACCACAGAACTGTCAGCAGAAACCACAACCGGAAGAACGGAACCCCAGGAAGGCACACGGACCACTACCAGATTCCCCGCACTGAGCCGTAACACCAGACAGGGCAGGAGAGGGATCGCCAGCCGCTGCTTCGACCCGGCAGCTGCATCCCGTATCCAGAAGCTATACAGGAGAAACCGCCCAAAAGCCATGAGGGAAATCCTCAATGAGACCTCCCCCTACTGCACCATCCAGCCCCAGAGACTCTACTCATACTTCAGGGACGTATTCGATCGTGAAGCCCAGACTGACGCCCGACGCCCGGAGTGCCTCCCCCCGCTACCCCAGATCGACCCCACTGAGGACCTGGAGCGAGACTTCTCCCCGGAGGAGGTGCTAGCGAGGCTTGCAAGGACCAAAAACACCGCCCCTGGTAAAGATGGCATCCGCTACTACATGCTGAAGAAACGAGACCCCGGCTGTCTGGTGCTTTCTGCCATCTTCAACAAATGCAAGCAGTTCCACCGCACCCCCCGCTCCTGGAAAAAGTCCATGACCGTTCTCATCCACAAAAAAGGTGAACGAGACGACCCCGGCAACTGGAGGCCCATCTCCCTCTGCTCCACCATCTACAAGCTGTATGCCAGCTGCCTCGCGGCAAGGATCACGGACTGGTCGGTCTGCGGGGGCGCAGTCAGCTCAGCACAAAAGGGCTTCATGTCCTGTGAAGGGTGCTATGAGCACAACTTCCTCCTTCAGACGGCAATCCAGGAGGCCAGGAGATCCAGGAGGCAGTGCGCCATAGCATGGCTTGACCTGACCAACGCCTTCGGGTCCATACCCCACCACCACATCTTCGCCACCCTGAGAGAGTTCGGGATGCCGGAAACCTTCCTCCAGACCCTCCGGGATCTCTACGAGGACTGCACCACCACCATCCGCACCACGGACGGAGAGACGGACGCCATCACCATCCGCTGCGGCGTGAAACAGGGTTGCCCCCTCAGCCCCATCATCTTCAACCTGGCCATGGAACCGCTCATCCGAGCTGTCTCCAGCGGCTCAGCCGGCTTCGACCTCCACGGCAAAAGAATCAGCATCCTGGCCTACGCCGACGATCTGGCCCTGATTGCCGACAGCTCAGAAAGCCTCCAGGGGATGCTCGACGTTGCCAGCCAAGCCGCCCAGTGGATGGGCCTCTGCTTCAACCCCAAAAAATGTGCCTCCCTCCACGTGACAGGCAATG
Source organism: Sternotherus odoratus (assembly GCA_032164245.1). Classification (NCBI taxonomy): domain Eukaryota; kingdom Metazoa; phylum Chordata; order Testudines; family Kinosternidae; genus Sternotherus; species Sternotherus odoratus. The sequence continues at coordinate 14,273,572 of JAVMKO010000019.1, read as the reverse complement.
CCAAGGCTCTGGTCCAAGCTTCACGGCTCCTGATCCAGGGCGAGCCCATGACCTCCCTCAATGAGGGAGAGGTATATCAACACCTGGGGACACCCACAGGAGTCCGCGTCCGACAGACCCCCGAAGACACCATTGCGGAGATCCTGCGGGACGCGGCCCAGATCGACTCCTCCCTGCTCGCCCCCTGGCAAAAGATCAACGCCCTCAATACCTTCCTGATCCCCCGCATCTCCTTCGTCCTCAGGGGATCGGCCGTAGCCAAGGTGCCCCTGAACAAGGCCGATAGGACCATCAGACAGCTGGTGAAGAAATGGCTCTACCTTCCACAGAGGGCCAGCACCGACATCATCTACATCTCCCACAGGCAGGGCGGTGCCAACATACCCCGGATGGGTGACCTGTGCGACGTGGCGGTGATCACCCACGCCTTCCGCCTCCTGACGTGCCCGGACCCGACGGTGAGGAGCATCGCGGAGGAAGCCGTACGGAACGTGATCAGGAAACGAATCATCAGGACCCCCTCCGAGCAGGACATCGCCACCTACCTCAGCGGCTCCCTGGAAGCCGAATTCGGGAGAGAAGGGAGAGATCTGTCCTCTCTCTGGACCCGTGCCCGTAACGCCTCGAGACGCCTAGGGAAGAGGATCGGCTGCCGCTGGAGTTGGTGTGAGGAGCGCCGGGAGCTGGGAATTCTAGTGCCGCGCATAAAGACCCCGGACCACACCATCGTCACCCCAACCGCCAGAACGATGCTGGAAAGGACCCTGAAAGACACCATCCGCTTCTACTACGCCGAGAACCTGAAGCGGAAGCCAGACCAGGGCAAGGTGTTTGAGGTGTCCAGCAAGTGGGACGCCAGCAACCACTTCCTCCACGGGGGAAGCTTCACCAGGTTCGCCGACTGGCGGTTCATCCACCGGGCCCGACTCAACTGTGTTCCCCTCAATGGAGCCATCCGCCATGGCAATCGGGACAAGCGCTGCAGGAGGTGCGGCTACGTCAACGAGACCTTGCCCCACGTCCTGTGTGGATGCAAGCCGCACTCCAGAGCCTGGCAGCACCGCCACAATGTCATCCAGAACCGACTGGCGAAAGCCATCCCACCGTCCCTGGGGAAGATCTCCGTCAACTCCGCCATCCCCGGAACAGACAGCCGACTGCGACCCGACATCGTCGTGACCAACACAGAGACGAAGAAGGTCCTCATAGTGGATGTCACGGTGCCATTCGAAAACCGGTCACCGGCCTTCCACGAGGCCCGAGCTCGGAAGGTGCTGAAGTACACCCCGCTGGCTGACACCCTGAGAGCGCAGGGCTATGAGGTGCAGCTCCACGCCCTGATCGTAGGAGCCCTGGGTGCATGGGACCCCTGCAACGAGCCGGTACTGAGAGCGTGCGGCATCGGTCGGCGCTACGCCCGGCTCATGAGACAGCTCATGGTGTCCGATACCATCAGGTGGTCCAGAGACATATACACGGAACACATCACGGGACATCGCCAGTACCAGGTCGAGTAGCCGAGACCGACGACCAGGGAAACAACTCACCCCCCCTTCCCTGACAAACAGAGGGACACACCCACCCATGTACTTATTGCCTGAACCATTACTGACTCGGACCTTCACTACACCCCATGGGTGGTGTACCCGAACACACCTATAGACTGACACTTTAAAAACTCCCACACCCCAATCTGGAGGTATGCTGGATATGTGATATGCATGTGCCCTGTAAAACCTGTACCTACTACCTACAATCGCCCATAACTCCAGCCTGACCCCAGATGTCCAGTACCTTACCTCTCAATCTGTGTATGTTTTCATGTTGAACATTAGCTTTAATAAAAATTTTAAATCTGTTCTTATCAGTGTAATATCTGATATGTCCTTAATTGAAGGACTGTATATTAACTGGATTTTTGAAAAGGGGGGATGGTATAGGAGCTTGCTCTGTCCACCCCAGGCATCAACCTGGTATTGCAGTGTTTCCAGGAATGGTGCATCTCCTTTGGGGGAGAATCTTGTGGTTTAAAAAAACAGAAAAATTTTTAGTATGATGATAAGTTTTCTAACCACTCTTTTTGAAAAGTCTGAAATTTTTAGCCCTTTAGTTTCTTTATAAGAAAAGCTTGTTCTAATTTGTTAGAAATCTTTTGTTTTCCTTTAAATAGCAGGTTGTTTACTACTCTGTCTCAAAAGAGATTGATTAGAAGTGGAAAAATTCAGAAAAGGGGCAGCAAAAATCATGAGAGAGTCCAGAGGAGCTTGGGTATTAGAAAAGATTAATAAGGTTGGGACTTTTCATCTGGGGAAAGGGAGAACTAAAGGGGGATATGACCTGTGCGGAGAAAGCAAATAAGCAAGTGGTGTTTACTTCTCCTCAGAACCCAAGATCTAGCAGTCACCAAATGAAATGAATAGGCAGCAAATTTAAAACAAACAAAAGGAAGTATTTCTTCAGACAACACCCAATCAACCTGTGGAACTCTTTGCCGGAGGATGCTATGAAGGACAAGACTATAACGGGGCTCAAAATGAACTTTGTTGGATGGCCAGTGGGAAGCAGGGGTGTCGTGAGAACACCCCTGCTTTGCACCTAAGATGCCTGCTGGAACTAACAAGGACTGGATCAGGGGAAAGGATCGGGCCCAGACTAGGAAGGAGTCTAGTCTGAGAAAAAAGCTCATTGGAACATCTCTAAGGGGGAGATTTTACCTGTAGTCAGTTTATTAATGTATTGGGCATAGACGAGCACATTTTTGCTTTGTTTTGCTTGGTCACTTACTTTTTTCTTTGTTATTATCTGAAACCACTGAAATCCTACTTTTTATAATTAATAAAATTACTTTTGCTTATTAATTAATCCAGACTAAGTGATTAATACCCGGGGGAGCAAACTGCTGTGCATGTCACTCTATCAGTGTTATGGAGGGTGAACAATTGATGAGTTCACACTGTGTCAGTTTTATACTGAGTAAAATTGGATTTCTTTGGGGTTTGGCTCCCATTGGGAAAGGGGTGTCTGGGGATAGGTTACCTGCTAAGCTGTTTTCAGTTACGTCTGCAGTTGTGGGGGGGTGAACCAGACCTGGGTCTGTGTTGTCTGGCTCGACAAGGCAGGGTTCTGGAGTCCCAAGTGGGCAGGGAAAGTGGGCTCGGAGGTAATCGCAGCATATCAGGTGACAGTCCCAAGGGCGGGGGCTCTCTATAGAGCTACGTCCCAACCGTGTGGCCTAATGGATAAGGCGTCTGACTTCTAATCAGGAGATTGAGGGTTCGAATCCCTTCATGGTTGTGTCTGTGCCATTTTTCCTTTGTGGTGGGAAAAAGCCTGTGGGGCTAAAATCTCCTGACTTCCCGCACAGGTGAGAAGCTTGAGTGGGAATGGTCAGCGGCCCCACCAGAGGGGGACTGATGCTGCTTTCCTACAGGCTTCTGATGTTGGTCACAGAGCAGCAGCAGCTGCCCTGCATCAGGGACTGCGGGAGGCCTTCAGGAGGTCTTTTGCTTGCCAGGGATCTGGCTGGCTGGGCGTCTGCAGGGATGTCCGCTGGCCATGCATAGGTCTGGTCCACCTGTCTTTGTGCCCTGCGCTTGGTTGCTCTGTGGCTTTTAATCGTTCCCCCGGAGCTGTAGCACCAACCCCCTCTGCTCCAGGTGCCCGGAGGAGGAGAGGTGAGCTGGGCTCCAGCCTGGGACTCTTCCTCCCTCCTGCCTAGCCCTGACTATGAAGCCTGGCCCTGGCTCTCCTGTCTTCAAGTGCCATGTGGGAAGAGACGTGTGGGAGAAAGCACGAGGGCCAAGCTTGTGGGCATCAGGTGAAGCAGCGAGAATCCCGACCAGCAGGTCAGACCACAGGACTGCCGGCATCACCCGCCAGAGTGGCAAGTCCTAGAGCCCCAACCCACTGCGGCTACCCTGAGCGGGGAAGAGAGTTGCTCTTGCATTACTGGTGACCGGGAAGTTGAGCACTTTGAACTCCAGGGCATTAGTTCAGCCCAAGACAAAAGATTCAGAGTCCTGACTGTTACACCGTGGGACCAGCTGCCTTCTCCGGACATCCATGACCGTCAGAGGTCGCACTTCTGTAAGGGGATCCCCACCCTTTCCCCACACTGCTTCCACCACCTGAAACTCATCCCAGAACCTGCAGGCCCCTTTACCACCCCTCCCCCAAACACCTGCCAGAGTCCTCACTGCCTCCCTCTATGTCCCCTCCCATCTCCCAACTACCTCCCACATCTGGCACCTCCTCCCATCCCCCAACTCCCTATCAGAGCCTTCAGCCCATACCCCGCAACATCCAAAATTCCTCCCAGAGGATTAGGCAGGTGGGGTGGCGTTTCTACAAAATTGCGCTTTAGGAAGAAGGAAGTAGCAGAGGGGTATCACCGTCCCTGGGTGGGCTCGAACCACCAACCTTTCGGTTAACAGCCGAACGCGCTGACCCATTGCGCCACAGAGACACATAGTTGAGGGGGCTTAAGGCTTCTGCCTAACATCCTGCATATCTGCCTGGCAGCACGACCCTTGCAAGGTGCTCGTTTGGATGCCACAGGCTGGCAGCGGATGCTGAAAACTCACCAGAGTGGTCCAGCGGCAGCGTGCAGGGCCCATAACTGAGAAATTGGTGGATTGAAACCATCCTCTGGGTCTGACCTTGGAGCACTCAGCATCTTCTGCCCTTCCCTCGAATCTCAGACAAACACTAGGATTAACTGGTTGCCACTGATGGGTCTAGAAAGCATTAGCTGAGTGGAAGATGACTCCTCTGGGGGATTGTTCCTAAGAACAAGTACAATCTCCTCGCACATCCCTGGGTGAAAATAAGACGGACATTTCTTTGTAATGGAGGGGAAGGAGGGAATATTTCACCTCAGATGGGATTTGAACCCACCATCTTTGCCTTGGGAAGTCAATGCCGAGGCTTAGCCATTAGGTCACTGAAGTGCAAAACCAGGAAGGATGGAAATTCCCTCTCATGATTGCACATGCCGCCTATTCACTCGGCTGCCAAATCCCCGGTTTATGCACCTCACATTAATGTCTGCATCCCCTGTCACCGAGGCAACTGAACAGGTCGCTGAGAGAGCTGAGCATCAGTTGTGATGGCGCCAACCTTCGGTGGACCAGAAAGGAGGACGCAGAAACCTGTCAAAATTTGTATGGTGATGAAAACTATCGAAGCCGTTACTACTCACAGGAATATTTCCCTAAAAACCTTAGACATTTCAAATATGGAACTATAGCCTTGCCTGGCTAACTGACTTACTGTTGTTGTTTAGAAAAGTTATAAATAGATGGAGAGCAAAAAAGCTGTCCGATTCACCTGATAGCCCTGAACACATGAACTAAGAAAACAGAGGACTTTCCCTCCTCTCCGGTTCGAAAGCATCTTCGGCTCCCATTGGTTCTTTTGGTCAGGTGCCAACCAGGTTTCCTTTAGCTTCTTAATCCCTTCCATGTAAACAGGACTTCTAGGCTACTTTATACTTCTAACAGATGTGATTGTCTCTGTTTGAGATAGTTCTGTGGGAAGGAGCAGAAAAGAGCTTTGGGGCTGTAGTACAGAGCTTACCTAGACTTTCTTTGCTCGGTTTTGCTGTAAGAGTTAACAGGGAGAGATTGCTGATGACAGGTGCAAATTAGGAGTGTCCAGGGAACTGGCTTGGAACAGAATTGTGGGTTCCAGATTCTTCCTTTGAATTCTTTCACTGGAGTCGTTTAGGGGAAGCGATCCTCACTTAGCATTACCTAGTTATGGTGTTTGTTAGGTGTCCGGGAGCTCGTCCCAGTGAGGTAGAGAGCAGCGGGGGCAGAGGTGTGCGGGTTTCACAGACTAGCGGTATCGCTTCTCGGCCTTTTGGCTAAGATCAAGTGTAGTATCGGTTCTTATCAGTGTAATATCTGATATGTCCTTAATTGAAGGACTGTATATTAAGTGGATTTTTGAAAAGGGGGGATGGTATAGGAGCTTGCTCTGTCCACCCCAGGCATCAACCTGGTATTGCAGTGTTTCCAGGAATGGTGCATCTCCTTTGGGGGAGAATCTTGTGGTTTAAAAAAACAGAAAAAAATTTAGTATGATGATAAGTTTTCTAACCAATCTTTTTGAAAAGTCTGAAATTTTTAGCCCTTTAGTTTCTTTATAAGAAAAGCTTGTTCTAATTTGTTAGAAATCTTTTGTTTTCCTTTAAATAGCAGGTTGTTTACTACTCTGTCTCAAAAGAGATTGATTAGAAGTGGAAAAATTCAGAAAAGGGGCAGCAAAAATCATGAGAGAGTCCAGAGGAGCTTGGGTATTAGAAAAGATTAATAAGGTTGGGACTTTTCATCTGGGGAAAGGGAGGACTAAAGGGGGATATGACCTGTGCGGAGAAAGCAAATAAGCAAGTGGTGTTTACTTCTCCTCAGAACCCAAGATCTAGCAGTCACCAAATGAAATGAATAGGCAGCAAATTTAAAACAAACAAAAGGAAGTATTTCTTCAGACAGCACCCAATCAACCTGTGGAACTCTTTGCCGGAGGATGCTATGAAGGACAAGACTATAACGGGGCTCAAAATGAACTTTGTTGGATGGCCAGTGGGAAGCAGGGGTGTCATGAGAACACCCCTGCTTTGCACCTAAGATGCCTGCTGGAACTAACAAGGACTGGATCAGGGGAAAGGATTGGGCCCAGACTATAGGAAGGAGTCTAGTCTGAGAAAAAAGCTCATTGGAACATCTCTAAGAGGGAGATTTTACCTGTAGTCAGTTTATTAATGTATTGGGCATAGACGAGCACATTTTTGCTTTGTTTTGCTTGGTCACTTACTTTTTTCTTTGTTATTATCTGAAACCACTGAAATCCTACTTTTTATAATTAATAAAATTACTTTTGCTTATTAATTAATCCAGACTAAGTGATTAATACCCGGGGGAGAAAACTGCTGTGCATGTCACTCTATCAGTGTTCTGGAGGGTGAACAATTGATGAGTTCACACTGTGTAAGTTTTATACTGAGTAAAATTGGATTTCTTTGGGGTTTGGCTCCCATTGGGAAAGGGGTGTCTGGGGATAGGTTACCTGCTAAGCTGTTTTCAGTTACGTCTGCAGTTCTGGGGGTGTGAACCAGACCTGGGTCTGTGTTGTCTGGCTCGACAAGGCAGGGTTCTGGAGTCCCAAGTGGGCAGGGAAAGTGGGCTTGGAGGTAATCGCAGCATATCAGGTGACAGTCCCAAGGGCGGGGGCTCTCTATGGAGCTATGTCCCAACCGTGTGGCCTAATGGATAAGGCGTCGGACTTCTAATCAGGAGATTGAGGGTTCGAATCCCTTCACGGTTGTGCCTGTGCCATTTTTCCTTTGTGGTGGGAAAAAGCCTGTGGGGCTAAAATCTCCTGACTTCCCGCACAGGTGAGAAGCTTGAGTGGGAATGGTCAGCGGCCCCACCAGAGGGGGACTGATGCTGCTTTCCTACAGGCTTCTGATGTTGGTCACAGAGCAGCAGCAGCTGCCCTGCATGCTGGACTGCAGGAGGCCTTCAGGAGGTCTTTTGCTTGCCAGGGATCTGGCTGGCTGGGCGTCTGCAGGGATGTCCGCTGGCCACGCATAGGTCTGGTCCACCTGTCTTTGTGCCCTGCGCTTGGTTGCTCTGTGGCTTTTAATCGTTCCCCCGGAGCTGTAGCACCAACCCCTTCTGCTCCAAGTACCCAGAGGAGGAGAGGTGAGCTGGGCTCCAGCCTGGGACTCTTCCTCCCTCCTGCCTAGCCCTGACTATGAAGCCTGGCCCTGGCTCTCCTGTCTTCAAGTGCCACGTGGGAAGGAAGCACAAGGGCCAAGCTTGTGGGCATCAGGTGAAGCAGCGAGAATCCCGACCAGCAGGTCAGACCACAGGACTGCCGGCATCACCCGCCAGAGTGGCAAGTCCTAGAGCCCCAACCCACTGCGGCCACCGTGAGCGGGGAAGAGAGTTGCTCTTGCATTACTGGTGACCGGGAAGTTGAGCACTTTGAACTCCAGGGCATTAGTTCAGCCCAAGACAAAAGATTCAGAGTCCTGACTGTTACACCGTGGGACCAGCTGCCTTCTCCGGACATCCATGACCGTCAGAGGTCGCACTTCTGTAAGGGGATCCCCACCCTTTCCCCACACTGCTTCCACCACCTGAAACTCATCCCAGAACCTGCAGGCCCCTTTACCACCCCTCCCCCAAACACCTGCCAGAGTCCTCACTGCCTCCCTCTATGTCCCCTCCCATCTCCCAACTACCTCCCATATCTGGCACCTCCTCCCATCCCCCAACTCCCTATCAGAGCCTTCAGCCCATACCCCGCAACATCCAAAATTCCTCCCAGAGGATTAGGCAGGTGGGGTGGCGTTTCTACAAAATTGCGCTTTAGGAAGAAGGAAGTAGCAGAGGGGTATCACCGTCCCTGGGTGGGCTCGAACCACCAACCTTTCGGTTAACAGCCGAACGCGCTGACCCATTGCGCCACAGAAACACATAGTTGAGGGGGCTTAAGGCTTCTGCCTAACATCCTGCATATCTGCCTGGCAGCACGACCCTTGCAAGGTGCTCGTTTGGATGCCACAGGCTGGCAGCGGATGCTGAAAACTCACCAGAGTGGTCCAGCGGCAGCGTGCAGGGCCCATAACTGAGAAATTGGTGGATTGAAACCATCCTCTGGGTCTGACCTTGGAGCACTCAGCATCTTCTGCCCTTCCCTCGAATCTCAGACAAACACTAGGATTAACTGGTTGCCACTGATGGGTCTAGAAAGCATTAGCTGAGTGGAAGATGACTCCTCTGGGGGATTGTTCCTAAGAACAAGTACAATCTCCTCGCACATCCCTGGGTGAAAATAAGACGGACATTTCTTTGTAATGGAGGGGAAGGAGGGAATATTTCACCTCAGATGGGATTTGAACCCACCATCTTTGCCTTGGGAAGTCAATGCCGAGGCTTAGCCATTAGGTCACTGAAGTGCAAAACCAGGAAGGATGGAAATTCCCTCTCATGATTGCACATGCCGCCTATTCACTCGGCTGCCAAATCCCCGGTTTATGCACCTCACATTAATGTCTGCATCCCCTGTCACCGAGGCAACTGAACAGGTCGCTGAGAGAGCTGAGCATCAGTTGTGATGGCGCCAACCTTCGGTGGACCAGAAAGGAGGACGCAGAAACCTGTCAAAATTTGTATGGTGATGAAAACTATCGAAGCCGTTACTACTCACAGGAATATTTCCCTAAAAACCTTAGACATTTCAAATATGGAACTATAGCCTTGCCTGGCTAACTGACTTACTGTTGTTGTTTAGAAAAGTTATAAATAGATGGAGAGCAAAAAAGCTGTCCGATTCACCTGATAGCCCTGAACACATGAACTAAGAAAACAGAGGACTTTCCCTCCTCTCCGGTTCGAAAGCATCTTCGGCTCCCATTGGTTCTTTTGGTCAGGTGCCAACCAGGTTTCCTTTAGCTTCTTAATCCCTTCCATGTAAACAGGACTTCTAGGCTACTTTATACTTCTAACCGATGTGATTGTCTCTGTTTGAGATAGTTCTGTGGGAAGGAGCAGAAAAGAGCTTTGGGGCTGTAGTACAGAGCTTACCTAGACTTTCTTTGCTCGGTTTTGCTGTAAGAGTTAACAGGGAGAGATTGCTGATGACAGGTGCAAATTAGGAGTGTCCAGGGAACTGGCTTGGAACAGAATTGTGGGTTCCAGATTCTTCCTTTGAATTCTTTCACTGGAGTCGTTTAGGGGAAGCGATCCTCACTTAGCATTACCTAGTGATGGTGTTTGTTAGGTGTCCAGGAGCTCGTCCCAGTGAGGTAGAGAGCAGCGGGGGCAGAGGTGTGCGGGTTTCACAGACTAGCGGTATCGCTTCTCGGCCTTTTGGCTAAGATCAAGTGTAGTATCGGTTCTTATCAGTGTAATATCTGATATGTCCTTAATTGAAGGACTGTATATTAAGTGGATTTTTGAAAAGGGGGGATGGTATAGGAGCTTGCTCTGTCCACCCCAGGCATCAACCTGGTATTGCAGTGTTTCCAGGAATGGTGTATCTCCTTTGGGGGAGAATCTTGTGGTTTAAAAAAACAGAAAAAAATTTAGTATGATGATAAGTTTTCTAACCAATCTTTTTGAAAAGTCTGAAATTTTTAGCCCTTTAGTTTCTTTATAAGAAAAGCTTCTTCTAATTTGTTAGAAATCTTTTGTTTTCCTTTAAATAGCAGGTTGTTTACTACCCTGTCTCAAAAGAGATTGATTAGAAGTGGAAAAATTCAGAAAAGGGGCAGCAAAAATCATGAGAGAGTCCAGAGGAGCTTGGGTATTAGAAAAGATTAATAAGGTTGGGACTTTTCATCTGGGGAAAGGGAGGACTAAAGGGGGATATGACCTGTGCGGAGAAAGCAAATAAGCAAGTGGTGTTTACTTCTCCTCAGAACCCAAGATCTAGCAGTCACCAAATGAAATGAATAGGCAGCAAATTTAAAACAAACAAAAGGAAGTATTTCTTCAGACAGCACCCAATCAACCTGTGGAACTCTTTGCCGGAGGATGCTATGAAGGACAAGACTATAACGGGGCTCAAAATGAACTTTGTTGGATGGCCAGTGGGAAGCAGGGGTGTCATGAGAACACCCCTGCTTTGCACCTAAGATGCCTGCTGGAACTAACAAGGACTGGATCAGGGGAAAGGATTGGGCCCAGACTATAGGAAGGAGTCTAGTCTGAGAAAAAAGCTCATTGGAACATCTCTAAGAGGGAGATTTTACCTGTAGTCAGTTTATTAATGTATTGGGCATAGACGAGCACATTTTTGCTTTGTTTTGCTTGGTCACTTACTTTTTTCTTTGTTATTATCTGAAACCACTGAAATCCTACTTTTTATAATTAATAAAATTACTTTTGCTTATTAATTAATCCAGACTAAGTGATTAATACCCGGGGGAGAAAACTGCTGTGCATGTCACTCTATCAGTGTTCTGGAGGGTGAACAATTGATGAGTTCACACTGTGTAAGTTTTATACTGAGTAAAATTGGATTTCTTTGGGGTTTGGCTCCCATTGGGAAAGGGGTGTCTGGGGATAGGTTACCTGCTAAGCTGTTTTCAGTTACGTCTGCAGTTCTGGGGGTGTGAACCAGACCTGGGTCTGTGTTGTCTGGCTCGACAAGGCAGGGTTCTGGAGTCCCAAGTGGGCAGGGAAAGTGGGCTTGGAGGTAATCGCAGCATATCAGGTGACAGTCCCAAGGGCGGGGGCTCTCTATGGAGCTACGTCCCAACCGTGTGGCCTAATGGATAAGGCGTCGGACTTCTAATCAGGAGATTGAGGGTTCGAATCCCTTCACGGTTGTGCCTGTGCCATTTTTCCTTTGTGGTGGGAAAAAGCCTGTGGGGCTAAAATCTCCTGACTTCCCGCACAGGTGAGAAGCTTGAGTGGGAATGGTCAGCGGCCCCACCAGAGGGGGACTGATGCTGCTTTCCTACAGGCTTCTGATGTTGGTTACAGAGCAGCAGCAGCTGCCCTGCATGCTGGACTGCGGGAGGCCTTCAGGAGGTCTTTTGCTTGCCAGGGATCTGGCTGGCTGGGCGTCTGCAGGGATGTCCGCTGGCCATGCATAGGTCTGGTCCACCTGTCTTTGTGCCCTGCGCTTGGTTGCTCTGTGGCTTTTAATCGTTCCCCCGGAGCTGTAGCACCAACCCCTTCTGCTCCAAGTACCCAGAGGAGGAGAGGTGAGCTGGGCTCCAGCCTGGGACTCTTCCTCCCTCCTGCCTAGCCCTGACTATGAAGCCTGGCCCTGGCTCTCCTGTCTTCAAGTGCCACGTGGGAAGGAAGCACAAGGGCCAAGCTTGTGGGCATCAGGTGAAGCAGCGAGAATCCCGACCAGCAGGTCAGACCACAGGACTGCCGGCATCACCCGCCAGAGTGGCAAGTCCTAGAGCCCCAACCCACTGCGGCCACCCTGAGCAGGGAAGAGAGTTGCTCTTGCATTACTGGTGACCGGGAAGTTGAGCACTTTGAACTCCAGGGCATTAGTTCAGCCCAAGACAAAAGATTCAGAGTCCTGACTGTTACACCGTGGGACCAGCTGCCTTCTCCGGACATCCATGACCGTCAGAGGTCGCACTTCTGTAAGGGGATCCCCACCCTTTCCCCACACTGCTTCCACCACCTGAAACTCATCCCAGAACCTGCAGGCCCCTTTACCACCCCTCCCCCAAACACCTGCCAGAGTCCTCACTGCCTCCCTCTATGTCCCCTCCCATCTCCCAGCTACCTCACACATCTGGCAGCTCCTCCCATCCCCCAACTCCCTATGAGAGCCTTCAGCCCATACCCCACAACATCCAAAATTCCTCCCAGAGGGTTAGGCAGGTGGGGTGGCAATTCTACAAAATTGCGCTTTAGGAAGAAGGAAGTAGCAGAGGTGTATCACCGTCCCTGGGTGGGCTCGAACCACCAACCTTTCGGTTAACAGACGAACGCGCTGACCCATTGCGCCACAGAGACACATAGTTGAGGGGCTTAAGGCTTCTGCCTAACATCCTGCATATCTGCCTGGCAGCACGACCCTTGCAAGGTGCTCGTTTGGATGCCACAGGCTGGCAGCGGATGCTGAAAACTCACCAGAGTGGTCCAGCGGCAGCGTGCAGGGCCCATAACTGAGAAATTGGTGGATTGAAACCATCCTCTGGGTCTGACCTTGGAGCACTCAGCATCTTCTGCCCTTCCCTCGAATCTCAGACAAACACTAGGATTAACTGGTTGCCACTGATGGGTCTAGAAAGCATTAGCTGAGTGGAAGATGACTCCTCTGGGGGATTGTTCCTAAGAACAAGTACAATCTCCTCGCACATCCCTGGGTGAAAATAAGACGGACATTTCTTTGTAATGGAGGGGAAGGAGGGAATTTTTCACCTCAGATGGGATTTGAACCCACCATCTTTGCCTTGGGAAGTCAATGCCGAGGCTTAGCCATTAGGTCACTGAAGTGCAAAACCAGGAAGGATGGAAATTCCCTCTCATGATTGCACATGCCGCCTATTCACTCGGCTGCCAAATCCCCGGTTTATGCACCTCACATTAATGTCTGCATCCCCTGTCACCGAGGCAACTGAACAGGTCGCTGAGAGAGCTGAGCATCAGTTGTGATGGCGCCAACCTTCGGTGGACCAGAAAGGAGGACGCAGAAACCTGTCAAAATTTGTATGGTGATGAAAACTATCGAAGCCATTACTACTCACAGGAATATTTCCCTAAAAACCGGAGACATTTCAAATATGAAACTATAGCCTTGCCTGGCTAACTGACTTACTGTTGTTGTTTAGAAAAGTTATAAATAGATGGAGAGCAAAAAACCTGTCCGATTCACCTGATAGCCCTGAACACATGAACTAAGAAAACAGAGGACTTTCCCTCCTCTCCGGTTCGAAAGCATCTTCGGTTCCCATTGGTTCTTTTGGTCAGGTGCCAACCAGGTTTCCTTTAGCTTCTTAATCCCTTCCATGTAAACAGGACTTCTAGGCTACTTTATACTTCTAACAGATGTGATTGTCTCTGTTTGAGATAGTTCTGTGGGAAGGAGCAGAAAAGAGCTTTGGGGGCTGTAGTACAGAGCTTACCTAGACTTTCTTTGCTCGGTTTTGCTGTAAGAGTTAACAGGGAGAGATTGCTGATGACAGGTGCAAATTAGGAGTGTCCAGGGAACTGGCTTGGAACAGAATTGTGGGTTCCAGATTCTTCCTTTGAATTCTTTCACTGGAGTCATTTAGGGGAAGCGATCCTCACTTAGCATTACCTAGTGATGGTGTTTGTTAGGTGTCCGGGAGCTCGTCACAGTGAGGTAGAGAGCAGCGGGGGCAGAGGTGTGCGGGTTTCACAGACTAGCGGTATCACTTCTTGGCCTTTTGGCTAAGATCAAGTGTAGTATCTGTTCTTATCAGTGTAATATCTGATATGTCCTTAATTGAAGGACTGTATATTAATGGGATTTTTGAAAAGGGGGGATGGTATAGGAGCTTACTCTGTCCACCCCAGGCATCAACCTGGTATTGCAGTGTTTCCAGGAATGGTGCATCTCCTTTGGGGGAGAATCTTCTGGTTTAAACAAACAGAAAAAAATTTAGTCTGATGATAAGTTTTCCAACCAATCTTTTTGAAAAGTCTGAATTTTTTAGCCTTTTAGTTTCTTTATAAGAAAAGCTTGTTCTAATTTGTTAGAAACCTTTTGTTTTCCTTTAAATAGCAGGTTGTTTACTATCCTGTCTCAAAAGAGATTGATTAGAAGTGGAAAAATTCAGAAAAGGGACAACAAAAATCATGAGAGAGTCCAGAGGAGCTTGGGTATTAGAAAAGATTAATAAGGTTGGGACTTTTCATCTGGGGAAAGGGAGGACTAAAGGGGGATATGACCTGTGCGGAGAAAGCAAATAAGCAAGTGGTGTTTACTTCTCCTCAGAACCCAAGATCTAGCAGTCACCAAATGAAATGAATAGGCAGCAAATTTAAAACAAACAAAAGGAAGTATTTCTTCAGACAACACCCAATCAACCTGTGGAACTCTTTGCCGGAGGATGCTATGAAGGACAAGACTATAACGGGGCTCAAAATGAACTTTGTTGGATGGCCAGTGGGAAGCACAAACACACCAAGGACTAGAAACAAAGAAAAGAGAACAAAGAAGCCAGGCAGCTCATCTTGACCCAAGAAAGAGAAACAGGGGTCAAGACTTCCTACAGCAACATGCAGAATAGAACAGTAATAAAGTCCTAGGAAAATAACCACACAAAGACACAGCTTCAACATAGGCTAAGGAAAAACTAGAAAGTGCTGTAAAGGTACTTCTCTAATATTTTTTCTTTCTTTTTTGACTGACAAAAAGAGATGACCACAGTTTTCTACTATTACAGAAATAACCACACACACAAAAAAATAAATGAACATATCTTCTACTATTACAGAAATTCCCCCATTGAAGAAAATCACAGATGGAAGCACACTTATACTGTTACGGGAAACCCTCCCTGTGAGAGGACCACCCTCACTCCCCGAGCACTCTCAGCCCATGGTGGGGGATGCTGACTGCCGTCCCTGCCCACAACAGCCCCCCACTGCTGGGAGCTGCCTGACCTGGCCCTGGGGCCCCCACTCTTCTCCACTCCAAGTCCCAGGTGCCAATTTGGGCCCTGCCTAGGAAGGCTGCTCCCGCTCCCACAATGATCTGCTCCCACACAAATCTGTACATGCATATCATGGCCCCGGCCTTGTAAGTGCTGCTTGATCTGCGGCTGCTCAAATCCTGGGGGTTCACTGAGCTGCAGCTAACCTGAGACACGGGACCAGCTTCAACCAGCGCTGTCTGCCTGTGCGCTCAGCTTCACTGGGCAGGGACCCAAAGGCATCAAGTGGCCTTCCAGTGTCTGAGTGGAGACAACACCTGACAATGACGGGAAAGGGAGGTGAGACAAGGCAGGGGAGGTCATTCTGCTATTGGAGCAGCTGTTGGTGGGGAGAAAGAGAAACCAAATGCCAGCGTCTCTCTTTTCCCAGCAGTAGTTGGCCCATTATACAAGCTCTTCCCTGGTCTCTCTGATGGCCTGGATTTCTCGGCTACAACTATAGGGCATGTAAGAAACTGAAGTGTTCTTGAAATCAGGTTACAGCTTTGTCTGGCCTCCACCTTTTCTAAGCCGGGTCGGTGAGTGGAGACTCAGATCTTCTCTCTAGCCAAGTCCACAGGATCATATATAAGCCAGGAAGTTGCCATAATAGCTGGACCAGACCCCCCTTAACTCTGGCTCTGGGCACCAACAGGAACCATTTGGCTCCTGGCACACAAGGCAACTTAAAAGCTAAATGCCTTTGGAGGGGCTTAAACCCCGGAGCATCAGACTAACAACTTAATAGTCTATCAACTCAGCAAGCCAGGCATGTTGGAAGCCTTTATCCCCCTACCACCCCAAGACAATCAGGCAGGCAAACACGAGGCAAAAAAGTCCCAGGACCCCCTATTCTTTTTCTCCAGGGCCACTGCCTTTCTCCTCTTCCTCCTTCTTTTTGTTCCTCAGTGTGAATGAATTACCACCCCTAGACAGCTGGTCCATCCGCCACACCCCAATCCCTCAGGCTTAAGCCTCCCTGCCAAAGTCCTGCATCTGGCTCCATAAAATTACATCTCACATCTCACTGGGAACTCTACTTCTTGTCCCCAGAGAGTCTCTGCCCGCCTCAGTAGATGACCCAAATAACACACACAGCCTGTAATCTATTGAGTGTGCTCATCCTAGTTGTATCCATGTGCCAGTCTTGTATCTGAAGGTAGAAATGTGAAGTAGAACTCTTGAGTCCTATGGTGAGTCTGCCAAAGGTTGACTGAGAATCTCGATGTCTCCCATTGACTAGGACAGTTGGCTGTGGATGGTTTATTTATCTGCCAGCATTCCTGTGTACCTGTGGGCGGCCCGTGGGTAATGAAGAATGAGATCTTATGTGATGCTATGTGACCACGTCACCTGGTACTTCCATGTAGAAGGGGCGGGGTGGGGATTGAGAGAGAGAAAAGATTCCTGTCTTGTGCCAAAGCTATCAAAGGGGGTGGAGGAGAAGAAAAGAGGCGGGCAGTCATGAGAACACCCCTGCTTTGCACCTAAGATGGCTGCTGGAACTAACAAGGACTGGATCAGGGGAAAGGATCGGGCCCAGACTAGGAAGGAGTCTAGTCTGAGAAATAAGCTCATTGGAACATCTCTAAGGGGGAGATTTTACCTTTAATCAGTTTCTTTAAATATTAGGTTTAGACTTGTGGGGTTTTGCTTTATTTTGCTTGGTGACTTACTTTTTTCTGTCTGTTATTACTTGAAACCACTTAAATCCTGCTTTTCATAATTAATAAAATTACTTTTGTTTATTAAGCCAGAGTAAGTTATTCATAGGGAGAGCAAACAGCTGTCCATATCTCTCAATCAGTGTTATCAAGGGCGGACAGTTTGAGTTTACCCTGTATAAGCTTTTTACTGAGTAAAGTGGATTTATTTCGGGTTTGGATCCAATTGGGAACTGGGTGTCTGGGGACAGGTTACCTGCAAAGTTGTTTTCCATTAAGTCTGCAGCTTTGGAGGCATGAACCAGCCTTGGGTCTGTGTCGCAGCAGGCTAGCGTGCCTGGCTTCACGAGGCAGGGTTCTGGAGTCCCAAGTGGGCAGGGAAACTGGGCTCCGAGGTAATCACATGTCAGGTGACAGTCCCCAGGGAGGGGAGGTCTCATTGTCTAAACCCCTCACAACCATGTGGCCTAATGGATAAGGTGTCTGACTTCTCATCAGGAGACTGGGGGGGTCGAGTCCTTTCTCGGTTGTGCTTGTGCAGTTTTTCCTTTGTGTTGGGGAAAAACCTCTTGGGATTAAAATCTGCTTCCCGGCAAAAATGAGAAGCTTGAGTGGGGATGGTCAGAGGCCCCTCCACAGGGACTGCTCCTGTTTTCGTCCAGTCTTCTGATGTTGGGCACACAGTGTCAGCAGCTGACCTGCATGCTGGACTGTGGGAGGCCTTCAGTGGGTGTTTCACATGCCAGGGATCTGGCTGGCTGGGTGTCTTTAGGGATGTCCGCTGGCCATGCATAGGTCTGGTCCACCTGTCTTCTTGACCTGCCCTTGGAGCTGTACAACCAACCCTCTCTGCTCCAGGTGCCCAGAGGAGGAGAGGTGAGCTGGGCTCCAGCCTGGGACTCTTCCTCCCTCCTGTCTAGCCCTGACTATGAAACCTGGCCCTGGCTCTCCTGTCTTCAAGTGCCACGTGGGAAGAGACGTGTGGGAGAAAGCACAAGGGCCAAGCTTGTGGGCATCAGGTGAAGCAGCGAGAATCCCGACCAGCAGGTCAGACCACAGGACTGCCGGCATCACCCGCCAGAGTGGCAAGTCCTAGAGCCCCAACCCACTGCAGCATCCTGACCAAAGACCTGGCTCCAGTGGGCGGGAGTCGCCCAGCAGCAGGGAAGAGACTCACTCTTGCCCAGCGGGGGATGGGGACGGTGAGCACTGTGAGCTCCAGGGCTTTAGTTCCACCCAACACAAGGTCCCGCAGAGATTCAGAGTCCTGAGTGCTGACTGTTCCCCACGGGACCAGCTGCCTTCTCTGGACATCGGTGACCCGCAGGGGGCTGGCTTGTGTAAGGGGATCCCCGCCCCTTTCTGACACCACTTCCGCCACCCCAAACTCCCTCCCAGAGCCTGCACCCCCCCTTAAAACCCCTCCCCTCCTCCAAAACTCTCTCCCAGAGCCTGCACCCCCCTTTACCACCCCTCCCCTCCTCCAAACTCCCTCCCAGAGCCTGCACCCCCCTTACCACCCCTCCCCTCCTCCAAAACTCTCTCCCAGAGCCTGCACCCCCCTTTACCACCCCTCCCCTCCTCCAAACTCCCTCCCAGAGCCTGCACTCCCACCCCAGAGTGTGCCCCCCAGACCCCATGACATCCAAAATCCCCCCAAGACCCTTCAGCAGGTGGGGGTGGAGTTTGCGGTGCCAGGCGTTGGGCACCACCAACATTTGTACAACGCTGCCCCTGTGGGCTGGAGGAAGTAGGACAGGGTTACGGCCGTCCCTGGGTGGACTTGGACCACCAGCCTGTCGGTTAACAGCCAAACACGCTGCTCCATTGCACCCCAGAGACCCACATTTCCTGCTAGGAAGGCTGCTGCCTAACGTCCTGCACATCTGCAGGCCAGCGCTAGACCCCTCCAGGGGCTAGTTTGGATGCTGCAGGCCGGCAGCTGTTACTGAAAAGCCAGCAGAGTGGCACAGCAGGAGTGTGCTGGGCCCATGAGCCAGAGGTTGACGATGTAAAGTGTCCTCTGCTAGGCACGGGCTTGTTTCTTTTTGCTCTGGGCCTTCAAGGGAGGTGGGACCAGCAGAGCACTGAGAGTCTAGGCCAGGAGGCGAGAAGTGGCTGAGGTGGTCACCTGCCAGGGAGCTCCCCAGCACCTCTGGCTGCCTGGGCTGAAGGGAAGAGGCAGCATGTGTGCGGTGAGGGTCTCCCGTCTCTCCACGAGGCAGCAGGGCCCAACTGAAGGTTTTCCCCTTGAATGAAGCCCGAGGCCCCAGCGTAGCTGCACCGAGACGGGCTTTTGTGGTACGACCCCCACACTCTTCCAGCCGGCAAGTGAAGCCCCAGCGTCCAAGAGGGACCCCTTCAAGGCAACAACAGGGGAACTTCACAGCTCCCAGCAGACCGTGAAAAGCCCCCAGGAAGCTCCCCATCAGGGACATCCCTGGGGGAACAACCCCCCCCCTCCTCTGGATTAACAGCTGAACTCACTGACCCAGAAGAAGCTCGGAGATGTTGGATGCAAAGAACTGGATCTTGGGATCGATCCCCCCGAAATGTCAACTTCCACTCAGTGCAGTTAATCCTGGTGTTGGTCTGAGAATGTCCTGTTCACCCCGTTCCCAGAGCGAGTCTCTGAGTGTGACCCCCTTATACATTAAAACACTTTTTATATATTTAACACGGCTATAAATGCGGGACGGGAAGCAGGATTTTGGGGTGGAGGCTGATAGCTCACAATCCCCCATAATAAACACCATTTGACCCGTTGTTCGTCTCTGGGTAATCCCAGAGCTGACTGAGACTCAATTTACAGTCTTGCTGCAGAGCAACAGATGTGAAATCACTGAGAACCAGGTCTGAGCGTTAGTCCCGATGTGGGACAGTGTTTCTCAGGCAAAACACCCTGCCCATCCCGTGGGAACCTTTTCCACCCCTTGGGGTCATTTGTGAGGGATAATGGGAATGCTCCTGATGAACGGGGACCCTGGGTCTCCTGCAGGGGATTCATGGGTTAGATTTGCGCACTTTGATGGGGACATGAAGGATGATTTCTTTCGTGGGGTTTAGGGAGCACGGCCCCTTTCAATCTGTTTCCTAAGGCAGGACAGGCAGTGTGAGAAAGGAGGAACAGTGCAGGGGTGGCTCTGGAGACCTGGCGAGTTAAAGGCTGCAGCCTGCAGACCCTTGCAAAGTGAAGCAGGAAAAACCCCAAACACACTGTGGTCACTGAACGAGAGGCGGCTGCTGTGAAGGATTTCCACTTCACTGGGGGGGGGGACCCGCTGGTCAGAATCCCACCGCTGGCACCAGTCTGGAACGCTGCTCTGTTCTCCTGCCGTCCAGCTCTGCCATCCCCGGCCCTGCCATCTGCCATCTGCAGTTGAGTGACTCCCACTGCTCAGACACCTGCAAGTGGCCCCAGGCTCATGTCAGACCCAAGGACACTGGGGGGGTCAACACAGGTCCAGTTCTGACCACGGAGTCAGTGCTGCCCCCTTGTTTCCTTGTCTGTCTGAATGAGCCCCGAGACTGCTGCTCCTCAGCCCCTCTGGTCCTACCACTACTGGTACCCAAAGACAGCTCAGGCCCCACAAGTGCTCCCAAGGCAGGTGAGCAACTCCTGGTGCTCCACTGCCCCCTCCACCAATTCCGCCCTCTCCTTCCCCTGTCTCCTGACTATTCAACCCCAACACTGGGCTGGACCCAGCCTCCCAGGGCCTGACAACTCACAAAAACCTTCTGCCAGGGAGAGGCACAGGCCTCCCCCAGCACTGCAGACACGTGATTCTCCCGCAACTCCACTCCGCTCGCAGACCCCTCACACTCCTCCAGGTCCTGGCCCGCAGCCCTGACACCTGCCCCCCTCTCCAACTGGGGGGCCTGAGCCCCACCGCTCCCTCAAAGGAAAACCAAGTGCTGGGTGAGCACCTAACACTGACGGTGCAATTCTTTCAGGCTCTCCACAGAGCCCACGTTGCTCTGGGGTAGAAGGGAGCCCTCAATCGGACCCAACCATTCCTCACACCCTGTCTCAGACAGGACAGTCCGATCAGCACAGCCACGGGAAGGCAGAAACACAGGCCAGGAGACGGAGCTTCCACCTCCAGCAGGTGAGAATGCAGCCAGCGGGGAGGAACCTGTATGTGTATGTGCCCAGAGGCCTTTATTCCTCCAGCCTGTGAGGACAGAGGGGACGTCAGGAAGTTTCCCCGTCAATCCCACTCACAAAAGGCCCTTCTGAGGAAAGGGAAAATCCAGAAGAGGAAATTATCAAGAAGGACTTAAAAGATATAAACACCTGAGATGTGGATAGACTGGTCATTACCTGGCCAGGGACTTGAACCCTGGACCCTCAGATTAAAAGTCTGATGCTCGACCAACTGAGGTAGCCAGGCTCACAATGTGAAAGGGAAGTTCATGCAGAAGATAAACTAGTCAAGAAAAAGAGAGTGGGAAACACTAGAGGAAACCTGCTGCTCTCTCTCCTCCCAGCCCTAGCCCTGGCCTGCTCCTCCATCCAGAGCCCTGAGGCTCTTTGCCAGCACCATGCCCCAGTCAACTCCACCCTCCCCAAACTCTAGAAGGTCCAGCTCACCAACCTGGCCACACTTACAGCCTCCTCTTCAGCCCTGACTAACAGGGAGGAGTATTAAGTCTCCCTCTCTCAGGCCCCCCTTCAGTATTCCTGGGTAAAGACCAACACCGCCCGAGTGACTTTGGGCCAGTAGGTGTGACGGTGCTGTTCCTGGTGGGATCAACTGTGAGTGCCAAATCAGGACAAATTGCTTCTATAAGAGCAACTACAGCCCAAAGCTGGGGTTTCTCCACTCTAAGGCACCAAACCAGCCAAAGAGAAAAGACTTTGGTTTCACCCCACCGGTTAACCACATGTCACACAAGCAATCCCCTTAGACACTCCAGCTTCCCAGTATCACCACGAGCAGCCACCTGTCCTGGGGACCAATGGTTATGAAAACCAATCCCCCAAATAAAGAAAACGGTTCTCCCCAATTCCAAAGAATCAGGCCCCAGACCCAGGTCAATATACCAATCAGATCTTACCACCAATCACGCTGTTGCCAATCCTTTAGAATCTAAAATCTAATGGTTTATTATACAAGGAAAAAGAGATAGGTGAGGGTTAGGAATGGTTAAAGGAAATCAATTACATGCAGTAATGGCAAATCCCTTGTTTCAGATTTGCAGCAATGGTAGAATAAACTGCCGGTTCAAACCAAAGTCTCTGGAATGCATCCCCTGCAGGGATGGGTCAGCACCCTTTGGCCAGAGCTCCCAAGTGTAGCAAAGTTCCATCCAGAGGTGGAAGCAAAGCTGAAGACTGGAGGTTGAAGACAAAATGGAGGGAGTTTCTCCCAGGTTTTATAGACTTCCTCTTGTGGGCAAAGACCCCCCCCTTCCTTCTTATGCAGAGTTCAGTTGCAAAATGGCGGTTCATAGCCACATGGCCCAGTTACAAGACTCTCAGGTTCAGTTCCTGACCAGCCAGGCCACATTCCTGGAGAAGCTCGGGTGTGGACGGGTGTCTACAAAGTTCATTGTGTAGCTGATGGTCCTTAATGGGCCACCAGCCAGGCCAGCCGAGCCTGAGATTTCACTCAGAAGCCAAGCGTAAGTTTGACATAAAGTCACCATATAGTCAATATTCATAACTTTAGCTTCAAAAAAGATACACACATCCAGACAGATTAATCATAATCAGGAGACCATAACGTGGTCATAGACACCTTATATGACCCCTTTACACAGTATTTGGTGCCACTACAGGACCTTGGTTGCACCAGTCATCTATATGATCCCAAATAATTTCAGAAACATGACAGTAGGTCAACCAATAGGGCTGCCTCCTAGGCCTGGCTGCAGCCCCGCTGCAGGACTCAGAGTAAATCCAGCTCCCATCCCTCCCTAAAGGGGTCCAGGCAAGTCCAGCCTTCTGGATCCGACGTCCCGCCTGGCACTCAAGTCACAACAGCTAGCAGGCAATGACTGGTTCCCATGTCATTTGAAGGAGCAAGACAAAGCCTTGAAACTCCACCTGTGCTGAGCTATGGAGCTACGGGCCCCAAAGTGACTCTGAGATCTGAGCTCAGCCTGCAGTATTCAGGGATCTGACGGTGCCCTTTACATCATGGGACCAGATGGGGTCACAGTCTCCAGACACCTGTGACCCTCAGCTGGCAGCTTGTACTCTGCACTCCCAGCTTCTCTGCAGCTGCTCCCTCTCTCTTCTACCCCCTCTCTGCTGCTCTCTCCCTTCCCTTCGCTTTCTCAGCACCTGGCCCCACAGCCCTTCCCACCAACCAGAGACTGGGCTTTCTGGGCCTGTTTCTGAAGATGTGGCTTGTATCCTGCTTCCTAAGTGCTCAGCAGGAAAAAGATCATTCCAGGAAATTGTCATGGCTTGTGGGAATCCGTGTGTGGCTCTGGACTCGACCAGGATGTGTTTGGTGACTGGCACAAACAGAGATTAGAAACCAACTGCTAAAACAAGGGCTCTAACACAGAACCACCCACTTAAAAGCCTCATGTTCTATCAAAGGTTTGCTGAAAGAATTCACCCTCCACCAAGAGGGCAGACAAAAGAGGCCAAAAAGGTCCCAGGAACCCAATCTCTTTTTATTCACAGTGACTGACCCTCAGCTGGATTCTTCTTTCTCTCTCCTGTGCATCAGTGGGACTCTATCTCCCCACCTAGACAGCCGGTCCATCCACTGCACCCCCAATCCCCCCTGAATAAGCCTCCCTGCCACAGTCCTGCACCTGGCGCCATAGAATTAAGTCTCACATCTCCCTGGAGCTCTTCTTCTGCCAGGGAGTCTCTGTCCCCCTCAGTAGATGACTCAAGAAACACAGTGTCGCCTTTTCCAAAGAAGAGCTTGGAAAGACTTTTCACATATGACCACGTGGCCTAATGGATAAGGCGTCTGACTTCGGATCAGAAGATTGAGGGTTCGAGTCCCTTCGTGGTTGGATTTGTGCAGTTTTATCTTTGTGCTGAAAGTCCTGCTGTCTTCAGCTCTGGAACCTCTTCTGGGCCCCTCAGGCCGATGTTCTGGCTTCAGCTAAAGCCCCAGGAAGGAGTTGGAATTTGGGTGTCACAAAGGCCAGGGCCTGAGCCCCAGGTGTTTCCACTCTAACCTTTGCCATTCCTGACTTGCCACAGAAAATGGGCAGATGCCCAGGCTGGCGTGTAGAGGAGTTTCCCTCTTCCCAGTGTGCACCTGTCCCTGTTTTGAGGGGGATGGTAAATGGCACCTTTGGAGCCTGGGTGTTTCTCTGCTTCTCCCCAGCTTGAGAAAAGTCTCTTGGGGAAAAATCTCCTGCTACCTTGCAAAAGTGACACCTTGAGTGGGAACTGTCAGAGGCCCCCCCAGGGAGACTGGCCCTGCTTTCCTACTGTCTTCTGGTGTTGGCCTCAGAGTATCAGCAGCCGTCCTGCATGCTGGTCTGTGGGAGGCCTTCAGTGGGGTTTGGCATGGCAGGGAACAAGCCGGCTGGGTGACTTGTGAGTCTCTGCTCCCCTCCTCTTGCCCACCCTCAATTGATTGGTGGTTTTTAAGGCTTCCCTTGGAGCTGACAGCACCAGCCACCTCTGCTGTAGGTGCCCAGAGGAGGAGAGGTGAGCTGGGCTCCAGCCTGGGACTCTTCCTCCCTTCTGACTAGCCCTGAATATAAAGCTGGGCCCTGGGACTCCTTCCTTTAAATGCCATGTGGGGAAGAGGAAAAACCTGACAGCTGCAGGGACCAAAGCTGTGGAGATCAGATGAAGCAACAAGAAACCCAACAACCAGGTCAACCCACAGGAATCTCTAGCCAGATTGTCACATTCTAGGACCCCAACCTAGAGTGGCCATCCTCTTGAACCAAAGACCAATCTCCAGTGGGCATCAGTCACCAGCAGGGGAGGGAAGACATTCCTCTGGTTCACACAGATCGAGAGGAGCGAAAGAGATGAAGTTCCAGGGCTTCACAGCAGACAGCCATAGCTCCGGGAGACCCCACTGAGATTTGAACTCAGATCACAGGATTCAGAGTCCTAAGTGCTGATCATCACACCATGGGACCGGCTACTGTTTCCTTTTCTGGACCCCTGTGACTCTCAGCTGGCTGGCTCGCACTCTGCTCTTACTGCTTCCCACCAGCGGTTTCCTCAGGCTGGATTCTCTCTCCTCCTCCCTCCACTATAGTCCGGCTCTACTGGATCTGCGAGTCCCACCCTGAGTCCCCACATCCACTAGCTTGGTCTCTGTTCCCTGCAGGCCTCAGAAATGTCTGAGGGGTCACCCCCCCCCCTTCACTAAGTGCCCCACTCATATCAGCCAGCTGCAGACTCATCTCCCAGAGCTCAGCCAGCTGTCACTTGATCTGGTCATACAGTCACATATTGACTGGCTGCCCTGCCTGCATGGTCTTGTGGAAATCCCACAGGCTGTGCTGCAGGACTTGCCCCCCTTGGGTTCTTTAATGTCGTGGTGTTTCCCTGGATCCTGGAACAAAGATGCCGACTCCTCCCTCACCGACTCCCACCAATCCCCCTGGTTGCCATAGAACCCTCTGATCCTTTCCCATTCTGCAAAACCGCCAGGCCTCGCTCCTTTATCCTGCAACCTCTGGATCCCCAGCGTCCAATATCTTCTGCCCTGGATCAGGGAATTGCCCACGTTGAGCAGACAGTGAGAGTCGCATGATCCGAACAGTCCACTGGCACCACCCTGCACTGGGCTGTCCACGTGCTCTCTGTCACGTCAATCCGGTCAATGTGACTCCTGGCCTAGCCCTGCAGAAAAGTGAACCCGTCTGCGGCTGGTGTGGGCTCGGGTGAGAGGAATTGAAAGCTGTCGCCCGCCCGTCAAAGGTTCAGCTCTGGAGAAACAAGTCCTCTCAGCCGCCCTTGCTACAGACCTGTGATAGGTAGTGCTCATGGTGAAAACGTTTCCTCTGATGGTCGGGAAAACGGGACCCGCAGGCCTCAGTCCGGCTGATCGAATTAAAATCCCCCCAGCAGCAAACGCCGTGTGGTCTAGAGGAAGGGAGCCAGTTCCGTCCATTGATCTTTCCGCTTGCGCCTTAACTGGGGACCAGACACATTAATATCGGGGTACCCAGTGCAAAGGAGAACAACGTCCCCCAGTAATGCCCTCCCTAGTCAGAGCCCCACCACCTTCTGTACTCGCACCGCGAATGGGAAGAAAAGACTCCAACCCCATCATTCCTCCCTGGCCTGGGGGACCAGAGAGACAGGACCTTCCGCCAATCACCCTCTGCCCATTGAGCTCCCCGAAAGTCATTAACCTGCATTTCCTGGACACCCACCATGTCCAAGTGCAGCTGCTCCAAAGCCCCGAACATCAAGCGCCTCCTCCAGGGCCCCAAATCCCCATCAGATTCCACATGGACACTTTCACAGATGCCCCTTCCCCAGTCCTGCCCTCGCTCAACTGTGCAGAGCAGATTTCTTCCCCAGTCCCTGCCCCCATCTCCCAGGGCTGCCCTGCCTCTCTCCTCCTGCCATATTGGGTCAAAGAAGTCATGTGGGTAAGACAGGGGAGGCAACTAGAGGCAGAAGCCCAGGCTCTATAGTCCTGCTGAAGATCTCAAATCAGACACTCCCCTCAGGTACAGGTGCTCCTAGGCTCTCAGAAAACAGGCTGTCACTGCACAGAGAAGGATGAACAGGCCAGTTAAAGTCTGGGATTGAACCAGAGACCTTCAGATCTTCAGTCTAACGCTCTCCCCACTGAGCTACCTTGGCTGGGGGAAAAGACATCCCTGGGAATGGCCCCTGAAGACAAGACTCACTTTCTCCTGCCTCGCTCACCTTGACTCGCTCTTCACACCATTCCTGCCTGAGATCCCGGGTTGACCTGGTGGCGGGAGGGGACTGGGGGCCAGGGGCGCAGGGAGGAAGTTGAGCTGGTCCCTGGGCTAGACTGGACCCTGGTGGAGAGAGTCTGGCTGCCACTTGCCGCCCCACCCTGTTGTCCTGGCTTCCCCACTGGACGTCACTGGGGGAGGGAAGTGGGGTTCTGCTTCCCGGAAGTGGGGTGCTGCGGTGGGTGGGGGTGAAGAGGAGAGCGGCAGGTGGGGGAGGAGGTGATCAGTGGGGGGGGTGAAAAGGTGAGCAATTTGCAGAGGGGTGAGGAGCGGTAGGAGGGGGGGTGAAAAGGCGGCTGTTAGTGGTGAGCCAGAATTGGGTGGGCAGGAGGGTGAGGAGTCAAGCAGTGGGCGGGAGGGTGAAGATACAAGTGGCGGGCCGGGAGGGTGAAGAGGTCAGAGCCAGGCTGGCGAGGGGGAAGGTGTGCGGGGGAGCCAGCGGGGTTCTCGGGATGGGCAGGAGGGTTTCTGGCAGGGGAGTGAGGAGGTGAGGGGCAGGTGGGAGGAGGCGAGCAGTGGGTGGGGGACTGAGGATGGACTCAGCAAGCCAGTGTTAGGCCAGAGAGTGAGGAAGAATAGGTGGGGGGGCTGAGTTGGGAGGGGCGCGACCTGGGGTAGAGCGGGGGTGGAGTGGGGGTGGACTGGGGGTGGAGGCAACTGCACCTGAAAGTATCCGGATATTTTCCTGTTGTGATCTGGTCACCTGCCCCTGTGCTTTGGGAGCCAGGTTTACGGGGTGAATTCTGGATTTCAGCTGATGTCAAACCGGGGCCCTGTGATTATTTACTCATTTCTGTGACATAGAAATACTGAAGTACCCACAGCTGTGATGGCCGAGTGGTTAAGGCGTTGGAGTCGAAATCCAGTAGGGTTCCCCTGCGCAGGTTCAAATCCTGCTCACAGCGAGGTCTGTATTTTAGCCAGTCTCTAACCCAGACAATTCCCCTATACGACCCCTGACACACTCTCCATTCCCTCCCCACCCCAAGGAAATCCTGCTCTGCTCCTTTCACAGAGATCCTGGGACAGAACCTCACAGTGTGTCCCTGAGGTGTTGGGGAAATTCTCAGCACCTGAAGCCTCTGCTGCTCCCCTAGTGCCCCTAGATCAGCCATAACCCCGGCTGCTGCTCCTCTCTAGAGTGTGAAAGTCCCCAGGTCAGTGCAGCCAGAGGCACTGGTCCCATGGGTGCTATGGGGCTGCAGCTTCAACAGAAAAAAAATGGTGCTCAGCACCCCGGCCCAGCACCTCCCACCTGCTAGCAAGCCAGGCTGACAGACTCATCCCCTTCACCCCGAAAGCCCACCACCCTGCCTGCCAGTGATCAGGAGGTGGGAAAAGGGACAGGAAAGGAGTGGGGGTGGGGGAGGGAGAGGAATGGGGAAGGAACACTCAGGGCAGGGTGGGGTGGGGAGAGATGGAAGGGGATGGGGGCTGGTGGAACAGGTGGAGTGGGGGGCAGAGCCTGAGGTGGAGCAGGGGGGGATGTTGCACTCTGTGTGATGTCATTTTTGTGTGCCAGGGCTGACAACAACATCCCAGAGAGAGAAGCAGCAGAACTAGGAGTCACCAAATGAAATGAATGAAATGAAATGAATGGGCACCAAGGTTAAAACAAGTATTTCTTCACACGACACAGAGTCAACCTGTGGAACTCCTTGCCAGAGGATGTTGTGAAGATCAAGACTATTCCAGGGTTCCAAAAAACCCTGTTAGATAAGTACATAGAGGATGGATCCATCAATGGGCTGGTCAGGGATGGTGTCTGGTGCTGCCAGAAGCAACAGGGGATTGATCACTTATTCATCCTCTCCAGGGCACCTGGCACTGGCCACTGTTAGAGAACAGGATACTGCATTAAATGGACCTTCTGTGTGACCCACTAGGGCCATTCCTATGTTTTGACCCCCCTGTCCTCTTCCATGCTCTACTCGTTGCTTCTCTGCAGCTGTTCCCTCTCCTCAGCACCTGGCCCCACAGCACTTCCTGCCAGCCACAGACTGTGAATTCTAGGCCTGCTCCTCTGGTCATCTCCTCATTCTTAGGGACAGCTCAGGAGAAAGGGGCCTTTCCAGGAAACAGCCACAGCTTCTGGGAATCCCTGTGGGGCTGTTGGCTCTGGACAGACCCAGGGGTCATTTGGAGTCACAGGGCAACTTGTGACTGCAAAGCAGAGCACCCAGACAGGGACTCGAACCCTGGCCCCTCAGATTAAGAGCCTGGTGCGCTGGCAACTGAGCTACCCAGGCTCATTAAGCCCCTCCCCCAGCTGAAAATTGTCAGAGCCAGCAATGGTCTTTAGTTCTGTCTCTTGCTATCCCACAAGGGCTTTTCCTCCACCCCTTGAGGCAGGAATGACTCACTGATGATTCACCAGGCTACTCCTCCACCCAAAACAGTCACCCTCCTTATTTGCTTTCTCCGCACAGGTCATATCCCCCTTTGGTCCTCCCTTTCCCCAGATGAAAAGTCCCAACCTTATTAATCTTTTCTAATACCCAAGCTCCTCTGGACTCTCTCATGATTTTTGCTGCCCCTTTTTCCCTCCCAATCATGAGAGGGAATTTCCATCCTTCCTGGTTTTGCACTTCAGTGACCTAATGGCTAAGGCATTGACTTCCCAAGGCAAAGATGGTGGGTTCAAATCCCATCTGAGGTGAAAAATTCCCCCCTTCCCCTACATTACAAAGAAATGTCCGTCTTATTTTCACCCAGGGATGTGCGAGGAGATTGTACTTGTTCTTAGGAACAATCCCCCAGAGGAGTCATCTTCCACTCAGCTAATGCTTTCTAGACCCATCAGTGGCAACCAGTTAATCCTAGTGTTTGTCTGAGATTCGAGGGAAGGGCAGAAGATGCTGAGTGCTCCAAGGTCAGACCCAGAGGATGGTTTCAATCCACCAATTTCTCAGTTATGGGCCCTGCACGCTGCCGCTGGACCACTCTGGTGAGTTTTCAGCATCCGCTGCCAGCCTGTGGCATCCAAACGAGCACCTTGCAAGGGTCGTGCTGCCGGGCAGATATGCAGGATGTTAGGCAGCAGCCTTATGCCCCTCAAATATGTGTCTCTGTGGCGCAATGGGTCAGCGTGTTCGGCTGTTAACCGAAAGGTTGGTGGTTCAAGCCCACCCAGGGATGGTGGTAACCCTCTGCTTCTTCCTAAAGCGCAATTTTGTAGAAACGCCACCCCCACCTGCCTGACGCTCTGGGAGGAATTTTGGATGTTGGGGGGTATGGGCTGAAGGCTCTGATAGGGAGTTGGGGGATGGGAGGAGGTGCCAGATGTGTGAGGTAGTTGGGAGATGGGAGGGGACATAGAGGGAGGCAGTGAGGACTCTGGCAGGTGTTTGGGGGAGGGGTGGTAAAGGGGCCTGCAGGTTCTGGGATGAGTTTCAGGTGGTGGAAGCAGTGTGGGGAGAAGGTGGGGATCCCCTTAGAGAAGTGCGACCTCTGACAGTCATGGATGTCCAGAGAAGGCAGCTGGTCCCACGGTGTAACAGTCAGCACTCAGGACTCTGAATCTTTTGTCTTGGGCTGAACTAATGCCCTGGAGTTCAAAGTGCTCAACTTCCCGGTCACCAGTAATGCAAGAGCAACTCTCTTCCCTGCTCAGGGTGGCCGCAGTGGGTTGGGGCTCTAGGACTTGCCACTCTGGCGGGTGATGCCGGCAGTCCTGTGGTCTGACCTGCTGGTTGGGATTCTCGCTGCTTCACCTGATGTCCACAAGTTTGGCCCTTGTGCTTTCTCCCACACGTCTCTTCTCACGTGGTCCTTCAGGACAGGAGAGCCAGGCCCAGGCTTCATAGTCAGGGTTAGGCAGGAGGGAGGAAGAGTCCCAGGCTGGAGCCCAGCTCACCTCTCCTCCTCTGGGCACCTGGAGCAGAGGGGGTTGGTGCTACAGCTCCAGGGGAACGATTAAAAGCCACAGAGCAACCAAGCGCAGGGCACGAAGACAGGTGGATCAGACCTATGCATGGCCAGCGGACATCGCTGCAGACACCCAGCCAGCCAGATCCCTGGCAAGCAAAACACCTACTGAAGGCCTCCCGCAGTCCAGCATGCAGGGCAGCTGCTGTATGGTGACTTTTAAATCTGTAATTGTGTGTCCAGGCAGGTTGAAGTGTTCTCCTACAGGTTTTTGTATATTGCCATTCTTGATATCTGATTTGTGTCCATTTATCCTTTTTCGTAGGGACTGTCCAGTTTGGCCGATGTACATAGCAGAGGGACATTGGTGGCATATAATGGCATATATGACATTGGTAGATGTGCAGGTGAATGAACCAGTGATGGTATGGCTGATCTGGTTAGGTCCTGTGATGGTGTTGCTGGTGTAGGTATGTGGGCAGAGTTGGCATCGAGGTTTGTTGCATGGATTGGTTCCTGAGTTGGAGTTATTGTGGTGCAGTGTGCTGTTGCTGGTGAGAATCTGCTTAAGGTTGGCAGGTTGTCTGTGTGCCAGGACTGGCCTTCCTCCCAAGGCCTGTGAAAGTGAGGGATTGTTGTCCAGGATGGGTTGTAGGTCACTGATGATGCGCTGCTGAGGTTTTAACTGAGGACTGTAGGTGATGACCAGTGGTGTTCTGTTTTCTTTCTTGGGCTTGTCTTGCAGCAGCAGGCTTCTGGGTACACGTCTGGCTCTGTTGATCTGTGTCCTTATTTCCTTGTGCAGGTATTGTAGTTTTGAGAAAGCTTGGTGAAGATCTCGTAGGTGTTGGTCTCTGCTGAGGGGTTGGAGCAAATCCGATTGTACCTCAGTGCTTGGCTGTAGACAATGGATCGTGTGGTATGTCCGGGATGGAAGCTGGTGGCATGAAGGTAGGCATAGCTGTCGGTAGGTTTTCGGTATAGAGTGGTGTCGATGTGGCCATCGTTAATTTGCATCGTGGTGTCTAGGAAGTGGATTTCCTGTGTAGACTGGTCCAGACTGAGGTGGATGTTGGGGTGGAAGTGCGACCTCTGACAGTCATGGATGTCCAGAGAAGGCAGCTGGTCCCACGGTGGAATTCTTTCAGAGTTTCTTTCCCATGGGTCCAGATGATGACGATGCCATCAATGTAGCGTAGATAGAGAAGGGGTGTGAGTGGACGAGAGTTGAGGAAGCGTTGTTCCAGGTCAGCCATAAAGATGTTGGCATACTGTGGGGCCATGCGGGTGCCCATGGCAGTGCCACTGGTCTGGAGGTATATATTGTCACCAAAGTTGAAATAGTTGTGTGTGAGGATAAAGTCACAGAGCTCAGCAACCATCTGTGCTGTGGCATCATCGAGGATACTATTCCGGACAGCTTGTATTGCACATCTACCAATGTCATATATGCCATTATATGCCACCAATGTCCCTCTGCTATGTACATCGGCCAAACTGGACAGTCCCTATGAAAAAGGATAAATGGACACAAATCAGATATCAGGAATGGCAATATACAAAAACCTGTAGGAGAACAGTTCAACCTGCCTTGACACACAATTAGAGATTTAAAAGTCACCATACTGCAGCAAAAAAACTTCAAGACCAGACTGCAAAGAGAAACTGCAGAGCTGCAATTCATTTGCAAATTTGACACAATCAATCTGGGACTGAACAAAGACCTTGAGTGGCTTGCTAATTACAAAAACAGCTTCTCCTCCCTCCGAGTTCACACCTCCAATTCAGCTGCTGGAAGAATATCTCACCCTCCTGGATTTGAGATAACAAGCTGGTTCAGCCTGATTGGACTAACCTTGTTATCTCCAATCTGATTCCTGACTATTTATCTATACCTGCCTCTGGACACTTCCACTGCTTGCATCCAACGAAGTGGGTATTAGCCCACGAAAGCTTATGCTTCAAAACTTTATAGTTAGTCTTTAAGGTGCCACAGGACTCTTTGTTACCTCTAATTTTCCTTGGGTCATTGGTCAACATAGCTTCCTTTACTGAGGTGGAAATCAAGAACTGGCTGTGGACATTTTCAACCCCAGTTCTTTCCAAATCCTTGGCCTTGTTTAGGGTAAATTTACACTTCTCTGAAATAGAATCCTTTACAAAACCATTCAAAATCTCAGTAGTGTTAGTGAAAAATGGCTTCCTGAAACATGCCCAACTTTTATTTAATTTGGTGGCACAGTTCCAGGCAAGGGACTGGATACAAACCTGGATCAGAATGTCTGTTAGTTACCAGAGCTGGAGTTTCTATTCAAAAAGAGCTATTTTTCTGCAACTGTTAGATTTCCAACACTGATTTCATTTTATACACATTTTTAGCACCCACAAAGAATAAATTCAACAAAACCCCCACTTCTACTTCCTCAACAGCTGTGTCATGAAGGGCAGCATTTCCCACATTACAGGTTTAGTTAGGAGAGATCTACTGTAGGGCCTGCATTACACATGCTTTGGGAACTGAATACATGGACAATTTGCTTAGTTCAAAACCACTTACCGGGAATTCTCTCCCCAGATCATCTGAGACAACATTGACTTCAACAATTCAACTATAGTGTGATCTTATCATATATCAACTTCAGTTAGTTGGTGTTCTGCTCTTGTTCACCATTTCCAAGTGGAGAGAACTGCACTAGAATTTTCTCCATATCATCATGGATGGATGAGGAAAAAGCAAAACTGAAGTGAAAAATGATGAATTTAGCAAATGGTCATTTGTCTTAAAGTGTTGAAAAATCTGAGCTACATCCTATCAAACTGAATGGATATCCAGTTGGGTGACCAAACACCATTCAGGAAAGATAGAAACCCAAATCACAGAGAGATAGAACACATGTCAATGAACATATCAAGTGAAATTCCAGAGCAGGTTACATCTGATTATTCAGAATCAGGCCAAGAGATTCTCCCATCACATTCTCCTCTGAGCCATTCAAACCTGCTTCATGCAGCACTGTCTCAATAGTCAGTTATGCTATTTACAAACTTTTTAGTATCTTTGCATCCCCATAATGGGGACAAAACAGCCACTTTGCCAGAAGTGGCTTTACCAATAGATGGAAATTGGGATTTAAACTCCAAATCATCACACTGTGTTTGGGATCCATTTAAATTCTCCTTCCAGGTTTTTGACATTTTCATCTCCAGTCGCTATGATTGATATAGGATTAAAGAAGTCAAAGCATCATCTCCAAGCACAGACAATGTAGAATGCTTCATCACATGACACTCTGAGAAGTGAATGGACAGAATGTGACGAAAATAAACTCTGCATGGCTCAGCCAAAAGGTTACAGTTCTGCAGTGATGGGGAAGGAGGGAATCTCTGAGTCACCCCATCTCCTTCCAGCGTCACAGAGGCTGACATGACACTTTATCCTGTCTCTGTTCCTCTTCATTTGAATATAACTTGAAAAGTTCCCAATAAAACTGCTCTTCAGCACAAGCCCAAGTAACATGAGAACAACGGGCAATGATACAATCTGTATCACGGGTGACTAACAATAACTTTGGAATAGAAGGAATGGTAAAAATGTGATGTTCCCTGGTTCCCAGTAGGAGCTCAAATTACTCATGGGACAATGGAGTTGATAGAAAGGACAAATGGGTCAACCTCAAAACAGGACTAACTATAGAAGGCAAAAATGCCCCCATCCTCTGAAGAAGCTGAGGGATAATGGTGCTGCAAACAGTTCAAACAGCTTTAAAAGTTACTATGTGGGAATCAGCCAAAGTATTAAAGAAAAAAAAAAAGTCTTGATAGCCCTAGACCAGCGGGTCTCAAACTTACCTTTAGCGCGACCCCTTTTTTCTGAGCGGCAGAGCGCCGCAACCCCTTGAGTGTCCGCCGACCCTGTGAGTGTCGCGATCGCGGCGGCTTATCGGCGGAAAAAAACAGCTCGCGACCCCTCGGGAACTGGGTCGGCGACCCATTGAGGGGTCGTGACCCACAGTTTGAGAACCCCTGCCCTAGAGGCTTTTATGGTGTTGATCTCCCTTGCAGATTCTCTGATGGCTAACATGGGCTGACATCCAAGAAAAGATTTTCCCACACTAACTGCATTCATGGGGCCTCTCTCCTGTGTGGATTCTCTGATGCCTAAGAAAGCTTGAGCTTTGACTGAAGGTTTTCCCACACTCACTGCATTCATAGGGCCTCTCTCCTGTGTGGATTCTCTGATGTTTAGAAAGGGCGGAACTGTTAGTGAAGCATTTCCCACACTCACTGCATTCATAGGGCCTCTCTCCTGTGTGGATTCGCTGATGAGTAACAAGGCATGAGCTGCTAATGAAGCTTTTCCCACACTCACGGCATTCATAGGGCCTCTCCCCTGTGTGGATCCTCTGATGAGTAGTAAGGTGTGATCTGTGCGTGAAGGTTTTCCCACACTCACTGCATGAATAGGGCCTCTCTCCTGTGTGGATTCTCTGATGGGTAATGAGAATTGAGTGACGAATGAAGGTTTTCCCACACTCATTGCATTCATAGGGCTTCTCCCCTGTGTGGATTCTCTGATGATTAAGAAGGGTAGAGCTTTGACTGAAGGTTTTCCCGCACTCCCTGCACTGATAGGGCCTCTCTCCTGTGTGGATTCTCTGATGAATAAGAAGGGTTGAGCTTTGACTGAAGGTTTTCCCACACTCCCTGCATTCATAGGGCCTCTCTCCTGTGTGGATTCTCTGATGACTAAGAAGCATTGAGCATTGACTGGAGGTTTTCCCACACTCACTGCATTCATAGGGCCTCTCACCTGTGTGCATTCTCTGATGACAAATTAGGTGCCACCTGCGCTTGAAGCTTTTCCCACACTCACTGCATTCATAGGGCCTCTCCCCTGTGTGGATTCTCTGATGCTGAAAAAGGCCTGATCTGTCAATGAAGTTTTTTCCACACGCACTGCATTCATAGGGCCTCTCTCCTGTGTGGACTGTCTGATGTGTAATAAAGCCTGAGTAATCACTTACATTTTTTCCATCCTCAGTGCATGTATTTTTTCTCTTTCCCATGAAGATTTCCTGCTGGGTTTTGGTTTTCTTGAGGTTCTTCTGAGTTTGCTGAGAGTAAATATATTTACCCACTTTCTCCCCTGGCTGGTTTCCCTGCTCTCTTTCTGCTCTGTGCTGAATCTCACAAGATTTTCCCTGCTCAAGACTCATGGACACATTCCTTTCTGATCTTTGTGATAATGCTCCATATTGATCCACTTGCTTAGCATCTTCCTGCTGAGAATTCTGCTCATTCTCACATGCCATTGCATGACCTGCTGTGATAGAGAAAGAAACTTCAAACAGGGATAGAAAGGGGAAGATCAAACCAAAAAAAGTGCTGGAGAGATGTCAAATAAAAATCAGGAACTGAGCTCCCCCTAACTTCTCCCGCAAATAGGAGGGGATCAATTCAACCTTTACATCCCATCCAGATTTGCAGGGGGAAGGGAGGAGGCTACTGCCTGGGGATCTATAGGAAGCCATGAGTGATATTTACCCTGAGGATACAATGCCTTTGAGGGACAATATTAAATCAAAAGAGCTCCCAAGGGTTTTGTAGCATATCCCAGATGTTTCCTTCAGGCACTTACAGATTCTGGGGTGGTTTAATCTTTCCTCACCTGTGCAGGGAGCTCTCAGGCTCTCTCTTGCCTCTGAACCCTGGAGGTCTGAGACCCACGACTCTTCCCCTTTTTCCAGCTGGGAGATCACATCAGATTTGGAAACTGGAAACTCTGCTCAGATGAAAGAAAAAAAAAAAGGAGTTCAGATGATTTCATAAGGCTTTGTCATAAAAAACTTTCTATGAATTTAACTTCAGTACTTAGTGGGACCTGCTGTGCCTGGGGAAGTCCTCCCTGAAGATGCTAAGGTCAGGGCAGGCTGACTCAATTGTTATATTCCCTTGGTCTTTCCCATGGGTTCATTGTACAGCTCAGGGATGGCCAACCTGTGGCTCCGGAGCCACATGTGGCTCTTCAGAAGATAATATGCCGCTCCTGCTAGAAGCCCACTCTGGAAAAAAAATATTATGGTTTCTCAGCACCCACTGGCATCCCTATCAGCCCCCCTTCCCTCCCCCAGTGCCTCCCACCCACTGGCAGCCCCACTTGATCAGTGCCTCCTCATCCCTCCCCTGTGTTCTTACCCATGGTGATCAGTTGTTTTAGAGAATCTGTGGTGGAAGGACAGAGGAGTGAGGATATAGCATGCATGCCCCCTCCTTCCCCTAGCACCTCCTGCTTGCCACAGTCAGCTGTTTTGTGATATTGAGGAGGCACCAGGGGGAGGAGTAAGGATGCAGTGTGCATCCTCACCCTTCCCTCCTCCCCGTACCTCCCACCTGCCGCAATCAGCTGTTTTGTGACATGCAGAATGTTTGAGAAGGGGGAGTGAGGACATGGTTCACTCAGGGGAGGAGGCAGGAAGAGAGGGTGGAGATTTGGGGAAAGGGATGGAGTGGGGGGCAGCACCTGGGACAGAACCAGGGGTCCAGCACCCCCTGGCCAGTACCAGTGTCTCCTTGAATCCTTGACAGGGTGACTAGCTGGTGTGGAAATTTTCATTCAAAATTTTTCTTACACCATCTAACAATGGATTGAAAGAAAATACACAGATGAAAATCGAGATTTCCAACAGGTTTTGTTCAACATAATGGTA
The DNA here is from genome assembly GCA_032164245.1 of Sternotherus odoratus. NCBI lineage: Eukaryota > Metazoa > Chordata > Testudines > Kinosternidae > Sternotherus > Sternotherus odoratus. The sequence continues at coordinate 14,236,292 of JAVMKO010000019.1, read as the reverse complement.
AGGCCATGTGTCTTCTTTGCCAGATGTGTATCTCAGTTCAAAGCTTCAAACTTGCAGCGTCATTTTGCTTCTAGCCATGCACGTATGGATCAAGAATTCCCACGAGGTTCTGAACTCTGCGTTTTAAAACTGAAAACTTTGAAAAAACAAACTGACGTAGAAGCCCAGTTCTTCAGCAGATGTGCCAACCAATCAAAGACTGTAATCTTAGCCTCTTATTATGTGGCCTGGCACATAGCTTGTGCAAAAAATCCCTACTCTGAAGGACAGCTTATAAAAATGTGCCTCACTGATGTGATTTCAATCTTATCACCAGAGAATGAGAATCTAGGGAAGAAAATTTCTAACCTGCAGCTTTCACACCCCACAACAGGATGCAGAATCTCCAACCTGAACAGTGACATCAAATCATAACTGCACCCTCAACTTCAGCAGTGTGAGTATTTGAGGCATGGCTTTGGATGAGTCATGCCATACACAGGATAAACCTTATTATCGGTATTTGTCCGCACTGTGTTTGATGACTGTGTTGTAAGGGAAGAACTCCTCGATATCATGTCACTAAAGAACAGAACTCGTGGACGAAATCTAAAGGAGGTGTTGATGTTGGTAGCTGCAAAAAGCCACTTGCCTTTACAGGGGCTCACTGTCATTGCAATGGATGGGGCTCCACCCATGTGGGGATCTACGAATGGATTAGTAGGGCTTTGTAAGTCTAATGAAAGCTTTCCAAAATTTGGACATTTCACTATTATTCACTAGGAGCAACTGATATATATAAATCTCAAATTTGATCACGTCATGAAAACTGTCTTGCACATTGTGAATTTCATTCTCTCAAATGCACTCAATCACAGACAATTTCAACATCTAATTGAAGAACTGGATGAAGAGGACTCCCCTGCTTATTTCACTGTGCAGTTCGATGGCTCTCGAGAGGTAAAGTTAATTCCCATTTTTTTTCGCGCTCCCAGAAGCAGTAAAATTGTTTATAGAGGAGAGGCACAGAATACACCCTGAGGATGGGTTCTAAACTTGGCATTTCTTGCCCACATGCTGCTGGAGTTGGGTAAACTAAATGTGGATTTACAAGGAAAATTGCGGTTGCTGTCTGATCTCGTGCAAGGTGTATTTGGGTTCATGAACAAACTGCAGTTGTTTCATGGATAATTGCTTGAGGGAGTGCTGACAGACTCTCCCTCAATTTAACAACTTCCAGCCAAATCAAAATATGATGCAGCACAACCCCTAAAATGGAGCACAATTAGATATGTGAGCCTGATTAAAGATCTTAAGGACAATTTTGGGGAAAGATTCCAAGATTTGCAGCAGAAAAGACCTCAAATCAGATTTCTGATTGACTCTTTTAGTGCTGACGCCAGTTGTCTGAAGCCCCCTTTAGTCACTAATGAAGCAACATCCCAGATGGAAATAACAGAATTTCTGGAAGATGATGGATTGAAACCTGTTCAGAAGACACAGGGGCACCCTTGCTTTCTGGAAATCTGTACCAAACGATAAATACACCAACATCGGAGGGGCAGTCCTAAAATAAATCTCAATGTTTGCCTCGACTTATCTTTGTGAGTTTTTTTGTGACACTCAAACCTGTGAAATCCAAGAACTGATCTGTTTTGAAAGACAGCCACTTAAGAAAACTGCTGGGAAATTCCATTTGGGATAACAAGGCTGGTGCATGTCTTTTTCCACTGATGAAACTAAAAATTTGATATGAGCTTGCATTGTTCAGTAGTGTGCTGGACAGTGCAAGACCCATTACTGGGGGGAAATCTGGCACTTGAGAATTTGCTGGTGTTCTCCTGAGGTGTAATTCACGAGTGGCTGACTAGCAGCACTCAATACTGTGTAGCTGGGAGCAAGTTACATGCTGGAGACTGTGTGTTAACTGGCCAAGAGGGGCTGTTCTCACAATAAAACAGTGGAAAAGGGATCCCCAGGTTGGAGAACTGGGGGGCACAGCTGTTTAAGATTGAATTGTGGGTAATGTAACAGACTCATTATGACAGAGGCTCTTACAGCACAGAGAAGGTAAATCCATGTCCCAGAAATTGAAGACTCCAGACAGTGAGCAAGTCTCCCTGGCACTGCTTCTTGCTGACAGAGAGGCCCAGAGACAATGAGAGAGTCCTAGGGAAGCTGGGAACAGTCAGCATAGTCTGGTGGGGTTCAGTGGAGTAAGGAACAGGAAGGGCAGGTGTGATGCAGCAGGGAGTATTGTGGGATGTTGTAACCTGGGATTACCTGTAACCTGGGGATGTTGTGGGAGAATTCTATGGGGACTGCCTTTGGGATGGGAGACTTCCCTTGAGGGAAGATGCCTAAGCCTGTAACCTGAGCCAGGATGGGGGCTGGGGCAAGACAAAGGCTGGAGAGGAGCTGGGGGAGACAGCGAGAGGGGTTTCCAGTTTTGAATTTAGCTGGGGAAGAGGAGGGAGTTGTCACGGAGTCCCCAGGGCGATGGTCTGGAACTGCTCCCTACAAAGCCAGTCAGGACTCTGGGGGGAAGGTTCCTCTCTGTGAACAGCCTGTCTCCAGGACTAGAAGCTTCACAGCTTACAGCTTCCACCTTCTGGGTCTGACCTCGGAGCATTCAACACCTTCTGCCCCCCCCCTTGTGCTTCCCACAAAAAGCCTGCCCAGGCAGGCTCCTTGGGAAGTCAGTGGGTCCTGCACCCCAACACCACAGTCAGACGTGACTCTCAGCCAGCCAGTAAAACAGGTTTATTAGATGACAGGAATGATGATCTAAAACCGAGCTTATAGGTACAAAGAACTGGACCCCTCAGCTGGATCCATTTTGGGGGGCAGTGAGCCTGTCTGTAGCTCACTGTATATTTCCAGCCAGCTCACAACTGACATTCACTCTCCAGCCCCACCTCTTTTTTTGTCTCTTGGGCAGAAGGTGTCACGTCCTCCATCCCCCTCCTGGGCTCAGGTTACAGAATGGGAAGTCTGCCATCCCCACACAATATTCAGAGGAACCATTAAGACCATTCCCACTGTCACAGGAGGGATCCCCAGGTCTGGGATCTAATCTCCCTGCCCCCCAGAAGGGCATGACAGAGGGGGAACCTGTTTTTGTCTACAAGCTCTGGTTTGGATTGTGTTCCTGTTGTCTCTAATAAATCTTCTGTTTTACTGTCTGGCTGTGAGTCACAATGAATCACCAAAGTTAGGGGTGCGGGGACCTGACTCCGCCCCCACGCCATGACAACTAGTTGCAGCGGTGGGATATACTGCACCCCGTGGATGGCGCTTCCTGCAGTAAGTGATTAGTGAGTAGTAAAACGAAGGGTGATTGATGAGGACCAGGTGTGCTTAAAATTCAGGGAGGAGCAGTTTGGGGGGGCGGAGGAGCTATGCTTAACCCCTGGGAGTTTGTTACCAGTGAGAAGGATTGCTGCAATAATGGGTCTGCCTGAGGACAGCGGCAAGCAGTCTCAGGGGCAGAGCAGTCTGCAGCTCGACCCTGGGAGAGAGGTGGTTACCTAGACAAGGGCTGGCACACTAGGAGTTCTTCCTGGAAACCATGGGGAGCTGCAATTTATGAGTTTACCCTGTATAAGCTTTATACAGAGTAAAACAGATTTATTTATGGTTTGGGTCCCACTGGGAACTAGGTGTCTGCATGCTAGAGACAGGAGCACTTCTTAAGCTGTTTTCAGTGAAGTCTGCAGCTTTGGGGGGGGGGGGGTTCAGACCCTGGCTCTGCATTGGAGCATACGGATGTGTCTGGCTTAACAAGGCAGAATTCTGGAGGCCCAAACTGGCAGAGAAAACAGGCTCTGAGGTAGTCTCAGCACACCAGGTGACGATCCCAGGGGGGGTCTCTGTGACCAAACCTGTCACAGCAGGATCTCAGCAGTACTAGATGTCAGGATAGCACATATTGCAGCACCTTGGAAAATGCAATCCCAACTGTACACACAGGGTCTAAATTAGCTGTTTCCACTCAAGAGAGGGGATCTTGGAGTCATTGTGGATACTTCTCTGAAAAGATCCACTCAAGGTGCAGAGGCAGTCAAAACAGTAAACAGAATGTTGGGAATCATTAAGAGAAGGATAGATAGTAAGATAGAAAATATCAGATTGCCGCTAAATCAATCCATGGTGCATCCACATCTTGAATATTGCATGCAGATGTAATCACCCCATCTCAAAAAGAGATAAATTGGAATTGGAAAAGGTTCAGAAAAGGGCAACAAAAATGATTAGGGGTACGGAACAGCTTCTGTATGAGGAGAGATTAAAAAGATTGGGACTTTTCAGCTTGGAAAAGAGCCTATGAAGGGGACATATGATAGAAGTGTAAGCAGTGTCAGGATGAGTGACATCTGGTGGTGAATTGCAGGAATTGCAGTGACTTTTGGAAAATAACATCTTATTTGCATAGACACACCCACCACACCTGGCCTGCACTCTAACAGCCCAAATGGTCACTTTGGCTACTGTGGGACCCCCAGTTTCTCTGGTATTGGAGCAAGAATGATAAAGTGTTGATTAACCTGTTTATGTGAATGAGGGGTTGTGACATGTATTTGGCCTTTGGCATGCTGGAGGGACTCGCCATCAGCTAGGTAGCACTCACTAGCCAAGGGACAGGGGTTCCAAAACCCACTGAATTGAGAGAGGTTGTGGACAAGCTTCTATACCTTGTGGGGAGGACCTTACTGGTCTAGTGCACCTGATCTCTCTCCCCTGTGGAATGTTAGAGCTGACTTTTGCTTTCATTAGGAGTCTAACTTCAGCCCACTGACCTGAAGTCATTTTGGGTCTGGGGGTGCATCTGCACTAAGCCCCCCCCCCCCCCCCCTATGAGCTGAAATCACTTGAGAGCTGAGATCACTAAGCCCTGTAGAAGGGCTGAAATTGTATTGCTGAGCAGTGGATGGAGTAGAGCCGTTTGGGTCACCACTAGTGGAGTAGCTGGTGATGAGCAGCAGCAGCAGATGATGCAGCAGACAGAGTGGGAGCAGTTTGGGTGACTGCCAGCAGCAGACAGAGCGGGAGCAGTTTTGGTGACTGCTAGCAGAGTGGCTGGTGATGTGCAGCTGCCGCCGCTGCCATGCATACAGCAGAGCCATTTGGGTCACCGCTAGCGGAGTGGCTGGCGGCGTACAGCGGCTGACAGAGCAGAGCGGCTGGAGAAAGCAGAGCAGTTCCTGGGCACCTGATGGAACGGCTCATGGTGAGGACTGCAGCACGACCCCATGGAGAGGTGGGGCAGTTGGCCTCTGACCACGTAAGGTGCCCTTTAACCTGACCCCCCTTCTACCCCGGTGGGGAGGTAAAACTCTGCTAATGAACTTTTGAACTCTGCTGGGGCTGTTGGACTTTTGGGACCTTGGGGCTTGTGGGACTCAAGAACCCCAGGGAAAGGACACTGCCCATTTGCGTGTGTGTGTGTGGGGGGGGATTCTGGTTCATGGTTTGGTTTGTGACTTTGGTTTGTGGTGTTTACCCAATAATATGCCACAGTGTTTCTCTCTGTCATTAAAGGGGTTTTGGTACACTCAGACTCTGTGCTTGTGAGAGGGGAAGTGTTGCCTCCTAGAGGCGCCCAGAAGGGTGGTATATGGTTGTCCCAGGTCACTGGGTGGAGGCTCGAGCCGGTTTTGTATTGTGTTATTGGAATGGAACCCCTGGATACTGAACCCGGCCCTTGTTGCTGCCAACTCTGATGGGCAGAAGGGTTACAGAAGTTTATAAAATCAGGACTGCTGTGGAGAAAATAAATAAGGAAGTGTTATTTCCTCTTTCTCATAACAGAATAACTAGGAGTCGGCCAATGAAAGTAATAGGCAGTAGACCGAAAACAAACCAAAGGCCAAGACTAGAATAGGGTTCAAAAAAAGAACAAGATAAATTCATGGAGGTTAGGCCCATGTATGGCTATTAGCCAGAATGTGCATGGATGATGTTCCTAGCCCCTGATTGCCAGAACCTGGGAATGGACAACAGGAGATGGATCATTTGTTGATTGACTGTTCTGTTCATTCTCTCAGGGTGCCTGGCATTGGTCACTATTGGAAGAGAGGATACTGAGCTCGGTGGAACTTTGATCTGACCCACTATGGCCAGATTTATGTACTAGGGAATCTAGAGAACCCAGTGAAATGGGAGGAAGTAGAAAAGTCCCTGGCTGTGGAGAACACTGGGAAATTAGAAGCTACAATTCAGAAGCAACAGACTAATTATTCTGGAAAAGCAGAATGTGAAAAATAAGAATCGGTGTCATGTGACGTGTGGCAATGCGGGGATCCAAGGAGCCTGCCGGGAAGAGAGATTGTGACTATTACACATGGTGAAGGGGGTGCAAGACTCTCCATGTCTCAAAAAAAAATATCACTACTAACCTGGGCCATGTTCACATGCTGCGGTGCAATCCAGACCAGTCAGGAGTCGTGCCATCTGTAATCCTGGGTGAGTTTCAATCTTCTGCTGCTGGAGCACCTCTGTCTGGATACCCCAGCCAGCATTCAGGGGTGCACGGAGTGTCTGTGTGATAAGTAACTCTGGACCAGCAGCTCTGACTCCAGCAGCCTGCTTGTTACACCTCAGCACATTCTGGTCTGGGTGGAGTAGGCTCTGGGTTTGAAGAGAAGGGCAGAGGTATGAAACTTCGGTTTGTTATGCTAAACCTAATGACCAGTTCAACTTGTGCAAACAGGAGATATTTGACACTGTGCATTGCTGCTCCCATGCTGTGTTCCCAAAGTATTCTGCAGCAGGGGAGTGTGTGGGTGACTGGCATATTGGGGTGATGCTGAAATAGGACAGAGTAGAGATGGTATTGTGGATCTGGCATGAACCTTCTCTCTTCTTTTTCCCTTCCAAGAACTGAGGGGACAGGACTCCTTACCCACCGAGATCACATTCTCATAGTTCTCCTGCATGACCTCTCTGTAGAGGGCTCTTTGAGTGTGGTCACGCAAAGCCCACCCTTCCCTGGTGAAATACACAGCCACCTCCTCGAAGGTCACCAGCCCCTGAAATAGCAGGAGTCCAACCCTCAGTACCTGTTGTCCCACTCACGGCCCCACTATTCGTGGAGGAGAGGAGCCAAATGGAAGCTCTGGGTGGTTCACAGTCAACAGAGTCCCACCTCCACCCTGCTCAGAGCATCCAGGAAACACCAGAGTGAGGGGACAAAGAAAGAGCCGCTCCTCTCTCCCAGCAGATCCACCACTCACTTACCAGCCAAATACTGATACAGGATGACAGCTCCATGTTAGGAAGCCCAACGCCCTCTTCATTGTGAGGAGCTGGGTTTGAAGGGAGGGGCAGCTCCCCCAAGCCTGACTGGGGGAGCTGTTTCATATCTCACACAGCCACTGATTAGTCGGGTCGGGCTCCAGCACTGGGAATCTGGTCAGTTTTCTAGCCCCATGTGGGTAGGTTATTTTCTGTTTCACAAATTAGAGCATTTCCACCTCCTAACCCATGGGTCTGTTCCTAGAATCTAGGCCACTTATTAAACAACTCCCAGCAGCTTTGCCACACCCTGTCCTCCTCCCTTTCTGCCCTGCTCCAACATCCAAACCAGAGGGTGCAAATCTTCCCATCTCAGGTGTATTTGCTGTCCCTCTCCTGCAGGAACCTCCCCCCCCCAAAAATCCCTACCTGAGCTGGCTCCACTCACTGCAGCCATTTCTCTTCCCTGTCCAAGGGGAGGATTGGATGATCTGGAGCAATTCGGAACGTCATTCTGCAGCCAGGGAGGGTCAGAAGGGGAGTTGTGGGATTTTCAGAACAGGCTTTGCTCGCCCATGGCTGGATTTTCTCCTGGCAATTGGTAATGGAAGGAGAAATGAGGGGGATGGGGACTGTTTGCATTTTCCTTGGTTTCTTTCAGTTACCTGGCTCCGAATTTAAGGCTTGGTCTACACTACCGGAGGGATACACAACTTCAGCTATGTGAATAATGAAGCTGAAGTCGCATCTTAGGTCAACTTACCTTGTGTTCTCACGGTAGCAGTGGACTCGCCCATCGACTCTGCTTACTCCTCTCAGCGAGCTGGAGTACCGGAGTTGACGGAGAGTGCCTTTGGGGATCGATTTATCGCATCTTGACGAGATGTGATAAATCAATCCCTGACAGATTAATCAGTGGGTAGTGAAGACATACCCTATCCTTAATAGGGCCCAGGGCTGCCTTGGGGGAGAAAGTCATCACCTGGGCCAGGCAGAGAAGAAGAAATAAGAAATAAGAAATAAATGGAGATATACCAATCTCCTAGAACTGGAAAGACCTTGAAGGTCATCGAGTCCAGTCCCCTGCCTACACTAGCAGGATCTGCCTGCCTACACTAGCAGGATTGAGTACTGTCCCCTGACAGATTTTTTGCCCCAGATCCCTAAATGGCCCCCTCAAGGATTGAACTCACAACCCTGGGTTTAGCAGGCCAATGCTCAAACCACTGAGCTATCCCCCCACCCCCCTAATGAAGTGACCTTCATTAAAGAAGCTTTAATGAAGGTCACTTCCCAGCACAGAACCCCCTCTGGAGAAGCAGCAGTTGCTAAGCCTGGTCTCCCAGATCACAACGGAGGCTTCAGCATCAGAACCAGGAAGCTGAACCCCAATATCCTGAGCAGAGAGGGACAGAGCTTTGGAGCAGCCTTCCCTCCTGTGTAGCTCTCTGGGGAGAAAGCAGCTAATGAGAGTCCCTCCTCACAGGGAGGATTGCTAATCTCATTTGCCCCACTGTCCATCTGGAGTCACTCCTTGTCTTTCCATGCAGTGACTCTGGATTAACATTGCTCTCAATGAAACCAGACTCCAGAACGAACGAGTCCAGAATGCAGTGGAAGAGACCATTGTGTGGCAGTGTTAACCCCTTTCCCACCTTCCTCACCCCCCCAGATTGAGGACAAGGACTGGAGCATGATTTTTCCCAATGGACCCTGAAGTTCCTGCAAGTTTTCAAGAGGGGAGAAAAGCAAAACCTGTGATTTCACCTCACAGCATTGGGTAAGTGGATAGAAAGTTATCACAGTGACTGGGCATGGCCAGGAAATGCCCCCCGGATTCTGGCACAAGCTGATCAGGGAGAAGAAGCAAGGTCAGAAGCAGCCCCCAGAGCCCCAGCCAGGGTCTGCTGGACCCTTCCCCAGTATCCAGAGCCCAAACCCCCACCCCCAGCAAGGGTCCTGCCAGATATTCCCTTGGACCCACTCCCAGAGTTCCTGGCCAGGGACCTCAGATACCCCTCAGAGCCCCATCGGCCACAGAACCCACACCAGACCTTCGCTGCCAGGTCAGGAATCCCAAAGGCTTCCCCCCACCAAGAGTCCCCAGAAGCCAGGGACCCCCACAAAGGGATCCCCAACTGGGAACTCAGTCCCTCACTGCCTGCCTGGGATTCCCCCACTGCCTGCCTAGGACCCCCGCCTGCTCTCCAGTAGGATCTGACATGCTGTATGTCTGGGATCCCCTTCCCCTGACCCACCGATGCTTTATAGTGGGACCCCTCACTCTAATTACCTGGTGTCCCCTGACCTAGTTCTGGGGATCCCCCTGCTCTGTGCACTGGGCATGGAAACAATCCCAGGACCCAATGGGGAAGCCCAGACATATCCCCTGGAACAGAATCAGGACCCTCTAATCCCCTGACCCACCTCCCTAAGAAACGTCTACCCCCGCCGTTCTGCAGCCCCCAGGCCCCAGTGATGCCCACCTCCAGGCCCCATAGCCGGGAACATCAGAACCAACCCCAAACCCCACCAACCTGATTAGGGTGCCCCCTGCCCAGTCATCCAGAGGCCTCCTCCTCCCAGAATGCCCCTTCAGCTCCAGCTGCAATCTCCACAGAGACACCCATTGCCCCAGAACACTGTTACCTCCCAGGATCAGAGAGGTCGCCGTGTTAGTCTGGAATAGCAGAAGTGACAAAGAGTCCTGGGGCACCTTACAGACTAACTGAAGTATTGAAGCAGAAGCTTTCGAAGCGGGTATTAGCCCACGGAAGATTATGCTTCACTTTAGTTAGTCTTTAAGGTGCCACAGGACTCTTTGTCACTTCTGTTACCTCACAGTGTCTGATAAGTGGATAGAAAGTTATCACACAGGCAGAGGGATCCCTGGGGAATGCTGCTTTAACAGGAGAATGGAAGGCCTGGAAGGCCAAAGTGGGTAAGAAATGTCCATGCCCTGTCACTAGCAAATAATGGCCACAATGGATCCACCCCAAATGTGGCTACATCTTCGCACCTTGGGAAACAACCCCTCACGGAGATCATTTGTCATGGGGTTTGGGATACTTCTGGACCCACGCTGCACTCAGAGTGACCTCCTCATCCGTCATCAGCTGGAGAAAAGAAAACGTCCCAGCCAAGTCTCCTGTCACCAGCTGGGAACCACTGATCCCCAAACAGGGGGAGACCTCAAGCTTTGATGTGTATTAAATAGGTGGCTGGTCTCTTTCATTGGCAAGCATTTTTGTGGAGATAAAGGGGGGAAGAAATGATTCTCAAAGGAGAGGGGAAAGATGATCACTGGGAAATGTAAACCCCTGCAACCTCCAGGATGGAGAAGGATTCAGGACAACAGGTTCCCTCCAAGGAAGGAGAAGTTGCTGGGATTTAGAAACATAGGGAACAACCCTGAACCCAAGAGGATTTTTAATTGACATTTGATAATGACATAGAAAGCGGGAAATCCTGAGATTTGAGAGCCATGTTCAGAAATAAAAGAGAAAGGTTGGAAATCTGAGGGATTTTTGGATCCATTTATGTAAATTAGAGAGAGGAAAGTGGAAAATCAGAGGGATTTTCTATCAGTTGTTGATATGAGGTAAAATCTGAGTGTATTTCACATCAATATTTGCTAAATGAATAGAGAGGAAATGGGTAACAATGGCAAACATTTTATATCCATGTTCAAGAATCTGAGAAAAGGGATACAGCTGAGATTTTTAAAAAATAATTTAGAATTGAGAGAGGGAAAAATCTCAGGGCATATTCTCTTAGACAAGTAGAGGGAAAGTGGGGAAATGTTTAGGGTGTTTTATATGACTCTGAGATTTGCAGAGAATACATGTCACAAGCTAAGCAATTGATAACATGAGGGGAAAACATCAAGATCTCAGGAGATTTTATATTGCTATTAAATAACTAGTTGGTGTCATGGAGTCACCAGTCAAGGCTCTGGAACTTACAAAGCCAGTCAGGACTCCGGGAGAGTCTCCTCTGTGTGAGCAGACTGTTTCCAGGCAAGAAGCTTCATAGTACTGACCTTCCTGGGGCTGACCTTGGAGCATTCAGCATCCCCTTCCTGATCATATGCTTCCCACAGCGAGCCCAGAGAGGCAGGGCTCCCGGGGAAGCCAGAGGGCCCTGCACCCCAACTCCACAGTCAGACGTGACTCTCAGCCAGTCAGCAAAACAGGAGGTTTATTAGATGACAGGAACATGGTCTAAAACAGAGCTTGTAGGTACAGAGAACAGAACCAGACAGGTTCATCCTGTGGGGCAGGGAGGCCAGACTATGTCTGCACCTCCCTCCATTTCCCCAGCCAACTCCAAACTGAAACTCTCCAGCCTGTCCGTTGTCTCTGGACTGGTCCAGGAAGTCCCTGATCTTTTTGTTCTCCAACACCTTCAGTTGGCACCTTGCAGGGGAGGAGGGGCCCAGGCCATCAGTTACCAGGAGACAGACTGTCAGCCATTCTCTGTCATCACACTGCCCCTCTCCAGCTCTGCAACAATTACACATACTTATCCTACCACCTAGAGACTTAAGAAATGCATAGGGGAAACTGAGGCACTCACACAGTATTCAGAAAAGCATTAAGAACAGTCCCACGCCACCACAGTTGGGAAGGAGGACTGTACAATACGTAAACAGAAAGTGATGGTTCCCCCCTTTGCCACTAGTCACGTGGGCAGCAGGGAGCCCTTTAAGGAGCTGATTTAAGAGGGTAAAGGAAGGGGATCTTGAGAGGTCATCTACTTAAGCCTCCTGTGATGAGGCAGGACTGAGTATCCCTAGACATTCCCAGACTGGTGTACCTCTAACCTGGTCTTAGAAACCTCCAAGGAACGAAATCCCACAACCTCCCTTGGAAACCAATGCAATGCAAACACAGAGCAAAACAATACTGTACACACACAAGCTGGGCTTGGGGCTAAAGGGAGAGGCAAGAATTAAAACTGTCACAGTTCAGTTCCCAGTTTTGCCCCAAACTCTCCATGCAGACTTGAGCAAATTACTTCAGCTCTCTGAGCTTCAGTTTCCCCATCTGCAAAGTGCAGAGCTGCCTCCCACCATTTCCATATTCAGCCTTTGCGATTTTTGTGGCAAGGATTCGGTCACTGTGGGCATGTCTACACTGCAGTTAGACACCAGCGGCTGGCTGGGGCCCACTGACTTGGGCTGCTTAATTGCAGTGTAAATGTACCAGTTTGGGCTGCAGACCAAGGTCTGGCCCCTCCCACCTCACAGGGTCCTCCAGCCTGAACCCAGACATCTACACTGCACTTAAACAGCCCCTTCCTCTGGGCCCTGTGAGCCTGAGTCAGCTGCCATGGGCCAGCTGTGGGTTTTTAATGGCAGGGTCGACATCCCCTTGGTGTCTGTTCAGCACCAGTCACAACGGGGACCTGATCTTGGTCAGTGTCTGTGCAGAGCCCTGCACAACAAGGGGCCTGCCAGGGAAATCATAGCATATGAGGATTGGAAGGGATCTCAGGAGGGATCTAGTCCAATCCCCTGCTCAAAGCAGGACCAACCCCAACTACACCAGGATCCCTGATTTTGTTTGGGGTCCCTGCAGCACCTGGAAGCTGTGGGGCCGGGATCTCTGTGGGGGTCTGTGCAGTGCCCAGTACAGTGGTGGGGTCAGGGTCAGTGCAGTGCCAGGCCCCAGAGGGACACAGATCTGGGTATTACCTGGCACAGCAGCGGGGTCTGATCTCCCTTGGGGTCTCCGCAGCGCCTGGCAGGACGGGGCCAGGCTCGGTCCCACGGGAGCCCGGATCTCAGCCCCCCACCTGGAGAGTAAAGCAGGACGATGTTGAAGGATTTGATCTCGAGGGATCATGGCCGCGGGGGCGGGAACGTGAGTAGCGGGGGGGGGGGGGGGACGGACTGGGCGGGGGGGAGGGAAACCTGGGCCTGAGTGTCTCCCTGGCGGGGATTCTCCCCCCCCCCCCCCCTTCTGGGCCGGCCCCGCCCCCCGCCCGGAGGTATCCGGGGCAACACTCCCGCCCGGCCGGGCCCAGGGGGGGCAGCAGCTCCGAGCCCCCCCCCCCCCCAGCAGATCCCGGCGCTGCGAGATGCCGGGTCCGCCCCGGACACTGCGGCAGAGTCACCGCCCCGCCCCCAGCCCCGCCCCCGGGGCTCCCGGTACCTGGAGTCTGCAGCTCCCCGGTGGGGCCGGGCCGGGCAAGCGGGGGTTAATGAAGGTCTCTCCCTGGCACAGACCCCCCCCCCTATCTGCGCATGCCCGGAGACACAAAATTCTTCTCCGGCTCTGGGAGAGGCGCCAACCGCCCCGCACGAGCCAGGCAGAGCCCGGCTCGTTCCCCCCCCCAACGTCACTTCCGCTCCCGGGAGAGTCAGGAACTACATCTCCCAGCATGCACCTGGGGGCGCTTCCGCCCTCTCCGGACCCGCTCGGGGAGCGTTTCAGTAGCGGGGGTTGAGGCGGGAACAAAGCCGAGAGGCGGGTGAGTGAGAGACCCCCGGGGGGAGGGGACCTCGGAGCTGCCTCAGCCCCAGTGAAGCCTCAGCCGGGATCCGCCCCCGGCCCGCTGGGAGTGGGGTCGGGCGGGGGAGGGGATGGTCGCGGGGGGGGCTGTAACACCCGGGGAGATTCCCCCCCCCCCCCCCGTGTTATCTGTGGTGATTTGTCCTTGTTTAGGTGGGAAATTGTTGCCCCGAGTCTCCCCAAGTGACAGGGCTGCCCCTGGAAGGGGGATGGGATGAGACGCCCGTTCTGGGCGGGGGGGGGGGAGAAACACGTGTCCCCCATGGAGATGGCCCAGACCCCGGTTACCCCGTCCCACTTGCTGCCCCTAAACTGCCAACACAGTTGCCCCCAGACATCAGTAGCCAGTCACCTGCCCATCCCCCACTGCTGCCCCCTTCCTTCCTCCAGGGAGCTTTCCAGCTCCCCTCCCTTGTCCTCTTAAATCAGTTCCTCAAAGGGCTCCCTGCTGCCCATATCAATGATGGGAGTCAGGGGAAACCATCACTTTCAGTGTATGTCTAGGACCACCATATAAAATCCAGTCAAACAGCCCCCTTTTCCCTTCAGTTATTTAATGGCAATATGAAATGTCCACAGACCTTGCTGTTTTTTCTTATGTTATCAGTTGCACAGTTTGTGATATGTATTCTCTGAAAGCCTCAAAGATTGATTTTTTTTAAAAAAACCTAAACCTTTGCCCCCTTTATCTCTAGTGCTCTATTTCTAATTGAATGTGTCTGAGATTTTTCCCTGTCTCTCTAATGATAAAATACTAGGGAAATCTCAGATTTACACCTTTTCCCAGATGCTTGAATATAAAAAGAAAACGTGTGGAAATGTTGCACATTTCTACTCTTTGTTTATCAAATATTGATGTAAAAAACTCAGATTTTACCTCAACAACTGATATTAAATCCCTCTGATTTTTCACTTTTCTCTATTATTTGCACAAATGGATCCAAAATCTCTCACATTTCCACCCTTTCTCTTTCCTTTCTGAACATTGATCCCAAATCTCAGGATTTCCCTCTTTCTATGTCATTATCAAAAGTCAGTTAAAAATCCTCTTGGGGTTTGTGCTGTTCCCCATGTTTCTAAATCCCAGCAACTCCTCCTTCCTTGCAGGGAACCTGTTGTCCTCAGTCATTCCGAATCTTGGATGTTGCAGCGGTTAAATGGGTCTCAAGCTGCAGAGGGAAATGTTCAGATTGAATATTAGGAAAAACTTTTTCACTAAGAGGGTGATAAAGCACTGGAATGGGTTACCTAGAGAGGTAGTAGAATCTCCTTCCTTGGAGGTTTTTAAGGTCAGGCTTGACAAAGCCCTGCATGGGATGATTTAGTTGGGGATTTGGTCCTGCTTTGAGCAGGGGGTTGGACTAGATACCTCCTGAGGGCCTTTCCGGCCCTGATATTCTATGATTCTAAATTGCCCAGTGATCATCTTTCCCCTCTCCCTTGAGAATCATTTGTTCCCCCCATTTATCTCTGTTAAACATGTTTGCCACTGAAAGAGACCAGCCACATCTTTAATACACATCCAATCCAGAGGCTTCCCCGTGTTTGGGGGATGAGTGGTTCCCAACTGGTAACGGGAGAGTTAGCTGGACCCTTTTCTTCTCTCCAGCTGGCACGGGATGAGGAGGTCACTCGGAGTGCAGCATGGGTCCGGAAGTATCCCAAATCCCATGACAAATGGTCTCCATGAGGGGTTGCTTTCCACAGTGGCCATTATTTCCTAGTGACAGGGCATGGACATTTCTTATCTACTTTTGCCCTCCAGGCCTTCCATTCTCCTGTTAAAGCAGCATTCCCCAGGGCTCCTTCATGGAACTTTTGGTTCCATGGGGAAGGTTTGTGCCCTGAGTCTTTCTCCTAAATCTGGGGGAGGGAGGTGGGAAGAGGGATAGCACTGCAACATGAGAATCTCTTCCACTGCATTCTGGACTTGTTCTTTTTGAAATCTGGTTTCATTGAGACCATTGTTAATCCAGAGTTACTGTATGGAAAAACAAGGAGTGACTCCAGATGGACAGTGGGGCAAATGAGATTAGCAATCCTCCCTGTGAGGAGGGGCTCTCATTAGTTGCTCTCCCCAGAGAGCTAAAGGAGGGAAGGCTGCTCAAACGCTCTGTCCCTCTCTGCTCAGGATATTGGGGTTTAGTTTCCTGTGTCAGATGTTGCAGCCTCCATTTTGATCTGGAAGACCAGGCTTAGCAGCTGCTGCTCCCCCAGCGGGGGATCTGTGCTGAGAAGTGACCTTAATTAAAGCTACTTCTTTGCCTGGCCCAGGTGATGACTTTTTCCAGCTGGTGCAAGCCCCATAGGGCAGCCCTGGGCTCTTTTAATATAAATTCTGAACCAGAGACTCCAGGTAAGTGAAACACCTCAGGGAAATTGCTGGGAACTGGCCAGAAAGTGACACCCATTTCTCCTCTCATTAGGAATTGCCAGGGGAAAATCGAGCAAAGAACCCAGAATGGGGCTTTCCCAGCTGGAGGGGCAGGGAGAGAGGACAGGGGAAGGAGAGACTGAAAGGGGCAGTGATAGTGTATTACAACATTCCTGGGCAGAATCACTTTCCAGTGAACAAGAAAAGTATCTGAGAGAGGAAAAACAAGTTCCTCACTACATATCCCTCCTGCAGGGCTGTGGCTGCCACAGGGTTGGTGTCCGAGGGAATTCCTCACAGTGACTCCTTTGGTTCTGCTCTATTCTAGCCATCTGTTCAGAGACTTTGTTACGGGGTGGGGAGAGGGAGACGGGAGGTTAAAAATGTCTCTGTGGGTTTAGCTTTGCAGGAGGGGCCAGGTTTACACTGTAATAAAGAGACTGAGCCTTTCCCCAGCATGGCAGAATGTAGGATGTCTGTCTGCAGGGAAAGGGCCTGGGAGAATCGTGATGTGAGAATAAAGCCTGTTCTGAAACCTCCACCATTAGCCTTCTCACCCTCCCAGACTGCAGAATGACGGCCATGTTTCGTTCCAGTTCATCCCATCCTCTCATGGGACGGGGAAAGAAATGGCTGTAGTGGAGTCAGTTCAGTTAGGGATTATCAGGGGGTTGTTAGTGAGTTCTTGCAGGAGAGAGGGGGACAGCAAATACATCGGAAATGGGAAGGTTTTGCACAGTCTGGTTTGGAGGTTGGAGTGGGGCAGGGAATTCACAGGGTAGAGAAAGAGAGGAGCACAGGTTGTGGCAAACCTGCTGGGAGTTGTTTAATAAGTGACCTGGATTCTTGGAACAGACCAATGAGGTTTGCGGGTGGAAATACCCCAATTTGTGGAACAGAAAATAACCCACCTACATGGGGCTAGGAAAACTGACCAGACTCCCAGTGCTGGAGCCCGACCCAACTAACCAGCAGCTGCTGAGAGATATGAAGAGGGGACCCACCAGTCAGTCTTAGGGGAGATTCCCCTCCCTTCATATCCAGTGTGATGGAGTCAGACCAGAAGGGTATAGGAGAGTGCTGGAAGGCAGGTATATCAGCCTCAGGATGTGCAGGTTCCCTGGATAGCCAAACAAAGGCTACTTCAGGCCAAACAAGACACCTGGGGCCAATTAAGAAGCTTCTAGAAGGCAGTAGAAATAGCCTGAGCAGGGGCTGGCTGAAACCAGTTAAAACCCCTCCTAGTTAGGTGGGTGTGGATGTCAGGAGCTGTGAGAGGAAGTTGTGTTGTTGGTGAGACTGAGTGGTAGACAACATATACGCATGGAAGGAGATGCTGAGGTAAAGGTGAAGAGGAGCTTGAAGAAGTGGGGACTGCTGTGGGGAAGTAGCCCAGGGAATTGTATTGTGTTTGGTGGCTAAAAGGTCAGCCATCTTAGCTGATACTATTCGGGTCCCTGGGCTGGAGCCCAGATTAGCGGGTGGGCCTGGGCTCCCCCCTTTTTACCTCCCCTAATTAATCACTGGCCTATGATGAAAATGGCTCAATAGGCTGTGACCTGGTCTCTAAAGAGAGAAGGGAGGGTCACAGTGAGCCTCTGAGGCTAGCAGAAACCGCCTGGAAGCGTGGACCCACAGGGACAAGGCCAAAGCTTTGTCACACCAGCTCCTCACAATGAGGAGGGTGTTGGGCTTACTACCAAGGAGCTCTCCCTGGATCCTGCTGGGGTTCCATCTCCTGTATCAGTCTGTGGCTAGTAGGCATGTGATGGATCTTCTGTGAGAGAGGAGGGCTCTCTCTTCATCCCCTCACCCTGGTGTTTCCTGGATCCTCTGAGTGGGCTGAGGGTGGGACTCTCTTAACTGTGATTGGAAGTGTGAGTGGGGCAGCAGGTCCTGAGTGTTGGACTCTTGCTCTTTCAGGGGCCTGTGACCTTCGAGGAGGTGGCTGTGTATTTCACCAGGGAAGAGTGGGCTCTGCAGGACCCCGCTCAGAAAGCCCTCTACAGAGACATCATGCAGGAGAACTATGAGAATGTGACCTTGCTGGGTAAGGGTTACTGTCCCCCGGTTCTTGGAAGGGGAAATGGAGAGAAAGTTCATACCAGCCCCACAATGTCACCTCCACTCTGCCCTGTTTGAGCATCACCCCAATATGCCAGTGACGCACACAGACCCTCTCCTGTTGGAGAACACTTTGGGAACAGAGCACAGGAGCAGTATCTCAAACCCTGAGCCTTCTCCACCCAGACCAGCATGTGCTTGGGGTATAACAAACAGGCTGCTAGAGTCAGAGCTGCTGGTCCAAGGTTACTTATTACTCCATGCCTCCTTGAATGCTGGCTGGGAATATCCAGACAAGGAAGTTTCATCAGAAGAACATTGGATCTCACCCAGGCTTAAAGGTGACACAACTCCTCACTGATCTGGATTGCACCTTTACATGTGAAAATGGCTTATGTTGGTAGTGACACTTCTTGAGACATGGAGATTCTTGCTCCCCCATCACCATGTGTAGCAGCCACAATCTCTTTTCTCTGCAGGCACCTTGGATTTTTGAGTCCCACTTTCCTGAAGTCACATGACCCTGATACTTATTTTTCACATTCTGCTTTCCCAGACTAATTAAGAGTCTGTTGCTCCTGAATTATAGCTTCTAATTTCCATGTGTTCTCCACACCTAGGGATTTTCCTACTCCCTCCCCTTACACTGGACTCACTAAATTCCCCAGTAAATAAGAACAGTCATACTGGGTTAGAGACCAAAGGTCCATCCAGCCCAGTATCCTGTCTTCTGACACTGGTCAATGCAAAGTACCCAAGAGGGAATGAAGAGAACAGGTAATCAAGTTCTTCATCTCCTGTCATCCCTTCCCAGCTACTAGCAAGTAGAGGCTAGAGACATCATCCCTGCCCATCCTGGCTAATGGCCATTGATGGATCTATCCTCCATGAATGTATCCTGTTCTTTTTTTTGAACCTGTTGTAGTCTTGGCCTGCACGACATTCCACAGGTTGACTGTGTCTTTATATTTTGCTGCCTATTAATTTCATTCCTAGTCCTTCTGTTATGAGAAGCAGTAAATAACACTTCCTTATTTACTTTCTCCATGGCAGTCTTGATTTTTATAGACCCCTTTCATATTTCCAAGCTGAAAAGTCCCAGTCTTTTTAATCTATACTCATACAGAAGCTCTTTTATGCCCCTATTCTTTTTTCCCTTTTCTGAACCTTTTCCAATTCCAGTCCATATTCTTTGAGATGGGGTGACCATATATGCAGGCAGCATTAGAGTGTGGGCATATTATGGGTTTATGCAGAAGCAATATGATATTTTCTGTCTCATTATCTAGCTCATTCTGAATGATTTCCAACATTCTGTTCACTTTTTGACTTTCACTGCCCTCTGAGTTGGTTTTCAAAGAACTATCCGCAGTGACTCCAAGTTCCCACTCTTGAGTTGAAATAGCTAATTTAAACACTATCATTTTATGTGTAGCTGGGGTTATGTTTTCCAAAGGGCTGCTGTATGTGTTATCCTGACATGTAGTACTGCTGAGATCTTGCATTGCACAATATCCCTGCCCTTCCTGTTCCCTTTCTCCACTGAACCCCACCAGCCCATGCTTACTGTTCCCAGCTTTCCCAGGGATCTCTCATTGTCCCTGGACCTTTCTGTCAGCAACAAGCCGTGCCAGGGAGACTTGTCCTCTCTCTGGGAACTTCAATTTCTGGGACATGGATTTACTTTCTCTGTGTTTCAGGAGGCTCGCTGAAATTGAGTGTCTGACATTAACCACATTACAGTCTGGACTGTTGAACAGCCATGTCCCCTCAGTTCCACAGGCTGGGGTGCATTTTACACTGCTTTACTGTGAGAGCAGCCACTCCTGGGCAGTTAATACACAGTCTCCAGCAGGTAACTCACTCCCATCAACACAGTATTGAGTGCTGCTAGTCAGTGAGTTACGAATTACAGTACAGTAAAACCTCCATTTAACGGACTAATTCGGGCGAGGG
Organism: Sternotherus odoratus; assembly: GCA_032164245.1. Taxonomy (NCBI): domain Eukaryota; kingdom Metazoa; phylum Chordata; order Testudines; family Kinosternidae; genus Sternotherus; species Sternotherus odoratus. Next base: position 14,216,165 of record JAVMKO010000019.1, on the reverse strand, counting down.
GGTGTCCGTTAAATCAAAAAGTCCGTTATTTAATAATAATTTTAAAAAAGAGCTGTCAGCGCAGCAGCCTGCCCGCCACAGGGTTGGGGCGACAGCTCCGCAGCCCACCCGCTGCCAGGACCCGGGCGGCAGCCGGGAACAGTCAGCCAGCCCGCCTGCAGGGAGCCGGCAGCCTGCCCACTGGCGGGACTCGGGCGGGGGGCGGGAGCCGGCAGCCAGCCCGCCAGAAATGGATCAGGAATGCACCAGCCTTGTTATCGCAGATGGAGTTTCTAACACACTTGAATCCAAACACACTGGTTAGATAAAACAATAAACCAAGATTGTTAACTTCCAAAAAAAAAAAAGATTTTAAGTGACTATGGGTAATGAAGCATGAAAATCAAAATTGTTTACCAAATATATGCAAGATAAAACACAAAATAATGTCTAAGTTAACAAGCCAAAACAGATTCAAAGCAAATGTTTCTCTCACCATATGCTGAGACAGGCTGGCTTTCCTTTCAGGCAGGACTCCCCCTAACCTGCCCCTGCCACCAAAGTTTAGTTCTTCGGGAGTTGTCATGAGCAGACGGAAAAGGGGGAGAGAGACAGAGTCTCAAGCATTTTCCTCACCTCTTTTTATAATTCAGTCCTTTGTACTAGAAACAACTTCGGTTCTCAGCTGAGTCATGGTGACAGGCTGTCTGTTGTAGATATGAGCTTCAAGTGATCCCTGTGTCTTCTTCACACCTTCCACCTCCTTGAGAATGTCAATTTGAGCAGCTGTTTGCCTTCCTTTCTCTGAGGAACTGGTGTTCCCCAGGATTGTAACTTTTTCAGTAATATCCTACAGTAAAATCTCATTACTTTACCTGGAGTGTTTCTACACATTTTAACACTAGGATAATATTCAGTAGATTATGTTTTCAAATACCACCTCAGAAGCCATACTGTACAAAATTGATCATAATTTTCTAGAAGAATGAGCATGGGGTACAGACTGACACAGTGTCTGTTTGTGTTCCCAACAGATATGTGGGTATTTCAATCCCTCATAAGCAGAGTGTTTGGCATCTTCAAGGACCTGGGGAGGTGGTCTGGGAAATGACAATATATGGAATTGTGATATACATTATATTATTATTAATACCAATTTGATAGAATTGAAATGAATCATAATAAATATACCATCCAAGGGATCAGTGAAAATGTTATGATTTTTCAACTGTGATCACTTTTTTCTATCTTTGTATCTTTGTATTTTTAGTTCTAGATATGTAGAGTACCGTATTTTTCGTCATATTGGACGCTCCGGCGTATAAGACGCCCCCGACTTTTAAAGTAAAAAAGCCGGGGGGAAAAAAAAACCCAAAAAAACCCCACCACACACAAAAAGCGCCCCGGTTCCCCCCTCCCCGCCGCGGGCGGGCTGCCGGGGGCGCCCCGGTTCCCCCCTCCCCGCCGCGGGCGGGCTGCCGGGGGCGCCCCGGTTCCCCCCTCCCCGCCGCGGGCGGGCTGCCGGCGGCGTCCCGGTTCCCCCCTCCCCGCCGCGGGGAGGGAGGAACCGGGGCGCCCCCGGCAGCCCGCCCGCGGCGGGGAGGGGGGAACCGGGGCGCCGCCGGCAGCCCGCCCGCGGCGGGGAGGGGGGAACCGGGGCGCCCCCGGCAGCCCGCCCGCGGCGGGGAGGGGGGGGAACCGGGCGCACGCACTGTTTTTTTTTTTTTTTTTTGTGATGGGGCGAATAGGTATATTCGCCCTATAAGACGCACCAACTTTTTCCCCCCCGTTTTGGGGAAGAAAAAGTGCGTCTTATAGGGCGAAAAATACGGTATATCTGTATTTCCAGACTTGTGCAGTGTTTCTGGGTGACACCCCCAGACATATTGGCTTCAGTACTGCCCTGCTTCTTTGATTGCCAATTCAGGGTTATCACCTGTACAGTGAACCCCTGGAAATGACCAAGGGGATACACACATTCAGCCAGCAAGACATGTAGGGTTATGCCTATGTACTGAGAACTCCAAGGCTTTTCCATGTCATGTGCTGTGAAGCTGGTGTTTGGAACACAGGAAGTACAAGCCACATGGGAAAAGGAATATATGGGCAGCATCAGCATCTCCATTTTGTCTTCAATCCCTCTTCCTGTCTCTGGAGCAACTTCTTTAAAAACTGAAGGGCTGGTCTACAGTACGAGTTTAGGTCAACTTTAGCAGCATTAAATCGATATAACCCTGCACCCGTCCTCACAATGAAGCCATTTTTGTCAAATTAAAGGGCTCTTAAAATCAATTTTTGTACTCCTCTCTGACAAGGGAATTAGTGCTGAAATCAACATCTCGGGTTGACCTTGAGTTAGTGAGGATGCAATTGGGCAGTTTTGGCCTCTGAGAGCTATCCCAGAGTGCTCCATTGTGACCGCTCTGGACAGCACTCTCACTCAGATGCACTGGCCAGGTAGACAGGAAAAGCCCCGGGAACTTTTGAATTTCATTTCCTGTTTGGCCAGTATGGTGAGCTCACCTGCACAGGTCACCATTCGGAGCTCATCAGCACAGGAGACCATGCAGTCCCAGAATCGCAAAAGAGCTCCAGCATGGACCACATGGGAGGTGCTGGATCTCATCGCTATATGGGGAGAGGAATCCATGCTGGCTGAACTCAGATTAAAAATTTGAAATGCCAATACATATGCCAAAGTCTCCAAGGGCATGATGGACAGAGGCTACAGCAGAGATGCAGGACAGTGCCTTGTAAAAATTAAGGAGCTCAGACAAGCGTACCAGAAAACCAAAGAGGCAAATGGATGCTCTGGGACACAGCCCCAAACATTCCACTTCTTTGCTGATCTGCATGCAATTCGGGGGGGGGGCTGCCGCGACTACCCCACCAGTGTCCGTGGACTCCACCGATGGGGTTCTCGTCAAAATGCCTGATGAGGAGGATGAGGATAGCACATAGAAGGCAAGCAGAGAGACCCTTTTCCCCGACAGCCAGGATCTTTTTATCACCCTGGAACAAATACCCTCCCAATGCAGAATCCTGGACGGTGAAGCTACCGAAGGTACCTCTGGTGAGTGTCCCTTGGTAAAAGACATGGTTTGAAGGCAAGCATTTTTAATGACTAATTTGCCCTGAGGACTTGAGATGCATTCATGGCCAATACAGCTACTGGAAAAGTCTGTTAACATGTCTGGGGATGGAGCAGAAATCCTCCAGGGACATCTCCATGAAGCTCTCCTGGAATACTCTAGAAGCCTTTGCAGAAGGTTTTTGGAGAGAGCAGCCTTTTTCCACCCTCCATGGTAGGACACTTTACCACGCCAGGCCAGTAGCTAGTAGTCTGGTTTTATTGCATACCAAAGCCTGGCAGCATATGGTCCCAGTGTTTACTGGCAACCCAGCACTATCCATTCTTTATTTCTGTTATCCTCAGCAGAGTGATATCATTCATGGTAACCTGTTTGAAATACAGGAATGTAAGTAAGGGGACATTTAGAGGGGGCCGTTCCTGCTGGGCTGTTTGACTATGGCTGAAAATAAATCCTCTCCACAGTTACCCAAGCGGCGGGGTGGGGCATTCACACTGAGCTGTTCACATTTGGCTAGCAGTGATCTCCCTGATACTAGCCATGTGGTAGTGGGGAGGGAGGAAGCAATTATCCCAGAGACGTTGGGGGTGTTAGTTGGGCTTCCGAACCACCTCCTTTCAAATAGCCAACTCAATGAGCTTTGCTTGGTATGGGAAAGGAGAGCACTGCTGTTATGAAAGTTGAAGAAGCCAAAAGAGTATGGCTTACCATGGCTGCCTGCAAGCCAAATTCTGGGGCCCGGCCCTGCATGTGTGATCTCTCACACAAAAGCCGCAGGCACTCAATATAAGATGCAAAATGCGACCTTGTACCGAAAGCATATGTGCCATGTGAAAGACTATACCCATTGGTCTCTAATATGTATCTTTTTATATATACTAATCTCCACCCACAACAGCAAATGTTTCAACCGTCTGTGACGGAGTAGGAATGCTGTGTGTGTGCCTCAGTTTCCCCTATGCATTTCTTGAACGTCTATGTGTAGGGATAAGGATGTGTAGCTTATGCAAAACACAGCCTCTCTGCAGGTGTCCATACCTGAAGCTGTAATCTGAATCCAAGTGGGGGAGGGAGGTCACCTGACCTGGCTGAGCCGGGGGGAGGAGGGGCGGGAGAGAGTGAATTTCAGTTGGGAGTCGGAAACTGGGTGGACAGAAGGGAGGCAGGCCCAGGCAGGGTCTGGCCTCCCTGGGCCCCCAAAATGGATCCAGCTGAGGGGGTTGGGTACCTACAAGCTCGGTGTTAGACCATGTACCTGTCGACGAATAAACCTCTGTTTTACTGCCTGGCTGAGAGTCACGTCTGACTGTGGACTGGGGTGCAGAATCCACGGGCTCCCCCAGGACCCATACACACACCCGGGCAGGCTCACTGGGGGAAGCGCACAGAGGGGCAGAAGGTGCTGAATGCTCCGAGGTCAGACGAAGGAAGGTGGAAGTGGGTACCCATGAAGCTCCTAGCCTTGGAACCAGGCTGTGTACGGAGAGGGGACACTTCCCTGAAGTCCTGATTGGCTTCCTAGGGAGCAGTTTCAGACCATTGCCCGGGCACTCCGTGACACCCTCCCCCCATCATCTCTGTCTCAGAGGCTAGCTCAGATAAGAAGGTGAAAATAACGCACGTATGATGAAATATTCTCTGAGCTCAAGTAGTCCTCTCACACTGAAAGAGTTCAGCAGAATGCGTGGAGACAAACTATTACAGTACAGGAAAGCGGTAATTGAACTTGAGGACAGGAGGGACAATCGAGATGAGAGGAGCCAGGATGGAATGCTACAGCTACTGGGGGATCAAACTGACATGCTCTGGCATCTGGTGGAGCTGCAGGAAAGGCAGCATGAGCACAGACTGCCACTGAAGCCCCTGTGTAACCATCCCCCCACCCCCCAAGTTCCATAGCCCCCTCACCCAGATGCCCAAAAACGCAGGGGGGTAAGGCACCCAACCACTCCACCCCTGAGAACTGCCCAAGCAAAAGAAGTCTGACATTCAATAAGTTGTGACGTGTAGTGTGGCCTTGTCCTTCCCTCCTCCTCTCATCCACCACCCCACCCAGTGCTTCCCTACTCACCCACCCCTTCCAGGCTACCTTGGCAGTTATCCCCCTAGTTGTGTGATGAATTAATAAAGAATGCATGGTTTTGAAACAACAATGACTTTAGTGCCTCTGCAAGCGGTGATTGAGGCTATGCAGTAGCATAGGGAGGGTGGTAGACTTAAAGTGAAGTGGACCAATGGGGTGGGTTCTCATTAAGGAGAAACAAACAGAACTTTCACACTGTAGCCTGGCCAGTTATGAAACTGGTTCTTAAGGCTTCTCTGATGCGTACCGTGTCCTGCAGGGGACAGCAAGTCACAAAGTTCCATGAAATTGCCCCCACACATGCGAAAGTTTTGGAGCCCCTGTAAATCATCTCAGATCCGCAACACTATGCGGTCCCACGAGTCTGTGCTTGTTTCCCAGGCCCAGAATCGGCGTTCCATGGCATGAGCCTGCCCCATTGACATCAAACTGTCCAAATTGCCAGGCCTGTGCTTTGAGAGAAGTCCGTGTCCGTGTCCTCATCACTCTTGTCAACGCGCTGCCATTGCCTCCTTGTCTTCTTTTGCAGGTTCTGCATAAACTGCACTACAATGCGCAAGGTGTTGACAATGGTCATAACTGCTGCAGTGATCTGAGGAGGCTCCATGCTTGCAGTGCTATGGCGTCAGTGCATGGAAAAGGGTGCAAAATGATTGTCTACCATTGCTTTCACAGAGGGAGGGGCATCATGTAGCTCAGGGGTCTCCAAACTACGGCCCGCAGGCTGGATGCGGCCCGCGAGGCCCTCTCATCCGGCCCGTGGAGATCGGTCGGGAACCAGCCACGGGGCCGGGACGCGCTGCGTGCTCCACTGCCGCCGCCGGCCGGGACGCACCGCATGCTCCGCCGCCAGCCGCAGGGCCGGGACGCACCGCGTGCTCTGCTGCCGCCGCCGCCCGGGACGCACCGCGTGGTCCGCTGTCGCCGCTGGCCAGGGACGGCTCAGAGCTGGGACCGGGACGCGCCGCACCGCCAGAAACAAGGAGCCACCCACTGCCAGGCGGCGAAACGGTCTGTGGGGAGAGACCGGGTTGAGCGGGTCAGTTGGGGGGGGGGGAGAGACTGGGTTGAGCGGGTCAGTTGGGGGGGGGGTTGGAGGAAAGGAGGTTTTGGGGGGAGAGACCTGGCTGGGTGGGTCAGTTGGGGGTTGGAGGAAAGGAGGTTTTTGGGGGAGAGACCTGGATGGGTGGGTCAGTTGGGGGTTGGAGGAAAGGAGGTTTTGGGGGGAGAGACCTGGCTGGGTGGGTCAGTTGGGGGTTGGAGGAAAGGAGGTTTGGGGGGGAGAGACCTGGCTGGGTGGGTCAGTTGGGGGGGGGGTGTTGGAGGAAAGGAGGTTTTGGGGGGAGAGACCTGGCTGGGTGGGTCAGTTGGGGGGGGGTTGGAGGAAAGGAGGTTTTGGGGGGAGAGACCTGGCTGGGTGGGTCAGTTGGGGGTTGGAGGAAAGGAGGTTTGGGGGGGAGAGACCTGGCTGGGTGGGTCAGTTGGGGGGGGTGTTGGAGGAAAGGAGGTTTTGGGGGGAGAGACCTGGCTGGGTGGGTCAGTTGGGGGGGGGGGGTTGGAGGAAAGGAGGTTTGGGGGGGAGAGACCTGGCTGGGTGGGTCAGTTGGGGGTTGGAGGAAAGGCGGTTTGGGGGGGAGAGACCTGGCTGGGTGGGTCAGTTGGGGGTTGGAGGAAAGGAGGTTTGGGGGGGAGAGACCTGGCTGGGTGGGTCAGTTGGGGGGTTGATGTGTAGTGTTCATGTGTAGTGAACAGGTGTTCATGTGTAGTGTATCAATGTGTTATTAAATAATAACTGAATAAAATAATATTAAATAAATAATTAAAAACAACATCCATGTTTTGATTCTTTTTTATTTGGACCTCGAGTGTGTTGTCGGCCCCCGAACTGCTATTTGATAGTTAATGCGGCCCTCGGGCTGAAAAGTTTGGAGACCCCTGATGTAGCTTGTTAACATCCTGTAGATCAGGATGGCAGAGTTGCAGCAGAAGCGGCAGAGCAAGCAAAGCAAACAATGCATTGCGTTCCAAGGATGGTTAAAAGTCATACATATGACGAGGGCAGCTTTCAGGCCTATTGTACAATCTCCTGCTAGATTCCAGGAGCTCGGGACGGCAGAGTTGCAGTGGAAGCATGACAATGACTTTCAGTCCTTCTGCAATCCAGCAGCAGATTGTGCAGATCAGGATGGCAGGTTTACAGCTATGGTGTCTGGAGGGGACTCAATAGCTACCCACAGTTCACCGCTCGGAATGGTGTCTGGCAGATATGGCAGGAACTGTGGGTTAGCTACCCACAGTGCACTGCTCAGAATGTCGATACTTGCCACGGGACTGTGGACAAACTCCACCAATTGTTTAATGTGCTTACTAGGGACACACGCACTCAACTTTATACAATCTGTTTCCAAAAATGGACTTCAAGACAATTGGCCTAATTTTATACTGTAAATGTACCAAAGCCTTGAACAAAGGACTGAATGACCCATCTGATCTGTGGATGTGTTCCAGATGGACTTTCAAGCCAGCAACTCACCAATACTGCTAAGAACCTAATGCATACATTTCTAAATGTATCTGACTCCTTTTCCATTTAACATGTCCTTTTTCTTTCTGTCTTTCTTTTATAATAAACCTTTAGATTTGATGCTGGTATTTTGGGTAAGATCCAATCATATAATGACCCAGTAATGTGGCTGACCCTTTGGGGTCAGAAGAACACTTAGTTTGTGAGATGAGTTTTTAAATAACTTCTCACTGTACTGGACCTAGGTGCTAATTGAGAGTCGGAGAACTGGAATGCAATAAAGGGCGCTGTGTTATTTCTTTTTTCTGCTTCTCGATACCGGTGTTGGGGATTAGAAGCACAGTTTGTGACTGGTTGGTCAGTTTAATTTCAGTGTTAACCGCTAGTTCTGGGAGCATCTGCTCTCCCTTTTTCAGCCTGCTCTGATATTGGCATTTTCAGTGTCAGGTCACACTGAGCACTGAATAGAAATTAATTGTTATGACCAAGTCTTATGAAATCACCTGAACTCCTTTGTTTTCTTTCATCTGAGCAGGGTTTCCAGTTTCCAAACCTGATGTGATCTCCCAGCTGGAACAAGGGAAAGAGTCATGGGTCCCAGACCACCAGGGTTCAGAGAAAAAAGTGATTCTGAGAGCTCCCTTCATAGGTGAGGAAACATTAAACCAACTCAGAATCTGTAAGTGCCTGACAGAAACATCTGGGATGCCCTACATAGCCCTTGGAAGGCCTCTCAATTATTGTACCTAGCAGGGGTCATATCCTCAGGGTAAATATAGCTCATGGCTTCCTGTAGATCCTAGCAGGCACCAGGCAGTAGCTTCCTCCCTTTCCCCAGTGAATTTGGATAGGTTGTGAAGGCTGAATTGATCCCCTCCTCTTTCCTATTTGGGAGAAGAGTTTGGGGGAGTTCAGTTTCTGATTTTTATTTGACCTCTCTCCAGCACTTGGTTTGGTTTGGCCTTCTCTTTTCCAAACCTGTTTAAGTTTTCTGTCTCTATCACGGCAGGTGATGTAATAGCATGTGAGAAAGAGGAGCAGAATTCTCAGCAGGAAAATGTTGAGCAAGTGGATAAACACAGAGCATTATCGCAAAGATCGAAAAGGAAGGTCTCCAGGAGTCATGGGCAGGGAAATTCCTGTGAGACTGAGGACAGACCAGAAAAAAAGCAGGGAAATCAGCCAGGGGAGAAAGTGGGTAAATATATTTCCTGTCGGGGAACTCAGAAGGACCTCAAGGAAACCACAACACAGCAGGAAGCCCTCAGAGGAAAGAGAAAAAGTACATGCACCGAGTGTAGGAAAAACTTACATGACTACTCAGCCATTATAAAGCATCAGAGAATCTGCACAGTTGAGAAACACTGTGAATGCAGTGAGCGTGGGAAAAACTTCAGTGAACGCTCAAGCCTTATTAGTCATCAGAGAATCCACATAAGGGAGAGGCCCTATGGATGCAGTGACTGTGGGAAAACGTTCACTCACCGATCATCCCTTATTAGGCACCAGAGAATCCACACTGGGGAGAGTCCCTATGGATGCCAGGAGTGTGGTAAAAACTTCAGTGAACGCTCAAGCCTTATGAGTCATCAGAGAATCCACACAGGGGAGAGACCCTATGGATGCAGTGAGTGTGGGAAAAGCTTCACTTACAGATCAGCCCTTTCTGAACATCAAAGAATCCACACAGGAGAGAGGCCCTATGAATGCAGGGAGTGTGGGAAAACTTTCAGTCAATGCTCAAGCCTTGTTAGTCATCAGAGGATCCACACAGGGGAGAGGCCCTATGAATGCAGTGAGTGTGGGAAAACTTTCAGTCAGCCCTCAAGCCTTGTTAGTCATCAGAGAATCCACACAGCAGTGAGGCCCTATGAATGCAGTGAGTGTGGGAAATGCTTCATTAACAGCTCAAACCTTTCTAGACATCAGAGAATCCACACAGGGGAGAAGCCCTATGTATGCAGTGAGTGTGGAAAAAGCTTCTTTTGGCACTCAGCCCATGTTCGCCATCAGAGAATCTGCAAGGGAGATCAACACCCTAAAAACCTCTAGGGCTGTCAGTACTTTTTTTCTTTAACACTTTTCCTGATTCCCACATAATAACTTTTAAAGCTATTTGAACTGTTTGCAGCACCATTATCCCTCAGCTTGTTCAACTGAGTGGCTCGTTTTTGCCTTTTGCAGTTTGCCCTGTTTTGAGGTGGACAAATGGGTCTTTAATTTGACTGTGCCCTTCCTATCAGGGACCAGAGAGCATCACATGTATACCATTCCTCCTGTTGCAAACTTATTATCAGAGTGTGACATATGAACTGGGACCGTATTGATCATTGTTGCAACCAAGTCCCTGTAGTGGCACCAAATCTTGTATAAAGTGGGTCAAATCACAAGATTATGATTTCCTGGTTATGATTTTACTATCTCTATGCATGTATAATTTTTGTATTTAAAGTTATAAATATTTGCTCTCTACGGTGTGCATTTTAAGCTTGTGCTATGTTTCTGGGTGACACCCCAGTCAATTTGGCATCAGCACTGCCTTGCCTTCTTGACACATTAAGGACCATCAACTATACAACTGACCCATTGAGAAAAGGCCTTGTGACTCAAGAAGGGATGGAGGGAGATACTTACGGAGAGAACTCTAAGGTTTTTCCATGCCATGTGGTGGATAACTTGTTTTTGGAACAAATAAAGCAGAGGCCACATGGCAAGAGACTATAAAAGGCTGCTGCATCTCCTTCATCTTGTCTTTAATCCTGCTTCTTACATCTGGAGGAACTTTACTACAAACTGAAGCTCTGAACAAAGGACTGAATAACCCATCCCAGCTGTGGATGTACTCCAGGGACTGGATTTGAACCTGCATTTTATTCCATCACTGCAACAAGTCTGAGCCAAGAAGTTTGCCATTACTGTATATAATTGATTCCATTTAACCAATTCTAGCTCTCATCTATGTTTTCTTTCTTTTTATGAATAAACCTTTAGATTTTAGATTCTAAAGGATTGGCAACAGCGTGATTTGTGGGTAACATCTGATTTGTAAGTTGACCTGGGTTTGGGGCTTAGTCCTTTAGGTTCTCTTAATCCATTCTTCTTTTACTGGGGTATTGGTTTTCATAACCACTTGTCCCCAAAACGAGTGGCACAGGTGATGATACTGGGAATCTGGTGTCTAAGGAAATTGCTTATATAACTCGTGGTTAGCCAGTGGGGTTGTCACGGAATGCCCGGGGTGATGCTCTGGCACTGCTCCCCAGGAAGCCAGTCCGGACTCTGGGGGGGAAGCTTCCTCTTTGTAAACAGCCTGTCTCCAATGCTAGGAGCTTTACAGGTTCCAGCTTCCACCTTTCTGGGTCTGACCTTGGAGCATTCAGCACCTTCTGCCCCTCCCTGTGCTTCCCCCAGCGAGCCCTCCCAGGCGGGGTCCTGGGGAAGCCCGTGGATCCTGCACCCCAACTCCACAGTCAGTTGTGACTTTCAGCCAGCCAGTAAAACAGAGGTTTATTCGATGACAGGAACATGATCTAGGTAGAGCAAACATGACCCCTCTGCTGGGTCCATTTTGGGGGCCAGAGAACCAGGCAGAGCCTGCTTGGAGCTCTCTGCCTCTTCCCAGCCAGACCCAGACTGAAAAAAACCCCTCTCCAGCCCCTCCCCTTCCTTTCTTTGTCTCTTTTCCAGGATAGGCCAGGTCAGGTGACCTCTCTCCCCCACCTAGGGTCAAATTACAGCTTCAGGCATGGACACCTGCACACAAGAGTTAGAGGAACCATTAAGAGCATTCCTCCTCCGTCACAGGGGTGAGACTGAAATCGTCTCTGTTTGGCTGGCTTGGTGAGCCTTAATAATCAATACGTCCTTGGGCTGTAACTGCCCTGCTCTAAGCAGTTTGTCCTGAACTGAAACTCAGTTGTGTCCCGCCAAAAGCAGCATCATTACATAGATTTACCAATGATACAGATTGTATCATTGCCAGTTGTTTTCAGGTTGCTCTGGGTGGGGCTGAAGAGCAGTTATAAGGGGACCTTTTCAAATTATATTTAAATGAAGAGGAGCAGGGAAAAGGGCAGTTTCCCAATCTATTGCCAGTAAAATAAGGCTTCAACTTATCACCATATAAGGGAACAGACAGGTTGGACTTAGAAAGGGGCACTTATGATATTAGGAAGAAAAAGGATAATTCTTCTTCGAGTGATTGCTCACATGCATTCCACTATAGGTTAGGTACGCGCAGCGTGCCTGGTTGCCGGGTAGATTTTCCCCTAGCTGCAGACTGGGTGAGCAGGGAGCCCCCTGGAGTGGCGCCACTGAGGCACTCTATAAGTACCCCTGCGACACAGTCTGGCCCTCAGTTCCTTCTTTACCGCTCATGCTGGTAGTCGGAAGAGGAGTTCTGCTTTTCAGCGTTCTCCTTATCTCCTAGCTAGTCGATTGTTCTCTTAATTGTTCGTTGTTAGCAGTTGTTGTTAGTTAGTTTACATAGTCTTTGTAGTGTAAATAGTCAAGTGCAGGGGTTTTTCCCTGCTGCCGGAGCCTCTGTCTTCAAGGCTCCGGGATTCAAGCACTTAGAGTGTGGGAAGCCTATGCCTGTGGGGGATCCACACTCTAAGTGCCTCTCAAGTGCCTGGTAAGTGCACTTGGCAGTTTCTTCCTAGATCTGCAGTACCTTCAGCCCAGGACCCGCAAAGACAGGCGGGGAGCCGACCTGAGGAAGAACCGCCAGCACCCGCACCGCTGACTCCGGCGCTGCAGGAGGCCCCATCGAGTCCGGTGCCAGTGGTCTTGCCACTTGGGGTGCCAACTCCGCAGCAGCTTCCCTCCACGATGGAGGCGTGTACTGCTGCGAGAGGGTTGCTTGCCGGGGACGCCCCGCAGCAACAAGTCCGGTCGACGGGCAGGCCGCCCATGACCGAGGCAGAGATCGCGTGTCGGAGCCCGGCAGGCCATGGACACCGCTCGATCTCGCGGCGCCGACCAGACTCCCGGCGGCTCCGGTCGCAGTCTCGGCGCCGCAAGGAGTTGAGACCCTGCTCAAGGCCTCCTCCTGGCCATTCTCGCCACTCGCGCTCTGGCCGCCGATCAGAGTCCCGGCACCCTGGTAGGGGCCGGTCGTACTCTCGGCACCGGTCGCACTCCCGGCACCGAACCCCGTCGCGGCACCGAAGGTCCTCCCGGTACCGATCATCATCTCGGCACCGAGACTCCCCGAGGCGGCACCGTTCAGGTAGCCACGATTCCTCGGATGGGCACCATACCGCCCGGTACCGGTCGAGAAGCCCACGGCACCGGGAGTGTAGAGAGCGGCACCGGACCCCGTCGCGGCGCCGAAGGTCCCCCCGGTACCGATCATCGTCTCGGCACCGAGACTTCCCGAGGCGGCACCGTGCGGCTAGCCACGACTCCTCGGATGGGCACCTTACCGCCCGGCACCGGTCGAGAAGCCCACGGCACCGGGAGCGTCGAGAGTCCGCCGGCACGCGGTCCCCTCGCTCGGCGGGACAAGCCCAGGTCACCCAGAACCCTGCCTGGTCAGAGTGGGCGGCATGGGGGTACGATCGGCCCCGGGAAACCCAGTCTGAACCCGGGTTCCCGGTGAGCTCAGAGGGTCCAGTGGACGTGCTGGCAGGACCATCATCGGCAGTCCAGCCCTCCACGGCACGTAGCCCTATGGAGCCGGGTCCCTATGCCTCCCCCGTAGGGGTAGAGGCAGTGGCGGGCACTTCATCAACTAGCACGCCTGCCTTGGACCTCTCCAGTTACCAACATCTCCTCCAGGCAGTTGCTAAAAACATGAACCTGCCTTTGGAAGAGGTCCCAGTGGTGGACGACCCGGTCACCACCATGTCAACTAAGGGCACTCCGGCATGGGTGGCAGTGCCGTTCATTAATACTATTAAACTCCACACAGTGGCAATTTGGAAGACCCCCGCCTCTATCTCCCCCACTGCTCGTGGGGTGGAGAAGCGTTATTTTGTCCCAGCCAAGGGATATGAATACTTGTATGTTCACCCCACGCCCTCCTCCCTGGGGGTGGACTCTGTTAATAACAAGGAGCGCCACGGGCAGGCGGCGCAGGTCCTCAAGGCCAAAGAGGCCAAAAGGTTGAACCACTTCGGCAGGCAAGTTTATTCCTCCGGGGGCCTACAACTCAGAGTCGCCAACCAGCAGGCACTCCTGAGTAGACACCATTTCGACACGGGGGAGGCCCTTACTAAATTTGAGACTGCTCTCCCGCAGGAGGGCAAACAGGAGTCCAGGGCCCTATTGCCCCAAAGCAGGGACATATCTCGTCATGCCCTGCAAGCGACCCTGGACTCGGCCGATTCTGCGGCCCGGACAATGGCCTCGGGCATAGCCCTCCGCCGGGCAGCATGGCTCTCGTCATCCAACCTAGCCCCGGCCATGCAATTTAAAATCCAGGACCTCCCCTTTGAGGGACAGTCCCTCTTCTCGGAGGATACGGATGCCCGTCTCCAGGCCCTCAAGGACAGGCGGGTAACCCTCAAAGGCCTGGGCATGCACACCCCAGGCCCACAGAGGCGTCCCTTCATCCCGCCACGCAGGAAATTCTTCCCACCTGCGCGCCCGCCCAAGGACTCCTCCCTCAGGAGAAGCCGCCCTTACCGCCGGCGGCAAGGGCCTAGGCAGGGCGGAAAACAACAAGGCTCTAAGCCTTCCCAGGGGCCCAAATCCAACTTTGATGGTGCGCCCGGGGGCAGTTCACCAATCATAAACCTGGATCCTCCCTTCGGAGACTGTCTGTCCTACTTCCGCCGTGCATGGTCGGACATTACATCAGACCAGTGGGTCCTCCGCACGGTGGAGGTGGGATATTCGCTCCAGCTCTCCTCCACTCCTCCCACCCACCCACCCTCCTCGTCCCTCTTCAGGGACCCCTCTCACGAGCAACTCCTCGTACAGGAGGTGAGGTCGCTCCTCGCACTGGGAGCCATTGAGCCCGTACCGCAGGAGTTCAGGGGGAAGGGGTTCTACTCCCGCTACTTCCTGATCCCCAAGGCGAAAGGGGGCCTCCGGCCCATCCTGGACCTGCGCGAACTCAACACCTACATGATCAGGTTCAAGTTCCGCATGGCCACCTTGGGCACTATCATTCCCTCTCTGGATCCGGGAGACTGGTTCGCTGCCCTCGATATGAAGGACGCTTACTTTCACGTGAGCATCAAACCCTCACACAGGCGTTACCTCCGCTTCCTGGTAGCGGGGGAACACTATCAGTTTGCCGTCCTGCCCTTCGGCCTGTCCACCGCACCCAGGGTGTTCACAAAGTGTATGGCGGTAGTAGCGGCATTCCTTCGGCGCCGCGGGGTACACTTATACCCGTACCTCGACGATTGGTTGATCCGAGGCACCTCCAGGGACCAAGTGTCAGCTCACGTGCGGCTCGTTATCAGCACGTTCGACCGCTTGGGAATCCTTCTCAACAGAGAGAAGTCCACCCTGGAGCCTACCCAGAACATAGAGTTCATAGGAGCCCTACTAGACTCCACGGTAGCAAGGGCATCCCTGCCCCAGCCTCGGTTCCTCACTATCCAGTCCGCCATCAGACAGCTACGCAACTGTCCGATGACTACGGTCAAGGTCTTTCTCAGCCTGCTAGGTCATATGGCATCGTGCACTCATGTCATACAGCACGCCAGACTAAGGCTACGCCCACTGCAGTCGTGGCTCGCGGTGGCCTACAGACCGAGAAGGGACAGTATGGACGCCCTCCTCTCCATCCCCAGAGCCACCCTATCCGCTCTGGCTTGGTGGGAAGACCAGGACAATGTGTGCCAAGGGGTCCCCTTCCTTCCCCCCAGCCCGTCCATGTCCCTGGTGACGGACGCTTCGTCCCTCGGGTGGGGAGCTCACCTAGGGGAACTCAGGACCCAGGGCCGCTGGTCGGAGTCAGACCTCTGCCTCCACATCAATGTCAGGGAGCTGAGGGCCGTCCGGCTCGCGTGCCAGGCGTTCCGGGACACATTACGGGGTCACTGTGTAGCGGTGCTGATAGACAACATCACAGCCCAGTACTACATAAACAAGCAAGGCGGGGCCCGCTCCAGCCCCCTGTGTCAAGAGGCGATTCTCCTATGGGAGTTTTGCATAGCCCACGCTATTCACCCGGTGGCCTCCTTCCTTCCCGGAATCCAGAACACCCTGGCGGACCACCTCAGCAGATCCTTTATGGCCCACGAGTGGTCCCTTCGGCCAGATGTCATCCGGCCGATCTTCCTGAGGTGGGGGTTTCCCCACATTGATCTCTTCGCCTCCAGACAGAACAGGAAGTGCCTCCAGTTCTGCTCCTTTCGAGGCAGCTCCCGGGGATCCCTGACAGATGCCTTTCTCCTACCCTGGACAGGGCACCTGTTCTACGTGTTCCCTCCGATCCCGCTTCTCCACAAGGTGATCCTGAAGATCAGACGGGACAGGGCACACGTCATCCTCATAGCCCCGGCCTGGCCCAGGCAATGCTGGTATGCGTCCCTCCTCCGGCTGTCCAGGGCCCCGCCCATCAGCCTCCCGATGTGGCCAGACCTGATCTCCCAGGATCACGGTCACCTCCTGCACCCGGACTTGCGGTCCCTTCACCTCACAGCGTGGTTACTCCATGGCTGAGAGGTCCTGAGCTCTTATGCTCAGCCGAGGTGCAGGATATCCTTCTGGGTAGTAGGAAACCATCCACCAGAAGTACCTATACCGCCAAGCGGACCCGTTTCTCTGCCTGGTGCACACAACATGACATCGTTCCAAGTGAGGCTACTATCCCACGCATATTGGACTACCTCTTAGGCCTCAGAAATCAGGGCCTTTCTACCTCTACTATCCGGGTTCACCCCGCTGCCATATCGGCTTTCCATCCGGGTCAGTCGAACCACTCAGTCTTCTCCGACCCTGTGGTATACCGTTTCCTTAAGGGTCTAGATAAGCTGTATCCGAGCGTCAAGCGTCCCATTCCACCTTGGGATCTCAACCTTGTGCTCTCACGCCTCGCGATGCCCCCGTTCGAGCCCCTCGCCACGTGTTCCTTACTACACCTTTCCTGGAAGGTGGCATCCCTAGTAGCTATCACCTCGGCTCGTAGAGTGTCAGAGATCCGTGCACTGACCTCCGAGCCGCCCTACACTATCTTCCATAAGGACAAGGTACAGCTACGTCCCCACCTGGCCTTCCTGCCTAAGGTGGTCTCTCCCTTCCATGTTAATCAAGACATTTGTCTCCCAGTCTCTTATCCTAAGCCACACACCTCTGGAAGGGAACAGCAATTACACACGTTGGACGTTAGGAGGGCTCTTGCTTTTTATTTAGATAGAATAAAGCAATTCAGGAAACAACCCAACTTTTCGTGACAGTTGCGGAGAGGATGAAGGGCCAGCCAGTTTCAGCCCAAAGGCTCTCCCCCTGGATTACCTCGTGCATTCACACCTGTTATGAACTCGCGGACAAGCCGCTTGAGAGAGTAACAGCACACTCCACGAGAGCGCAGGCGTCCTCTGCGGCCTTCCGGGAGGGAGTCCCTATTACGGACATCTGCAGGGCGGCTACCTGGTCCTCCGTCCATACCTTCGCCGCTCACTACGCCATAGTCCAGCAAACCAGGGACGATGCTGCGTTTGGGTCAGCGGTCTTACGATCAGCAATGGGTCAACCCGACCCCACCTCCTAGGTATTGCTTGCAGTCACCTATAGTGGAATGCATGTGAGCAATCACTCGAAGAAGAAAACAAAGTTACTTACCTGTAACTGTTGTTCTTCGAGATGTGTTGCTCACATCCATTCCAAACCCACCCTCCTTCCCCACTGTCGGTTTAGCCGGCAAAGAAGGAACTGAGGGCCAGACTGTGTCGCAGGGGTACTTATAGAGTGCCGCAGTGGCGCCACTCCAGGGGGCTCCCTGCTCACCCAGTCTGCAGCTAGGGGAAAATCTACCCGGCAACCAGGCACGCTGCGCGTACCTAACCTATAGTGGAATGGATGTGAGCAACACATCTCGAAGAACAACAGTTACAGGTAAGTAACTTTGTTTTCAGAGGGTAAGGGATAGGGTGGGTACTAAGAAGAGGTTTGGGGATAAAAGATGCTGTAACCATAACTTGGGGCTCACTCTGTTAGTTGTGAGACGGAGGGGAACAAGTGGTCTGGATGCTATAACAGAATAAATCACCTCTTACCACTCTACCCAGACTCATCAATCATTCAACTGTGCAACAGAGCCAAGGTGCTGGTGATTTTAGCCTTCACCAAATTGCCTTTTCTCATCAGACTCCTCATCCCCAAGTGGATGTGATTCTTGTTCTTCTTCACAGCATGGCCCAGGGAAAACAGGGGTCTGCAAATGAGCATTCATATTATATCTTTGAGTAACTGATGAAAACATAAACTAGACACTTAGGAGACTGGAACTGATTTCAGGTGATGGACAGGTTTACTCTGTTTTTATGCATTCACACAGGAAAAGTTTAAGTGTTTAAATCCATTTCAGGCATCCCATTCAGTGGAATTCATGAACATACTTGAAAATATTTTCATTTAAGAGAGAAGGCTTGTAAGGAGATACGTGGGTTTGAACCAAGGGCCACTTGAATTATAGGCTAAGAGTAAACCCCTGAACTACACCCTCCTGACAATACTATGTTGCAGTCAGTGATCATAAGGATCTTGAAGGACAGACCCAGATTCAGCAAGCACCAATTACATTCCCAGACCATGGGTGGTTTTGAAAGTGGGCTTTGACTAAACTTTCTATATGCAGGTAAACACCACAGCTTGCATCCCACACCCATGGCTTCTCCCACCAGCATAGATACCACTTTTGGGGAGGTTTATTGTCTTGACCCTGTAGTTAGCTCTTTTCCATTCATAGAATCATAAAATATCAGGGTTGGAAGGGACCTCAGGAGGTATCTAGTCCAACCCCCTGCTCAAAGCAGGACCAATCACCAGCTAAATCATCCCAGCCAGAGCTTTGTCAATCCTGACCTTAAACACCTCTAAGGAAGGAGATTCCGCCACCTCCATAGGTGATTCCATTGGTTTCTAGAGGGTGGGAAGGTCCAGAGGGAAAGTGGCCCAGGGACAGTTAGACAAGGGGAGAGAAGGAGGGCAGGGAGGCTACCATTGGAGGGTCCCTGGGTTACGACCCAGAGTAGCGGGTGGGCCTGAGTCCCCACCCCATCCTCTTTGTGCTGCACTGGGCTGTGGAGCAGTGGCCAAAGAGGACTGCAACCTGGCCCCTGATGTAAGGGGCTAGACTTGGGGGTTGTGGTATCCTGCTGAGGCCAGTGTAGGGGCTGCTGTTATTCCACACACAGCCCCATAAGGGGGTACAGCTCGACTAGGGGGGCACTGCTGGAGGGCAGTGACCCAAAGAGGACGCCGTGAGCAAGGAAGCAATGCGGGTCTGGATACCAGCAGAGAGCGAGCGACGGATGGGACACCACCAGGAGAGGGAACGCCCGAACTGTTAGAGCTCATTCCTAGACTAACCAGTGGGAGGCACAGCGGTGGCGAGTCTGAACCCTATCACACCCCCTTTATGAAGATGCTAAACCTTTTGCAAAAACCACTATTGAGACAGCACTGAGTGAAGCAGGTTTTATGGGAGAATCTCTCATCCTGATTCTGAGTTATCAGATGTAACCTACTCTGGAATTTCCTGTTAGATGAAAATGAAAGTGCCTTCTACTCCTCTGTGACATGGGTTTTCTATCTTTCATGAAGGCTCCCTGGTCATATAATTGCATGATAGTTTTGTTTGACTGACTGTAGCTTAGATTTATTGGGAAATTTCAGACAAATGACCATCATTTTATTACATACATCAGATTATTAATACATCAGATTATTTTTTCCTCATCCCTGAATGGTGACATGGAGGAAATTCAAAGGCAGTTCAGTCAAGAGGAGAGAATACATCAAGCTATTGGACATATTATCAAAGAAACAGTTGTGTGTTTAAGTCTCTGCTCTGAAAAGGTGAACATCACCAGACCCCAGACCATGTAACAGATGGAAGTGTAACCCTTCTGCCCATCAGAGTTGGCAGCAACAAGGGCCGGGTTCAGTATCCAGGGGTTCCATTCCAATGACCGAATACAAAGCCGGCTCGAGCCCCCACCCAGTGACCTGGGGCAACCAAATACCACCCTTCTGGGTGCCTCTAAGAGGCAATACTTCCCCTCTTGCAAGCACAGAGTCTGAGTGTACCAAAACCCTTTTAATGACAGAGAGAAACACTGTGGCATTATACTGGGGAAACACCACAAACAGGATTCATAAAACAAACCATGAAGCAGAAGCCCCCCTCCCAAGTTAAAAGGGGCCATGTCCTTCACCTTTGGTTCTTGAGTCCCACAAGCCCCAAAGTCACCCAAGATCCCAAAAGTCCAACAGCCCAAAAGTCTCTGCAGAGTTTAAAAGTTCATCTGCAGAGTTTTACCTCCCAGCCTGGATGGAAATGGGGGGAGGGGTAGGTTAAGGGGCACCTTATGTGGTCAGAGGCCAACTGCCCCACCTCTCCCTGGGGTTCTGCTGCAGCCCTCACCATGAGCCGCTTCATCAGCTGTCCCCCAAGCTGCTCCAATCTGCCAGCGGTCCCACGAGCTCCTCTGCCAGATGCTCCGTTCCATCAGCTGCCCAGGAACTGCTCTGCTTCACCAGTCACTCTGCTCACTCGGTCCGCTGCCACACATCACCAGCCACTCTGTTGGCAGTTGCCCAAACTACTCTATTCCATCCCCTGCTACACATTGCCATCCACTCTGCTAGCAGCCTCCTAAACTGGTTCACTCCGTCAGCGATACATTTTTAGCCCCCCCCCCCCCCCCCAACACAGCACTCAGTGATCTTAGCTTATACTACAGAGAGCTTTTAGTACATCTGCACTACTGAGCCCAAAGTTAGTTTAGCTTAGCAGGCTGACTCTAGACTCCTATTGAAATCATACATTAATTCTTATATTCTACAATAAAGAAAAACAGGCTGTAATAGACTTGTGGAGTCCTCAGACAAGGCCCTCCCTCAAAAGGCATAGACTTAAAATTTTTATTAAAGCTAATGTTCAACATGAAAACATACAAAGATTGAGAGGTTAGGTACTGGACATCTGGGGTCAGGCTGGAGTTATGGGCAATTGTAGGTAGTAGGTACAGGTTTTACAGGGCACATGCATATCACATATCCAGCATAGCTCCAGATTGGGGTGTGGGAGTTTTTAAAGCGTCAGTCTATAGGTGTGTTCGGGTACGCCACCCATGGGGTGTAGTGAAGGTCCGAGTCAGTGGTGGTTCAGGCAATAAGTACATGGGTGGGTGTGTCCCTCTGTTTGTCAGGGAAGGGGGGATGGGTTGTTTCCCTGGTCATCAGTCTCAGCTACTCATTGTCTCTTTCCATTCAGTGGCATGCTGAAACCTGTCCCTTGACCAGTGAATGCTACCTACATGATGGCGAGTCTCTCCATCATGACAAAGGCCAAGTACATGTCCCAGTCCCTCATGCACATAATCGGGTTAACAATGTTTTATCATTCCTGCCCCAAAAACAGAGAAACTGGGGTTCCCACAGCAGCTGAAGTGACCATTTGGGCTGCTGTGAGCTCAGGCTAGGTGCAGTGGGTGTGTCTATGCAAATAGGATCAGCCCCTGAAGTTATTTTCCACAACTCACTGGAATTCCCTCAATTCACCACCAGATGTTAGGGTGGAGTTCATCCTGACACTGCTTACACATAAGTAAGTGTACATCATCACAGGGTAGAATCATAGAATATTAGGGTTGGAAAGGACATCTGGAGGTCATCTAGTCCAACCCCCTGCTCAAAGCAGGACCAATCCCCAACTAAGCCATTACAGCCAGGGCTTTATCAAGCCTGACCTTAAAACCATCTAAGGAAGGTGATTCTACCACCTCCCTAGGTAACCAATTCCAATGCTTCACCACCCTCCTAGTGAAAAAGTTTTTCCTAATATCCAATCTAAACCTTCCCAACTGCAACTTGAGACCATTACTCCTTGTTCGGTCATCTGCTACCACTGAGAATAGTCTAGATCCATCCTCTTTAGAACCCCCTTTCAGGTAGTTGAAAGCAGCTATCAAATCTCTCTTCAGTCTTATCTTCTGTAGACTAAACAATCACAGTTCTCTCAGCCTCTCCTTATAAGTCATGCGCTCCAGGCCCCTAATCATTTTTGTTGCCCTTCTCTAGACTCTTTCCAATTTTTCCACATCCTTCTTGTAGTGTGGGCCCCAAAACTGGACACAGTACTCCAGATGAGGCCTCACTAATGTCTAATAGAGGGGAACAATCACGTCCCTCGATCTGCTGGCAATGCCCCTACTTATACAGCCCAAAATGCCATTAGCCTTCTTGGCAACAAGGGCACACTGTTGACTCATATCCAGCTTCTCATCCACTGTAATCCCTAGGTCCTTTTCTGCAGAACTGCTGCCCAGCCATTCGGTCCCTAGTCTGTAGCAGTGCATGGGATTCTTCTGTCCTAAGTGCAGGACTCTGCACTTCTCCTTGTTGAACCTCGTCAAATTTATTTTGGCCCAGTCCTCTAATTTGTCTAGGTCCCTCTGTATCCTATCCCTACCCTCCAGTGTATCTACCACTTCTCCCAGTTTAGTGTCATCTGCAAACTTGCTGAGGGTGCAGTCCACACCATCCTCCAGATCATTGATAAAGATATTGAATAAAACCAGCCCCAGGACTGACCCTTGGGGCACTCAGCTCGATACCGGCTGCCAACTAGACATGGAGCCATTGATCACTATCTGTTGAGCCCAACAATCCAGCCAGCTTTCTATCCACCTTATGGTCCTTTCATCCAACCCATACTTCTTTAACTTGCTGGCAAGAATATTGTGGGAGAACGTATCCAAAGCTTTGCTAAAGTCAAGGAACAACACATCTCATCATAGAAGGCAATTAGGTTAGTCAGGCATGACTTGCCCTTGGTGAATCCATGCTGACTGTTCCTGATCACTTTCCTCTCCTCTAAGTGCTTAGTTCAATTGTTTAAGTCCTTATTGTCTCTAGAAGATCTAGGGATAGAATTCCACAGCAAGTGACTTGGAACTAGGCAAAATGCTCAGGTATTTGGTTCCCAAAACATTTCTGGCCCGGTCCCTATAGACGGTTACTCCTGACGAGATCTCCTAGCTAATCCCAAAATTTGGGAAATACTGTCTGTATGAGGTGTATTGACCCTGCAGTGGCACTGCTAGGGTTAACTTCACCCTGTGGTCATGGAGGAGCTCAGCTCAGCCTGGCTGGACTGAGGAGGAGAGACAACCTATGTTTTCATCCTATAAGGAAGCTACTAGACCCGCAGGCTTCAGAGGCCAGCCATGCAGAGGATCCTGCAGACACCCAGTCGACCTCTAACAAGGGCCATGAAGAGACACTGGATGCTGAGAGACTACTGATGCCTGAAGTAAGGGTGGGAAGTGACCCAGGGAACGGGGCTGTTGCAGTGAGAGATCAAGCCTCACCACAGGAGTATTGTTTCCTCAAGGCCCTGGGTCAGGACGTGGTGGAGTAGAGTGTCCCAGGTCCCTCTACACTGCACTGCACCCACCACTGGATGGGGTCACCACCTGAAGGCAATCTGTCTTAAGCCAGGGGACAGATTTCTTCCCCCCAAACCCCTGCCTTCTTCCTTACACGGCCATACATCCTGCAACAGGATGTATCAACCCCATGACACTGTCCATTTCACTGTCCATGACACTGTCCATTTCTTTTAGTTAGCAATATAGGAAATGGCGGCTAATCCTGAAAAGTTTCTTTGATGTAATTTACCCCCGTTGGCCTAAAATGTCCTGATGTGTGTGAGAAATAGTGTAGAGGAGAAGACTGACCCAGTATAGATGTGAATGATTTGTATTTCAAATGGCACTTATTCTGATTAGCTTCAAAGTCCATTTCTACGTAGGTATGTTAGCAAAAAGAAGGCGGTCAGGGAAAGTGTGGGTCCCTTACTGAATGGGGGAGGCAACCTAGTGACAGATGATGTGGATAACGCTGAAGTACTCAATGCTTTTTTTTGCCTTGGTCTTCACAGACAAGTTCAGCTCCCAGACTTCTTCACTGGGCACCACAGCATGGGGAGGAGGTGAGCAGCCCTCAGTGGAGAAAGGACAAGTTAAGGGCTATTTAGAAAAGCAGGACAAGCACAAGTCCATGGGGCCGGGTCAAATGCATCTGAGGGAGTTCGCTGACGCAACTGAAGAGCCATGGACCATCTTTGAAAACTCGTGCTGATCGGAGGAGGTCTCAGATGATTGGAAAAGGGAAATGTAGTGCCCATAGATCTGCACTGTAATTTTATAGTCTTGCAGCTCAAGCCCTGCGAACCTGAGTCAGCTGACCCAGGATTTGAGACAGGTGCCCTGGGTGTTTTAATCACAATGTGGACATAACGTTAGGATACAGCTACAGTGCAAGGAAACACCCACAGCTGGCCCATGTCACATTACTCAGGGTCACGCGGCTTGGGCTGTAATATTGCCGTGTACGTGTCTTGGCTCACGCTCAGGCCCAGACCCCGGCTCTAGAAGCCCAGAAGGTTTGGAGGGAGTTTAGCAAGTGGAAATGGTAACAGTTCAGTGGAGTATTACCCTGGACTCAGTGGCAGTTCTCCATGGGGCTGTCTGCTTTGGGGTAGAGTCAATAACCCGTCCTGCTGCATTTATTATTTTAAAGGGTGGTTCAGGATTTTCATTCTCACACACGGTGCACAAAGCGGGACTCAACCCTGGGTGTAAACTAAATGAGCCATCTACAGATTCTGGCAGCCACCATAAGCCATACGGTGTGAGTGCTCAGAACTGCCCCTGTCCCAGGGGAAAGGGTCAGTGTAATTTAAACCATAAAATAAACTGCATCTGGTCTTCTGACCTTTGCCAATACCAGGTGCCTTAAAAGCTACACACCAAGGCACCACTGGGAGTTGAACCCAGGCTCTTCTGTTTATAAGACAGGTGCTTTAACCAAGTAAGCAATAGTGCCTGTGTTTGCATAAAGCCTTGTCTCTGCCCATACCTGACTCTCTCAGCCCCCACCAGGGCCTAACAAACATTGTTTGTGTTTGGATTCTGTAAAGCAGAGGAGCAGGTGAAGTTTCGCTCCCAAGGTGTGTGTGTGATTCTTTGGTCAGGTCTATGCTACACAATTAGGTTGGTATAACTACAATATGTCTAGACTGCAATAAAACACCCATGGCTGGCCCATATGGTTTAAACCAGGGGCCGGCAACCTGTGGCACATGTGCCAAACGTGGCACATGAGCCAATTTCAGCTGGCACACGGGGAGAAGTTTCCCCCGCTGCCACCTTGCCAGCCACCTCCTGCCCCACTCGGCTCCTGCTGCCAGCCTGGGTTCCCTGCACCATCTTGCAGAATGCCCATGGAACAATGGGATAGAAAAATCTGCATCATGTGATGCTGCACCAGCCCATGAGTTATTGCAAACCCTTCCCAAAGCACCCTGCGGCCTGTTGTACAGTGTGATAGCTACCCACAGTGCACTGCTCTCTGGGGCAATGCAAGGATTGCTAGAATGAGTGGGCTCTGGTGACACAGAGCATAATGTTTAATTAAACCATTTCAACTATAGTGGCATAACTCTAGTGTAGACATAGCCTGAGAGTGAGACAAGACCTTGCTCCCTTTGACACAAAGGATGCTCAGGGACTGAAACTAAAGAACCCCAAGTGCCTCCGTAGTTGACAGGATTCGAACCTGTGCAGGGAAACCCCAATGGATTTCAAGTCCATCGCCTTAACCACTCGGCCACAACTACTTATTTCATATCCCATAGTCACTACACTCTACTTTTGTTCTCACTGAGTGATCATTTCCAATTGTTTCATCAGACCAGCTTCCACAACACACTCCCTGCTGTGCCATTGTGTAAGTATGTCCATGGCTAAACAGCAAGAATTCCTGCTCATTTGCCTTCTGGCTGGAGCATGATGAGAGTGTGTGTTAATGAACTCACTCACGGACTGACCTGACTGATGGCCCAACTTTAAAGATTGCTTAGAAGGATATGTAAATGAGGATATGTAAATGACTAGTGCTTTGAAATGCAGCCCACATTGTTAAAGATAGAAGAGTAGATGTTTGGTCAGGTCACCCCAAATTAAAACAGCTGACCTGCCAGGAACACCACTACCTATTGTTGACTGGAACATTGCCCACAAAAGCTTATGCTTCAAAACTTTATAGTTAGTCTTTAAGGTGCCACAGGACTTTGTTACCTTTGTCACATGTAGTGGATCATATACATATAACACTGTTCCAGCAAGGTACCATACACAGGTCAGTTACACTGACCTAATTTTGTAGCATAGACCTGACCAAAGAATCACGCACACACCTTGGGAGTGAAACTTCACCTGCTCCTCTGCTTTACAGAATCCAAACACAAGCAAAGCTTGTCAGGCCCCAGTGGGCGTTGGCAGGGAATCAGGGATAGCCAGAGACAAGATCTTAAGCAGCTGTCGGCACCATGGCTTAGTTGGTTAAAGCCCCTGTTTCGTAAACAGGAGATCCTGGGTTCAACTCCCAGTGGTGCCTTGTTGTCTGGCTTTTGGGGCACCTGGTATTGGCTCCTGTCAGAAGACAAGACACAGAGTTAGATGGACCTTTGGGTCCAGCCCAGTGTGGCTGCTCCTATGGTATTGCAGATGCCCAACCTTTCAGTTCACAAACCATGGGGCTGGTGACATGACTTCTACTAACCCTGGGCTCACATTGCAATGGAGTCATCCCCTTAGGGGCCTCTCTACTGGGATCAAAGCCCGCTGGTCTGGATCATCTGGAGATCAAGCTGTGGAGCTAAAAATTTCAGTGTAGACATTTGGGCTCAGGCTGTAGCCTGGGCTTGGAGACCCTCACCCTTCGCAGGCTCTCAGAGGCCGAGATTAAGTTCCAGCTTCTACACTAGAATTTTATACCCTGCAGCACAAGACTGCTTCAGCTGATCCCGGCTTTGAGACAAGAGCCTTGGGTGTGTTAATGGCAGTGTGTTTTATTGCAGTCAAATGCTCTACCATTGGGCTATTCTCCCTGTGGCACTCCCCTATTGCAGCTAACTATCTTGGGGATTATGAGGGACACATTTACTTCAAAGAGTTCCTGTTACCTCCCCAGGCATGGGTGGTTTAAAAATGGGATTCTATATGATCTGTGCAGGTAAGCATCACACCGTACACAATCCCCACACCTGCTCAGTCTCACCCCCGCACAACTACTACTTACCTGGGACCACACCCTGCTCCCCAGCTTGGTGCAATTTAAGCTAACCAGCATTTCTCCAAACCCTCAAAGGCCCAGGGCACATGGAAACAGAACCCATCACTCCCCAGCACATTCATTAAGGAACTCCCAACTAATGACATCCTGACCAGAAACACAGTGCGCCTGGGAATGTCAGCCACACCCCTGTGCCCTGCAGCAGAGTGGGGTCTGGCTGACCCCACTGGTCCCTGTTATATATTTTGCACAATTGTGGTTCAGTGGGAGAATTCTTGTCTCCCATCCAGCAGGCCTGGGCTTCATTCACAGCCAGGGCTGAGCTGAGTTCTCTGAGCAAAGGCTGAAGGAACTGGGGATGTTTGGTACGGACAAGGGGCGATGAAGGACAGAACAGGATAGTGGTTTTAACAGCCTTGAAAGGCTGCCATAAAACAAGATGGAGAAAAGTTCTTCTCTCTTGTCACAGAGGGCAGGACAAGAGGCGATGGGTTCAAACTATAGCAGAGGAGATGTCGATTAAATGGCAGGAGAGACTTCCTAAGTGTAAGAGGAGTCGGAGAATGGAACAGACGGCCCAGTTTGTGGAAGATCCTTCGCTGCAGGTTTTCAAAAGGAGGCTGGATCAACTTGACCTACAGGCCCTACAAACTCTATGGATCAGGGCAATTATATAGACTTTGGCCTCTAGGTCTTACAGCCCTGCAACCCTATTGACTTCAGCCCTTGGATCTCACTGTCTAGTGTCAGAGGGGTGCTGGAAGGAAGGGGTGCCCGCACCTCAGACCGGATGTGGTCCCCACACCCCTTGACAGGCAGCCAAATTTTTATGTAGACACACGCACAAAAGGTTGCTTTGTATTGACATAACACTGCAGTGTGGATCAGGGGCGAGTATGTGTCTGTATGGGGAGAACCTTCAGCTAATGGGGAAAAGCGTCTTCCCAAAACTGCAATTTCTGCTCCTTCTGCATCTTCCCCAGGGCAGGAGACACCTCGGGAAAGTTTCCCTTTCAAGGGATCAATCATAAAATTGGTGAAAGTTCAGAATGCACAATGATTGACATCACACTGGCAATGCCCTAACCGGGAGCTAGTGTATGGGGACTGTTATCCCCTTACTGACACTCAGTGGGGGCCTTTTGATTGTTAGCTCCCAGGACCTAAAAGGGGAGGGTCAATGGGCAATCAGGACCCTGAGACTGACGGTCCCCAGGAGCAATGGGGAGAGGCCAGCACTCCAGGTCAGCCTGATTGACAAGGCGGGGAGACTAATCAAGGAGTCAGGAGGCCAGGGTGGGTCCCGTCCTCCATGTGAGCTGGGATTGTCTGGGTCAGACAGAGAGGGGCCGAGCTAAGGAGAGAGCAGGGGCCAGAGCTGGGCCAGATCCAGAGGGGCCGGTAAAGCAGCCCAGAGAGACAGACCCTGTGCTGGGAGCAGAGCTGCAGCCCCAAAGCCGGAGCCCAGCCCAGAGAGCGAGACCTGCCCTGGGAGCAGCTGCAGGAACCAGAGGCAGAGAGGCCAGAAAAGCAGCCCCCGAAGCAGGTCAGTGCTGGGGGCAGAGACACAGGAGCTGCCCGCAGAGCAGAGCTGGAACAGCCAGAGGGGCCAGGGCCGCAGCCCAGGGGGCTGAAGGCAGAGCAGCAGCAGCAGGTGTGAACACCCAGAGAGGAGAAACTGCTTTTGTAATTGGCTCACCAATTACAGGAGGAGAGGTTTCTCCTCTCTGGGTGTTCACACCTCCAGATCACCTGCTGGAAGTGGGCTTCACCACCACCCCTGATTGAATTTACCTTGCTTTCTTGCCTGCATATTTATACCTGCCTCTGGAGATTTCCACAACATTCATCTGATGAAGTGGGTCTTAACCCACGAAAGCTCATGATCCCTAAGATCTGTTAGTCTATAAGGTGCTCCAAGACTTTGTCGCTTTTGCAGATCCAGACTAAGACGGCTACCCCTCTGATACTAGACAGTAGGAAGACATCTCTATCTATTCACCTACTGTCTGGTCCACGCCGCCCACCTGATGAAGTGGGCTCTAGCCCACAGACGCTTAGGCGCAAATAAACGGTCTCTAAGGTGCTCCGAGGGCTCCTCGTTCTTGGTGCGGATTCAGACTAACGCGGCTGGGTAGGAATGTCACACGCACTCCAGGGCAGTAACTGCCGCCCCAGGCATCGCTACCTCAGGCTGCCGGTTCCCACGCGGATCAATTTACCACAGGACACCGGCGGAGGTGGGGCTGCCAGGGCCTAGGCCGGGGGAGTCCCAGGGGCGGGGGGGGGGGATCAGCCTGTCCACGGGGCGCTGCCCTACCTGGGCTGGAGAGCACGGAGACGCCCTGTTGCAGGCTGGGAGGTGTAGTTCCTCTCTCTTCTCAGAGCGGAAGTAAGGAGCCGGTTGCTCAGGCAACGCGCGCTCCCATAGGGCGGGAAGCGGAAGTGGGCCATCTGCTCACTCGCCTCCTCCCGGTGCATACTGGGAACCGTAGTTCTCTCTCTCAAGCTTGGCCTTCTATTGGAGGAGGGGCCGTGGACACGTTAATTCGCGCCCCTCCCCGCTTCCTGATTGGCGAAGAGACCTCAGGGCTGCGCGGGGCGGGCCGGACAGAGTCTCCGCACGAGCTCGGGAGCCGCAGGTTGGGGGCGGGGCAGGAGCTGCTGCGCTCGCGCTGGACCGCTGAAGTCTCCCGGGAGCGGAATTAGCCCTCCATAACCTGGTCATAGACACCTGTTATGACCCCCTTCATATAAGATTTGGTGTCACCATAGGACCTTGGTTACTCCAATGATCTATATGATCCCAAATAATTCCTGTAACATGACAGCTGCTTAAACAGCTGGAAGAGCTCCAAGGTAGACAAGGAGTCTAGGACACTAATCAGGCAGCAATCACACACTCAATGCATAGACATGACCTGAGGTGGAGTGTAACCAACCACATGTGGCCAAGTCCTCTCTAGTCACAGGCCACGAGAAGCAGGCCGTAGGCCTTAAAAAGGAGGGGGGCCATGTGCTCGGCAGTGCACTCACAAGCTTGCACCTCCCATGAAGGCACTTCGCCTGGCCAGTGGTTCCCCATGTTGCATTCCATTGCGCCTCAGGGAGACTGACCTTCATCACACCATTCATCACCACACTGTGGGACACTTACCTTGAAGGAGCCTCACATCTCCAGTGCTGTGCCTGTCCTTGGAATGTGAGTATGTTAGTGTGACCCCCCCGCTTCTGTGAGCTTAGCTATCTGTATAATAAACGTGCTTTCTGCCAAACTGTGGTGCCTCATTAGTTGTCCCAATTTCAGGTGACATAAGGTTACCACGTGTCACGTTACTGAAATTATCTGGGATCATATAAATCATTGGTGCAAAGAAGCTACTATGGGGCACCAAATCTTATGTATAGGGGGTCATATAAGGAGTATAGGACCAGGTTATGGTCTGTTGATTATTATTATGCTATCTCTATGTGTGTATCTTGTAGCTAAAGTTATATAGAGTCTGTATTTCAAACTTATGCTTGGTTTTTGGGTGAAATCCCAGACAAGGTGCAGTTAGCGCCAACTGGCTGGCTTGATGGTCCATCAAGAACCATCAGCTATACAATGGACCCATTAAGGGAAGACAGACACATCCCCATATTTAAAAATTTTCACGAATGGATCCGTGCCAAAAGCTCAGGAAAACAGTCGAATGGAAGACTAGGATCCAGTGGGCAATTCACATCTAGGAGTGAATTGGAAAGTAAAGCTCATATACAGAAATTCTCAGGAACGGATCCCTGCCAAAAGCTCAACACAGCATTCGAATGTCAGTGGGAGGAGAAACCCAATGTCAATTCATACCTCGAATGAATTGTCAAACTTTTGTAATATTTAGTAATTTTCACAAACGGATTTGTGCCTGAAGCGGAGCATTGTATGCGATTGGCATGGGAGTAGGATCCCTGAGTCAATTCAATTCAGGAATTAAATGGAAAAAACTTCTCACATTTAGTAATTTCATTAATGGAACTGTGCCAAAAGAATAGCTGTTCATCCAATTAGCATTGGAAGTAGGATCCCAAGGTCAATTTATACCTAGGAATGAATTTGAAAACTTTTCTTATATTTAGTACTTTTCACAAAGGGATTCATGCCACAAGCGGAGCACTGTATGCGATTTGCTTGGGAGTAGAATCCCTTGGTCAATTCATACATAGGAGTTAAAGGCAAAAAAGTTCTCACATTTAGGAACCGTGCAAAAGGCACAGCTTTTAAACCAAATAGCACTGGGAGTATGATCCCAAGGTCAGTTCTTTCCTAGGAGTGAATTTGAAAAAAAATTCTTATATTTAGTAATTTTCATGGACGGATCTGTGCCAAAAGCTCAGCAGTACAATCGAATGGCAGGCAAAGGAATATCCCATTGTAAATTCACACCTAGGAGTGAATTGGATAAATTTTCTTATAATTAGTAATTTTCACGAATGGATCAGTGCCAAAAGCACAGATGTTCATCCAATTAGCATTGGGAGTAGGCTCGCATAGTCAATCCATAGCTAGGTGTGAATTTGAGAAATTTTCTTTTATTTAGTAATTTTCACAAAAGGATCCGTGCCAAAAGTTGAGCAGTACATCCGATTAGCATTGGGAGTAGGTTTCCAAGGTCAGTTCTTAAACCAGGACTGAATTTGAAAAAAAATTCTTATATTTAGTAATTTTCACTAATGCATCCGTGGCAAAAGCACAGCTATTCATCTAAATTGGCCTTGGGAGTTGATTCCTGTCACGGAGTGCCCGGGCAATGGTTTGGAACCGCTCCCTAGGAAGCCAGACAGGACTTCGGGTGAAGGGCCCCCTTTCCGTTCACAGCCTGTTTCCAAGGCTAGGAGCTTCACGGGTCCCCACTTCCACCTTCCTGGGTCTGACCTCGGAGCATTCAGCACCTTCTGCCCCTCTGCCCCAGTAAGCCCGCCTGGGCGGGGTCCTGAGGGAGCCCATGGATTCTGCACCCCAAATCCAGAGTCAGACGTGACTCTCAGCCAGCCAGTAAAACAGGTTTATTCGTCAACAGGTACATGGTTTAACACTGAGCTTGTAGGTACCTGAACCCCTCCGCTGGATCCATTTTGGGGGCCCAAGGGAGGCTAGACCCTGCCTGGGCCTGCCTCCCTTCTGCCCACCCAGCTTCAGATTCAAAACCCCTCTCTCCAGCCCGCTTCCGACTCCAAACCCAAAAAACACTCTCTAGCCACTCCTCCCCCCTGGCTCAGCCAGGTCAGGTGACCTCCCCCACCTGGGGTCAGATTACAGCATCAGGTATAGACACATGTAGAGAGGGGAGGGGGCGTTGTCTGCTTGCTTCCACTGCCAGCCCCCATTTCTTCACATAGACACTTAAGAAATGCATAGGGGAAACTGAGGCACGCATACACAGTATTCCTACTTCGTCACAGTAGTTTTCTTTGTTAAACTTGTTTTCTGTGTTATATAAGCCAGTGTGTTTAAACTGAAGTTTCTGAGTAGCTATTTGAAATAATAAGCCTCCATATTATTCTCTTAAAGGTTTATTGGACTTCAAATATTTTGTAGTGTCCAGAAGCATACTGAGCAGTACAAGACATACATTTATGGGGAAAATCTGGGACTGGGGAGGGGAGTGTTAGGGGTCACCATATAGTGTAGTAGAAAGAGAGCAGACAGAAATGGGGTGTGGTAAAAGGGGCCCGGTGGAAAGCCTAAGACTGCTACTAAAGTCAGGCCCTACTGAGATAAAACAAAGTTAGCAAGAGTCAAGGTTTAAGCAGCAGTCACAAAACATGCTTATTTGGAAGTTCACAGGACCTAGCAGTGTGATGCTTATAAGAACAACACAGAATTTTTTAAAAATTAGAAATTTTAAAAATATGCCGTATTTATTAAGAATACAGTTTAAGCAATAAAGTCAGCTTATGCTTTCGTACATGCCCCTCCCCCCCCCCCCCCAAAAAAAAAAAAGGTTTTGCAGCTGGATCTTAGTGTTGCTTGGTCAGTTTCAGTGGCCACCTGAAACTGCACAGGAGGGACTGGAGCTGGGGGTTCTGTCAAATGCATTCAAAGCTCCAATGTTGATGCAGAATGAACCCCAAATCCCATGGCAATACACCCTTCTTTAATAGTGGTAAATTCACTTTTATAGTGATAAGTTCACAAAATCAAGCACAATGTCTACACGAGCACTTTGGTAACAAAATTTTTGCATAAAACCCCTTACAACTCTCATAGAAGTGGTTTTACTGTGTCACTGAAACTGCGGCGTTCCATCACTGAAAGTAGCTTTGCTCTCTAGACAAGGCCTTATGGGAGAATGGAGAATGACATTTGTTTTCTGGCCAAAAGAGATCTGAATTTTATTGTCTTGAAATTTCAGTAAAAACATTCAGACCCAAGCAGTGTGTAGTGGGGAGATTGTTGGGAGTTTATTTGGTTTTATTTTTCTCGTTTTAAATGTCCTCGATCATTTTGATGGGGCAAATGTTTGTACAATGCCGAGGAAAAGTAAGAAAAATTAAAAATTTGCATGGGAGTGAATGGGTTTCCGAATGCCAGGGCAGAGACTTACATGAAGGGGGTTTAGGGGATAAATGAGAGGCTTTTGCTGCAGCACAGAGAAAGGTTTTGTATTTTCATTTTCCCCAAGTCCCCCACATTGCTCCCCTGCTCCTGCTGCCCCAGCTCAGACCCCAGTCACCCCTAGCTGTAATGCCTCCCACTGACAAATGCCTCTGTACATCAGAGACAAACTCTCTTAATCTGCCCCTTTTCCCAGCTAAACCCTCCCCCCTGAGAGCCCCAGAACAATTCCCACCTACCTGGCTCTCCTGGTAACCACATCTGGCCAAGGAACTGTTTTCCTAGGTCCCCATGCAGGGGAAGCAGCAAGTTCCTACCACATGAGTATCATGATATGCCCACTTGTCACAGGGGCATACAATGATATGAAGGGCCCACGAAAGCTCATGATCCCTTAGATCTGTTAGTCTATAAGGTGCTACAAGACTCTTTGTTGCTTTTGCAGGTCCAGACTAACATGACTACCCCTCTGATACTGGGGAGATTCCTTGATGGGAAAGCTGTGATTTTTTTCACTAAAGATATGTATACAATGCAATTAAAATGTGTGGCTGGCCCAGGCCAGCTGACTTGGGGTTGTGGGGCTTGTCTGAAATGGTGGCTGAGCATATGAAATATTTAAATAAAGGGTATTCTATTATGGTTGAACAGTGAGATTAAAAATGCAATTAATCATGATTTTTTTTAAATTTCACAATTAAGTGCAATTTTTTTTAATTGCTTCACAGCCCTAGTTTTTATATCAGGATAATGAACTCAAGGAAACTCCATGGAAAATCCTAGTGGAGTCAAGGTCCAGGTAAATTTAATCACCATGTACCTAGTTGAAGTCACTCCTAGTTCCCCCGCCTGGGTTTGATGGATATTCCAACTGGAGGGACAAACACCTCCATGACATAGCACAAAGGAGTTGATGGAAAAAGAGTGTGAGACTCATCCCCAGGAAAGATGAGCTGCAAAAGGGAAAAGCAGGCAACTCAGGTGACACTAATGCTGCTTTAAAGTTCAGTATGTGGGAATTAGCAAATGGAAAACAAAATCTTTTCTTCGTTTTTAAGGGCTTGAACTCCCTTGCAGATTCTTTGATGACAAATAAGGGCTGAGCTCTGCCGGAAGAATTTCCCACACTTGCAGCATTCATAGGGTCTCTCACCTGTGTGGATCCTCTGATGTCGAATAAGGTGTGAGCGCCGAGTGAAAGTTTTCCCACACTGGCAGCATTCATAAGGCCGCTCCCCTTTGTGTATTCGCTGATGTTTCATAAGGGTTGAGCACCGAGTGAAGGTTTTCCCACACTCACCACATTCATAGGGTTTCTCCCCTGCGTGGATCCTCTGATGCTGAATAAGGTTTGAACGCTCAGTGAAGGTTTTCCTGCACTTACAGCATTGATGGGGTCTCTCCCCTTTGTGTATTCTCTGATGTCTAATAAGGTGAGAGCTGTGCGTGAAGGTTTTCCCACACTCACTGCATTCATAGGGCTTCTCCCCTGTGTGGATCCTCTGATGCTGAATAAGGTTTGAGCGCTCAGTGAAGGTTTTCCCACACTTACAGCATTCATAGGGTTTCTCCCCTGTGTGGATCCTCTGATGATTATTAAGGGTTGAGATCCGAGCAAAGGTTTTTCCACACTCACTGCATTCATAGGGCCGCTCCCCTGTGTGGATTCTCTCATGTCTAATAAGGTGTGAGTGCCGACTGAACTTTTTCCCACACTCAACACATGTGTTATTTCTCTCTCCC
The DNA here is from genome assembly GCA_032164245.1 of Sternotherus odoratus. NCBI lineage: Eukaryota > Metazoa > Chordata > Testudines > Kinosternidae > Sternotherus > Sternotherus odoratus. The sequence goes on along the minus strand of JAVMKO010000019.1, from coordinate 14,180,880 downwards.
ATGGGGATTCTCTGCTGGGCTGTGGTTCCCTTGAGATGTTTCTGAGTTCCCCAATAATAAACAGATTGACCAGCTTTCTGTGTTGGCTGGTTTCCTTGCCACCTCTCTGAAATGTGCTGACTCTCACAGGCTTTTCCCTGATCACAACTCCTGGACACACTGTCTTTGCACCTTTGCAATAATGTGCCATGTGGTTCCACTTCCTCATCTTCCTCCTGAGGATTCTGCTCCATAGTATAACACCCCAGTCCAGCACCTGCTGGGACAGAGAAAGAAAAACATCAGAAACAGGAATGGAAAAGGGGAGAACAAACTGGAAGAACACCTGGAGATGGGGAAAAAAATCAGGGACTGAATTTCCCCAAACTCTTCCCAAAGGGGAGAGAGGAAGGGATGAATTATTCATCCAGTTCCCACTGAAATATTCAGGAAGAAGAGAATGTAGGGAGGGAGCTACTGCCAGGAGTTAGTCAGAATGCATAGAAAGTAGGGCTCTCAATTCATTGCAGTTAAATCAAGTGATTAATGCAAAACAAATTAACTAGATTGAAAAAGAAAAGTCATGATTAATGGCCGTTTTAATCCCATGGTTAAAAAATAATAGAATACCAATTGAAACTTATCATAATTTTTTTTGGAAGTTTTTCTATATTTTCAAATATATTGGTTTCAATTACAATACAAAGTGGACAGTGTTAACTTTATATTATTTTTTATTATATTTGAACTGTAATAAAGATCAAGAAAAGAAATAGTATTTTTCAATTCACATCATACAAGTACTGTAGTATTAACTCTTTATCATACAAGTGCACCTTACAAATGTAGAATTGTGTGTGTTTATTTTACCTAACTGCACTGAAACCTTAGAACCTGTAAGTCTTCTCAGTCCTGACAAACAAGTTTGTTCACATTTATAGGAAACTAGTGTAAAAGCCTATGTACATGGGCCAACGGTAACGGCTCGCGGCCCCCCCCACTCGCTCAGCTCTCCCCCCACCCCCCTCCAATGGCCCCCCACTCGCTCAGCTCTCTCCCCTCTCCCCCCCTCCAAGGGCACCCCACTCGCTCAGTTCTCTCCCCCTCCCCCCCCACTCCAACGGCCCCCCCTCACTCAGCTCTCTCCCCCTCCCCCACTCCAACGGCCCCTCAACCCCTCGTCATGCACCCGACAGCCCAGGCCACTCCCTCCCATACCCCCAGCAGCATGGGGAAGGCGGCCCACTCCGGCTAGGCTGGGCGCAGCTGGCCAGGCCGTGCCTGGGCGCCTCCACCCCGCTGGTCCAGCGTCCCCTTCCCACGCCCCGCCCAGCCAGAGCCCCCTGCCTGCGCCCAACCACCCTCCTGCCCGCGCTCCCCGAGCCCCCGATCCAGACCCTGCTTCCCTCGCAGCAGTGCACGCGCGGTGGCCATGTTGTGATGCCAAACTACACCTCCCAGCATGCCGTTCGTCCGGGCCATCTCTACTGCGCATGACAGCTTCGGACAAACTCCCCTATTATATAGAATAATGCTGCCCGCTTCTTATTTACAATGTCAACTGAAAGTGAGAATAGGCATTCACATGGCAGTGTTAAAACTGGCATTGCTAGGTCTGACAGCTTGTCATATCCAAAGTGCAGTGTGGTAGCTGTGGGAAAAGACAATTACCTTTCATAACTGGTGTTCTCGGAGATGTGTTGCTCATGTCTATTCCACAGTAGGTGTGCATGCTTGTCATATGCATGGGTGCTGGAAGTTTTTCCCTTAGCAGTACCCCCAGGGGAGTGCCCCCCCATGACCATTGTAGTGGTGCCGCCCTGGCGCATTATAAGGGGCACCATGCGCTCCCCTACTCTGTTTCTTCTTGTCAGACTACTCCGACAGAGGGGCAGGAGAGCGGGATGTGAAATAGACATGAGCAACACATCTCGAAGAACACCAGTTACAAAAGGTCTTTTCTTCTTCAAGTGATTGCTCAAGTGTATTCCACAGTAGATGATTCCAAGCTGTATCTGTTGGAGGTGGATAGGGGTTCACGAGTTCCCGGGATGGAAGATGGCCCTGCCAAACCCGGCGTCATCCCTGGTTTGGGGAACAATCACATAGTGTGACGTGAACGTGTGAACCAAAAACCAGGTATCGGCTCTACAAATATCCTGGATAGGGACGTGGGCCAAGAAGGCTGCTGATGAGGCCTGCGCCCGAGTTGAGTACACCTTCACAACTGGGGAGGGGAGACACCCGCGAGGTCATAAGAGGTTAGGATGCACAAAGCGATTTAGTTGGAGAGTCGCTGCAGGGAGATTGGCCGGCCCTTCACGCACTCGGCTGAGGCCACGAACAGCTGTGAGGACTTTCTGAATGCTCTGGTGCACTCGAGGTAGAAAGTCAGAGCCCTGTGCACTGGACGCAGTGTGGCTTGGGGCAGAGGACCGGCAGGAAGATGTCTTGACCCATATGGAAGGCAGAAACCATCTTCAGGAGGAATGCAGGGTGTGGGTGGAGCTGGACCTTGTCCTTATGAAAAACTGTGTATGGGGGCTCAGATGTCAAGGGCCTTAATCTCTGAGACCCGTCTAGACAACATGACTGCCAACAGGAAGGCCACCTTCCAGGAGAGGTGGGACCATGAGCACGTGGCCAGGGGCTTAAACGGGGGCCCCGTAAGGTGGGACAATACCAGGTTCAGGTTCCATTGCGGAACTGGGGGCCTAGCATATGGGAAGAGATGGTCCAGCCCTTTGAGGAATCAGCCCATCAGGACATGGGAAAAAACTATTTGGCCCTGCATCAGTGGGCAGAAACCCTCCTTGCCGGTGATGAATGGCAATGATACTGCAGTCTGTCCCAGTGAATGGGGGCAAGTGGGGACTGGCAGTTGCCTAGACTGAGGCAAGGTGGGGATATGAGGTGAGGGGTTCCCTGGGGAGGGGAGACCCTGAGACTGGGACATAGAGACCCAAAGTTTGGAGGATTGTGTGGGAGTCCTTCATGACGAGCAACTTAGTATCCGTCTGTGCTGCAAACAGGGCCTTGTCGTCGAACGGGAGGTCCTGATGATGGCCTGAGCCTCGCTGGACAGGTCAGACAGCATGAGCCACGATGCCCTTTGCCTGGAGACAGCGGATGCCATTGACCTCGACTGCATCGGACGCTGCCTGCAAGGATGCCCTGGAAGCCACAGTGCCCTCCTCCACCAGCAGCTGGAACTCCTTCCTGTCACAAACTTTGGCAGAGAGGTTGAACTCATATCTGCCCAGCAAAGCTTGGTGGTTCACCACCTGCAACTGAAAACTTGAGGTCAAATAAATATTTTTTCTGAACGAGTCCAGTCTCCTTGAGTCCCTTGGCATAGGAGCTGGCTGGCCCTGCCGCTCCCTGTGATTGACTGACTCAACCACCAGGGAGATGGGTGCTGGGTGGACATACAAGTACTCATGCCCCTTGCCGGTACAAAGTTCTTGCACACTGCCTTCTTAGATATGGGAGCCAACAAGGCCAACATTTGCCACAGGGCATGTAAGATCTTTGCCACCCAGTCATGGAGAAGCAAGGTGTCGGCTGGGTTAGACGAGGACAATACTTTGAACAATGAGTCCGAGGGCTCCTCTACCCCCTCAGCTTGGAGGCTATCCTTTTGAGGAGGTCCTGGTTGGCCTGAAAGTCCTCCTGTGAGGCCGAGGGGGAGTGGGGCTGCTATCACCACTTCCTGGGAGTGCGAGAAGACTGGCACAAAGCTCTGGGTGTCCATGGGCACCAGAGGGTTCACTACTTGGTTGGCCTCTGGGCATGGCACCAAAGATGAGTGTCCCACCGACGTCTTACACGGGGGCCTGGAGAGGGAGGCTGATGGTACCTTTAAGGCCCCAGCCACTGAGCATGGTCCCACCGGGGACCACTGTCCCGGCTACGAGGCCTGGTGCCACTGAACCTGCTGCGGCACCAAGGGCCCGGGCAGCTCTGCCTGGCTGGCTTGGCTGACAGAGGAATGGCTCCTAGTCGAAGATGGGCTCACGAACAAGTGTCCGCTGCGTCGGGACAAGGGGGAGTGGCACTATCGGTAACGATGACTCCCATAAGACTGTGACTTTGAGCTGGAGGACCGATACCAGTGGTAACTGCTGCTCCTGGAACGACTCATACGGGCGGACCCGCGACGGTGCGGTGCTGGTGTCACGTTACTGGAATTATTTGGGATCATACAGATCATTGGTGCAACCAAGGTCCTGTAGTGGCACCAAATATTATATAAAGAGGGTCATATGAGGTGTGTACGACCAGCTTATGGTCTGCTAATGATTAATCTATCGGTATGTGTGTATCTTTTTTGTAACTAAAGTTATGAATATTGGCTATATGGTGCCTGTACTTCAAACTTATGCTTGGCTTCTGGGTGAAATCTCAGACAAGCTGTTGTTAACTTGGCTGGCCTGGCTGATGGGCCGCTAAGGACCATCAGCTACACAATGAACTTTGTAGATGCCTGTCCACACCCGAGCTTCTCCAGGAATGTGGCCTGCCTGGTCAGAAACTGAATCTTGGAGAGTCTGGTAATTGGACCATGTGGCTATGAACCTCCATTTTGCAACTGGACTCTGCATAAGAAGGAGGAGGGGGGTCTTCACCCACAAAAGGAAGTCTATGAAACCTGGGAGAAACTCCCTCCATTTTGTCTTCAATCTCCAGCCTAGCACCTACCTCTGGATGGGATTTTGCTACACGTGGAAGCTCTGGCCAACGGATTGATGACCCATCCCTGGAGAGGATGCATTCCACAGACTTTTATTTGAACCTGCAGTTTATTTTACAACTGCAAACCTGAACCAAGAGATTTGCCATTACTACATGTAATTGATTTATTTTAACCATTCCTAACCCTGACCTATACCTTTTTCCTTGTATAATAAACCTTTAGATTGTAGATTCTAAAGGATTGGCAACAGCGTGATTTGTGAGTAAGATCTGATTTATATATTGACCTGGGTCTGCGGCCTGATTCTTTGGAATTGGGGAGAACCGTTTTCTTTATTTGGGGCATTGGTTTTCATAACCATTGGTCCCCAGGACAGGTGGCTGCTGGTGGTGATACTGGGAAGCTGGAGTGTCTTAAGGGGATTGTTTGCGTGACTTGTGGTTAGCCAGTGGGGCGAAACCAAAGTCTTTTCTGTTCGGCTGGTTTGGTTCGCATTAGTGTGGAAAACCCCCAGCTTTGGGCTTTAAGTGCCCTTTGGAAGCAATTTGTCCTGACTTGGCACTCACAATTGGATCCCACCAGGAACAGCACCATCACAGCCAGCAATTGACTCCCAGAACTAGGGAGTCAGTGCCATGGAGAAGACTCTGAACGGGATTCCGAGTGGGAGTGGTTACAACTTCCATGCCAGTTGAGGTAACTCCTTCTGGACCGGGACCTTGGGCGACATCCCCCTCAGTCTCATTGGCGTACACTGCGCTCCCTGATATGGAGTGGTGCCTGGAATCCTGGGCCGATGGCACCTGGCCAGAGAGCCTGGCGGGCGTCAAGGGCGATCCACATGGACTCTATCCTGGACTGCTGCTGGATGGTGAACAGCATCGGAAACGTTCCCTTAACCACAACCAGTACCGCTCTGGGGCTGACTGCAGAGACCACAGTGGTGGCTTGCCTCTGGAGTGTAGAACAGATGCTCCAGGTACTGTCAGGGACAAGACCTCCTGAGGTGCTTGCAAAGCCTCTGGCATGGAAGGCATCCAGACATCTGGAGAGGCCTGCGCCAACGTGGTCGGGCTACTCTGCTCAACATGAGGCCAAAGGGGATCGAGGACTGCCTGATGCAGGTCTAGCCTCTGAACAACGGTACCTCTGTTGAGGGTGTCTTCTTGGCCCTCTTATGCCCTGAGGATGGGAAGCGGTGCCGACTGGACGAAAGCGTCAGGGGATCGCCGCGCACCGACATTACAGTAAATGGTGTCGACTCAAAGCAGCGTACCAGAGTCGGGGTCAACGCCAACTCTAGTAGGATGGCCCGGAGTAGGATGGCCCGGAGTTGAATGTCCCTTTCTCGCTTTGTCTGGGGCTTGAACGTCTTGTAGATCTTGCAACGATAGCTGATATGGGAAACAGTGTAAACAGTTCCCGTGTGGGTCACTCCTCAGCATAGAATGCCTTCAAGTGTCGTACAGCTTAAAACCTGGGGCTCGAGTTATACCCTGGCCTGGGTATTCTAACCAAAATAACATGAACTAACTCCTAAACAAAGAGCTACAGTTAGTAGATAGAAAACACTACGGACGTGCTGCAGCAGCACTGGAGCTGCGAAGTTCAGATGCACCTTCACTGGTGGCAAGAAGGAACTGAGGGTAGGGGAGCATGTGGTACCCCTTATAGTGCGCCAGGGCAGAGCCACTCCAGGGGCTGCAGAGGGTGCTCCCCCTACGGGTACTGCTAAGGGAAAAACTTCTGGCACCGGTCCATGTGGCAAGCAGTCACACCTACTGTTGAATACAAATGAGCAATCACTCGAAGCAGAACCATAACTTTTCCATAGACACCATACCAGATGCATCATAATTATGTGACAATCATATAATTATACCACTTCGATAAATATGGGGTTCAGTGTCACACAAGGTATACATGCCAGAGATGCAAAACATTCATATGCCCCTTAGAGTTTTGACTTTTTATCTTTTTTACCGTGCAAATATTTGTAATAAAATTTTTTTAAAAGTGAGCAACTGTACACTTTGTATTCTGTGTAATCATTAAAATAAAAAAGTAGGAAAATGTAGAAAAACATCCAAAATGTTTATAATAAATTTAAATTGGCATTCTATTAAGTGAGATTAAAACTAAATTAATCACAACTTTTTTTTATCCTGCAATTCATTGAAATTATTTTTTTAATTGTTTGAAAGCTCAAGTAGGAAGTCATGAGCAATATCTGCCCTAAGGATATGACACCTGCTGGGACAATCCTGAACCCAGATTGCTTTCAAGGTCTTTACTGGGAATCCCAGCAGTTTCCTTCAGGTACTAACAGTTTAACGACCTCTCACCTGTGCAGATGCCTCTCAGGATCTCTCTTTCCTCTGAGCCTTGGAGATGTGGAGACAACGGCTCTTTCCCTTGTTCCAGCTGGGAGGTGACATTAGGTTTGGAAACTGGAAACCCTGCTCAGGAGAAAGACGACAAGTGAGATCACGTGAACTAATGGGACTTATGTCACAGACAAAAAAAGTTCTGTTATTTCAACCTCCGCCCATTTTAAATCAGTAAAGTCTTGGAGCCAGCTCCCCAGATGCTCAATGGTGCAGGGAATTCTTCTTATGAGGGATGTAACTGCCTCATGCCCTTCCAGGATGTGGAGAGTGGTGAAAGTTAACACATCTGAAATCAGGAAATGAAGAACTACACACCACACCTGCACAAGGAAACTTTACTTTGCCCCTACTTCCTAACCTTGGACCTAGCAACTGTCACTGGGAATAGGTCAGTAAGGGAGGAGCAAAGGTTTACCAACAAACCAGTGAAGTGGCAAATTTTCCATCTCTTGAAGTCTTCAATTCAACATTGGATGCCTTTCTGGAGGATATTTTCATCAAAACACAAGACATACAACTCACTACAATGGTAACTGGATGAAAGTGTATAGCTTGTATTCATAGAATCACAGAATATTAGGGTTGGAAGGGACCTCTGGAGGTCATCTAGTCCAACCCCCTGCTCAAAGCAGGACCAATCCCCAACTAAATGATTCCAGCCAGGGCTTTGTCAAGCATGACCTTAAAAACCTCTAAGGAAGGTGATTCTATCATCTCCCTAGGTAACCCATTCCAATGCTTCACCACCCTCCTAGTGGAAAAGTTTTTCCTAATATCCAATCTAAACCTTCCCAACTGCAACTTGAGACCATTACTCCTTGTTCGGTCATCTGGTACCACTGAGAACAGTCTAGATCCATCCTCTTTAGAACCCCCTTTCAGGTAGTTGAAAGCAGCTATCAAATCTTCCCTCAGTCTTCTCTTCTTTAGACTAAACAATCCCAGTTCTCTCAGCCTCTCCTCATAAATCATGCGCTCCAGGCCCCTAATCATTTTTGTTGCCGTCTCTGGACTCTTTCCAATTTTTCCACATCCTTCTTGTAATGTGGGCCCCAAAACTGGACACAGTACTCCAGATAAGGCCTCACAAATGTCGAACAGAGGGGAACAATCACATCCCTCAATCTGCTGGCAATGCACCTACTTATACAAAATGCTGTTAGCCTTCTTGGTAACAAGGGCACACTGTTGACTCATATCCAGCTTCTCATCCACTGTAACCCCTAGGTCCTTTTCTGCAGAACTGCTGCCTAGCCATTCGGTCCCTAGTCTGTAGCAGTGCATGGGATTCTTCCATCCTAAGTGCAGGACTCTGCACTTGTCCTTGTTGAACCTCATCAAATTTCTTTTGGCCCAATCCTCTACTTTGTCTAGGTCCCTCTGTATCCTATTCCTACCCTCCAGTGTATCTACTAGTCCTCCCTGTTTAGTGTCATCTGGAAACCTGTTGAGGGTGCAGTCAACACCATCCTCCAGATCATTGATAAAGAGATTGAGTAAAACCGGCCCCAGGACCGACCCTTGGGGCACTCCACTTGATGCCAGCTGCCAACTAGACATGGAGCCATTGATCACTACCCGTCGAGCCCGACGATCCAGCCAGCTTTCTATCCACCTTATGGTCCATTCATCCAGCCCATACTTCTTTAACTTGATGAAAAGAATACTGTGGGAGACTGTATCAAAAGCTTTGCGAAAGTCAAGGAATAGCACATCCACTGCTTTCCCCTCATTCACAGAGCCAGTTATCTCATCATAGAAGGTCATTAAGTTAGTCAGGCATGATTTGCCTTTGGTGAATCCATGCTGACTGTTCCTGATCACTTTCCTCTCCTCTAAGTGCTTCAGGATTGATTCCTTGAGGACCTGCTCCATGATTTTTCCAGGCACTGGAGGTGAGGCTGACAGGCCTGTTGTTCCCTGGATCCTCTTCCTTCCCTTTTTTAAAGATGGGTACTACATTAGCCTTTTTCTAGTCATCCGGGACCTCCCTCAATCGCCATGAGTTTTCAAAGAGAATGGCTCTGCAATCACATCCGCCAACTCCTGAACCACTTCTTTCTCCAGAAAGGGCTGGTCACCTCCCCATGCTGTGCTGCCCAGTGCAGGAGTCTGGGAGCTGACCTTGTTCGTGAAGTGGGACAATCAGCGAGTTATCTTAAATGCCTATACACAAATGCAAGAAGGCTGGGAAACAAGCAGGGAGAACTGGAAGTTCAGGCACAGTCAAAGAACTATGATGTGATTGGAATAACAGAGACTTGGTGGGATAACTCACATGACTGGAGCACTGTCATGGATGGATATAAACTGTTCAGGAAGGACAGGCAGGGCAGAAAGGGTGGGGGAGTTGCATTGTATGGAAGAGAATAGTATGACTGCTCAGAGCTCTGGTATGAAACTGTAGAAAAACCCGAGAGTCTCTGGATTAAGTTTAGAAGTGTGAGCAACAAGGCGGATGTCATGGTGGGAGTCTGCTATAGACCACCAGACCAGGGGGATGAGATGGATGAGGCTTTCTTCCAACAACTAAGAGAAGTTACTAGATCACAAGCCGTGATTCTCATGGGAGATTTCAATCACCCTGATATCTGCTGGGAGAGCAACACAGCAGTGCACAGAGAATCCAGGAAGTTTTTGGAAAGTGTAGGGGACAATTTCTTAGTGCAAGTGCTGCAGGAACCAACTAGAGGCAGAGCTCTTCTTGACCTGCTGCTCACAAACCGTGAAGAATTAGTAGGGGATGCAAAAGTGGATGGGAACCTGGGAGGCAGTGACCATGAGCTGGTCGAGTTCAGGATCCTGGCACAGGGAAAAAAGGAGAGGAGCAGAATACGGACCCTGGACTTCAGAAAAGCAGACTTTGACTCCCTCAGGGAACTCATGGGCAGGATCCCCTGGGAGATAAAAATGAAGGGGAAAGGAGTCCAGGAGAGCTGGCTGTATTTTAAAGAATCCTTATTGAGTTTGCAGGAACAAACCATCCCGACGTGTAGAAAGAATAGTAAATATGGCAGGCGACCAGCTTGGTTGAACAGTGAAATCCTTGCTGATCTTAAATGAAAAAAAAGCTTACAAGAAGTGGAAGATTGGACAAATGACCAGGGAGGAATATAAAAATATTGCTCAGGCATGCAGGAGTGAAATCAGGAAGGCTAAATCGCACTTGGAGTTGCAGCTAGCAAGGGATGTTAAGGGTAACAAGAAGGGTTTCTTTAGGTATGTTAGCAACAAGAAAAAAAGTCAAGGAAAGTGTGGGCCCCTTACTGAATGCAGAAGGCAATCTAGTGACAGAGGACGTGGAAAAAAACAAATATACTCAATGCTTTTTTTGTCTCTGTCTTAGAATCATAGAATATTAGGGTTGGAAGGGACCTCTGGGAGGTATCTAGTCCAACCCCCTGCTTACCCTCCTGTAACTTTACATGAACCATGCTGGAAACAGTTGGAGCAGCTTGGCAGAGCTGTGACTGATAAGAAGAGAGGTGAATGTGAATCTTGAAGGAAAAGGTATTCCTCACATCAGTACTGTGTTGTAGGTTGTGTCAATGAAGGTGCACAAGGGTTTGTTCTTGCCCTGAGGGTTGTCAGCATTCTGGTGGCATATGTGCTAATGGTCTCCAATGAGGGTAAGTGAAGGAATCCGGAGTGCAAGGTGAAAGGGATTGTGACATTATGGAAGTCTAAGGTGGATAGTGAGCAGTAGAGTCAGTGTTTGAGTGCAGGCCAGGAATAGCTAGCTTCTGTTTCCTGCACTGGACCTAATCACGTTTTGCCTTGGCAAAGAGAAAATGTTGGACTTTGTGCTATTCAGCTCCTGTGCTCTGTTCCCAAAGTTCTGTAGCAGGGGAGAACAAAGTGCTAGTATATGTGTCATTGGCCTGTTGGAGTGTTGCTGAAACAGGGCACAATCTGAGGTTGCATTGAGAACCTTAACTCTTTTTCCCCATTCTAATAAATGAGGGGATAGAAATCCTTACCCAGCGAGGTCACATTCTCATAGTTCTCCTGCATGACGTCTCTGTAGAGGGCTCTCTGAGTGGGGTCCAGCAGAGCCCACTCTTCTTCGGTGAAATACACAGCCACCTCCTCGAAGGTCATTGGCTCCTAAAAACGCAAGAGCCTCTCACTCAGTACCTGCTGCCTACTGACAACCGCACTACTCAGAGGGGAGGCAGGCCAATCACTTGGAAGTAGTGGGAGGCAGGCAGGCAGCATAGTTTCACCCACACCTCCTCACATGAGAAGGAAGGGAGAAAAAGAGCACCTCCACTCCTTGCAGCAGAGAGAGGGAAAAGGAGTCTTCACGTTCACCACTCACCTACTAGCAAGAGGCTGATACAGAAGATGGAGCCCACAGCAGGGTCCAAGGACAACTCCCTGGTGTGAATTGCAACACCCTCCTCATTGCCAATAGCTGGATAGGAGAATGGGGTATCTTCCCTGGGCCTCACCAGTGAGTGCCCCTTTATATCCCACAGCAGCCTCTGGCTAGTAGGTTCAGGCTCCAGTATTGAAGTCTGGTAAATTTCCCTAGTCCACTCCAGGGAGGGTCGTTTCCTGCTTGACTAATTAGGGAACTCCCACCCACAAATCACAGAGGTCTGTTGGTGAGATCTAGGTAAATCTCAGCAGGTTTATCACACCCTGGCCCCCTCCCTTTTTCCACCCTGCGTATTTCCTGACCCCTCACATTTCCAAACCAGCCCCCACAGGAGTGTCCATCTCCTCTATATTTACTACCCTTCTCCCTCCAAACAGAACCCACCAGAAACCCCCTGATAATCCCTACCTCAAACGGCTCCCCTGCAGCCATTTCCCTTCCCTGGTCCGTGGAAGGACAGAATGAGCTGGAGCAAAAGATGGATGTTACGCTGCAGCCTGTTAGGGCAAAAAAGGGCAAATGGGGACATGTCAGAACAGGAAATAATTTCACAGCACAATTCCCCCAGGATCTTTCCCTGCACACGGATGTAGACGGTCATGCAAATAGAACAATTCAAAACACAGTAATGAAGATGGGGGGGAGGGGTGCTTTATCTACCCAGACATCTGTTAGAAAAGGAATTCAACCAAACACAAAGTGTCCAATAAGTTCTTGGAGTGTTCAGGGAACAGCTATTTTATTTGATAACATGGAAGCAGTCACTGGAAGATGAGGGATCAGAGAGGTAGCCGTGTTAGTCTGGATCTGCAGAAGCGACAGAGTCCTGTGGCACCTTAAAGACTAACAAAAGTATTGAAGCATAAGCTTTCGTGGGCTAATACCCACTTTGTCGGATGCATGCATGCATGGAAGATGAAGGAATGAGTTAGGAAACTAAAGAGTAAAGCAATGTGGCAAAAGTGATGAGAAAATGATTGATGTCACGGTTCTATGAGAAGGAAGGCATGAAAGCACCAGAATAAAGACTATTGATGTCCAAAAGGCAGACTTCAACAAATTTGGAGAACTGGTAGGTGAGGACCCATTGGAATAAAATCTCAGAGGGAGAAAAGAGTTCAGGAGAGCTGGCTGGCACTTCCTCAGAGACAATATTAAAGGAGCAGCAGCAAAGGATCACAATGTGAAGGAAAGACAGGACAAATTTCTATGGAGGAGTACAAATGAATTGCACAAGCATGTGGGGACAAAATCAGAAAGATTAACTCAAAAACTGAGTTACGCCTTGGAAATGATACAAAAAAGGCAATAAGATAAGGGTTCTATAACTATTAGGAGCAAGAGATCGTGGAAGGAAAGTGTAAGTCCTCTACTTACCCGAGAAGAAGAGCTAATAATAGATGACATCAACAAGACAAAGATGTTTAATGTCTTTTTATATTCACTAAAAAAATGTAATTATGACCAGATATTATTATTCTTAACCAAGAGGGGGAAGGAACAGAAACCACAATGGGGAAATAAGAGGTTGAAAAAATATTTACATAAATTAAATGTATTAAAGTCAGCGGGGCCTACTGCAATTCACCGTGGGGAACCTGAGGAGTTAGCTGAAGCAATCTTGGAACAGTTAACAATTATCTTTGACAACTCCAGGAGGATGGTCAGGTGCCACAAGACTGGAGAAGGGAAAACATAATACACAATATCTGTCTTCAAAAAGGGGAGCAACAAAGACCAGTCAAGCCTAATTTAGATTTAGATACCCAGAATGAAAAATGTATTAAACCATCAATGTATAAGCACCTAGAGGATAGTAGCAAAGTGAAAATTATAGCCAGCATAGATTATCAAATACAAATCATGCCAAACCAATCTAATTTCCTGCTTTAACAGAGGTACTGGTTTTATGGATCCGGGGGAATTGTAGACATGACATTTCTTGATTTTAGTAAGGCTTTTGACAGAAGACCCCTCATTACAGTCTCATCAGCAAACTAGGAAAATATGGTGTATTTCAAAGCCTGTACTCAAAGACAGGTTTAAGATTAGCAGTCGATTTAGTCTGTATTTGTAAATAAGATGAGGAAGACTTTGTAGCACCTTAGAGACTAACCAGTCTATTGCAGCATAAGCTTTTGTGATGCATCCAATGAAGTGAGCTATAGCCCACGAAAGCTTATGCTGAAATAAACTGGTTAGTCTCTAAGGTGCTACAAAGTCTTCCTCGTCTTATGTACTCAAAGAGTAATTATTAATGGCTTGCTGACAAACAGAGGATATAATTAACATGCTTTCACAGAAACCAATCCTCGATCTGACACTACTCAATATTTTCATTAGTTACTTAGATAATGGAGTGGAGAGTGTGTTTATTAAATTTGCAGATGACACCCAGCTGGAAAGAGTTGCAAACATATTGGAGAACAGGATTAGAATTCAAAATGACCTTTATAAATTAGAGAATTGATCTCAATGAACAGGATGAAATTCAATAAAGACAAGTATTACATTTCAGGGAAGGAAAATCCAATGCATGGCTGCAGAGCGGGGACTAACTGGCTGCGGTCAGTACAACTCAAAAGGATCTGGAGGTTATAGTGGATCACAAATTGAATCTGAACCATCCATGTGACTCAGTTGCGCCAAAGGCTAGTTCAGTACTGGAATAGGTTACCGAAGAAGGCTGTGGAATCACTACCATTGAAGGTTTTTAAGGACCTGTTGGACAAACACCTCAGTGTTGGGGGCTGGACTAGATGACCTCATGGTTCATTCAAGCCCTACAGTTCTCTGATTCCATTCTGAGGAAATGTTTTGTCATTTTATCACAGCACTGACCCGTCCATCCCACCAGCACTAAACAACCAAGACATTTTGAAATCCTTCCAGTAACAAAATCTGGGAATCAAATAAAAGACAAGAGCAGAACAAAAGGAGAGACTCTGGAGGATTTCCCCTGACATTGTCCCCAGGGTAGCACACAGCAGAGGGCACAGGGAGAGTCTGGAATTAACTTTTCCTCTCCCTCCACTTCACTTTGTTGACTGGAAAGTGAATCTGCCCAGGGATGCTGCAGGAAGTGTGTGTGGGCAAGTTAGAGATCTGGGAATCTCTCTCCCCAATTATTTCTCCCACTGCCCCTATCAATCTCTCTCTCCTTTTTCTCCTTTTGTTTCCCACCTCCTGTCCTGCCCCCTCTGGTGGACTGATGGCCATTCCTGGATGTTCACTCTCCTATGGCTGGATAGGCTCCTGCAATTGCTATGGGGAGACAAGTGGCGTGAGATGGGGCTGTTTGTGCAGTGTCACTTTCATGCCTATCTCCAGAATGTTCCCCAAGGTCGCCTGGAGTCTCTATCTCAGAAGTTGGTCTGGGAAGAGCCTAGGGCTGGCCCATGGAACTAATTACAGCTGGAGAAGGTCCTCACCTTGCCTGGGCACAGAGGAAATTTCACTCCAAGTCACTCCCAAGCCCAGACCACACCGGGGGAGCAGCAGCTGCTCAGTCTGGGCTCCCAGATCACAATGAAGGCAGCAGCATCTGACCCAGGAAGTTCAACCCCAATATCCTGAGAAGAGAGAAAGACACAGTCAGAGACCATCTTCTTTAGCAACAACTGAAACCCCCTTCCCATAGGGACATATCCTGATTTTATTTCCCCCCATGTTAATCTGGAGTCACTCCATGTTTTTCCTTGAAGTGTCTCTTGATTAACACGTGTCCCAGTGAGACCAGAAACATGGCTCAGGAGGGATGAGGCCAGAGTCCTTTCTTCCTCCCTCATTCCCGCCCCTTCTTCTGAGGATTCACAGCACCAGCTTTCCTTCCAAAACCTGAAATTCCTCCCATTTTGAAAATGGGGAGAGAAGCAAAGTCTGTCATGATTTCATATCAGTATTTAATAAATGGATAGGAAGTTATCAGCAGCCCCTGCCAGCCAGTCACAAAGGTGGTGGTGGGGCCCTCGGTGAAGCTTCTTTAATAGGAGAATGGATGGCATGGAGGAGACAATTTTTAAAAGAAATTTCTCTGCTTGGTGACTGGCAGATAATGGCCAATAGGGACCCACTCCAGAGACAACTACCTCTCAGCATTGGGCGAAGCAACCCGTTTATGGAGACCATTCATCATGGGGGTTTGGGATACAACTAGTAAACATGATGAGGGGAAAGTGAGGGGCTAATACAGCAGCACGGAGATTTTCAGCCAACCTGGGTACAGCATGGGCAACAAGGATCCAGGCACAGACTGAGCCCTCATCCTGTACCCACTGAGGAAAAGGATCCAGCCAACTGTCCTGAGAGCAGTGGGTAGACATCATTCCCTCAAACAGGGGGAGGCTTCTGGCTTTGATGTGTATCAAATATGGGGCAAGTCACTTTCATCAGTAAACATTTTAATGAAGACAAAGGGGGAAAGAAATGAGTCTTAAATGAGAGGAGAAAGTTCACCATTTAACTCCCTGCAACCACCAGGATAGAGAATGACTAAGGCAGGGGTGAGCAAACTACGGCCCGCGGGCTGGATCCGACCGCTTGGGGCTTTGGATCCTGCCCATGGGATTGCCACCCCAATGGCGCTGTGGGCCCCACACCACTTCAAAAGTGACTAGCGCCATGTCCCTGCAGCCCCTGGGGGGATGGGGGGAAGCAGCAGAGGGCTCCACAGTGCCCTTGCCTCCTGGTACCACCCCCGCAGCTCAAATTGGCCGGGAACGGGGAACTGTGGTTAATGGGAGCTTTGGGGGAGGCGCAGAAAGGGCAGCGCATGTGGAGCCCTCTGTCCTGACTCTCCTAGGGGTTGCAGGGATGTGGTGCCAGTCACTTCCTGGAGCGGCGCAGGGCTGGGGCAGGCAGGGAGCCTGCCCTGGCACCAATGCACGCTGCTGCCACCCTGGATCCACTGGGCCAGACCAGAGCCCAAATCTCTCCTGCACCCCAATCCCCTGCCCTGAGCCCTCTCATACCCCCCATAACCCTCCTCTGCCCCAATGCCTTGCCACAATCCCCTTCCTGCACACCGCAACTCCTCCCGTACCCTGCACTCCCTCCTGCACCCCAACCCCATGCCCTGCAAGCAATTTCCCTACCCAGATATAGCCCTCCGGCCAAAATGTTTTCCCACCCGGAAAGAAGGCAACAAATTCCCTCCAAAATAGGAGAACTCGCTGTAACTAAACATGAACATGAACTAACACTAGCTTTCCACAGATGTCTGATCACATAAGTGCCATGACAACATATTGATACATATAAGATAAGATAAGATAATTAATACACTAACCTACAGGAGCACACCCCAACATTAGTAGGGTGAGGGGAGAAACCCCTACTGAGCATGCATTACACCTAGCAGCATCAGCAGAACATATTATAGGCTACACAACTCAAGTAAGGGATCTGCATGTTGCTGTAGACCAGAGGTAGGCAACCTATGATATACATGCCAAAGGCAGCACGTGAGTTGATTTTCAGTGGCATTTACACTGGCCGGGTCCTGGCCACCCGTCGGGAGTTGGGGGCGGGGGCTCTGCATTTTAATTTAATTTTAAATGAAGCTTCTAAAACATTTTAAGAACCTTACTTACTTTAAATACAACAACAGTTTAGTTATATATTTTAGGCTACAGAAAGAGACCTTCTAAAAACATTAAAATGTATCACTAGCACGTGAAACCTTAAATTAGGGTGAATAAATTAAGACTTGGCACGCCATCTCTGAAAGTTTGCCAATCCCTGCTGTAGACAGATCAGTGAAAAGCTCCACTCAATGCACAGCTTCCAGCAAAAGTCTGCAACGTGTTAGGATTCATAAGGAATTGGATGGAGGATACCACCAAACATCTGTATATAAATCAAGGGGGTGGCCTCTATATCCTGGGATCACCATGGCTACTACAGCACTGCACACAGGATATTTTATATCAATCTTTCAGAACTGGGGAAGAAATAGGTCTAGAAAGAAACATTTGATAATGAGAAAAAAACAACTTGGGTCTGAAGAGAGTTTGTATTAAGTAAGAATCAGAGAGGTAGCCGTGTTAGTCTGGAATAGCAGAGGTAACAAAGTCCTGTGGCACCTTAAAGACTAACTATAAAGTTTTGAAGCATAAGCTTTCGTGGGCTAATACCCACTGCTTGCATCCGACGAAGTGGGTATTAGCCCACGAAAGCTTATGCTTCAAAACTTTATAGTTAGTCGTGCCACAGGACTTTGTTACCTCTGTATTAAGTAAGTGAGAGTTGTTGGGGTAAAATCTGAAAAGGAGAATTGATAATTGCTGCATCAGCACTGACACTTCATGGAGCAGTTGCTGCTTTTACACCAGAGACTTCCTTTCTCTGACTCCTGCCCTTGGGGTCATGGTAAGAAGTGGTGACCCAATGAAGCTGCTGTAAGGTAAAGCAAAACCACACTGGATTGGAAACCAGTATAGGGGGTGGGCCTGGGTTTCCCCACATCAGTGGTTCTCTGCTAGGGGTACATGTACACCTGGGCATATGCAGAGGTCTTCCAGATGGTACATCAACTCGTCTAGATAATTGCCTAATTTTACAACAGGCCACACAGTGGTTCTCAAACATTTGTCCTGGCGACCCTTTCACATAGGAAGCCTCTGAGTGTCTTATAAATTAAAAGGGTTTTATATATATTTAACATCATGATAAATGCCGGCGGCAAAGTGGGGCTTGGGGTGGAGGCGGACAGCTCACAACCCCCCATGCAAGAATCTTGTGACCCCCTGAGGGGTACCAACCCCCGGTTCGAGACCCCCTGAGCGACCTAAAAAGCACTAGGGGAGTCAATACAAACTGTGGTACAGAGGATGAGTTGGACCCGGGGCTCTACACGCTGGAAGGGGTTTGCCTGTTTGCCTTCCCGTGGACTTAATCGTGCAAAGGAGAAAATCACGAGCCACCCTCAGGCGGAGCGAGCCGGGACCCGCTGCCCCGTCGGGACTGGTACCTGGGGTCTGCACGTTAACCGCCGCCCTGGACTTACCCTCTAGGCAGGAGACTCCCCCCCCCCCCCCGATCGCCAGAGGCGGGAGCCCTGGCA
The DNA here is from genome assembly GCA_032164245.1 of Sternotherus odoratus. Classification (NCBI taxonomy): domain Eukaryota; kingdom Metazoa; phylum Chordata; order Testudines; family Kinosternidae; genus Sternotherus; species Sternotherus odoratus. The sequence goes on along the minus strand of JAVMKO010000019.1, from coordinate 14,162,368 downwards.
CTGGCCGCGAGGAGGGAGGAGGCGGGGCGGGGGGGAGGGGCGTTCTTAGTCAGGAGACCCCCATCGCCAGAGGCGGGACCGGGCGGAGGTAGGACACGGGGGGGGGGGGGCGCTGCAGGGCCGGGCCCAGAGATCTCGGGACACGCGAGTTCGTGTGAGGCGCCTGAGACACGAGGGGGGGGGGGGAGGGGCGTCAGGCTGCCTCAGGAACCCTCCTTACCTGGGCTCGCGCGGAATTGTAATGCCTGGGCCCTGGCTCTCCTCAGAGCGGAAGTGACGACAGGTTGCTCAGGCAACGCGCGCGCTTGGAGGGAAGTGGGTCGTCTGTCCGCGTGCCCCCTCCCGGTGCACACTGGGAAGCGTAGTTCTCTCTCAGCCGCCGCCTGCGAGGGGAGGAGGGGCCGTATGCCCCGGGCGGGCGAGGTGGAGGCTTCGACTCGCCGCCTGCGCTGCGCTGGAGCCGCTGCCCTTCCGCTAGCACCGCCTCGGGGGTCGGTCCCTTGTTCCTGCTCCCCCAGGCTCCGCTGCCCCTCGCCTGGCCCGGCGCGCGCTGCAGCCGTTGGGCTGAGGAGCCGTTGGGTTCCCCGGCGTAGCTTTGAATCCGGCTCGCGGCCCCGTGGGGTGGGGGTTGGGCGGCCCCGGCCCTGGGGAGAATCCCGCCCCGGCGCGGCTGGGCCGTGGCCCGTGAGGAAGGGGTCGGGCGGGGGGGGCCTAGCTGCCCAGACCCGGCGCCGAGGAGACGGCGGGGCAGCCAGGGCGGAGCACGCGGCAGGAGGCGGGAAGCCGGCGCGATGGTGGATTCAGTGAGAGGAGGGGAAGGCGAGAGGCAGCGCCACACGGGGCCAGGGGGTTCAGACACCCAGGCCTAGGTGTGTTAGAGACACAAGGCAACCAGGGACCCAGCCCTCTGCAATGCCCCTCTCCTGGGACACAGAGGAGCTGAACGGGTAGGGGGGTGGAGGGTCCCACCGGACAGAGGCACCTGAAGTGCCTCCACGTTTTGGAAACTAGGCAATGCAGAGTCAAAGGGCTTCACACCCCACCCTTCGGGGGACACCCAGGGCCGGCGACAGAAATTTTGGGGCCCCCTAATGTGAGCGTTTGGGGCCCCCCCCCTCAGTGTTTGGGGGCACCGCCCCCGCCCCCCACCATGCTCTGCAGCCGCCGGGGCGGGGGAGGCGCTGGATGGAGACCCCTCCCCCGCGCCAAGGGCTGGCCCGGCTTTTTCACATGGGCAGGGGAGTCGCATGCAGCCGGGGTGCCGCGGGAGCGGCGTGCCCGGCCACTCATCTGAAGCCGCCGGCATGAAGGGCTCAGGAAGCAGCGGACCGCGGCGCCGGACACAGCCACGGAAAGAGCGGCCAGCGTGGATAACTAAGGGTAGAGCTGTACCGGTACCCTGAAGTCCGGGGCCCGGTACAGCTCTACCCGTTGTACCACCCTGTCGCCGGCCCTGGGGACACCTGGGTCAAGTGGGGTCTGGGACTGAGCTGTATGGGCAGGGAGCCTGGGGAATCTCTCAATCCTCTTTGTGTAGATACAATGGATGCAGCCTCCGCTCCTGGGTCTTTTCCCAAGGACAGAATATTTCTTTGCAAAATGCTGTTAGCTATAAGGCAGTGGTGCAGTGCTCTCCAACCTTTTCACACAGAAGGTCACTTTTTGAACTTAAGATTGTTAGGTAAAATTAGCTTGTCCTACTCACCTATCTACACCCGGATTGTGCGGAGTCGGACTATTGCTCAAAACTGTCAGAGACCAAGAAACACACAGACAACAGGTAGCTTTTGATCAAAAGGGCAGGCACCTTCCTCAGGCTAATAGATTTGGAAGAGTACCGCATTTATTATTTTCCACACAGCAATATTTATATTCTACAAGTTCTGCATTTCTTCATAGGAGACCATTTCCTCTCGACATGGCCAGCCCTCACCCTCGCCCCTGCCTGAGCCCTGGCTCTGGTGGTTTCTGAAGCAAGGTTTAATGTTGACGAGGGGCATTGCAAGACAATCTTTTGGGAAAGCTTGTCTTGTGTAAGGTCAGGTGGACTTTTTACGGTAAGGGGGCCTCTTGACCAACAATAGGCAGATTACGGTAAGAGGGATTTCACTAGCCTCAGAGGCTCATTGTGACCCTCCATGTAGCCCTTCTCTCTCTAAAGACAAGGGTCACAGCCTATTGGGCCATTCACATCATAAGCCAGTGAGGGAGGGAAGGAGAAGTTATCTTTCCTTGCACAGTCTCTGTTGTCTCCCAATCGCAGTGATTAATTAGGGGAGGCAGAAAGGGGGGAGCCCAGGCCCATGCTCTACTCCGGGCTCCAGCCCAGGGACCCTAATAGTATCAGCTATGGTTGCTGACCTTTTAACAACAGAACACGTACAATTCCCTTCCTCAAACTCCACTTCACCCTTACCTCAGAGCCTCCTTCCTCGTGTATGATGTGGTATCTCTCCAACAGCACAGCTTCCTCCCACAGCTCCTGACATGCGTCCCCACTTGACTAACTGGGAGGTTAACTGGTTTTGTCCAGTCCTTGATTGGCTTCAGGTGTCCCAATCAACCTAGCTGTCTCTGGTGCTTTCTGGAAGGATCTTAATTGGCCCCAGGTGTCTTCATTAACCTGGAGCAACTGCCATTTGGTTCCAATGGTACTAGGGATTTGTTTAGCCTGGGGCTGACATACTGTTTCTCACTACTTTCCTATAGCCATCTGGCCTTGCCCCATCACATATACCCACCCCCCTCTGCTCAACACCATAGAATTGGGCAACTTGGTATGCCAGTGTGCTCGTGACAGACCATCAGCATTGCCATGGTGGCATCCAACCCTGTGTTGTATGCAGAACTGGAATGGTTGGAGGGATAAGAACCACCTGTTGACTCTTGCATTCTTTTCCTTACTCTGCTGCATCCAGTGGAGGGGTGCATGATCCGTCACAAGAGTAAATCACCGGCCTAAGAGGTAATAATGCAGTGTTTCCATGGCCCATTTGACAGCAAGGCATTCTCTCTTGACTACTGCATACTTCTGTTCTCTTGGGAGCAGCTTTCTGCTTAGGTAGAGGATGAGGTGTTCTCCAACCATTTGCGACAGAACCATCCCCAACCCTACTGCGGAAGCATCTGTTTGTAAAATAAATTCCTTGTTAAAGTCCAGGGCTATAAGTATAGGATCATTAGAGAGGACCACCTGAAAGTCTATGAATGCCCTCTCTGCTGCATCAGTCCACTTTACCATGTCTGGACCTCAGGCCTTCACCAGGTCCATTAGGGGACTAGCCCTAGTGGCAAAGTGGGAATAAAATGTCGGAATAGCCTACCATGCCTAGGAACGCACGGACTTGCTTCTTTCGGGTTGGCCAGGGCCAGTTTTTAATAGCCTTGAGCTTATTAGTTTGGGGCTTCACTATGCTCTTTCCTACACTATATCCTAGGTACCTAGCGTCTGCTGGCCCTATGGCACATTTAGCGGGATTAGCAGTGAGGCCAGCCCGCCTTAAGGTGAGCAGTATTGCTTCAACTTTCTCCAAGTGGGTTCCCCAGTCTGGTGTACGGATTATGACATCATCTACATATGCGGATGCATAACTAGCATGAAGGCACAACAGCTTATCCATGAGGCGCTGGAATGTGGCCGGGGCCCCATGTAGCCCAAAAGGGAGGACAGTGTACTGCTATAGCCCATCCATGATGGAGAACGCTGTCTTTTCTTTAGCTTCTTTGGTCAGGGGAATCTGCCAATACCCTTTTGTCAGATCCAGTGTAGTCAAGAATCAGGCACTATCCAGTTAGTCAACTAGTTAATTGATGCATGGAATGGAGTATGCATCGAATTGGGATACTTCATTCAGTCGGTGAAAGTCATTACAGAATCTCATGGTACCGTCAGGTTTAGGCACTAAAATGATAGGACTGGACCACTGACTGTAAGATTCTTCAACCCCTAATTCTAGCATTTTCTTTATGTTGGCCTTGATTTCTTCTTTTTTGGGTGCTGGAATTCAGTAGGGTCTCAATGTTACCTTGGCTCCGGGGATTGTGCAGATATGGTGTTAGGCCTCAGTCGTCCACCCTGGTTTTGTAGAGAACACATCTCGATTGCGATTGATCATGTCGGTCACCTTGATCTTTTGGATCAGAATCAAGTTGGGTGATATCCTCACTTGCTCGTGTAAATCATGCTCCTGGGGAAGGGTCTCCTGGGTGACTAAATGATCTTGATCGTGCCAAGGTTTTAGAAGATTGATGTGGTAAATTTGCTACAGCTTCCAGTGGCCAGGCTGCCTTACCTTGCAGTTCACCTCGCCCACAGCTTCAATCACGTCGTAGGGTCCCTGCCACTGGGCCAACAGTTTGTCTGCTGTGGGCACCAGAACCATCACCCGATCTCCTGGTTGGAACCATCAAAGCTTTGCTTGGTGGTTATAATGGGTTTATTGGGTCTCCTGTGCTTTCTCTAAGTGTTCCCATACAATGGGCATAACTCGGACTATCTGATCTCTCATCTGCAGTGCACACTCGACTATGTGATTCGAAGAACTACTGAGGCAGAGGTTCTCTGTCCATTGAATTTCTTCCCTTGCAATTGCTCAAATAAAGCTGTCTCTGACTTGTTGTCTACAACCTGAGGGTGAGGACTCAGTTTTTTCTCCACAATATGACAGAGGTATATAAATTGAGGAGTCTGGAGATATTGAATAAGGAAGTTTACTTGCTCCAATAATATAAGATCTAGGGGCCACCAAATGAACTTAATGGGCAGCAGGTTTAAAACCAATCAAATGAAGTTCTTCTTCACACCACACACAATCAACGTGTGGAACTCCTTGCCTGAGGTTGTGAAGCTTAGGAATACCTCTGTTTTAAAAGAGAACTGGATAAATTCATGGAGGTTAAGTAAGGAATGGTGGTGCCTAGCCTGTTTGTCAGAGGGTGGAGATGGAAGGGCAGGAAAGAGATACTTGATCATTACCTGTCAGGTTCACTCACTCTGGGGCACCTGGCATTGGCCACTCTTGGAAGACAGCATACTGGACTGGATGGACCTTTCATCTCACCCAGTATGGCCATTGTTATATTGCTCATGGGTGTGAAAAATCCACACCCCTGAGCAACGTAGTTACAGAGCCCTAACCCACTGTGAGGATAGCACTATGTTAGCAGGAGAGCTTCTCCTGCCAACATAGCTGCCACTGCTTGTGGGATCTGGACTAATAAAGTGGAATGTGAGAGATCTCTCCCATTGGCTTAGAGCATCTGTAATAGCAATGTAAAGCAGCGCAGCTCCATTGGTGTGGATGCACCAACCTCAGCTTTATTGTGTAGCCATAGCATCAGAGACAATTCTATGGAATCAGGACTCAATATGTGAGTATGCGGAAGTCTGAAATTGGAGCCTGAGACATTCATTGCCTCATTGGTTACCATCATTTCTACAGCCTGAAAGTCCTTGTTACCCACACAGGCACCCAGTTTAGGATCCACAGGGAAGGAATGTCCTGTGAAGCACTCTCTTTGGATCCAAATGGTGAAGGATGATTGTTCTCAGTCTAACCCTGGTATCCTCTGGAACTGTAATCAGTGACACTGCACTAGGAAGTGGAGTTGTACAAACAATATTCCTTGGGTCATTGGTCACCCTAGTTTCCTTTACCGGGGTAGAAAGGGAGAACTGAGTGCGTACTCTTTCAATACCAGTTCTTTCCAAATCCTTGGCCTTGGTTAGGTTAAATTTACAGTTCTCTGAAATAGAATCCTTTACAAAACCACTCAAAATTTCTAAAATGTTAGTGAGGAATGGCTTCCCAAAACATACCCAACTTTTCTTTATCTTGGTGGAACAGTTCCAGGCAAGGGAGTGGACACAGGCCTGGATCAGAATCTGTTAGTTACCAGAGCTGAAGTTTCTATTCAAAAATAGCTATTTTTCTGCAGCTATTACATTTCCAAAATTAATTAAATTTTATTCAGATTTTTAGTACCTACATAGGATAAATTAAACAAAAATCCCACTTCTGTTTCCTCAACATCTGCATCATGAAGGGGAGCATTCTGCATACCATAGAATTAGCTAGGAGACATCTTCTGTAGGGCCTGGGTTACAAATACTTCGGAAACCAAATACATGGAATTCTGCCTAGTTCAAAATCACTTACCATGGAATTCTCTCCCCAGATCATCTGAAACAATACTTGGGGTTCTGCTGTTCACCATTTGAGTGGAGATTTTAAATCACCACTGTTTCTTTGCATGCCGATGAAGTATGCTTCAATATTTTTGTTAGTCTTTAAGGTGCCACAGGACTCTGTCGCTTCTGCTAACCCAGACTAACACGTCTATCTCTGATTCTTGACTGTTTCTTTCTTAGCATGTAAATTGGAGAGAGCTCTCCTCTTGACAGAACTGCACTTGAACTTTTTACAAGTCATCATGGAGGGTTGGGGGAAAAGCAAAGCTGAAGTGAGAAATAATAACTGAGAAATGAAGACTTTAGCAAATGGTTATTTGTCTTAAATCTATATATATAAAAGTCAAGTGGTGTATGTATGTATGACTGCGAACTCCTCCCGCACCGTTTGAGCTAGAGACTTGAAATTTGGTACAGTTAGGGGTCTTGGGGTCTAGATGGTCATAAGGGTTGAAAATTTTCCGAATCTCACCTCTGACGCCCCCCAGGGGTGAAAGTCTTTAAGGGCCAATCACATCAGCTGGGCAGCTAGGTGGTGATGATGTCATAATACCCCCTCCAACAGACACTGCACTCGCTCAGCTCACCCCTCCCTCCTCCAACGGAACCTCAGAAATCCCTCAGTTCTCTGCCCCTCCCTCCTCCCAACGGAACCCCAGAATCCATCAGCCCTGTGCCCCCCCCCCCACCTGCGAAGGTCCCCGGAATCCCTCAGCTCTGTGCCCACTCCCCGCCTGTGATGGATCCAAGTTGGGTTTGGTTGGACGGTAAGTGAGGTGGGGGTGTCGGGTTCGGTCGGGGGGTGAGGTGGGGGGTGGGGTTTGCTTGGGGGGATCAGGTGGGGGTATCGGGTTTGGTCGGGGGGTAAGTGAGCCGGGGGGTGTTGGGGTTGGTCAGGGGGTGTCAGCTGTCTGCCCCCTCCCCACCTCCGACTGACCCGAGCAGCGCCAGGCACGTTTGCTAGTTCTCCAATAAATCTGAGCTGCATCCTATCAAACAGAACTAATATCTGATTGGGTGCCCCAACAGCCTTCAGGAAAGATAGAAACCCACATCACAGAGAAATAGAATACATGGCAGTGAAAATGTCAAGTGAAATTCAAGAGTAGGTTGTCACGTTACTGAAATAATCTGGGATAATATGGATCATTGGTGCAACCAAGGTCCCTCTCAGTTGAGTCCCACCAGGAATAGCACCATCACAAAGGTTACATCGGATTATTCAGAATCAGGACAAGAGATTCTCCCATCACATTATCCTCTGATCCATTCAGACCTGCATCACTCAGCACTCAACAGTCAGTTATGCTATTTACAAACTTTTTAGTATCCTAACATCCCCATAATGGGGGACAAAACAGGCACTTTGCCAGAAGTGGGTGGAACCTGGGATTTAAACTCCAAATCATCACACTGTGTTTGGGATCCATTTAAATTCTCCTTCCAGGTTTCTGACACTTTCATCTCCAATCGCTATGACTTATATAGGATTAAAGAAGTCAAAGCATCATCTCCAAGCACAGACAGCTGAGAACACTTCATCACATGACATTTTGAGAAGTGGATGGATAGAATGTGATGAAAATAAACTCTGTATGGCACAGCCAAAAGGTAACAGTTCTGCAGTGATGGGGTGACTCCAAGTTTCCCTCCATCCCCATCTCCTTCCAGTGTCACAGAGGCTGAAATGACATTTTCTTTCCTACCCCAGCTCCTCTTCATTTAAATATAATTTAAAAAGTTCCCAATATAACTGCTCTTCAGCACAACCCCGAGCAACATGAGAACTGGCACTGAAACAAACTATCACTGGTGACTCTAACAATAACTTTGCAATAGGAGGAATGATATAAACGTGATGCTCCCTGATTCCTGATAAGAAGGGCACACTCAAATAACTCATGAGACAATGGAGGTGATAGAAAGGATAAATGGGTTCACCTAAAAAGAGGGCAAATTGCAAAAGGCAAAAATGGGCCACTCATCTGGAGAAACTGAGGGATAACGGTTCTGCAAAGAGTTCAAACAGCTTTAAAAAATTACTATGTGGAGATCAGAAAAAGTATTAAAGAAAAAAAGTATTGATAGACAGAGTTTTTATGGTGTTGATCTCCCTCTGATCTCTAACATGGGGTGAGTGCCAAGAGAAGGTATTCCCACACTCACTGCATTCATAGGGCCTCTTCCTTGTGTGGATTCTCTGATGTTCAGAAAGGGCTGAGCTGCAAGTGAAGGTGTCCCACAATCACTGCATTTTAGGACCTCTCTCCTGTGTGGATTCTCTGATGCTTAATAAGGTGCGAATTGCGATTAAAGGTTTTCCCACACTCACTGCATTCATAGGGCCTCTCTCCTGTGTGGATTATATAATGCCTAATAACATGTGAGCTGTGATTGAAGGTTTTCCCACACTCACTGCATTCATAGGGCCTCTCCCCAGTGTGGATGCTCTGATGTCTAGAAAGGGTTGAACTGCTAGTGAAGGTTTTTCCACACTCACTGCATTCATAGGGCCTCTCCCCTGTGTGAATTCCCTGATGCCTAATAAGATGCGAGCTCTGATTGAAGGTTTGCCCACAGTTACTGCATTCGTAGGGCCTCTCTCCTGTGTGGATTCTCTGATGTTCAGAAAGGGCTGAGCTTGTAGTGAAGCATTTTCCACACTCGCTGCATTCATAGGGCCTCTCCCCTGTGTGGATTCTCTGATGCTCAAAAAGGCATGATCTGCGAGTGAACTTTTTCCCACACTCACTGCATTCATAGGGCCTCTCCCCTGTATGGATTCTCTGATGTTTAGAAAGGGCCGAGCTGTCAGTGAAGCACTTTCCACACTCGCTGCATTCATAGGGCCTCTCTCCAGTGTGGATTCTCTGATGTTTAGAAAGGGCCGACATGTCAGTGAAGCATTTTCCACACTCACTGCATTCATAGGGCCGCTCTCCAGTGTGGATTCTCTGATGACTAATAAGGTGCGAGCTGCGACTGAAGGTTTTCCCACACTCACTGCAGTGATAGGGCCTTTCCCCTGTGTGGATTCTCTGATGACTAAAAAGGTTTGAGCGTTGGCTGAAGGTTTTCCCACACTCACTGCATTCAAAGGGCTTCTCTCCTGTGTGGATTCTCTGATGCTTTATAAGGGCGGAGTAGTCACATAAGTTTTTTCCACACTCAGTGCATGTATTTTTTCTTTTTCCCCTGAGGATTTCCTGCTGGGTGGTGGTTTCCCTGAGGTCCTTATGAGTTCCTTGACAGGAAATATCTTTATCCACTTTCTCTTCTGGCTGATTTGCCTGCTCTCTTTCTTGTCTGTCCTGAATCTCACATGATTTTTCCTGCTCATGACTCCTGGATACATTCCTTTCCGATCTTTGCCATAATGCTCTGTTTTTATCCACTTGCTCAACATTTTCCTGCTGAGAATTCTGCTCCTCTTTTTCACATACCATTGCATCACCTGCTGTGATAGAGACAAAAACCTCAAACAGGGATGGAAGACCAAACCAAACCAAGTGCTGAAGAGAGGTCAAATAAAAATCAGGAACTGAACTCGCCCAAACTCTTCTCCCAAATAGGAGAGGAGGGGATCAATTCGGCCATCACATCCTATTCAAATTCACAGGGGAAAGGGAGGAAGCTACTTCTTGGTGTCTGTTAGGATCTACATGAAGTCTTGAGTTATAATTACCCTGAGAATATGACCCCTGCTAGGGACAATAATGAACTGAGAGACCTCCCATGGGCTTTGTAAGGCATTCAGGATGTTTCCTTGAGGCACTTACAGATTCTGAGTTGGTTTAATGTTTCCTCACCTGTGCAGGGAGCTCTCAGGATCTCTCTTGCCTCTGAACCCTGGAGGTCTGAGACCCATGACTCTTCCCCTTGTTCCAGTTGGGAGATCACATCGGGTTTGGAAACTGGAAACCCTGCTCAGATGACAGAAAACAAAGGAGTTCAGGTGATTTCATAAGACTTGGTCATAAAAAAACATTAATTTAACTTCAGTGCTTAATGTGACCTGGTGTGTCTGGTGCAGTCTTCACTGAAAATGCCATGGTCAGGGCAGGCTGAAAAAGGAAGAGCAGATGCTCCCAAAACTAGTGGTTAATACTGAACTTAAACTCACTGACCAGTCACAAACTGGGCTTCTGATTACCCGCACCGGTTATCAAGAAGCAAAAAAAAAAGAACTCACACAGCCCCTTTTATTGCATTCCAGTTCTCTGACTCCCAATCAGCACCTAGGTCCAGTAGAGTGAGAGGTTATTTAAACACTCTCCTCACATAGACAAAATGTTCTTCTGACCCCAAAGGGTCAGCCACATTACTAGATCAGTATAGGTTTAGATCTTTCTTGGACCCAAAATGACATCCTTCCAGACAATGCTAGCATCTAAACCATGGGTGTCCAATCTTTTGGCTTTCCTGGGCCACATTGGAAGAAGATGAGTTGTCTTGGGCCACACGAGTTGTCTTGGGCCACATATTATGCCTAGTACACACGAATTCTTTGTCACAATTCATTTTACACAACATTAGAGTCCTCTCGCTCTTTATTTTATTAGTCAATTTGATCAGGTTTTAGGTTTTTTTGGTCGAACTGTTTGCAATTATAATGCGAATTACGAATAATACTCCGTTATTTGTGGACGTAATCTCATAACATTGTAAGTTTACGATTTTGTGTTGGGCCGCATTCATAGCTGTCCTGGGCCTCATGCGGCCCGCGGGTTGGACAAGCCTGATCTAAACTAAGGCTGTGTCTACACTATGAAGTTAGGTTGATTTTATAGAATTGATTTTTCAGAATTGATTTTATACGGTCGATTGTCTGTGTTCCCACTAAGTACTTTAAGTCAGCAGAGTGCAGCCACAGTACCGTGGTTAGAACTGACTCATGTAGCAGTGCACTGTGGGGTAGCTATCCCACAGTCCCTGAAGTCTTTGCTGGCCATTGGAATTCTGGGCTAAGCTCCCAATGCCTGATGGTGCAAAAAACATTATTGTGGGTGGTTTTGGGTACGTGTGGTCATTCACCCCTTCCTCCGTGAAAGTAATGGCAGACAATCATTTTGCACTCTTTTCCTGGATTACCCATGCACAGCCATAGCACTGCAAGTATGGAGCCCGCTCAGCTCACCGCTGTGAGCATTGTATACACCTCGCACCTTAACCTGCAGTATGTGCAGAACCTGCAAAACCTGGCGAGGAGGCAATGACAGCGCAATCATGATATTGATGAGGACATGGACACAGACATTCCTGAAACCAGAGGCTGTAGCAGTTTGGACATCATGGTGGCATTGGGCCAGCTTCATGCCATGGAATGCCAATTCTGGGCCCGGGAAATAAGCACAGACTGGTGGGACCGCATAGTGTTGTGGGTATGGGATGATTCCCCGTGGATGCAAAACTTTCACACGCATAAGGCCACTTTCCTTTAACTTTGTGACTTGCTTTTCCCTGTCCTGAAGCACAAGAATATCAAAATGAAAGCAGCCCTGCCAGTTGAGAAGTGAGTGGCAATATCCCTCTGGAAGCTTGCAATGCCTGACAGCTATGGGTGAGTTGGGAGTCAATTTGGAGTGAACAAATCTACTCTGGAGGCTCCTCTGATCCAAGTAGCCAACACAACCACTGACCTGCTTCTATCAAGGTAGTGACTCTGGGAAATGTACAGATCATAGTGGATGGCTTTACAGAGGAGTGGGAGGATGAGGCAAATCACCTGGCGGTTGATTTCACACAGCCAGACACCAGGGCAATTAGAAAAGCACAAGTGGGTGTGCTGTGCATCAGAGAAGCTTTAAAAAACAGATTCATGACTTGCCAGGCTACGGTGCGACAGTGGTGTTTGTTTCTCCTTGATGCAAATCTGCCCCCTTGGTTGACTCTAATTCCCTGCTAGCTAACTGCCCTCCCCCCTTTGGTCACATCTTGCAGAGGAAATAAGGTCAATATTGTTTCAAAACCATGCATTCTTTATTAATTAATTTTAAAAATGGATAACTCACAAGGTAGCCCAGGTGGCATGGGGGAGGGAGAAGCATTGGGTGGGATGGGGGAGGAGGGGAGGACAAGACCATCCTATAAATAAAAACTTAGGATATGTCAGCCTTCTGCTGCTTGGGCAATCCTACACGGTGGAGTGACTGGGTGCCCGGAGCCTCCGGCCCTGCATTCTTGGGCATCTGGGCGAAGAGATGATGGAACTTGGGGAGGAGGGCAGGTGATTATACAGGGGCTGCAAAAGCAGTCTGTGCTCAGGCTACATTTCCCACATCAGCTCCAGCAGACTCCTGAGCATGTCCGTTTGGTCCCCCATTAGCCTGAGCCTGGCATCCTGCCTCCTCTGATCACTCTCTTCCCTCCTCTCATTGTGTTCATTTAATGAATGTCTGGACTCTGCCATTGTTTGCCTCCACGCATTCAACTGAGCTCTATCAGTTCAGGAGGACTGCGTGAGCTTGGCAAAGATGTCATCATGAGTGCATTTTTTCTGCCTTCTATTCTGGGATACCCTCTGGGATGGAGATGATGGGGGAGCATAGGAACATTTGCATCTGCAGGAGAAAAAAAAAGGGAGAGTAGAATTTTAAAAGATACAGCTCAGAGAACAAAGGGGAGACTCTTTCACAGCGAATCAAGCAATTCAAACCACATAGCACATGTGCTTTTGGTACAAGGTCACATTCTGCTTTTTGTATGACTGTCTGCTGCTTTGGTGTGAGACATCACGTGTGGCTGGGCAACAGAATTTGGCTTTCAGGAAAGCATGGTAAGCCCAAGAGGCATGTGGGGTTCGGCTTCTTCCACCTTCAAAACATGTGGGAATGCTTTCAAACTGCGGCACCCTCCTTGCCCATACCAAGGGATGCAATGCCTTGCCTGGTGGGTTGGCCATTTAAAAGGAGGGGCTGCAATTTTCAGGTGGATGTGCAGCACAAACACACCCCCCCACACCCCCCCCCACAGAATTCTCTGGGATAATCGCTTCACCCTTCCTCCCACCGTGTGGCTATTAGGAATGAGCCCTTACAGACAAATGCAAACACCTCAGTGTGAATGGCTCCCCCCATTCCCAATCGGGTGGCCATCATCAGGGATAATCCCTTTCACCCAAAAGCAAACAGCTGAGCATGAACGGGCACCTCCACCTGCCCCCTAAAACAAGATTTCCCCATTTTCAACCAGGTGACCGTGAATGATATCACTCTCCTGAGGCTAACACAGACAGAACCAGGGCTTTGGAGCAGTGCTCTGGCTCCACTGCAGTTTCAGGCGAAAACCTGCAGCTCCACTGCTCCATGCTCCACTCCAGAGCCCTGATAAGAACGAATGTTGTTTGAATGCACCTAAAACTGAGGAGCATTCGCTGCCATGCTCTGTGTTGCAATGACTCCAGACTACTTGCTACTGGCTTGGTATGCTAAAGTGTCCTACCGTGGAGGACAGAATAAGTCAGCCCTCCCCACAAACCTTCTACAAAGGCTTTCAGAGTATCTCCAGGAGAGCTGCATGCAGATGTCACTGGAGGATTCCTGCTCCATCCCCAGACATCTTAACAGACTTTTCCAGTAGCTGTACTGGCCCGGAATGCATCCCCCAAGTCTTCAGGGCAAATTAACCATTAAATACACTTGCTTTTAAACCCTGTATTGTATTTTAAATGGTACACTCACCAGAAGTGCTTTCTCCAACATTATTGTCCAGGGAGCCCACCTTGAGAGAGGGTGGAGGGTATTGGATCCACGGTGATGAACCGTTCCTGGTTGCCAGGGAGAACAGATTCTCCACTTGATTGCTGTGCACTCTCCTCCTCCTCCACAAAATCTTCCTCCCTGTTGTGTAATACTCACCCCTTGCAGGTGTCCATGGACGGGGGGGGGGTAGTGGTAGGGTCCCCCCCAGATTTGCATACAGCTCATCATAATAGTGGCATGTATGGGGCTCTGACCTGGAGCAGCCATTTACATCCTTTGTTTTTTGGTACGCTTGCCTGAGCTCCTTAATTTTCACACGGCACTGCTGTGTGTCCCTGAAGTAGCCTCTGTCTGTCATGCCCTTGGAGATACTGGCATATATATTGGCATTCCATGGTTTTGAATGGAGTTCTGCCTGCACGGATTCTTCTCCCCATACTGCGATCAGATCCAGTACCTCCTGTTTGTTCCATGCTGGAGCTCTTTTGTGATTCTGGGACTGCATGGTCACCTGTGCTGATGAGCTCACTATGGTGGCCAAACAGAAAATGAAATTCAAAAGTTCCCAGGGCTTTTCCTGGGTACCTGGCTAGTGCATTTGAGTTGAAAGTGCTGTCCAGATAGTCACAATGGAGCATTCTGGGCCAATACCATCGAATTGTGTCCACAGTACCCCAAATTCAACCCAGCAATGTTGGTTTTAGCACATTGCCGGGGAGGACTACAGAAATCGATTTTAAGAACCCTTTAAGTCAACAAAATGGAGTTGGTGTGTGGACGGATTGAATTTTAATTTGACCTAACACAGCTAAATTCGATCTAATCACGTACTGTAGACCAGGCCTAAAGGTTTATTATAAAAAGAAAGAAAAAAGGGAGTTGTTAAATGGGAAAGCAGTTGGATACATTCAAAAACCCTGATCCTGGCTCTTTGCTTCGCCGATCCTGCCTCTTTGCTTCACATGCAATAGACTGCGTTACCATTCGGTCCTGGGCTCCATCCCGGCCAGTCTCCACGAAGGCAGTGGGTGAGTTTAATTACAAGGGCTCACACCAGCACCAACATATGCACAGGGGACTTTTCCCGCATTGATGATTGATCTAAGCCAACCGGATTCAATGACTGTTACCCAGAGGGCACATCTTCTGGCCAATTAAACTCCATTATTGGGGGAGGGAATAGCACAATGGTTTGAGCACTGGCCTGCTAAACCCAGGGTTATGAGGTCAATCCTTGAGGAGGCCATGTAGGGATATGAGGCAAAAATAGGGATTGGTCCTGCTTTGAGCAGCAGGTTGGACTAGATGATCTCCTGAGGTCCCTTCCAACTCTGAGATTCTGTGAAATCTCTGTAACTGGTTCTTAGCAGTATTGGTGAATTGCTGGCTTGAAAGTCCATCTGGAACCCATCCACATCATTCAGTCCTTTGTTCAAGGTTTCAATTTGTAGAGATGTTGCTCCAGAAGTAGGGACAGAGATTGATGGAGATGATGCAACTACCCCTTTATATTCCTTTTGCCATGTGGCTTGTACTTCCTGTGTTCCAAAACACCAACTTCACAGCACATGACATGGAAAAGCCTTTGACTTCTCAGTACACAGGCACACCCCTGCATGTCTGACTGACTCAATAGGTGTACCCCTTGGTCCTTTCCATATGCTCATAGTACAGCTGATGACCCTGGATGGGCCATTGAACAGGCTAGGCAGCACTGATACCATGTGTCTGGGGGTGTCACCCAGAAACTCAGCACAAGTCAGGAAATACAGTAAAACCCCGATTTAACGGACTTCGGATGCAACGGACAAAATTTAGGAGCAAGTCCGATGCATCCAAAATCCGTTTTTTCGGGGGCTGGCTGCCGGCTCCCGGCTGCCGCCCGGGTCCAGGCAGCCAACGGGCTGCCTGCCGGCTCACCGCTGCCAGCCCGCCCGGGTCCCAGCTGCTGGGACCCGGGCAGGAGCTGTCAGCCCCCCGTCCAGGTCTCGGCTGCTGGGACCCGAGCGGCAGCTAGCAGCCCACCCGCCCGCCGGGGTCCCAGCTACTGGGGGCTGTCAGCCCGCCCGCCCTGCAGAGCTTGAATTTGTGTGCCAAAGTGCCCCCTAACACACACACACACTCAGTGTGGAAAGCATTTGTCCCTCACCCTGTTGAAAAGACTCACAGCAAAGAGAAAAATCCCAACTTTTGAAACAATTCTCTACAAAACAAAGAAATGCTTATTTATAGACTCAGAAAACATTCCCCCAACTTAATATTATTCTGTCAGAAAAATCCAAAACCATAAAAGGAACAGATTTACCAACTTCTAAAAATATTTTATCAAAGAAACATTTTTTTCAGTCAAACATCTTCTGTTTTTCCAACCAGAAAGTTCTCCCCAGAGGGAGCTGCACTGGTCCTGGAGACACTGCAATACCAGGTCAATGCATGGGGTGGACAGAGCAAGCTCCTATTCCAGCCCCCGGTTCCAAAAATCCATTTACACAGTCCTTAAATAAAGGACATATCAGCGATTAAACTGATAAGAACAGACACTACGCTTGATCTTAGCTCATAGAGCCGAGAAGCGATACCAACGGGCCTGGACATTACACAGCCCCTTTGCCCCCACCGCTTTCTACTTTACCACGAACAGCTCCCAGGCACGCACCAAACACCATTCCCGAGACTTTGAGAACTGCAAATCCAGACTAACATGTAACATGGCCACCTCTTTGTTCCTCGAAATGACTCCCAGGCAAGAACTCAAGCCAAGAACCCTGAACACACGATTCTGGTCAAAGACAGAGAAGTCTCCTCTCAGGCTTCTTCCTCTCACTGGGTTCCCGCTACCCTCCTAATTTGCATAACCCCACCCACTGACCTGTCAGTAACAATCTCTCCCTGTTAACTCTTACAGCAAAACTGAGCAAAGAAAAGCTGTGAAAGGGCCGTACCGCAGCCCTAAGCCTCTTTTCTGCTCCTTCCCACAGAACTCTCTCCCACGTACAGTCATCGGCAGACATAAGATCCAGATTCACTCCATACCAGTGCGGTTCCTGGCTGTTTCTTGTCTAACCACTGCACACATCTGGGATTCCCTGAGATATGAGAATTGGAGAATATCAGGGTTGGAAGGGACCTCGAGAGGCAGGGCCGGTGGGTCAGTTTTTGCTCCTGCAGATTCCTTTGCTGTTACAATTATAACGGTGGGAACAAAAGGGAGGCAAAATAAAAATAAATCCAAAATTGCAATAGAGTTAGGGAAAGAGAAGATCGGGGTTAAGCCAAACATCCCCCCCCCCCCCAAAAAAAAAAAAAAGAATACTAAAGAGGCAGGGTTCGGGAAGAGATCGGGAATGTGGAGATCCCCCTGATATTTGAACTCACATTGCTAGACTCAAAGTTCAGATTTGACACTGTAGAAAACCCGCTACTGCCCGTCTCTCTGGACCCCTGGGATGAGCAGGACTGAGCTGGGACACCTGTTCTGCTTCAGTCATTCCTTCCCTCTCTGTGTTCTCGGTCTCTTTCTTCTCCCCCAATGTCTCTTCTCCAGTGTCTCGGCCTTTCTCCTCTTGCTCCCTCTGCCTGGCAACTAGTGATGCGCCCTCCAAGCCTGACTCTGCCCGGTGACAAGTGATGGTATCTCTGTCCCTCTCCTCCAGCCAGTGGGAGCTGTGGTGGACAGCGCCTGTGGCAGATAGAGCTGGCAGAATTTTTTCTGAGTTTTTTATAGTTCATGATTTTCTTCAGTAGCACCCGCTCTCCACCTGGGATCCTCCTTTAATGCCAATCCGCTTATAGGTTTCGATGGACAGGTCTAGGTTCCTTTGAATCCCATCACCCACTCACCAGGATTGTTGTTTTGTCCTATAAAATTATTTGGCGGTGCCTCCACCCCCTTCGCTCCTTCCCGGAAGGGTCACCAGGGCAGCTCAGGCAGAAAATTCTAACTATAAGGTAATTCCCACTTACTTGCCAGATAGTCGGAGACTGCGAAGAACTAGCACAAACACATACAATATATTCAACACAATAATTATATGAAACAGGAGACAAATATAACATAACAAGGTAAAACACTTTTTAACCTCCCCCCCCCCCCCCCCGAATTTTCCCAACACCCCTCCCAGTTTTGTGAGCTAGTTACATCCAGCATTACAGTAAAACCTCGATTTAACGGACTTCGGATGCAACGGACAAAATTTCGGAGCAAGTCAGATGCATCCCAAATCCGTTTTTTCGGGGGCTGCCTGCCGGCTCCCTGCTGCCAGCCCGCCGGGGTCCCAGCTGCTGGGGGCTGTCAGCCCGCCCGCCCTGCAGAGCTTGAATTTGTGTGCCAAAGTGCCCCCTAACACACACAAACACTCAGTGTGGAAAGCATTTGTCCCTCACCCTGTTGAGAAGACTCACAGCAAAGAGAAAAATCCCAACTTTTGAAACAATTCTCTACAAAACAAAGAAATGCTTATTTATAGACTCAGAAAACATTCCCCCAACTTAATATTATTCTGTCAGAAAAATCCAAAACCCTAAAAGAATCAGACTTACCAACTTCTAAAAATATTTTACCAAAGAAACATTTTTTTCAGCAAAGCATCTTCTGTTTTTCCAACCTGAAAGTTCTCCCAAGAGGGAGCTGCACTAGTCCTGGAGACACTGCAATACCAGGTCAATGCATGGGGTGGACAGAGCAAGCTCCTATGCCAGCCCCTGGTTCCAAAAATCCATTTAATAGCAATATTAGTCTTATATAAAGACTATATCAGCGATTAAACTGATAAGAACAGACACTACGCTTGATCTTAGCTCAAAGAGCCGAGAAGCGATACCGACAGGCCTGGACATTACACAGCCCCTTTGCCCCCACCGCTTTCTACTTTACCACGAACAGCTCCCAGGCACGCACCAAACACCATTCCCGAGACTTTGAGAACTGCAAATCCAGACTAACATGGCCACCTCTTTCTTCCTCGAAATGACTCCAAGGCAAGAACTCAAGCCAAGAACCCTGAACACACGAATCTGGTCAAAGACAGAGAAGTCTCCTCTCAGGCGTCTTCCTCTCACTGGGTTCCCGCTACCCTCCTAATTTGCATAACCCCACCCACTGACCTGTCAGTAACAATCTCTTACAGCAACACTGAGCAAAGAAAAGCTGTGAAAGGGCCGTACCGCAGCCCCAAGCCTCTTTTCTGCTCCTTCCCACAGAACTCTCTCCCACGTACAGTCATCGGCAGACATAAGATCCAGATTCACTCCATACCAGTGCGGTTCCTGGCTGTTTCTTGTCTAACCACTGCACACATCTGGGATTCCCTGAGATATGAGAATTGGAGAATATCAGGGTTGGAAGGGACCTCGAGAGGCAGGGCCGGTGGGTCAGTTTTTGCTCCTGCAGATTCCTTTGCTGTTACAATTATAACGGTGGGAACAAAAGGGAGGCAAAATAAAAATAAATCCAAAATTGCAATAGAGTTAGGGAAAGAGAAGATCGGGGTTAAGCCAAACATCCCCCCCCCCCCCAAAAAAAAAAAAGAATACTAAAGAGGCAGGGTTCGGGAAGAGATCGGGAATGTGGAGATCCCCCTGATATTTGAACTCACATTGCTAGACTCAAAGTTCAGATTTGACACTGTAGAAAACCCGCTACTGCCCGTCTCTCTGGACCCCTGGGATGAGCAGGACTGAGCTGGGACACCTGTTCTGCTTCAGTCATTCCTTCCCTCTCTGTGTTCTCGGTCTCTTTCTTCTCCCCCAATGTCTCTTCTCCAGTGTCTCGGCCTTTCTCCTCTTGCTCCCTCTGCCTGGCAACTAGTGATGCGCCCTCCAAGCCTGACTCTGCCCGGTGACAAGTGATGGTATCTCTGTCCCTCTCCTCCAGCCAGTGGGAGCTGTGGTGGACAGCGCCTGTGGCAGATAGAGCTGGCAGAATTTTTTCTGAGTTTTTTATAGTTCATGATTTTCTTCAGTAGCACCCGCTCTCCACCTGGGATCCTCCTTTAATGCCAATCCGCTTATAGGTTTCGATGGACAGGTCTAGGTTCCTTTGAATCCCATCACCCACTCACCAGGATTGTTGTTTTGTCCTATAAAATTATTTGGCGGTGCCTCCACCCCCTTCGCTCCTTCCCGGAAGGGTCACCAGGGCAGCTCAGGCAGAAAATTCTAACTATAAGGTAATTCCCACTTACTTGCCAGATAGTCGGAGACTGCGAAGAACTAGCACAAACACATACAATATATTCAACACAATAATTATATGAAACAGGAGACAAATATAACATAACAAGGTAAAACACTTTTTAACCTCCCCCCCCCCCCCCCCGAATTTTCCCAACACCCCTCCCAGTTTTGTGAGCTAGTTACATCCAGCATTACAGTAAAACCTCGATTTAACGGACTTCGGATGCAACGGACAAAATTTCGGAGCAAGTCAGATGCATCCCAAATCCGTTTTTTCGGGGGCTGCCTGCCGGCTCCCTGCTGCCAGCCCGCCGGGGTCCCAGCTGCTGGGGGCTGTCAGCCCGCCCGCCCTGCAGAGCTTGAATTTGTGTGCCAAAGTGCCCCCTAACACACACAAACACTCAGTGTGGAAAGCATTTGTCCCTCACCCTGTTGAGAAGACTCACAGCAAAGAGAAAAATCCCAACTTTTGAAACAATTCTCTACAAAACAAAGAAATGCTTATTTATAGACTCAGAAAACATTCCCCCAACTTAATATTATTCTGTCAGAAAAATCCAAAACCCTAAAAGAATCAGACTTACCAACTTCTAAAAATATTTTACCAAAGAAACATTTTTTTCAGCAAAGCATCTTCTGTTTTTCCAACCTGAAAGTTCTCCCAAGAGGGAGCTGCACTAGTCCTGGAGACACTGCAATACCAGGTCAATGCATGGGGTGGACAGAGCAAGCTCCTATGCCAGCCCCTGGTTCCAAAAATCCATTTAATAGCAATATTAGTCTTATATAAAGACTATATCAGCGATTAAACTGATAAGAACAGACACTACGCTTGATCTTAGCTCAAAGAGCCGAGAAGCGATACCGACAGGCCTGGACATTACACAGCCCCTTTGCCCCCACCGCTTTCTACTTTACCACGAACAGCTCCCAGGCACGCACCAAACACCATTCCCGAGACTTTGAGAACTGCAAATCCAGACTAACATGGCCACCTCTTTCTTCCTCGAAATGACTCCAAGGCAAGAACTCAAGCCAAGAACCCTGAACACACGAATCTGGTCAAAGACAGAGAAGTCTCCTCTCAGGCGTCTTCCTCTCACTGGGTTCCCGCTACCCTCCTAATTTGCATAACCCCACCCACTGACCTGTCAGTAACAATCTCTTACAGCAACACTGAGCAAAGAAAAGCTGTGAAAGGGCCGTACCGCAGCCCCAAGCCTCTTTTCTGCTCCTTCCCACAGAACTCTCTCCCACGTACAGTCATCGGCAGACATAAGATCCAGATTCACTCCATACCAGTGCGGTTCCTGGCTGTTTCTTGTCTAACCACTGCACACATCTGGGATTCCCTGAGATATGAGAATTGGAGAATATCAGGGTTGGAAGGGACCTCGAGAGGCAGGGCCGGTGGGTCAGTTTTTGCTCCTGCAGATTCCTTTGCTGTTACAATTATAACGGTGGGAACAAAAGGGAGGCAAAATAAAAATAAATCCAAAATTGCAATAGAGTTAGGGAAAGAGAAGATCGGGGTTAAGCCAAACACTCCCCCCCCCCCCCCCAAAAAAAAAAGAATACTAAAGAGGCAGGGTTCGGGAAGAGATCGGGAATGTGGAGATCCCCCTGATATTTGAACTCACATTGCTAGACTCAAAGTTCAGATTTGACACTGTAGAAAACCCGCTACTGCCAGTCTCTCTGGACCCCTGGGATGAGCAGGACTGAGCTGGGACACCTGTTCTGCTTCAGTCATTCCTTCCCTCTCTGTGTTCTCGGTCTCTTTCTTCTCCCCCAATGTCTCTTCTCCAGTGTCTCGGCCTTTCTCCTCTTGCTCCCTCTGCCTGGCAACTAGTGATGCTGCCTCCAAGCCTGACTCTGCCCGGAGACAAGTGATGATATCTCTGTCCCTCTCCTCCAGCCAATGGGAGCTGTGGTGGACAGTGCCTGTGGCAGATAGAGCTGGCAGAATTTTTTCTGAGTTTTTTATAGTTCATGATTTTCTTCAGTAGCACCCGCTCTCCACCTGGGATCCCCCTTTAATGCCAATCCGCTTATAGGTTTCGATGGACAGGTCTAGGTTCCTTTGAATCCCATCACCCACTCACCAGGATTGTTGTTTTGTCCTATAAAATTATTTGGCGGTGCCTCCACCCCCTTCGCTCCTTCCCGGAAGGGTCACCAGGGCAGCTCAGGCAGAAAATTCTAACTATAAGGTAATTCCCACTTACTTGCCAGATAGTCGGAGACTGCGAAGAACTAGCACAAACACATACAATATATTCAACACAATAATTATATGAAACAGGAGACAAATGTAACATAACAAGGTAAAACACTTTTTAAACCCCCCCCCCCGAATTTTCCCAACACCCCTCCCAGTTTTGTGAGCTAGTTACATACAGCATTACAGTAAAACCTCGATTTAACGGACTTCGGATGCAACGGACAAAATTTCTGAGCAAGTCTGATGCATCCCAAATCCATTTCTCGCGGGCTGGCTGCCGGCTCCTGGCTGCCGCCCGGGTCCCGGCAGCAGGCGGGCTGCGGAGCTGCCGCCCCGACCCTGTGGCGGTCGGGCTGCTGCTCCAACAGCTCGGGTTTTTTTTATTATTAAATAACGGACTTTTTCATTTAACGGACACCCCCTCGCCCGAATTAGTCCGTTAAATGGAGGTTTCACTGTACAGATATGCCCTAAATATCTGTAATTCACAATACAAAGATAGAAACAAAATGATCATAGTTGGAAAATATGAACATTTTCAGTGACACCTTACATGGCATATCTAGCATGATTCATTGCAATTAATATTGGTATTAATAATAAAATAGTAATAATATAAAAGTGTCTCAATTCCATACAGTGTCACACTTAGTAAACCAGTCAATTCCCAGGACCAGCTCCCCAAGTCATTGAAGATGCTGAATACTCTGCTTAAAAGGTATTGAAATACCCCCATATCTGCTGGGAACGCACAGACAGACACTGTGTCAGTCTGTACTTCTATGTTCACTCTTCTACAAAATTATGATCGATTTTGTACATAGTATGTGTGAGGGCTGAATCCCCACTCTGACACTCAGAGTGCAGAAAGTGGGGGCCCACAAGGATTGTAAAAGTGAATACATGCCACTCGTAACCTTGGGAGTTTAATACAAGTCTAAACTTTTCTCTGACCTTGGCTTGGTAAACACTGCCACCACCCAAATACAATAAATAAATAAACAAATAAGCCTTGAAGGAGCACTTGGGAATTCCTCCCTCTGGGGCACCCTCAAGCCCTTTCACACCCCCTCCCTGGTAAAGAGCTGAGAAAGAAAACAAAGGAAATTAGCTGTGGCTACCTGCTAATCAAACAACATGGATAAACCACTTAGGACACCCAAAATCCAGTCCTGTTCTTAAAAAGGGTAAATTTTGTTAAAATCAAAATGGAAAACAATACATCTGGAACTTAGGCTTTTTGCTAGATCTTAAAAGAAACAATTTCTGTAAGCAACCAAAATAGTTTTCTTGGGAGTTCATCTTAAAAGTTACAAGCAAACAAGAGCATCTGGGATAGCACAGATGAGATCCAAAAGCCAAAATAAAAAATAAACCTGATTGTGTCTGTCTAACATTCCCTATCCAAATAATTTCTTCTAGGTTTGGAAGATGAATTTTCATACTTACATCAACACATGCACAGCATTGCTACTCTGTGTCTCATCCTCTGGAGAACAACAGACAAAGGGAAAGTTTATTTCTCATTTTAAAAAGCTCTAGCCTTTCCATTGGCTCTTTTGGTCAAGTGCCCAATCCTTTTCTTTTCCCTGTGGGCTTGTTAACCCTTTACAGGCAAAGCAGGCAGAGAACAGACACCAACAGGGATTTTACAGCTAACGGGCTGGCTGGGTGTTTATAAAAGGGAGCTCCATGCCCTCCACATCATTTATCACAGTATGGCTTGTGAGGTATCATTTGAAAAAGACATAATCTACTGAATATTTGCCTCCTGTTAAAATGTGAAGCAACACTGTATGTAAAGTTATGAGATTTTACTGGATGGTATTACTGAAGAAGTTGCTACCCTAAATCTAAATTTCTCAGCAAACAGCAAGGCAAACAGCTGGTCAAATAGCCATTCTCTGGTAGGGGAAAGGGATGAAGACAACATTTACATTCCATCACAGGGACCACTTGAAGCTCCTGTCTACAACAGACAGCCTGTCACCATAACTCAGCTGAGAACTGAAGTTGTTTATAATGCAAATGACTGAATTATAAAAAGAGGTGAAGAAAATGCTTGAGTCTCTCTCTCTCTCTCCTCTTTCACTCTGCTCATGACAACTCCTAAAGAACTGAACTTGGGGAAGGGGCAGGTTAGGGGGAGTCCTGGCTGAAAGGAAAGCCAGCCTGTCTCAGCATATGGTGAGAGAAACATTTCCTTTGAATCTGTTTTAGCTTGTTAAGTTAAACATTAGTTTGTGTTTTATCTTGCATTTCTTTTGTAAACAATTCTAACTTATGCCTCATTACCCAAAGTCACTTAAAAACTTTTTTGGTAGTTAACATACTTGTCCTATTGTTTTATCAAACCAGTGTGTTTGGATTAAAGTGGGTTGGAAACTCCATTTGGGATAACAAGGCTGGTGCATGTCATTTTCCACTGATGAAATGACAGACTTAATATGGTCTTACATTGTTCAGTAGGGTTCTGGAAAGGGCAAGATGCACATTCCTGGGGGAAACTCTGGGACCAGAGAATTTTCTGGGGTTCTCCTGTGATGTACTGTTATTCGTGAGTTGCTGATTAGGATTCAAAACTGTGTAGCTGGGAGTGAGTTCCATGCTGGAGACTGCGTGTTAGCGGCCGAGGAGTGGCTGCTCTCACAGGTAAGCAGTGTAAGAGGCACCCCAGCCTGTGGAACTGAGGCGACACAGCTAGGCTGACCATATTTCCTTGAGACAAAAACGGGACATTGGGATGGCAAAATCGGGACGGGGTTATGGAATATTCTGTATTTATGAAAAAGTAAGATGATAAAAACAAGTTTTATTACATGAACATATTGACTTGAGCTAACAATTATTCTTCAGTGACAGAACTCATACAAAAATGTAGGTAGACGTAGAGGGGGACTGTATTTCACTACGATCGCACCATGAATATTTCTCTGATGAAGTAATCTTACGCAGCAAATTTCGGTCTTTCATACCTTATCATAAAACTTCTCACACTCCATGACACAATTTTGTTTTACAACTAACATAGAAAAGGGACCCTGGTGGCGCCAGTCAGCACCTCCGACCGGGCCGTTCAAAGTCCGATCAGCGGTGCTGCAGGGTGAAGGCAGGCTAGTGCTGCACTCTGGAAGTGGCCAGCAGGTCCTGCTCCTAGGCAGGAGGGCCAGAGGGCTCTGCGCGCTGCCCCCACCCTCAGCACCGACTCCACACTCCCATTGGCCAGGAACCGTACCCAATGGGAGCTGTGGGACAGAGCCTTCGGCGAGGCCAGCGCCCCAACCCCCTGCCCACCCTGAGGCCCCCACCAAACCCAGAGTCCCCTCCTGCACCCCAACCCCCTGCCTCAACACATGGCCCCCTCCTGCACTTAAACCCCTCGGCCCCATCCCCCAAGCCTGGAGCCCCCTCCTTCAACCCAAACCCCTCGTCCCCAGCCCCACTCCGGAGCCTGCACCCCCAGTCACAGCCCTCACCCTCTCTGGTACCTCAACTCCCTACCCCAGCCCAGCACCCCCTTCTGCACCCTGAACCCCTCTTCTCTGGCCCCACCCCAGAACCCACACCCCTAGTTAGAGACCTCAGTGCATCAGGCCTTCCAAGGGCCGTGGAGATTCCAGGTGCAGCGTCGTGACCGAGTGACTGCGCTGGCTGGGTCAGTGCATGGCACAGCCACAGCCGGGCCCTGCAGGGGAAGGGCAGGGCCCCCGGCCCAGGCCGGTCCCTGAGAGGAAGCAGGGGAGGAGGCGCTTCGTGCCCGGAGACAGGACAGTGTTTTGGTGGCAGCCCCGTGCGGGGAGCTGGCTCTGCCCCTCTGCCAGTAGCAAACGCAGGTTCTGCTGTTCCTGTGTCACCAGGGCCTCTGCCCACAGCTGCCAGCCCACCAGGAGGCCGTAGGGTCGCCTGTGCTATGGCTGTGAGGCAGTAGGGAGGCCATCCCAGGAACCTCAGAGCTGGGCTGAGGGGAGGAGGATTAAGGCTTCCAGTGTCCAGGGAGAGGCTCTTTGCCAGGCGGTGGGAGTCTAGCCCACTGCGCCGCCTTCGGCTCCACAAAGGCGCATCTGTCAGGGCCCAACATGATGTCCCTTCTCCTCAGAGCCAACGCCTGGGGAACGGCCAGCGTCTGGCACTGCTGTGGGGATGGGGTGCAGGGGACGCTGCTCAGGGCCCCCACCCCCAGAGACAGGAAATGTCCTTTAGGGGCTGAGGGTGCCAGGCCTCTTGATCAGAAAACCACAAGGTCCTGGCGTCCCACTCTTGTCTCTGCTGTCCCATGGTTCCACAAGACCCTGTGGCTACAACTCCAGAGCCTCTGTCAGCGTCTCACTGTCAGCCAGTGACACGCAAAAGCAAGAGCCCCTGAGCTGTGAGCAGCAGCTGGGCAGGGATGGGGCCTGTGGAGAGCCGGTGGCATCCTGGGGATTTTCTCCCTTGCCTGTGGGCAAGGGGCATGTGGATGGCCATGGCCCGCAAGAGGAAAGAAGAGTCGGGAGAGGCCAGAGCCCGTCTCTCCCACTCCCTCACTCCACTGCACTCAGCTCTGCAGAAGCGAACAGCTGGAGCCTTGTGATCACGGCAGGGAAGCACCTCCGGGTGCAGCGTGGGTGACAGCGGAGCTTTGGCTTGTTTTAGAATCCCCCTCCCAGCAACGCAGAGCAGGAGACGCGAAGTCACAGATGCAAAAAACGTACGCGATGGAGACACCAGTGAGTCCTGACATGACGCTGCGGTCGGAGGAAGCCGAGCTGTGGGCCCTGAATTCCAGGACCCCTCTCCCACAGCCACCCCCGGGCACAAGACACACGTAGATGAGGAGCTTTGCCCATGTCCCCCCAAGGACTGAACTGATTTCCTTTGGCCTTTGTTTTATTTAACAGTTGGCTCCCCAGGCTGTGCTGTCAGCTGGGAGTGTCCATGGCTGACCCAGCCTGGCTGGAGCAATGGAAGAAGATCTGATGGGAGCTGGAGCTGGCGGCACTGAGCTCTATATAGACAGCTAGGAAATCACAGCACAGGCAGTAAAGAAAGACTTCAGTCTGTGTCATGGCGGCCGGCACGGTGCTTTCCCCAGTCACTAGGCCTCCAAAGGGGCCTTCCTCCTCACACCCCCTCATCAGCCTCACTCACTGGACATGGAGACGCTCATAACCCCGGCTGGGCTAGACTCACCTGCCTGGGGGATGCTGGTGGCGTTCTTAAGGAAGGGCAGTGTGGTTTAGAACCAGGTAGGGGATGCAGGACTCGGGTTATAGTCCCAGTCTGGAGAACTGGGGGCAATGTGATCTAGTGGTTACAGCAGGGCCTTAGGCTCCAAAGAGGAGATGACTGAGGTGCCTGGTCAGGACAGATATGGAAAACCCGGCCCACACTAGCTCTGCCTTTCCACTTGGAGACCTAGCTGTAGACTTCATTTCGGGAGCATCACCCAGAACTTTGGGGCTCCAGTATCATTTCTCATTCCCTGGACACCCCCCTCCCACCACAACAGCCTTTTTAACCCTCCTAAATTTACTTCCCATGATCCCCTACCCCCAGCACTCCCTCTCCCCCTGGAGACCCTCTCTCCAAGGCAGCGCCCTGGCCAGGGTCCCCTTCTTTCCTCCCCTCTTCCCAGCACCCTGCTCTGCCCCTCTCGACACTCACACCCACCACATTAGGGTTCCTGCCATTCTCCAGTCCCCAGATCACCCCTGCCCCTCAAGCCCGCCCCCACGGATCCTCCCCCAGCCCCACAGATCCCCCAGCCCCCTGGATCTCTCCTCTGCTCCCCGCCTTCCCCCCAAGCAGACTCCTGGATCCCTTCTTGGTCCCCTGGAAGCTTCCGTTACACCCAGCCCCCCTGAATCTGCCCCCCAGATCCCCCTCCCGGCCCCACCTTCAGCTCCTCCACCCGGCAGGGGGATCCGGCTGCCCAGATCCTCCTTCTCCAGCAGGCCCGAGTGCACCAGCACCGCAGCCACCAGCGAGGGGGGCGGGGCAGCCAGGGGGACCCAGCGTCCAGGCACAGACCCCCGGCCACTTCCCCATCAGCGGCCCGGCACCGCACGGCACCACAGGAAAGTGAGTCCGCCCACCCCCTACTCCGGGACGCCAATCCCCAGGAACCTGTCTGAGGCAGCCCTGGGCGGGACTACAATTCCCAGAGTGCACCACTCAAAACCGAACTACAAGCACCGGCATGGGACAAACCTATTTAGACCATTTTGCTCATTCCCCTCATTCTATTGGTTCACAGCCGGCAGAGCGAGTTAACGA
The DNA here is from genome assembly GCA_032164245.1 of Sternotherus odoratus. Lineage (NCBI taxonomy): Eukaryota > Metazoa > Chordata > Testudines > Kinosternidae > Sternotherus > Sternotherus odoratus. The sequence continues at coordinate 14,133,825 of JAVMKO010000019.1, read as the reverse complement.
GCCCCCTTCTGATTGGTCCCCTGCCTCGGGGTGGGGAATATAAACCGGGAGTCTCAGCACTGCTGCCTTCCGGCCCAAAAAACGGGACAAAATTGACTTTTATTTTAAAAAGACGGGTTGGTCGGGAAATACGAAAAAAACGGGACTGTCCCGTCCAAATGGTACATATGGTCAGCCTAGACACAGCAGTTCAACAGTCCAGATTGTACTGTGGTTAATGTCAGACACTCAATTTCAAAGAGGTTCCTAAAACACAAAAAGTAAATCCATGTCCCAGAAATCAAAGAGTCCAGAGAGAGGAAAAGTCTCCCTGGCACTGCTTCTTGCTGACAGAGAGATCCAGGGACAGAGAGTGTCCTGGGGAAGCTGGGAACAGTGGGATTCAGTGGAGAAAGGGAACAGGAAGGACAGGGCTATCACTGAATGCAGGATGTCAGCAGTAGTACATGTCAGGATAACACATATTGCAACCCACTGGAAAACATAATCCCAACTATATATAGAAAATGATGTGGTCTAAATTAGTTGTTACCACTCGAGAGGGATCTTGGAGTCACGGTGGATAGTTCTCTGAAAACATTCACTCAAGGTGCAGAGGCAGTCAAAAAGTGAACAGAGTGTTGGGAATCATTCAGAAAGAGATAACAGAAAATATCATATTGCCTCTATAGAAATCCATGGTATGCCCATATCTTGAATAGCATGTGTTCGCCCTATCTCAAAAAAGAATTGGAATTAGAAAATGTTCAGAAAAGGGGGGGGGGGGGAACACCCCAAGATGAGGGGTATGGAACAGCTTCTGTTTGAGGAGAGATGAAAAAGACTGATTTTTCAGCTTGGAATAGAGAGTAAGGGGAGATATCAAAGAGAGGCCTACAAAATTATAACTGGTGTGGAGAAAGTAAATAAGGAAGTATTATTTACTCCTCCTCATAACACTAGGACTATGAATCACCCAAAGAAATTAATAGGCAGCAGGTTAAAAACAAGCAAAAGGAAGCGACAAAGAATCTTGTAGCACCTTATAGACTAACAGATCTTAGGGATCATGAGCTTTTGTGGGCTAAGATCCACTTCATCAGATGAATGTTGCTACAAGACTATCACTTTTGCAGCTCCAGACAAACATGGCTACCCCTCTGATACTAAGCAAAAGGAAGTATTTCTTCACACAATGCACAGCCAACCTTTGGAACTCTTTGCCAAAGGATGTTGTGAAGGTCAATAAGAGAGTTCAAAAAAAGAACAGGATAAATTCATGGAGGATAAGTCCATCAATGGCCATTATCCAGGATGGGCAGGGATGATGTCTGTAGCCTCTGTTTGCTATAAGCTGGCAATACACAGGTGATGGATCACTTGCTGATTACCTGTTCTCTTTATTCTCTGTGAGACACCTGGCATTGGCCACTGTTGGAAGACCGGGTACTGGACTAGATGGACCTTTGATCTAACCCAGTATGGCTGTTTTTATGTACTAGGGAATCTAGTGATTCCAGTGTAATGGGAGGCAGTAGAAAAATCTCTGAGTGTGGAGAACATTGGGAAATTAGAAGCTATAATTCAGGAGAAACAGACTCTAATTAGTCTGGAAAAGGAGAATGTGAAAAATAAGAATTGGGGTTATGTGATTTTCAGAATGAGGGACTCAAAAATCCAAGGCGCCTGCAGAGAAGAGAGATTGTAGCTATTACATATGGTGATGGGGGAGCGAGACTCTCCATGTCTCAAGGAATATCACTAACAATCTAAGCCATTTTCACATGCTGAGGGGCAATCCAGATCAGTGCACAGATGTGTCATCTGTCCCCCTGGGTGAGATTCAGTGTTCGGCTGCTGCTGCTCTCGTCTGGATGCTCCCAGCCAGCATTTAACGATGCACTGACTGACTGTGTGATAAGTAACCCTGGACCAGCAGCTCTGACTCCAGCAGCCTGCTCGTTACACCCCAATCACATTCTGGTCTGGGTGGAGTAGGCACAGGGCTTGAGAGAAGACTGGGGTAGGAAGCTTCTGTTCGTTCTGCTGGACCTAAACCGCAATTTTACTTGAGCAAAAAGGTATTTCACACAGTGGAATACAGCTCCTGTGCTCTGTTCCCAGAGTGTTCTGCAGCAGGGGAGGGTCTCTGGCAGTGTGTGTGTCACTGGCATATTGGGGTGATGCTGAACCAGGGCAGAGTAGAGGTGACATTGTCGGGATGGTGTGAAGCTTAACTCTTCATTTCCCCTTCCAAGAACCGAGGGGACAGGAATCCTTACCCAGTGAGGTCACATTCTCATAGTTCTCCCGCATGACGTCTCTGTAGAGGGCTCTCTGAGTGGGGTCCAGCAGAGCCTCCTCTTCCCTGGTGAAATACACAGCCACCTCCTCGAAAGTCACCAGCCCCTGAAAGAGCAAGAGTCCCACACTCAGTACCTGCTCCCCACTCACAGCCCCACTATTCATGGGGGAGAGGAGCCAATCAAATGGACACTCAGAGAGAGAGTAAGCTGATTCCCACCCCCATATTGCTGAGAGCAGCCAGGAGGCATCAGGGTGAGGGGACAAAGACTCCCTTGTCTCTCCCAGCAGATCCATCACACACCTACTAGCCACAGACTGATACAGGAAATGGAACCCTAGCAGGGTCTAGGGAGAGCTGCCTGGTAGGAAGCCCAACACCCTCCTCATTGTCAGGAGCTGGATATGAAGGGAGACGAATCTCCCTAAACCTGACCTAGGGTGACCCCTTCATATCTCACAGCCATCGCTGGTTAGTCGGCTCAGGCTCCAGCATGGAGTCTGGTCAGGTTATTTTAGCCCCATGTAGATGGATTATTGTCTGTTTCAGAAATGAGAGCATTTCCATCTCCTAATCTCATGGGTCTGTTCCTATAATCCTGACCACTCATTAAACAACTCCCAGCAGGTCTGCCACAACCTGTCCTCCTCCCTTTCTCACCCTGTCCATTTCCTGCCCCACTCCAACCTCCAAAACAGATTGTGCAAACCTTCCCATCTCCGGTGTATTCGGTGTCCCTCTTCCTCCATCAGGAACCCACCAGCAACCCCCCGATGATCCCTACCTGAACTGGCTCCTCTGCAGCCATTTCTCTCCCCTGTGCCATGGGAGGACGGGATGATCTGGAGCAAAACATGGACGTCATTCTGCAGCCTGGCAGGGTGAGAAGGTCAGTTGTGGAGGTTTCAGAACAGGCTTTAGTTAATTTCACATCATGATTCCCCCAGGCCCTTTCCCTGCAGACAGACATTCTAGATTCTGCCATGCTGAATGGCTCAATGTCTTTATTACAGTGAAGATCTGGCCTCTCCTGCCAGGCAAAGCCCACAGAGACATTTTGAACCTCCCTTCTCCCTCTACCCACCCCATAACAAAGTCTGTTATACTAGAAAAAGGCAGAACCAAAGGAGTCACTGTGGGGAATTCCCTCGGACACTGACGCAGGGCAGCCACACCTCAGCAGGAGGGATATGTAGTGAGGAACTTGTTTTTCTTCTGTCTGATCCTTTTCTTGTTCACTGGAAAGCGATTCTGCCCAGGGATGCTGCAATACATGTGTCTGGGTGGATTAGAGAGCTGGATCTCTCTCTCCCCACTCAATTCTAGCACTGCCCCTTTCAGTCTCTCCTTCCCCTGTCCTCTCTCCCTGCTGCTCTGGCTGGGAAAGTCCCATTCCTGGGTTCCCCCATGGCTGGATTTTCTCCTGGCAATTGCTAATGGAAGGAGAAATGGGTGGGGAAGTGCTGTTTGTGCAGAGTCACTTCCTTGACAGTCCCCAGCACTTCCCCTGAGGTCTTTCAGTAACGTGTAGTCCGTGGCTCAGAATTTGTATTAACAGGGCCCAGGTCTGCCCTAGGAGGCTAGTACCAGGTCGAGAAAGTCACCACCGGGCACAGAAGAAGCTTTAATTAAGGTCACTTCCCAGCACAGAAGCCCCACTGGGCAAGCAGCAGCTGCTAAACCAGGTCTCTCAGATCACAATGGAGACTGCAGTGTCTGACCCACAAAGCTGAACCCCAATATCCTGAACAGAGGGGGACAGAGCATTTGAGCAGCCTTCCCTCCTGTAGCTCTCTGGGGAGAAAGCAGCTAATGAGAGCCCCTCCTCATAGGGAGAATTGCTAATCCCATTTGCCCCACTGTCCATCTGGAGTCACTCCTTGTCTTTCCATGCAGTGACTCTGGATTAACAATGATCTCAATGAAACCAGATTCCAGAAAGAATGAGTCCAGAATGCTGTGGAAGAGACCATTGTGTGGAAGAGAACTCCCCCCGCCCCACAGGGGACCCCCCGCCCCACACCCCCCCTCCCCCCGCCCCACAGGGGACCCCCCGCCCCACACACCCCCCTCCCCCCACCCCACAGGGGACCCCCCCGCCCCACACACCCCCCTCCCCCCGCCCCACAGGGGACCCCCCGCCCCACACCCCCCTCCCCCCGCCCCACAGGGGACCCCCCGCCCCACACCCCCCTCCCCCCGCCCCACAGGGGACCCCCCGCCCCACACCCTCCCTCCCCCCACCCCACAGGGGACCCCCCGCCCCACACCCCCCTCCCCCCGCCCCACAGGGGACCCCCCGCCCCACACCCCCCTCCCCCCGCCCCACAGGGGACCCCCCGCCCCACACCCCCCTCCCCCCGCCCCACAGGGGACCCCCCGCCCCACACCCCCCTCCCCCCGCCCCACAGGGGACCCCCCGCCCCACACCCCCCTCCCCCCGCCCCACACCCCCCTCCCCCCGCCCCACAGGGGACCCCCCGCCCCACACCCCCCTCCCCCCGCCCCACACCCCCCTCCCCCCGCCCCACAGGGGACCCCCCGCCCCACAGGGGACCCCCGCCCGGCACCCCCCTCTCTCCGCCCCACAGGGGACCCCCGCCCGGCACCCCCCGCCCCACAGGGGACCCCCCCGCCAGGGTCTCTCACTCACCAGGGGGCTCTGGCCCAGGGGCTGGTGCGGCCGGGCACGGAGGGGTTAATGACGGGCTCCCCCAGCACAGAACACAAAAGCAGCAGCGGAACTGACGTTTGGCGGGGCTAGAATGGAGCCTGCGCAGTGACAGCTACTTAACCCCGCCCTTCCCAGGGCCCAAGAGGACGGAAGCGCCCCCGTGGCAGGCTGGGAGCTGTAGTTCCCGACTCTCTCGGGAGCGGAAGTGACGTTGGATGGGGGGACGAACGAGCGCGGTTGTGAACGCGCGTGGGGGGTGCGGCTCTGCCTGGCTCGTGCGGGGCCGTTGGAGCCTCTGCTGGAGAGAAGAGTTTTGTGTCTCCCGGCTCCGGGCATGCGCACAGCCGACAGCCGGGGGGGGGGGGGGAGAAGAGTCCCGCATGCGCAGAGGCCGAGCCGTGCCCCCCCCCCCCCGCGTCTCCCTGGTGCTGGGGGGCGGGGCGGAGCAGAAGGGTCTGTGCCGGGCACAGACCGTCATTAACCCCCTCGTGCCCGGCCCCGCCCCCGCCGGAACCGCCCCGGGCTCTGCCCGCCCCGCCGCGGAGCTGCCGCCTCCAGGTACCGGCGCGACCCCGGGGGCGGGGCTGGGGGCCGGGCGGTGACTCGGGGCCGGGGGGGACCCGGCATCTCGCAGCGCCGGGATCTGATCCGGGGGGGCTCGGAGCTGCTGTCACCGGCCGGGCTCTGCCCTGGGACCAGCCCCCCCCCCCCCCCGGGGTCCCTCCGCGGGGCGGGGCCGGAGGCTGCCGGGCGGGGGATCTGCGGAAAGGGACGGATGGAAAAATGATCAGACCGGCCATGGGGGGGGGAGAGCAGGTGACCCCCGAGGGGCGGGGGGCTGAGATCCCCTCGGATTTACCGCTGCCCCCCGCCCTGGGGACCCCCCTCCCGTCCTGCCCCTTCCTCTCTAGAGAGCCACGAGCAACACCCAGGGTGACCCCCCTTGTCTCTGTTCCCCTCCCCCCATCGTACCCCATTTTCTCCCCACCTCGCCAGTGGCCAGTTCACATCTCAGGTTTGGGGTCCCCCCCCCATTGTTCCCTGCGGTGATTTGTCCTCGTTCCGGGGGAATCGTTCCCCGGGGTGAGTCTGAACTGGGAAGGGGGTCAATGGGCAGAGGCTGGGGGAGCCGGAGACAGGGATACTTCTGGGATGGACGGGGGGGGGGGGGGGGGGGGACCACGGTCTGCTGGCAACAGGGCCTGGGAAGGCCCAGGAGGGGGAGAGAGGAGCAATCACCCCCCCCCCATGGAGATAGCCCAGCCTCAGTTTCCCCAGTTACTTTCCTTCCTCCACCCTGCCCAATGCAGCAGCCCCTACCCCACTGCCTGCTAGTCACCTTCCCCATCCCACAGCCAGCCCCTCCCCAATGCCAGGGACCTTCTCACTCTAGCCCCACTCCTTTCCCCTGAGAAAGCCACCTCACCCTGGCCATGTGAGTGTGAGGCAAGAAGAATCCATCCCATTCTGTTGTTCGTTGAATATCGCTGTATAATCCCATCCAATTTCCCCTCTCGTCTCTTGAATTGTTGAATAGTGATGTAAAATCTCCCACGATGTTGGTGCTTCTCTCTTATGTTGGCAGATATTTCCTTTGTGCCCCGTTTTCTCCTCCGTTCTGAAATACTGATATCCGATTCTTGAAAATCTTCCCATTTTTATCTCCAGTGTCTGACTGAGATCAGGGCTCCTTTCGTACTGAGTGTGGCTCAGGTCACCCAGTTGCCGGGCGCTACACAAATGACAAGTCTGGGGCACTGGTTGTGCAAGGAATTGCACAGACCTCTACAGAGAGCAGAAACCTTGCTGTGCCCTGACTGAGCATTGGACCCCTTTTGTGCCACGCCCTGCATCAACACAATGTGAAATCAGGCTCCTATTGTGCAAGGTGCGGCAAAGACAACAAAATCAGGGACCGTGTTGTTCCTGCAGCTGCAGAGACTTCAACAGAGCTCACACCCCACTGTTGGGACAGATGCTGGGGAGACCCCAACTGAGATCTGTGCCCTTGTTTGCTGGGAACTGCAGAGACCCCAACTGACATATGGTCCCCATTGTGCCAGGTAAAAGTGAGACCTGAACCGAGCATGACGGTGCTCGCCACTGCTTCCCACAGGCCCCATTGGACCGGGACAGCGAACCGCGGCCAGTCGGAGTCGTAATTGGCAAACCGGCGGGGCCCGCTAACGGTATTTACCTGCAGTGCCGCATGCCAAGGTTGCCGATCCCTGGTGGAGGTGTGATTGTGATATGAGAGGATCTGGGTCTAAGTTCCCCATTTGTGCAATGAAAGGAAAGAGGTGGGATGTGTACTTTGAGCTTCCAGTCTGTATCATTTCTGCACTGAGCTGTGCATGTTGTCAGGAGGAAACAGGGCTGTTTGCCACGGGATGAGACAGGATCTGAGAGCAGTCTGTGTGCTTAAGGATCGGTAAGTGAATGTTTAATGTTAGCTGGAACTTCTGTGAGTAAAGATGAAAGAAGTGTAAAAAGGGGTGAAGAGGTATCAATTGACCAAGTGTGCGGCTGTTTCTGGGGAGAGGCTCAGTGTCTGAGTGTAGAACAGGTATCAATAGCTCCTGTACAGCGCAACTCACTTAAAACCAAATTCTGTCTTAGCAAAGATAAAGTGCTTGATTCTGTGCCACGGTTGTCATTTTCCCTAGTACTTTAGTGACAGGCACTATCTCAAATGACCAGTGCACAGAGGTGTATTGTAGGAGTAAAGAAAGGGTCATTGCTCACGTGGTCAGAATTAGGATTATGTTGGTGTGTACCTTATCTCTGCATTTCACGATTATTAGAAGTTTGAGTTTTGCTGATGTGTCTTCTGGACGGGGCACCAGACAGCTCCAGGCAACCTTAAATCTTTTTGGAAGTGAATTTTCTAGCTTTTTGCATAGAGCGATGTTGGCAGGAGGAGTTAGAGACCCACAACTGCCTATAGGGCTGCTAACAAGTTGCAGTCGGAGGCACAGAGAAATGCAATGACTTACCCAAAATCACCCAGCAGGCCAGTGGCAGAGCCAGGAATACTCCCTGTCCAGTGCTCTCTCCATGTAGTTGCTGGGTGATTCTGAAGTGCAGCTCCCCTCTCCTGTACAGTAAAACCTCGATATAACGGACTAATTCGGGCGAGGGGGTGTCCGTTAAAGCCAAAACTCCGTTATATAATAAAGTAGGTTTTCCGAATGCGTATGTTAAAAAATTGACAAATTAGTTAGTTTACCTGTTTTTACTTATGTAGACACGTTTGTGTAATTAAAATTAAGTATGTATGAAAAGTTTAATTTCACAGAAAAGTTTTCTATCCAGTAGACTCCCGATTATCCGGGCGCGGGTTAACCGGGCTGCGGATTAACCGGGATGTCTAAACGGGTCGGTAGGGGAAGCCCCAAAGCGGCGGCGGGCTCAGCCTTAGCCTGCCACTGCTTTGGGGCTTCTCCCACTGGCCCCTTACGAGCTGGGGTCTCAGCCTGCCTCCAGCCTGGGTGTAGGAAACCCAGGCTGGCAGCGGGCTGAGACCCCAGCTGGCAGGAGCCTGGGGGGAAAGCCCAAAGCGGCGGCAGGTTGAGTGCTCAGCCCGCCGCCTCTTTGGGCTCTCTCCCCAGGCTCCTGCCACCTGCCCCACTCAGCTCCCACTGACAGCCTGGGTGCAGGAAACATATCTGCAGCCGACTTACCTCATGGCGGCGGCAAGCTGGAGTTCCGGAGTCGACGGGGGCGCCGCGAGCGATCGATTTCTCGCGTCTTCGGTAGTGAAGACCTACCCCAAGTAGCATACAGATAATCGGTTCCTTCTGTATGAAGTTTTTTAATCCCCTTTCTGCCATGTGCTCTGAGCTGCAAACTCAGCTAATGGGATGTCAAGAGCGCAACAACAGTCTTTTCTCTTCTTTAACATCTCATAATCTTCTGTCTGGTGTTGATGGACCTTTCCTGACAGGCTGGGTGTAATGCCTTCTGTTGCCAGTCAGCACTTCACATAGGTAAGTCTCTCTCTTGTCTGGTGATTTACAGAACCCCAGAGGCTCTCAATGCAGCTAGTCCTATTAACCCAGGCAGCAACTTGCCAGCATTCAATAAAGTATAAACACTAAACGCTTCTAATAAAGTCAGACCCCGGAATACCACGCCCCACAATAATGCGAATCCGTTTACAGCGCAGGGCGCGGCTGGCTCCCGATGTCAGCAATGGGAGCTGCTTTGATGCAGCAGAACCCTGCAATACTGCGACCCCGCGCTCATCGCAGTCGGGGTTTTTTTTATCCCGATCGTCGCAGTATTGCGGGGTCCGACTATACCTGTTTTAATACAGTGAAACCTCCATTTAACGGACTAATTCAGGCGAGGGGTTGTCCGTTAAATGAAAAAGTCCGTTATTTAATAATAAAAAAAACCCGAACTGTCGGAGCAGCAGCCCGACCGCCACAGGGTCGGGGCGGCAGCTCCGCAGCCCGCCTGCTGCTGTGACCTGGGCGGCAGCCGGGAGCCGGCAGCCAGCCCGCGAGAAATGGATTTGGGATGCATCAGACTTGCTCAGAAATTTTGTCCGTTGCATCCAAAGTCCGTTAAATCGAGGTTTTACTGTAATGCTGTATGTAACTAGCTCACAAAACTGGGAGGGGTGTTGGGAAAATTCGGGGGGGGGGGGGGTTTAAAAAGTGTTTTACCTTGTTATGTTATATTTGTCTCCTGGTTCATATAATTATTGTGTTGAATATATTGTATGTGTTTGTGCTAGTTCTTCGCAGTCTCCGACTATCTGGCAAGTAAGTGGGAATTACCTTAGAGTTAGAATTTTCTGCCCGAGCTGCCCTGGTGACCCTTCCGGGAAGGAGCGAAGGGGATGGAGGCACCGCCAAATAATTTGATAGGACAAAACAAGAAGACATATCCTGGTGAGTGGGTGATGGGATTCAAAGGAACCTAGACCTGTCCATCGAAACCTATAAGCGGCTTGGCATTAAAGGAGGATCCCAGGTGGAGAGCGGGTGCTACTGAAGAAAATCATGAACTATAAAAAAACTCAGAAAAAATTCTGCCAGCTCTATCTGCCACAGGCGCTGTCCACCACAGCTCCCATTGGCTGGAGGAGAGGGACAGAGAAACCATCACTTGTCACCGGGCAGAGTCAGGCTTGGAGGGTGCATCACTAGTTGCCAGGCAGAGGGAGCAAGAGGAGAAAGGCAGAGACACCGGCGAAGAGACATTGGGGGAGAAGAAAGAGACCGAGAACACAGAGAGGGAGGGAATGACTGAAGCAGAACAGGTGTCCCAGCTCAGTCCTGCTCATCCCAGGGGTCCAGAGAGACGGGCAGTAGCGGGTTTTCTACAGTGTCAAATCTGAACTTTGAGTCTAGCAATGTGAGTTCAAATATCAGGGGGATCTCCACATTCCCGATCTCTTCCCGAACCCTGCCTCTTTAGTATTCTTATTTCTTTTTTGTGGAAGCGTTTGGCTTAGCCCTGATCTTCTCTTTCCCTAACTCTATTGCAATTTTGGGTTTATTTTTATTTTGCCTCCCTTTTGTTCCCACCGTTATAATTGTAACAGCAAAGGAATCGGCAGGAGCAAAAACTGACCCACCGGCCCTGCCTCTCGAGGTCCCTTCCAACCCTGATATTCTCCAATTCTCATATCTCAGGGAATCCCAGATGTGTGCAGTGGTTAGACAAGAAACAGCCAGGAACCGCACTGGTGTGGAGTGAATCTGGATCTTATGGCTGCCGATGACTGTACGTGGGAGAGAGTTCTGTGGGAAGGAGCAGAAAAGAGGCTTGGGGCTGCACTACGGCCCTTTCACAGCTTTTCTTTGCTCAGTTTTGCTGTAAGAGTTAACAGGGAGAGATTGTTACTGACAGGTCAGTGGGTGGGGTTATGCAAATTAGGAGGGTAGCGGGTACCCAGTGAGAGGAAGAAGCCTGAGAGGAGATTTCTCTGACTTTGACCAGAATCGTGTGTTCAGGGTTCTTGGCTTGAGTTCTTGCCTTGGAGTCATTTCGAGGAAGAAAGAGGTGGCCATGTTAGTCTGGATTTGCAGTTCTCAAAGTCTCGTGAATGGTGTTTGGTGCGTGCCTGGGAGCTGTTCGTGGTAAAGTAGAAAGCGGTGGGGGGAAAGGGGCTGTGTAATGTCCAGGCCTGTTGGTATCGCTTCTCGGCTCTTTGAGCTAAGATCAAGCGTAGTGTCTGTTCTTATCAGTTTAATCTGATTTGACTGATGCTTCAACACTTGATCTCAAGATGGATTCTCCAGCTGATATTTTTGAAAAAATTGATGCTGCTCTGAAGATCTACTCTACCTCTGCTCCTGTGGAAGAAAACTGTGATCCAAAACTGGATTCTCCACCTGCTCCAGAAAGACCTCCAATCTCAACTTCAGCTGCTGCTGCTTTTCCTCCTTTTTCTGTTTCTAGGACAGCCCAGCAAAAGCCTGTCACCAGGACCACCAGCAAGAATGAAAAACTCCGCACTTGGATGTCGAAAAATCCCAGGGACATCTTTACAAGACCCATCCCCACAAGGATGGCTCTTCGGGACCTCACATCCAGGAGCCACAACACTTCATCAGCTCCTCAAGAAGAGGAATCCCTGAGAACAGCTCCCACTGCTCAGAAGGCTGATCACTGCCCTGCTGCGAAGACTGCTAAAAAGGGAGCCCCCCCGACAACCCCGGACCAGGAGACCACCACCCGAGGAGCCCCCCCGACGACCCCAGACCAGGAGACCACCACCCGAGGAGCTCCCCCGACGACGCAGGACCAGGAGACCACCACCCGAGGAGCTCCCCCGACGACGCAGGACCAGGAGACCACCACCCGAGGAGCCCCCCCGACGACGCGGGACCAGGAGACCGCCGCCCGAGGAGCCCCCCCGACGACGCGGGACCAGGAGACCGCCGCCCGAGGAGCCCCCCCGACGACGCGGGACCAGGAGACCGCCGCCCGAGGAGCCCCCCCGACGACGCGGGACCAGGAGACCGCCGCCCGAGGAGCCCCCCCGACGACGCGGGACCAGGAGACCGCCGCCCGAGGAGCCCCCCCGACGACCCCGGACCAGGAGACCGCCGCCCGGGGAGCCCCCCCGACGACCCCGGACCAGGAGACCGCCGCCCGGGGAGCCCCCCCGACGACCCCGGACCAGGAGACCGCCGCCCGGGGAGCCCCCCCGACGACGCGGGACCAGGAGACCGCCGCCCGGGGAGCCCCCCCGACGACGCGGGACCGGGAGACCGCCGCCCGGGGAGCCCCCCCGACGACGCGGGACCGGGAGACCGCCGCCCGGGGAGCCCCCCCGACGACGCGGGACCGGGAGACCGCCGCCCGGGGAGCCCCCCCGACGACGCGGGAGGCTTCTACCCGAGGAACCCCCCCAATGACCCAGGACCCTGAAGCTACAGACCATCCCGCTGCCCAGAGGAAGGCCGCTCCAAGAGGAATGCTCCCCACAGGGAATGAGGAGGGGGAGGAGGACTGCATCTACCTCCAGTACCCGATCCCTACTGGCCTCCTCCTCTGTCCCTTCTGCTGCCCGTTCCGTGGAGTCCGGACCCTCGGGGCCTTCAGCAAACACACTCGGAAGACCCACAACAAACGGATCGCCTTCCGATGCAGCCGCTGTGACCTACCTTTTGAGACACAAAAGAGATGCAAGCACCATCAAAGCACATGCAAAGGACCCCTCATGGCAGCGAAGGACAACCCCACTGACACCCCGCAGGCTTCAACCCTGACTTCCACCGATGCTCCAGCTCCAACACCCCGGCCAGCGTCCCCAGAGCACCTAATTGGGGACCAACGGCCAACTGAGGGAAATACAACCCCCACCTCGAGATCTGACCGACAAGATGACACCACCAAAAAACCCAGCCCTGTCTCCAGAATCCCCACGCGGGACCCTGCCGGGAGGGGGATTGCCGCCACCTCACAAGTCAGCAACCTCACCAGACGCCTCAGCGACTTCATAAAGTCCGTCCGGCACGATACAGACATGAGACGAGGCAGTGCTCCACCGCAGATAACCTCACACCGACCTACCATAGGAGCCACGAACACCACTCCCCGCGTCACCCAGCGATTCCCAGCCAAAGAAGCCACCCGCAGCCCCCAGGTCACACGGCTGGACCCCACTCCCACACCACCCAGCACCTCCTCCAAGGCTGCCCAGAAAGATGCTGATCGCCAAAAATCCCATGCTCCACTGAGGACCCCTCAGCCGGATACCACCTGCAGGAGAACCAGGACCATACCCAGCGCTTCCAGACACGAGAGTGCCCCCCGAACATCCAGCACCGGTGCTTCCAGAACCCCACTCCCTCCCGGAGATGGCAGCACTGCACCCGAAACACTGAGAGATGCTCACACAGGACGCACACCCCAAGACTCACCTCTCCATCCTCCCCCAGCCCGAGAGACCAGGCCACAGACTGCCCCCATAGCACCCGATCCTGTGGAGACAACACAACGGGAGGAGCGACAGCCACGGGTGAGGGTCGCCACACCGTGGCAATCCACCTGGATAGAGGAGCTGGTGAAGGCTGATAACTTTGAGGACTTCAACACCATGATGGACAGGCTGACCACAGAACTGTCAGCAGAAACCACAACCGGAAGAACGGAACCCCAGGAAGGCACACGGACCACTACCAGATTCCCCGCACCGAGCCGTAACACCAGACAGGGCAGGAGAGGGATCGCCAGCCGCTGCTTCGACCCGGCAGCTGCATCCCGTATCCAGAAGCTATACAGGAGAAACCGCCCAAAAGCCATGAGGGAAATCCTCAATGAGACCTCCCCCTACTGCACCATCCAGCCCCAGAGACTCTACTCATACTTCAGGGACGTATTCGATCGTGAAGCCCAGACTGACGCACGACGCCCGGAGTGCCTCCCCCCGCTACCCCAGATCGACCCCACTGAGGATCTGGAGCGAGACTTCTCCCCAGAGGAGGTGCTAGCGAGGCTTGCAAGGACCAAAAACACCGCCCCTGGTAAAGATGGCATCCGCTACTACATGCTGAAGAAACGAGACCCCGGCTGTCTGGTGCTTTCTGCCATCTTCAACAAATGCAAGCAGTTCCACCGCACCCCCCGCTCCTGGAAAAAGTCCATGACCGTTCTCATCCACAAAAAAGGTGAACGAGATGACCCCGGCAACTGGAGGCCCATCTCCCTCTGCTCCACCATCTACAAGCTGTATGCCAGCTGCCTCGCGGCAAGGATCACGGACTGGTCGGTCTGCGGGGGCGCAGTCAGCTCAGCACAAAAGGGCTTCATGTCCTGTGAAGGGTGCTATGAGCACAACTTCCTCCTTCAGACGGCAATCCAGGAGGCCAGGAGATCCAGGAGGCAGTGCGCCATAGCATGGCTTGACCTGACCAACGCCTTCGGGTCCATACCCCACCACCACATCTTCGCCACCCTGAGAGAGTTCGGGATGCCGGAAACCTTCCTCCAGACCCTCCGGGATCTCTACGAGGACTGCACCACCACCATCCGCACCACGGACGGAGAGACGGACGCCATCACCATCCGCTGCGGCGTGAAACAGGGTTGCCCCCTCAGCCCCATCATCTTCAACCTGGCCATGGAACCGCTCATCCGAGCTGTCTCCAGCGGCTCAGCCGGCTTCGACCTCCACGGCAAAAGAATCAGCATCCTGGCCTACGCCGACGATCTGGCCCTGATTGCCGACAGCTCAGAAAGCCTCCAGGGGATGCTCGACGTTGCCAGCCAAGCCGCCCAGTGGATGGGCCTCTGCTTCAACCCCAAAAAATGTGCCTCCCTCCACGTGACAGGCAATGCCAAGGCTCTGGTCCAAGCTTCACGGCTCCTGATCCAGGGCGAGCCCATGACCTCCCTCAATGAGGGAGAGGTATACCAACACCTGGGGACACCCACAGGAGTCCGCGTCCGACAGACCCCCGAAGACACCATCGCGGAGATCCTGCGGGACGCGGCCCAGATCGACTCCTCCCTGCTCGCCCCCTGGCAAAAGATCAACGCCCTCAATACCTTCCTGATCCCCCGCATCTCCTTCGTCCTCAGGGGATCGGCCGTAGCCAAGGTGCCCCTGAACAAGGCCGATAGGACCATCAGACAGCTGGTGAAGAAATGGCTCTACCTTCCACAGAGGGCCAGCACCGACATCATCTACATCTCCCACAGGCAGGGCGGTGCCAACATACCCCGGATGGGTGACCTGTGCGACGTGGCGGTGATCACCCACGCCTTCCGCCTCCTGACGTGCCCGGACCCGACGGTGAGGAGCATCGCGGAGGAAGCCGTACGGAACGTGATCAGGAAACGAATCATCAGGACCCCCTCCGAGCAGGACATCGCCACCTACCTCAGCGGCTCCCTGGAAGCCGAATTCGGGAGAGAAGGGAGAGATCTGTCCTCTCTCTGGACCCGTGCCCGTAACGCCTCGAGACGCCTAGGGAAGAGGATCGGCTGCCGCTGGAGTTGGTGTGAGGAGCGCCGGGAGCTGGGAATTCTAGTGCCGCGCATAAAGACCCCGGACCACACCATCGTCACCCCAACCGCCAGAACGATGCTGGAAAGGACCCTGAAAGACACCATCCGCTTCTACTACGCCGAGAACCTGAAGCGGAAGCCAGACCAGGGCAAGGTGTTTGAGGTGTCCAGCAAGTGGGACGCCAGCAACCACTTCCTCCACGGGGGAAGCTTCACCAGGTTCGCCGACTGGCGGTTCATCCACCGGGCCCGACTCAACTGTGTTCCCCTCAATGGAGCCATCCGCCATGGCAATCGGGACAAGCGCTGCAGGAGGTGCGGCTACGTCAACGAGACCTTGCCCCACGTCCTGTGTGGATGCAAGCCGCACTCCAGAGCCTGGCAGCACCGCCACAATGCCATCCAGAACCGACTGGCGAAAGCCATCCCACCGTCCCTGGGGAAGATCTCCGTCAACTCCGCCATCCCCGGAACAGACAGCCGACTGCGACCCGACATCGTCGTGACCAACACAGAGACGAAGAAGGTCCTCATAGTGGATGTCACGGTGCCATTCGAAAACCGGTCACCGGCCTTCCACGAGGCCCGAGCTCGGAAGGTGCTGAAGTACACCCCGCTGGCTGACACCCTGAGAGCGCAGGGCTATGAGGTGCAGCTCCACGCCCTGATCGTAGGAGCCCTGGGCGCATGGGACCCCTGCAACGAGCCGGTAGTGAGAGCGTGCGGCATCGGTCGGCGCTACGCCCGGCTCATGAGACAGCTCATGGTGTCCGATACCATCAGGTGGTCCAGAGACATATACACGGAACACATCACGGGACATCGCCAGTACCAGGTCGAGTAGCCGAGACCGACGACCAGGGAAACAACTCACCCCCCCTTCCCTGACAAACAGAGGGACACACCCACCCATGTACTTATTGCCTGAACCATTACTGACTCGGACCTTCAATACACCCCATGGGTGGTATACCCGAACACACCTATAGACTGACACTTTAAAAACTCCCACACCCCAATCTGGAGGTATGCTGGATATGTGATATGCATGTGCCCTGTAAAACCTGTACCTACTACCTACAATCGCCCATAACTCCAGCCTGACCCCAGATGTCCAGTACCTTACCTCTCAATCTGTGTATGTTTTCATGTTGAACATTAGCTTTAATAAAAATTTTAAATCTGTTCTTATCAGTTTAATCGCTGATATGTCCTTTATTTAAGGACTGTGTATTAAATGGATTTTTGGAACCAGGGGCTGGGATAGGAGCTTGCTCTGTCCACCCCATGCATTGACCTGGTATTGCAGTGTCTCCAGGACCAGTGCAGCTCCCTCTTGGGAGAACTTTCTGGTTGGAAAAACAGAAGATGCTTTGCTGAAAAAAATGTTTCTTTGATAAAATATTTTTAGAAGCTGGTAAATCTGTTTCTTTTAGGGTTTTGGATTTTTGACAGAATAATATTAAGTTGGGGGAATGTTTTCTGAGTCTATAAATAAGCATTTCCTTGTTTTGTAGAGAATTGTTTCAAAAGTTGGGATTTTTCTCTTTGCTGTGAGTCTTTTCAACAGGGTGAGGGACAAATGCTTTCCACACTGAGTGTGTGTGTGTGTGTTAGGGGGCACTTTGGCACACAAATTCAAGCTCTGCAGGGCGGGCGGGCTGACAGCCCCCAGCAGCTGGGACCCCGGCGGGCGGGCGGGCTGCTAGCTGCCGCTCGGGTCCCAGGAGCCGAGACCTGGACGGGGGGCTGACAGCTCCTGCCCGGGTCCCAGCAGCTGGGACCCGGGCAGGCTGGCAGCAGGGAGCCGGCAGGCAGCCCGTTGGCTGCCTGGACCCGGGCGGCAGCCGGGAGCCGGCAGCCAGCCCCTGAAAAAACGGATTTTGGATGCATCGGACTTGCTCCTAAATTTTGTCCGTTGCATCCGAAGTCCGTTAAATTGGGGTCCGTTAAATCGGGGTTTTACTGTAATACTAACACAGGTGAGCTAGACTGATTCCAGATATGCCTTTGTCCATGTTCAATTAAGACACGGGGGTTTTGCAAGAGCTAACACCTCATCTGCCAGTGTCACGAGCAGGATAGGCAGGAATGGTGTCCCTAGTCTCTGATTGCCAGAAGCTGGGAATATTGTACTTAAAGTACTGCACAGGATCTTTTCAGGGGGAATAAGGCAAAATGCCACATTTATTAATAATACGTGCAATAATCAATACTATCATATGTATATAGTATCAGAGGTGTAGCCGTGTTAGTCTGGATCTGCAAAAGCGACAGAGTCTTGTAGTACCTTATAGACTAACAGATCTTAGGGATCATGAGCTTTCGTGGGTTAAGACCCACTTCATCAGATGAATGTTGTGGAAATCTCCAGAGGCAGGTATAAATATGCAGGCAAGAAAGCAAGGTAAATTCAATCAATGGCTTGTTACTGGGAGGGTTTCATTATATCTCGGAGGGTTATACCCTGGTGGGAGTGGGCTAGGCCTGTCCTGGAATAAGGTAACTCTACTTCACAGTGTGGCAGAACCTACAACGTCCATTAGAGGAAATAATCCTGGGTGGAATCGGCTTGTGGAATGAACCAAAGCCCCCTCTGAATTCTCTCCTATTGTCCTTCTCACCCTGGCAGGCTAAAGAATAACATCCACTTTCCCCTCAAGATCATCCCACCCTCCCAAGGGGAAGGAAATGGCTGCAATGGAGCTGGCTCAGGTAAAGGATGATTCGGGAACTGGTGGTGGGTTCTGCTTGCAAGGTGAGGAGCGGTAAATGCATGGGAGGGTGGGAGGTGCTGGGAGGCAGGAAATATCTAGGGTGGAGAAAGGGAGGGGACAGGATGTGACAAACCTGCTGAGACTTGTGTAATCTAGAGTGTGATGGGTTGTCACCCATGGGGTGCAGTCTGGGAACCACTGTGCCCTCTAACCCTCAAGCTGGGCTGGCCCTTCTCACACTGCCGGCCTCTCCGGGCACTGTTATCACCCAGCAGGACAGCAGGTGGCACCATACACCCAACTAAGCTACCAGCGTGCTTTACCTACGCCACTCAAGGACAGATAGACCACAGCCAATTTCCCCGCTTCCCAACCTTGCACGCCTGCTATAGTATAAATCCAGAATTATACCACCTTATAGTACATAGGGATCTGTATAATGTAAGATCATTGATATAGTTCGCCTTCCTCTCCCTATGGGAAAGATATGCACAGCTGGCTTGTGCTAACAAAGCTGAGATTTTCCCCAAAACTTTACTCAAAATTCTCAAATTAAGGTAAAGCATAAAACAAGTGAATTAACTACATTAAGATAGATTTGAGGTGATTATAAGTGGTAGCAAACCGATCAAAGCAGATTATTTAGCAAATAACCAAAAACTCAAACTAAGCCTAACATACTAGTTGGATAGGCTCTGAATTAGCAATTTCTCACCCTGACTGATGATACAAGCAGTCCACCAAGTTTCCATACACTAGGCAGAAATCCCTTTCCCCTTGGACCAGCACTTCCCCCAGTTCAGTCTTTGTTCCTCAGGTTTTTCCAGGAGTTCTCTTGTGTGAGAAATGAGGTCAAGAGATGATGTCACACTCCATCTTATGTAGCTTTTGCATATGGCGGGAACCCTTTTTTCCAAACTCAGTTCCCACTCCAGTTTGTGGAAAAGTGCAGGTACCAGACTGGAGTTCAGTGTCATGTGGTCTGGTCACATTCCTGCTGAGTCATAGTAGTCATGACTCATAAGCTGGCTGAAACATTCACAGGAAGGCTAAGCTCTTCCACGGTCTATTGTCTTTGTTGAAGAGCCATTAGCACTGTCTGGCTTCTTCATTGTTGTGTCTGAAAGATGAGTTGTGGGTGTTACCTAGAGTAAGCACGTTGGAAATGCAGATACATAGGCAATAGCCATAACTTCAGATATAAACATGATTCATGCACACAAATAGGATAATCCTATTCAGCAAATCATGTTTCCAGTGACACCACACATGATGCATCTTGCATAGAATGCATCATAATTCTGTCCTAATCATATTCTAGTCACACCACTATGCTGAATATGGGATGTAGTGTCAGATTGGGCTTGATTTCAAGGCAAATAACACTCCAGCCAGACTCCCAGTGCTAGAGCCTGAATCTATGGACACTTCATTAGTTACCACCACCCGCAACCTTTGTGTCAACTGCAAACTTTATCCGTGATGATTTTATATTATCTTCTAGGTCATTGATAAGAATGTTAAATAGCACAGGGCCAAGATCCAATCCTTGTGGGAACCCACTAGAAATAAATCCACTTGACCATGGTTTCCCCTTTACAATCCTAGTTTTTTATCTATTTAATGTGTGCCATGTTTACTTTTTATCATTCTAGTGTGTTTTAGTCAAAATATTGTGCTGAACCCAGATGGTGTTAGTGACTCTGAAATGTTCAGGGAGATTAGAGAGGCTATTAAAATAAAAAACTCAATAATAATAATAATAATGGTGTATTTCATCTATCCCCATATTGACTGGGTACATGTCACCTCAGGAAGGGATGCTGAGATAAAGCTTCTTGACACCTTAATGACAGCTTCTTGGAGCAGCTAGTCCTGGAACCCACAAGAGGAGAGACAATTCTTGATTTAGTCCTAAGTGGAGCACAGAATTCTGTCCAAGAGGTGAATATAGCAGGACCACTTGATAATAGTGACCATAAAATAATTAACATCCCTGTGGTGGGGAAAACTCACAGCGACTCAACACTGTAGCATATAATTTCAGAATTGAGAACGATACAGAAATGAGGAGGTTAGTGAAACAGAAATTAAAAGGTACAGCGCCAAAAGTAAAATCCCAGCAAGCTGCTTGGAAACGTTTTAAAGACGCCATAATAGAGGTTCAACTTAAATGTATACCCCAATTTAAAAAACATAGTAAGAGAACCAAAAAAGAACCACCATGGTTAAACAACAAAGTAAAAGAAGCAGTGAGAGGCAAAAAGGCATCCTTTAAGAAGTTGAAGATAAATTCTAATGAGGAAAATAGAAAAGAGTATAAATTCTGGAAAATGCAGTGTAAAAATATGATTAGAAAGACCAAAAAAGAATTTGAAGAACCGCTAGCCAAAGACTCCAAAAGTAACAGCAATTTTTTTTAAAATACATCAGAAGCAGAAAGCCTGCTAAACAACCAGTGGGGCCACTGGATTATTGAGTTCCTAAAGGAGCACTCAAAAATAAGGCCATTGCGGAGAAACTAAATGAATTCTTTACACCGGTCTTCACTGCTGAGGATGTGAGCGAGATTCCCAAACCTGAAGGTAGGAAGAAATGGTCAGTTTTCAGAATGGAGAGAGGTAAATAATGGTGTCCCCAGGGATCTGTACTGGGGCCAGTCCTATTTAACATATTCATAAACAATCTGGAAAAAGGGGTAAATAGTGAGGTGGCAAAATTTGCAGATGATGCAAAACTACTCAAGATAGTTACGTCCCAGGCAGACTCTGAAGAGCTACAAAAGGATCTCATAAACTGGGTGACTGGACAACAAAATGGCAGATGAAATGTAATGTTGATAAATGCAAAGTAATACACATTGGAACACATAATCCTAATTAGTATCAGAGGTGTAGCCGTATTAGTCTGGATCTGCAAAAGCGACAAAGAGTCTTGTAGCACCTTATAGACTAACAGAACTTGGGGATCATAAGCTTTTGTGGGCTAAGACCCACTTCATCAGATGAATGTTGTGGAAATCTCCAGAGGCAGGTATAAATATGCAGGCAAGAAAGCAAGGTAAATTCAATCGGGGGATGGGGGGGGGGTGAGACCCACTTCCAGCAGCGGATCTGGAGGTGTGAACACCCAGAGAGGAGAAACTGCTTTTGTAATTGGTGAGCCATTCAAAGTCTGAACGGGTACTAACTGTATTATCCTCCTTTAATTCTTTATTAATGAAATCCAGTATGGCTGCTCCATTATCTTTCCTGGTATTGATGTCAGACTGAAGCTCTTGTAATTAACTGAGTCATCTCTGTTACACGTTTTAAATATTGGCACAGCATTAGCTTTATACTAATCTTCTGGAATTTCCCCAGTGTTCCAAGTTCTAATTAAAATCAACATTAACAGTCCACCACACTCCTCCACCAGGTCTTTTAAAACTCTTGGATACAAGTTATCTGGACTTGTTTATTTAAACATGTCTAACTCTAATTGCTGCTGTTTAATGTCCTCATGAGTTCTTGTTGGAATGGAAAGTGTGTCGACATCATCATCTTATGACATGAGTAACTCATCTGTTTTTCTCCAAACCCAGGAGAGAAATATTTATTGAACACTTTTATGTTTTCCACGTTATTTTTGATAGTGCTAAATGGAAATGGCAGAATTATCTTGTTAGGATTAAATTTGTGCTTAATATACTTTTAAAAAACTTCCTTCTTATTTTAATTGATTGGTCATTAATTTCTGATAGCTTCCTTTACCAATTTTCTACAATTCTGACCTTCTAACTTTTATTCTTTACTATTGACTTCCCCTTTCTTCCATATATTGTATTTGGAGAGTGGTGGGATTCCTAGCAGGGAGCCACCAGCAGGGTCCAGAGAAGCTCCGTCTCCTATATCAGGCCCTGGCTAGTAGGCATGTGATAAATGTGAAGACCCTGCCTCTGTCGGTCCGCTGGGCGACACAAAGTTTCTCTCCTTCTACTCTCTGATGCCTTCTGGCTGCTCTAAGCAAGGTGGGGTGGAACTCTGTTAACATGTGCCTCCCGGAGCTTCCATTTACCTGGCGCAGCTGTTTCGTGAATAGTGGGGCTGTGAGTGGGGCAGTAGGTCCTGAGTGTTGGACTCTTGCTCTTTCAGGGGCGAGTGGCCTTCGAGGAGGTGGCTGTGTATTTCACCAGGGAAGAGTGGGCTCTGCTGGACTCCACTCAGAGAGCCCTCTACAGGGATGTCATGCAGGAGAACTATGAGACAGTGGTCTTGCTGGGTAAGTAGTTCCGTCCCCCTCGGTTATTAGAAGCTGTGGGTTTTCTAAAGAACCAGAGTAGTAATAACTTTATACCTTTGTTCGTCATACAAGTTTTGACAAGTTTCCTTGTCACCCCTCCCCACTGTCATGTTACTGAAATAATCTGAGTTCATATAGATCATTGGTGTAACCAAGATCCTGTAGTGGCCCCAAATCTTGTGTAAAGGGGGTCATATAAGGTGTCTAAGACCAGTTTATGTGTTGCTGATTATGTTATCTGTATGTATTTTTGTATATGAAGTTATGAATTTTGGTTCTACTGTCTGTATCTCAAACTTATGTTATGCTGCTGGGTAACATTCCAGACAACTTGGTTTTAGCTCTCCTTAGCCTGCTTGATGGCCCATTAAGAACCATAAGCTACACAATTGCCCCATAAAGGGAAGGCAGACACATCCTGTGTCTTAGCAAGGGGACAGGGACTTGCCCATATGACTTCAAACTCCATTTTGCTGTAATATTCCACAGCAAAGGACAAAGAGAATTCCTGCACCTGGAAAGACTATAAAAGGCTGGTGTCTGATCTCCATTTTGTCTTCAGTCATCTTGCCTTCATTGGTGCTTCATATCTCTGGAAGGATTTTGCTACAAACGGAAGCTCTACACAAAGGACTAATGACCCATCCCAGCTGGGGATGTATTCCAGAGACTTTGGAAGATTGGACAAATGACCAGGGAGGAATATAAAAATATTGCTCAGGCATGCAGGAGTGAAATCAGGAAGGCTAAATCACACTTGGAGTTGCAGCTAGCAAGGGATATTAAGGGGAACAAGAAGGGTTTCTTCAGGTATGTTAGCAACAAGAAGAAAGTCAAGGAAAGTGTGGGCCCCTTACTGAATGAGGGAGGCAATCTAGTGACAGAGGATGTGGAAAAAGCAAATGTACCCAATGCTTTTTTTGCCTCTGTTTTCACGAACAAAGTCACCTCCCAGACTACTGCGCTGGGCAGCACAGCATGGGGAGGAGGTGACCAGTCCTCTGTGGGAAAAGAAGTGGTTCAGGACTATTTAGAAAAGCTGAACGAGCACAAATCCAGGGGGCCGGATGTGCTGCATCCGAGGGTGCTAAAGGAGTTGGCTGATGTAATTGCAGAGCCATTGTCCATTATCTTTGAGAACTTATGGCGATCGGGGGAGGTCCCTGATGACTGGAAAAAGGCTAATGTAGTGCCCATCTTTTAAAAAGGGAAGAAGGAGGATCCAGGGAACTACAGGCCAGTCAGCCTCACCTCAGTCCCTGGAAAAAGCATGGAGTAGGTCCTCAAGAAATCAATTCTGAAGCACGTAGAGGAGAGGAAAGTGATCAGGAACAGTCAGCATGGATTCACCAAGGGAAAATCATGCCTGACTAACCTAATTGCCTTCTATGATGAGATAACTGGCTCTGTGGATGAGGGGAAAACAGTGGATGTGCTGTTCCTTGACTTTAGCAAAGCTTTGGCACGGTCTCTCTCCGTATTCTTGCCAGCAAGTTAAAGAAGTATGGGCTGGATGATTGGATCATAAGGTGGATAGAAAGCTGGCTGGATCGTCTGGCTCAACGAGTAGTGATCAATGGCTCCATGTCTAGTTGGCAGCCGGTATCAAGCGCATTGCCCCAAGGGTCGGTCCTGGGGCCCATTTTATTCAATCTCTTTATCAATGATCTGGAGGGTGGTGTGGACTGCACCCTCAGCAAGTTTGCAGATGACGTAAGAACATAAGAAAGGCCATACTGGGTCAGACCAACGGTCCATCTAGCCCAGTATCCTGTCTACCAACAGTGGCCAATGCCAGGTGCCCCGGAATGAGTGAACCTAACAGGTAATGATCAAGTGATCTCTCTCCTGCCATCCATCACTCCCCTCTGACAATCAGAGGCTAGGGACACCATTTCTTGGCTAATAGCCATTAATTAACTTAACCTCCATTTCTTAACCTCCAGTTCTCTTTTAAACCCTGTTATAGTCCTAGCCTTCACAGCCTCCTCAGGCAAGGAGTTCCACAGGTTGACTGTGTGCTGTGTGAAAAACTTCCTTTTATTTGTTTTAAACCTACTGCCCACTAATTTCATTGGATGGCCCCTAGTTCTTGTATTATGGGAACAAGTAAATAACTTTTCCTTATTCACTTTTTCCTTACCACTCATAATTTTATATACCTCTATCACAGGGGTTCTCAAACTGTGGGTCGCGACCCCTTGGGGGGTCGCCGGCCGCCTCCCGAGGGGCTGCGAGCTGCTTGCGCTGCCAAAAAGCTGCCGCCGCGATCACTTCCGCATCCGGCGGCTATTTTCGGTGGACATGCCGAGCTCTCCCGAAAGCACTCAGCATGTCCACCGAAAATAGCCGCCAAATGAGGAGTTAATTTATTCGGCGGCTTTTTAGCGGTCCTACAAGGGTCCGCTGCGCCGAGGGAGAGAGGAAAAAGGGGTCACGGTTCTCAGTAGTTTGAGAACCCCTGCATCATATCCCCCCTTAGTCTCCTCTTTTCCACGCTAAAAAGTCCTAGCCTCTTTAATCTCTCCTCATATGAGACCCATTCGAAATCCCTAATCATTTTAGTTGCCCTTCTCTGAACCTTTTCTAATGCCAATATATCCTTTTTGAGATGAGGAGACCACATTTGTAGACAGTATTCAAGATGTGGGTGCACCATGGATTTGTATAAGGGCAATAAGATATTCTCCGTCTTACACTCTATCCCTTTTTTAATGATTTCCTAACATCCTGTTTGCTTTTTTGACAGCCACTGCACACTGCGTGGATGCCTTCAGAGAACTATCCACAATGACTCCAAGATCTTTTTCCTGATTAGTTGTAGATAAATTAGCCCCCATCATATTGTGTATATATAGTTGGGGTTATTTTTTCCAGTGTGCATTACTTTACATTTATCCACATTAAATTTCATATGCCATTTTGTTGCCCAATCACTTAGTTTTCTGAGATCTTTTTGAAGTGCTTCACAGTCTGCTTGGGCCTTAACTATTTTGAGCAGTTTAGTATCATCTGCAAACTTTGCCACCTCACTGTTTACCCCTTCCTCCAAATCATTTATGAATAAGTTGAATAGGATTGTCCTAGGACTGACTCTTGGGGAATACCACTACCATTCAGAAAATTTCTCCCCTCTCCATTCAGAAAATTTACCATTTATTCCTACTGTTTGTTCCCTGTTTTTAACCAGTTCTCAATCCATGAAAGGATCTTCCCTCTTATCCCATGACACTAAACTGGGGGGAGTGGTAGATATGCTAGAGATTAGGGATAGGATACAGAGGGACCTAGACAAATTAGAGGATTGGGCCAAATAAATTTGATGAGGTTCAATAAGGATAAGTGCAGAGTCCTGCACTTAGGACGGAAGAATCCCATGCACTACTACAGACTAGGGACCGAATAGCTAGGCAGCAGTTCTGCAGAAAAGGACCTAGGGGTTATGGTGGATGAGAAGCTGGACATGAGCCAACAGTGTGCCCTTGTTGCAAAGAAGGCTAATGGCATTTTGGGCTGTATAAGTAGGGGCATTGCCAGCAGATTGAGGGACATGATCGTTCCCCTCTTTTAGACATTGGTGAGGCCTCCTCTGGAGTACTGTGTCTAGTTATGGGGCCCACACAACAAGAAGGATGTGGAAAAATTGGAAAGAGTCCAGAGGAGGGCAACAAAAATGATTAGGGGCCTGGAGCACATGACTTATGAGGAGAGGCTGAGAGAACTGGGATTGTTTAGTCTAAAGAAGAGCAGACTGAGGAGGGATTTGATAGCTGCTTTCAACTACCTGAAAGGGGGTTCCAAAGAGGATGGATCTAGACTGTTCTCAGTGGTACCAGATGACAGAACAAGGAGTAATGGTCTCAAGTTGCAGTGGGAAGATTTAGGTTGGATATTAGCAAAATCCTACTACTTCCCTCTCCTCCTCTTCAGCTTGTGGGGGGCTTCCTGCCCTCTCTCTACACAAGCCAGGTGTTCCTTTACTTAAGGTCTGGGTCTTTCTTAGCTCACCACAGCACTTCTCCAAACTGCTCTCTGCTCCAACGCCTCCAAACTCCTTCCAAACACCCACACCTGTCTGCCTGAGGCAGGGGTTTTTATTAAGGCCTTAATTGGCAGCAGGTGCTCCTAATTAACCTGCTGCCTGCTTCCCTAGTCTACAGGGAGCCACGCCCTAATGAACCTGGAGCTGATATATCTCCCCTCAAGCACTGCCACAGCTCCCTGGCCTTCCTCTATCACACACCCTATGTTCAGCAATTCTGGACATGAAAGGGAATTCCAGAAGTGAAGAGTCATTTCGGGGAAAATGCAGTAAGAGCAGCAATTTCTGGAAAACACTGGCCCAAGTCATAAAATTAATTACAATAGTCTCAGGATATATGTCTGCGTTCATCAGATCTGTCACTCTGCCTTCACATAGTTCACTCTGCTGGTGCGTTCTACTTCTTCCCCCATTCTGTGTCTGTCTTGTCTATTTAGATTGTATATTCTTCAGGACATGGGCCATCTACTATTCTGGGTTTCTACTGTGCCTAGCACAATGGAGGCCCATGGTTAGTTAGCTCATAGGCACTAAAGTAATTAATATGATTTATAATAGTAATAACTCTCCTGCCACTTTGAGCCAAGGAACCTAACCTTTCGATGTTTCTACTTTAAAAATGAGCTGGGGTTAAAACCATGGAATATTCCTTGTGATAAGTATCCCACAAATTCCATGGACCTTCCTTGTTTTCTTTGCCTTCAGCAGGGTTTCCAGTTTCCAAACCTGATGTGATCTCGCAGCTGGAACGAGGGGAAGAGCCATGGGTCTCAGACCTCTACAGCTCTCAGAAAAAAGTGCTCCCGAGAGCTGTCTGCACAGGTGAGGAATTGGGTAAACATCTCAAAAACAGTCCATGACTACAGGAAACGTTTGGGTTGCCCTACAAAGATCTTGTGAGCTCTCAAAGTTCAGGATTGTTCCCTCCAGATGTGGAATCATTAGGCAGATGTCACTCAGGGCTTCCCACCTATCCTGACTGACAACTGGAAGCAAGTCCCTCCCCAGTTTCGCTTTCCCCTGAGAGTTCTGGTGAGATGCAGACCAGAACTGATCCCTTCCTCTCTCTCCTCCGGGGAAGGGTTTGGGGAAAATCAGCTCCTGATAGGTTTGAACTCTCCCTCACATATTTTCGTTTGTTCATCCCTTTTTCTCTCTGAGATTTCTTCTCTCTGATGCAGGGAGTGACGTATGTCTGGATTCGCTCTGTGTCCCATCAGGTATTGGGATGGTGAATGGAAATGAGACACCCCTGCAGGAAGATGCTGAGATGTTATCAGGAATACCCAAAGGTAATGTTTCCGAGAGTTGTGTACTCCCAGAAAAAGAAAACGCCTGTGAGAGTCAGCAAAGGCCAGAGGAAAACTTCAATAGCCATTCAGACCTTATTACACATGAGGGAATGAACTTGGAAGGGACACGCTACACATGTCATGAGTGTGGGAAAAGCTTCAGTGGGAACTCAGACCTTCTCACATATCAGAGAATCCACACAGGAGAGAGACCCTGCATGTGCTCTGAGTGTGGGAAAAGCTTCACTCAGAGCTCAAACCTTACCACACATCAGACAATCCACATGGATGAGAAACCTTATGAATGCCCTGAGTGTGGGAAACACTTCATTGATAGTTCAGCCCTCATCTCACATCAGCGCATCCACACAGGAGAGACGCCCTACGCATGCTCCGAGTGCGGGAAAAGCTTCAAAAACAGCTCATACCTTATCACACATCAGAGACTCCACACAGGGGAGAGGCCCTACAGGTGCTCTGAGTGTGGGAAATGCTTCATTAGTAGTTCAGCCCACCTCTTACATCAGCGAGTCCACACCGGTGAGAGACCCTATAGATGCGCTGAGTGTGGGAAAAGATTCAATCAGAGCTCTTCCCTGCTCATACATCAGAGAACCCACACAAGAGAGACCCCCTACGCATGCTCTGAGGGCGGGAAACGCTTCAGTGATAGTTCAGCCCTCCTCACACAGCAGCGAATCCACACAGGAGAGACGCCCTACAGGTGCTCTGAGTGCGGGAAAAGCTTCAAAAACAGCTCATACCTTATCATACACCAGAGAATCCACACCGGAGAGCGACCTTACACATGTGCTGAGTGCGGGAAAAGCTTCAATCGAAGCTCAAACCTTATCACACATCAGCGAATCCACTCCGGGGAGACTCCCTACAGGTGCTCTGAGTGCGGGGAATGCTTCAGTTATAGATCTGCCCTTACCACACATCAGAGAATCCACACTGGTGAGATACCCTACACATGCTCTGAGTG
Source organism: Sternotherus odoratus (assembly GCA_032164245.1). Classification (NCBI taxonomy): domain Eukaryota; kingdom Metazoa; phylum Chordata; order Testudines; family Kinosternidae; genus Sternotherus; species Sternotherus odoratus. The sequence continues at coordinate 14,105,071 of JAVMKO010000019.1, read as the reverse complement.
TGGGAAAAGTTTCAGTCAGAGCTCTGCCCTATTCACACATCAGAGAATGCACAGCGGAGAGATGCCCTACAGGTGCTCGGAGTGCGGGAAGCGCTTCAATTGGAGCTCGCAACTTACCACGCATCAGAGAATCCACACAGGTGAGAAACCTTATGGATGCCCTGAGTGTGGGAAACACTTCAATCAGTCCTCAAATCTTATCACACACATGAGAATTCACAGTGGAGAGAGACCATACACCTGCTGTGAGTGTGGGAAGCGCTTCAGTCAGAGCTCAGCCCTTATTAAACATCAGAAAACCCACATGAGAATGAACCGTAACAAATGCCTTGACTAGAAATGGCCATGGATTTATTTTTTTTAATCACATTTGCTAATTCCCACATGCACCATCTTCACCAAGTTCTCTCAGCTCCCGCAAGTGAGTTGCCTGCTTCTGTGCTTTGCAATTCACACTTCTTTGGGGTCAGTCCTGTGATCCTTTCTACCAACTCCTTTCCTTTGACTCGAAGGAGTGTGTGTCCCACCATCCAGGAATGTGCATCTCCAGGTGGGGGAGAGAGGTTTGATCCCAACAAGCTACACTGAGCCTTACATCCACTAGGACTGTACATGCTGTTGGCTGCTCAAGTTAGTGATCTTGGTGTAAAAAATAATGATACCTGTAGTGCAGATGCAGCCCAGGTGCAGTGGTTGGGATCAGTTTGCCCTTTGACCTGACCTAAACTCCACCACTTTTCCTAGTCCAAACAAACCCTGAGCATCACGGTTATATTGTCCCCCCCACTTCAAATAAATTGTCAGTCATCAAGTTCTCTGTTCAGGGACAAATTGTTTCATTCCCAGTTGCTCTGATGTTGCTTCAGGTTGTGCTGGAGAACAGATATTTTTACTACCATGTTACTCACTTAAAATATATTGAACTATAACAAAGATCAGGAACAGGGCAGGGATAGGGGAAAATGTCATTTCACCCTCTGTAACAACAGAAGAAGATAGGGTAAGTCAGAGGAATTCCCTTATTCCCCATCATCATCCCAATCCCCCTGTGGTTCAGTTGGTTAGGTCAGAGTTTCCCAAACTGTGTTCCGCGGAATACTGCTGTTCCGCACGATGTGACTAGGTGTCCTGTGAAAGAATCATCATTTTAAAAAAGGGTCTTTAATTTTTTTAAAAAAATTATATAACCCCCAAGGAGATGACATGGACTCCTGGGTCTCTGTCTGCTGACAGACTCAGAGTTTGCCCAGCAACCACTAGGGAGTGAGAGGCTCTCCCAGGGAGTGGAGGAAAGAGGAGAAGCCATTTTGAGTGAGTGGAGAGCCAGGCAGGAAAAGGGCAGGACTGGCTGTGTGGGGAGCTGGGGAGTCCTAGGCCTGCATTCAGGGTTCCCCCTGAAAACTGGCCTCTAGGGACCTGACAGCAGATCCCTCAGTGGGGTTTTTCCTTCCCCACTGGTGATCCCCCATTTGTAGAGGTTGCTGGGAAACTTCCACAGCTGGGCGGAGTTCACCCTCCAGCTCCTTAGGTGAGACCAGTCACCACATGGTCAGCTCTGCTCTGTCCCTTCGTCCAGGGAAGCAGCCTGCTGAGTGTGTGTCTGGACATGGGGTTGGGAGGCTGCAGTTTGGATCTTCATGTTGTTGTGTAACCTACACCTTGAGCCCTGCACCCCTTTGTGGTGAGGGGAAATCCTGGAACCGACGCAGCCTGATTCCTGCCCGAGGAGGATCCCTGCTAGCAGAGAGCAGCCCCTCTGCAGAGACTGAGGAGTCCAGTCATCTTCCAACCTGAGGATCATTCACGGAATCTGTGAGTGCCCCATTGTTTAGTCAGGTAATTTGTTTCGGGGACCCCCCTACTCCCTCAACTGTGTCCTCAGGCCAGGGAGTGAGGGTTCGAGGATTTTATAATCGGCTGCAAACTTACAACCTTCTCCCACTTGTGAGTCCTTTGGGCTGTACTGAGCCCAGCCAGCCACACTGCTACACCACTGCAGTGAAGAATTTTGTGCTTATTGGTCACCAAGGGCCCCAGCACAGCACGCGTACTAACGGGACACTAATTTTACATTTGATACATCAAGTCACAGGTATTTTCAGGGCACCGGTGACCCTAAAAATAGTGTTTTACCCTGTTATGTTGTATTTTCCTCCTATTTAATATAATTATTGTGTTGAACATATTGTATGCGTTGGTGTTATTTCTTGGAAGTCTCCAGCTATCTGGTCAGTAAGTGGAGATTACCCTGTAGTTAGAATTTTCCTCCCAAGCTGCCCTGGTGACCCTGCCAGGAAGGAGTGAGGGGGGTGGAGGCACCGCCAAATAATTTCCTAGGAAAAAAGAAAGATACACCCGGTTGAGTGGGTGGTGGGATCCAAAAGCACCCAGACCTGTCCATCAAAACCTGTAAGCGGATTGGCATTAAAGGAGGTAACCAGGTGGAGAGGAGGTGCCTGACATGAGGATTCAACTTTCCAGCATTATTCCTAATATTAAACGAATTTGTGATACAAAAATGCAGAAACACCAATCCCATTAAATCCAAATTGGTATTTCTGTTTATAAAAATAGATTTTTCTACTAAAAATCTAATTTGTTTGGTGTTTGTTTATATATAAAAACAGTGGTTTTTAAGTAGAACACTGTTTTTAATTTTGACTCTTGCACTTGATTTTTGTACTACTTTATGCACGCTTTCCAGATAGAAATTATTAGTTCGTTATTTTAAATTTGTGTAATGGCTTTGTTTTATAAAATAAAATGTATTTGAGCATAAATAATGCAATTTTTTATTTGCAAACCAAACGACTACAAAATAATATGTGTTCCGTAAATATAGACCAGGCTAAAAGTGCTCCATGGCTAAAAAAGTTGAGGAAACACTGGGTTAGGTCAATAATTTTGCTAAAGTGCTGGGAAGAGGATTCCCTAGTAATGACTTGTAACTAAGCACAATACCCATGCATTTGGCTACCAAAGCAGTAGCGTCCCAGGCCCTGCCGGAGGTCACCCCTGAAGATATATCCTTCCTAATCAGGTGCATGTTGCCTATTATTTGGGAAATGCAATCCCTATCTAGGTAGAGATGGGAAAATGAAAGTGACATTTCTGGTCAGCTCACCCCTGGGAGATGCTGCTAATGTGTAGAAAATGAAATCCCTGTTGAATGTGATATAGCTGCAGGAAGATACCTATTTTTAATAGATGCCTGACATTTGGTCTCTTACAGGGGTTCTAAGCTGCACCTGAATTTAGTTCCTAATTTAGACCTGTGCCACTTGATTAAATAAATAAAAGGGCATATTTGGGAGGTTAAGGAAGTAAGGTCAAAGATTTGACAAGAACTCTGGTAGAAATTGCAGGTATTAGTGGTTGATTTTTACCCCAGAGATGGACGCTATGGTGACCTGTGGCCCAGGTAAACTATTTTTAGAACACTGCTCCCTCGTTAAGTGGCATTGATCACACTTCTAAGGAATGCCGTGATTAAATTGGGAACAACTGTCTTTTACCATTTGGACCTAAAGTTTCATGAAGCACGGAGAGAAAGAGCTGATTCCTTCAGAGCCATTCCATGCCTCTGGGTCCCTCTCTGGCTGCTTTGTTGGACAAGAAGCACTTCCATGCTGGGCATATGATGGTAGCCAATGGGGGAATGTATCACTAGGATACATGAATGCTGAGTCCAGAGTCTGTGGTTCGGTCTCTTGGGGCCAGTCTACACTACCCATCTGATCAGCTGGTAGAGATCCATCTGTCAGGGCTCAATTTATTGCATCTAGTCTAGATGCAATTTATCGATCCCCAAGTGCTCTCCCATCAACTCCAGTAGTCCAGCGCCGCAAGAGGAGTAAGTGGAATCGACAGGGGAGTGGCAGCAGTCAACTCAGTGCTGTGAAGATGCTGAGGGAAGTCGAACTAAATATGTCAACTTCAGCTACACTGTTCCTGTAGCTAAAGTTGCGTATCTTAGGTCGATCCCTCCCCCCCCCACACAGTGTAGACCTGACCTTAGTTTTTCTCTTGGATCTCATGCATTTGTATCACTTGTCCACCTCCTGCTTCTTTGAAAGATCAGAAACGGTGAAAATAGAGCACAGGTGGTGCTACTTGCTCAGCATCTTCTTGATGGGGTTTCTCCTCATTCTCACTCACCATCCCATCAACTGATGGGAGGCGGAGAGAATGAGACAGGTCACTCCCTGCACCCGAGAGAAAGGAAATGTATTACCTGGTCCCTAAACTGCAGCTACAATTTCTACTCCATGTGAATCCAAAGACAGAGAGGTGCAGAGATTCACCCCTTTTTTATCTTAGAAATGTTTTGTTCCTTTTTCCATTTTTTGTCTGTTTTGTTTTATGAAGTTGGAGACCTCCCAGCCTTTCTATTCGATTAACTGTGTGGCTCAGTCAGGGTAAGGGTGTGAACACCTCTGAACTCTACTGAGGGAAGACTATCTCCCCCACATCTTAATAGTCTTAAAGCTCTGCCCTATGAAATGACTGGACACATGCTCTTCACCTAGGGAAGCATTGCAAGGAGGTGAGTGTCCGATAGATATTGTTCAGCGAGAGCTCTTTGAACTTCTTTTACTAATGTCTCTCTAAGGTCTGTATGTGTTCTGGGGGGAGAGTGAGAGGAGCAGTATTAGCTAAACAATGGTAAAATCTAAGGAGAAAACTAATTGGCTTTGATGTTGTAGGCTAAATGTAAGCAGTCATTTGCTTTTGGTACTGAAATATTCATCTGGCTAAATCACTGCCAGGGTAAAAATCTCAGATTGGGGTTCTGGCAGCACTAAATATGCACCTGCCTTCTTGGGTTGCTCTTTTAGGGTTTATAAGGGTTGATTTTCTGCTATATTAATCTAATGGTTTGATTAAATTGACAAATTGCATTGAAATTAATCTCCTTGTTAACTCATTGATTTACTGATTTGACCTGAACTTTATCACTGTATTGTTTAACCCTTAGCAGAGTGGTGTATATAGTCATTTACCCTTAGCGATGTGTGCACTTGGATTTATTTGTTCGTGTTAATAAAACATGTAACTGAGATTTTGAGTCATTTCTTTCAATAAGCAACAGGGTCTGGAACTTTTTATTTGTATCGTTCCCTTTAATTCAATCTCCATTTCATTACTGTTATAAGTTAAGGAACGTGCCGCAAAGAAAACAGACACAAACCTTTTGCTGCCCCATTCTGTGCCCATCCAGAAAGAATGTAGAACACACACCTCCTGGAGCAGGGATTGTAAAACTGGACTGTAAATACAGACGCATGTTCCCAAGGTTTGCTGTCTTTCTCAAATCATGGCATAAGGATGACACCCGTAGCCCCTTGTAATCACACCTAGTAGGAAGGAGACACCTGTGTGCATTCCCTGTGGAGGCAGGGGGCTCTGGGAGACCCTGGACATGGGGGATATTTATCCAGAGCTCGGGAGCAATCTACGCAGGGGCAGGGCCGGCGACAGGGGGGTACTACGGGTACAGCTGTACCGGGCCCCGGACTTAAGGGGGGGCCCCTTAAGTCCGGGGCCCATAGTTCCCCCCTTGTCACCGGGCCTGTTTCCGTGGGCTGGGCGCGGGCGGGCGGAAGCCGGCGCTCGTGCGGGATGGTTTATTGCTGCCGCCCGCAGCTGAGGTTAGGGGCGCGGGGGGAGCCAGGAGCAGCTGCCATGCCGGAGCCTGGGAAAACCCCTCCCCCGGCGTGCTGGGGCGGGAGCCGGTCCGGGTCCCTCCCACCGCAGCCGGCAGGGTTGGGGGCCCGGCCGGGGTGCAGCAGGGTGGCCCTAGCGCATCCCGGGGTAGCCCCAGCGGGAGACCGGCCCCATGGCCGGCCGCTGGCAGGAGCCTGCCGGGAAGTGCGGGGCGGTGCCTGCCCAGCTGCTGCCGTGGGGCAGACACGGGGCGAGCGGCCGGTCTGCTCGGGGGGGGGGCGCAGTGGGGCCGGATGGGCCGTGGGGAAGCTGCCCCCGGGGTGGCCCCCCACAATGGGACCGGCTCCGCACCCCGAAGGCCCGCCCGCCCCCCACCGTGGGACCGCTATCCCTACTCCGCTATCAGAATAGGGGGCCCCAAAATTTCTGTCGCTGGCCCTGCGCAGGGGTGATGCAGTAAAAAGGAGCTGGGAGCTGCTTTCCCCACTTATTTCTCTTTATTGCCTTTCAGTCTCTTTCCCTTTCTTACCCCTCCCTCTACCCTCTGGCAGGGAGATGTGGTCTGTGGGCAAAGATGATGAGGTGACTGTGACCTCACAGAGCTCACTTGACAACAGCCAGGCAGGACAGGGATGCAGGAGGGGGAACCGCAGAGACCCCTGTAGCCTGGCTGCAGCAAGTCTCCATCTTGCGGCCTCTGTGAGGACACGAGAGGAGCGTGGGGGAGGAGATTCTGGGGGAGGGCTTTTCATTTCTGTGGATTTTTTTCAAACCCTTTCCTTAGGACTCAGGAGAGAGGCCCATGGCCACAGGAGCAGGCCGAGAATGGGCAGCCTCCAGCGGCCAGGAAGTGCTGTGGGGCCAGGTGCTGAGACAGCCCAGAGGGAAAGGTGCAATGAGCACTGAGTGCAAGTGGGCCTGGTATTGTGGCAAACTTCCCTGGCTTATACCCTACCCCGGTGGAATTGGCTAGAGAAAGGATCCGAGTCCCCGACCCAGAGCCTGCCTGACCCCGAGGACTCTCCTTCTACTCTTGTGTGGGGCAGAGTCCTTGAACCCCGACAAAGCTGGGCCCAGGATTCCTGGGAGGCTTGATCCCCAATCTTGTGATGGTCACTTAGAACAGGGGCTGGGGTGTCTGGCTCTGAGGTTCTCTCTCTGCTCTGGGCATTTCCCTGCCAAGTTATTAGCCAGTAATAAATTTTATAAAATGGGGGAAGGTTAAAGGAAAACACACGACCCTGTTCTGTGGGGCAGGGAGATCACAGCCAGTGTCTCTGGAGTGTCAGGGCAGTTCACAGTCTCCCCCTCACACACCCCAGGCTCCTTCCCAGGCCCTGGCTATGCTGTAGGGACACGGCAGGCCGGACACTTGCTCTGGCAGTGGTCACGTGAGCTCAGACTGCAGGTGGCAGGACCCGTCTTCCAGCATCAGCCCCCATGTAGAAGATACGATACCACAACAGTCTGGCCTGCGAGGGCTCTTGACTGGTGGTGTCTCCTTGTGCTGGGCCTTCTGCCCAGGACCCCCTCGCTCTGCCAAGCTGATCACTGCTCCCACCTCCAGCCCCAGTGCTGCTGCGGCTCTGCCTCCATCTCATAATTGATGCCTCTGACCCCCCTGTGACGGAATAGGAATACCGGGTGGGTGCCTCAGTTTCCCCTATACATTTCTTGATGTAAAGCAGAGACACAGCATAAGCTGTCTTGGGGCCTGCCCTTCCCCCTCTCTGAAAGGCGTTGGCTGGAAGTGTTGAATAACAAAGAGGCCAGCTGAACCTGTTGGAGGGAGGTCAGGTGACCGGACCTGGCTGAGCCAGGGGGAGGAGGGGCTGGAGAGAGTGACTTTCAGTTTGCAATCTGAAGCTAGCTGGAGTCAGGCAGGGAAGAGCAGAGGAGCTGTCTGGCTCTCTGCCCCCCAAATGGATGCAGCTGAGGGCTCATGCTCGCTGTATGGTCTGTGTTAGACCAGGTAGAGGTCATCGAATAAACCTCTGTTTCACTGACTGGCTGAGAGTCATGTCTGACTGTGGATTTGGGATGCAGAATCCATGGGCTCCCCCAGGACCCCACCCAGGCAGGCTTGCTGGGGGAAGTGCACAGAGGAGCAGAAGGTGCTGAATGCTCCAAGGTCAAACCCAGGAAGGTTGAAGTGGGTACCCGTGAAGCTCCTAGCCTTGGAAACGGGCTGTGTACGGAGAGGGGACACTTCCCCCGGATTCCTAACTGGCTTTGTAGGGAGCAAGTTCCAGACCATCACCCCAGGCACTCTGTGACACCCCCATTAAGAACAGCTGATTTTATACCCAGGCACTTCATCCTTCTCCATAACTATGTCATCGAAATTACCTGAATGACTGCTTGAAACCAGGGTTACCCTATTAAACATTAAAAAAAGAGGACACACCAACGGGGGGGTATCTAGCCACTCCCTCCCACTTCCTGCCCACTAACTGCCCCCTGAACCTCCAACTCATCCAACCCCCCCTGCTCCTTGTCCCCTGATCTCCCCCTCCCAGGAACCCTGCCCAAACCACCACCCCCCCAAGACCCCATGCCTGATCTAAGCCTCCCTTCTCCTTGTCCCCGACTACCCCCTCCGGAGACCCTCCCAACTGCCCCCCTAGGATCCCACCCTCTACCTGTCCTCTGACTGCCCTGACCCCTATCTACACCCCTGCCCCTGACAGATCCCCAGGACTCCCAAGCTTATCAAACCACTCCCTGTCCCCCGACTGCCCCCTCCAGAATCCCCGACCCATCTAACCCCCTCTAACCTCTGACTGCCCTGATCCCTCTGCACACGCCCGCCCCGACAGGCCGCTCCCATAACTCCTGATGCATCCAATCCCCCCTTCTCCCTGTACCTTGACTGCCCCCTGGGACCCCATGCCTTTTTGCCAACCCTCCAGCCCCCCTTACCATGCCGCTGAGAGCAGCTTGTCTGGCTCCATACAGAGCCAGACATGCTACCCCACACACACTTCCACATTCCCCCTCAGAGCACGCAGCCCGGCCCCCCCAGAGCACTGAGGGGGCAAGGGGGAGGTGCTCTGGTGCTGGAGGCCCCGATGCAAGTGGCTCACTCAGGCCTGGCCGTCCCATCAGCCGCGCCACACTCTGCATTGGGAGGGAAGTCTTTTTAGATTTTTACAAATTCCTCCTGGAGGGCTATTTAAAAAACAAAAAGCCGGAGGTACGGTAACCCTAAGACACCAGATCTGGGTGCTAGCGGAGGGACCTGACAAGCTCCTTATTTTCTGATTTCTTTAGGCAGCGTTGAACTCGCCAGGGCACAGTCAGATTTTGGATGCTCATGTAACGGTAACACCTAGTGCTTAGCTTTAGTTCAGTGTCTTAGCTCTTTGGGGCAATTAATCTTTGGGCTGACATGTAGGATCCCTGCATTAGGAGAGATGGCTAATTAATGAGACCATAAACCTTGGAAATCAAATGAAACCTGAAGGTCATAGAAGACCCCGAAAGGCCCTTGGGGAGTGGAGGAAGAGTTCCCTGCACAGTTTACCTCTCAATTCTCATTTTCCTGCACAGAACATAAATGTCAGGCATCACATCAGGGTAGGGAGGGAATACCATATGTGCACAGTGGTTAGACAGGAAACTGAGTGAAATTGTACATATCTCATGCATGCCTGAGTACTGCATGTTTGAACTGGAGATTACATGTAGGCTTTTAGAGGAAATGTAATTGAAAAGCAACAGAAAGTAGAATCCCAGCAGTTTAAACAATCCTCCAGCAACACACAAAAAAGCTCAAGAAAATTGCTACACAGCCCCAACAAACCCTAGAGAAACATCTCATTGAATAACTTTTGAGATCATGTTTTCTTAGTTCAAAAGAGCAGTTAACAGCTTCTAAAACAACTACTGCTTCTAACAAACCCTGCTATTAGAGTTTGGCTTTTTTTCACAATGAAGAATAGTCTCACTGATACAAAACCTCAAAAAAATTCTGTTAAAACACCTGAACTCTCCTCTCCACAATAATTTTAATAAAAGAGTTAAAATTTGTATTAAAGCTAATGTTCAACATGAAAACATACACAGATTGGGAGGTAAGGTGCTGGACATCTGGAATCAGGCTGGAGTTATGGGCGATTGTAGGTACAGTCTATAAGTATGTTTGAGTACATCTCCCGTTACAATCCCCCAAAATAACACAGGACGTAAACAACCTCCTGCAGATGCGCTACCAGGGTAACAGCGTGTTCTAAATGCGTCAGGGTGACTGACTCCGTTGCCAGCTTGCTAAGCCTCTCACTCTCCGAGGACATGTCATTGAACCGATTCACATCCAGAGTCTCATCACCGGAACAGGGGCCACGGGGAGCAAAACCGGCCCCTTGACCAAGGACGCCCTTCACTGCGCGCAATGCATTGTGGGTATGCAAATGACACTCTCCGCCCTCTGGGCGCTCCAAGGAGGCGGTTCTGGGGCCTGGCCCGGCTCGTTCTCCAGACGGGCGGGGGGAGCTGCTCCCCCGGGAGAGTCCCGCTGATGCGCAGGCGCACAGAGGCCAGAGCCCGGCGGGGAAGCCAGAGGGCAGCAGCCCCCCCACCCCAGGGAGCCGGCCCGGGGTGGGGGGGCGCCGGGTGGGGGGCGGGGCTGGCCGCTGGGCTCTTGGTGCTGAAGAGCCGGGGCCGGCCGGGGCACTGCGCGGGCATAGGGCGGGCGGGGGGAGGGACCTGGTTGGAGGGGCGGAGCCACGTGTGCATGTATGCAGATATGTCTGTGAGCAGAGCATTGTGGGAGTGGGAGCAGGCTTCAGAGCAGGGCCCAAATTTGCCCCCAGGGGCTGGGTGTGGAGAAGGGTGGGACCGGGGCCATGTCACGGCAGCTGGCAGTGGTGGGGCTAGTGGGGGGGGGGGCTGGTTATGGGGGGGGGGTTCCCCACCCTGGGTGAGAGTGTGGGTGAGGGAGGTTGGGTGGCAGCTAGTCCTAAGGAGTTGTAGTGATTAGATTTGGAAGAGGTTGGTATAGAAACCTGTCTATTGCCTTTTTTCTCTATCTGCTTCCAGGTGTAGCCCATTTTTTGTGGTGTCAGCCTGAAGGTCGTGTTGCTAGGTGTTTCTTGGATGGATTGGCTTAGTTGCTTCCTCAGACCCTTCTTTTTCCAGGCTGAAAGTCTCTGTTATCTCTATTTCTGTTGTTGGTGTTTCTGTAGCAAGTTGATTTTTTTGCAGGGTGGAGTTGCTAGCCCCACGCCCAACCCGTCTCCTTTACCCTGACTTGGGACAGGCAGATGGCCCCAAAGGACTTCTCTGGTGGATTTGTTATAGCCCCTAAGGTAGGATAATTAAGATAGAAGAAAAATATTTTTTGTTAGGAGTACAATAAGATCTTCCCCCCACTTTGTAATCAATTGCCCCGTTGAATGAACGAGGTATGAATGGGGAAGGCCTGGAAGATGGCACCTCCAGATAGCTGCAACCCTTGGAGCGGGGATGGGAGCCAGATGCAAGGACAATCAAATGTGTCAAGTGGGCTGACTAGAGAAGAGGAGACATACATAAGCCTGGGGGGGGGAGGGGGTTAGAAGCAAGCACCTTCCTCTGCCAACACCCTCTCTGCAGCATTGCGACAACCCCCAGAGATACGAAGGACCAAGTGACACAGAGCCAGATTTTGAATCTGGGACAGATTTGCATGAGAGGGAAGCTGCTGTAAAAGTGAGGTGTCTTGCAGAGGACCCCGGGTCTCATCTTGTCAACATCCAGATTGGCAGCAGCCTGGCTCCCCCCCTCCCCCCCAACTCACTTGGCCAGTGCAGTTAAGGGGAGCAACTCGTTGGTAACAACAGCAAGATGGAGTGTGTGTGTGTTTGTGAGCGCATGAGTGTGCTATATATATCATATGCATATGATAGAATCATAGAATCTCAGAGTTGGAAGGGACCTCAGGAGATCATCTAGTCCATTGGTTCTCAAACTGGGGGTCGCGACCCCTCGGGAGGTCGCAACTTGCTTATGTGAGGGGTCGCGAGCCCTAATCCCCAGGGAGGGCTGCCGGCTCCTGCCCCGACCCTCCTGATGGGTTGCGGGCTCCAGCCCCAATCCTCGTGGCAGCTGGGCTGAGAGCTCTGACCCCGGGGCAGTGGGGTGGCTGGGCTGGAAGCCCCAGAGCAGCGGGGCTGCGAGCCCCGGGCGGATCAGCAGGGATGCCAGTCCTGACCTCCAACTCCGTGGCGGGGTGGCGAGCCCCAACCCTGGGGTGGCAGGGCCACGGGGCTGCAAGCCACGACTGTGGTGCAGTGGCGGAGCTGAAAGCCCCGAGCTCCCACCCTGGGGCAGAGCAGCACAACGAGCCCCGCCCCCAGGGCAGAGCGGAGCGGCGAACCCCAACCCCAGCACAGCGGAGTGGGGCTGCGAGCCGTGACCCCAGGGTGGAGCTGCGGGGCTGCGAGCCAGGAGCCCGACACCCACATTCCAGTGCCGGCAGGTGGTTGTGAGCCTGACCCCCAAGCCCTGCGCTAGGCTGAGAGCCCCTGCACCCCGCAACCCTGATCTCTGCAGAGGGTGACCAGACGTCCCGATTTTGGTCCATTTGTCCCGACTTTGGGACCTTCCAGAGGAGCCCTGCGCAGGCAGCACGGCCCCACCCACTGCCCCAGGGCCAGGCGGCCACATGGTGTTAGGGGCCGGGGACCTGCTGCTGCCGGCTTGCCAGTGCTGGCCGCAAAAGGGGAGCGGGGGCGGGGCAGAGAGTCCACTCCCATCCCCCCCCCAACCCCCCGCGTCCGGCAGAGACAGGCGGTGGTGGAACATGCAGGGCAGGCGGGGAGTGGACCCTCCCTGAATGCAACCAGCGCCGGCGGGGAGAGGGGGGCAGCAGCAGATAGCCCACTGCTCCCCCCCCCCCCCGGCACCTCCCCCGGCAGAGACAGCAGGAGAGCTCTCTCTGCCTCCGGGAAGCATGTTGCAGGGAAGGAGGGGGCAGAGAGCCCACTTCCCCTCCCACCCCCACAGAGACAGAGAGCCTCCAGCCCCTCCCCCCCCCCGCTCGGGCCCCGCCCCCTGCTTCTCCAACACCCCCGCCCCGGCCCACGGCGTGTGTCCCGATCTTTCACTCTTCCCATCTGGTCGCCCTAGGGCCGACAGGCCTGTCCCCGAGGAGCCGGGACAGCAGCTGTCACCGCCCCTGGGCGCCCGGCTGTGGGAAATGCTCATTGGCCGGCTGCAGGGGCGGATGCTGCTCCGTGCTCTGGAGAGCGTCCGGATTGGTCGGTCACCCCCCTTCACTGAGCCAGTCGGATAAGATCCCAAGTGCCCCCCCCCCGCCTGGCAGCTGAGAGTCTGTGCAGACATCAACCCCCCGCCACCCCCCAGCCAGCAGCAGCGCTCCCCACCCCAGCCCCATGGGGCCCTCAATGCCTGATGAGCTGATCTCCTTCCATCCCTCCCAACGTGCGGGTCAGTTTTATTGTCACTGTCATAGTCAGCGCTGTCCTCAGGGCCGGCCCTAGAGGAGTGTGGGGCCCACGGTAAATCCCCCCACTTTGCACCCTAGGTTCAGCACCTACTCCACCCCTTCTCCCAAGTCCCCACCCCTGCCAGCCCCTACTCTGCCTTTTTCTGACTTCCACCCCTCCCCTGAGTGACTCCACAAATCTGTCTGAAGAGGTAATTGATGCAGCCAGGCAGGGTTGTTTGGAAGCCAAAGACTTGATGTTTCCGTCCCACCCCACTGTCAAGCATTAGTATATTTGGACAAGTCAGCAAATAAGAACAAGCTCGGGTATCAGTAACTGCTACAGGGAGCAAATTCCTACAGGTAGCAGTTTTGGGCACCACACCTGTGCAGCTCTGCTCCCCGGCTCTTCTTGGACTCCTGCGCTCGGCCCCCACTCTGGCCCAGGTATCTGCAGCTCACGTGGAGGATGGACCCCCTGGCCTGGTGACTCCCTCATTACACTGCCTGCCCTGTCAATCCGGCTAATTTGGAGCTTTGAACACTTCCCATTGCCCCTGGGTACCGTCAGTCTCAGGGTCCTGATTTCCCATTGGCCCTTTCATTGATACTGGGAACTAGTTAACCCCCCCCCCCCCACACACACACACACACTAACTTTTAGTAAGAGGCCTACAGACTCCTTACACACTTCAGTCTCACGAGGGTCCCATGGTGTAATGGTCAGCAGTCAAGCCTGTGATTCCTGCAATCTGAGTTCAAATCTCAGTGGGACCTTGTGGTCAAAGTCTGTGGTTTGAAGTTCTCACTTTTCCTGTCTCCACCTAGGTAAGAGTGAGGTGTCTCTGGTGACTCACGTCCACTGGTGCAGGTCTTTGGTTAGGTTTCTTGCTGCTTCACCTCATTCCCACAAGTTTGGCCGAAATGTTGGATGCCCCACCCCCCAACTCCTTCCTGGGGCTGTCGCTGAAGCCAGAACATTGGCCTGAGTGACCAAGAAGAGGTTCAAGGTCTGGAGAAAATCAGGATTTTCAGCACAAAGGGAAAAACGCACAAGCACAACAGCAAAGGGACTCAAACCCTCTGTTGTCTGATCCAAAGCCAGACACAGGCCACAGGAAAGAAGCTGCTCCAAGCATTTCTTTAGAGAAGGTGGACACTGTGTTTCTTGGGTCAGCTACTGAGGGGGTTGAGACTCTCTGGGCACAAGAAGTAGAGTCCCCAGAGAGACGTGAGAGTTAATTCTGTGGAGCCAGGTGCAGGACTTCGGTGCAGAGATTTAGTCACATTGAGGCCCAGAAGGGACAATGAGGAGGAATCCAGTTGACAGGCAGTGGCTGTGGAGAAAGAGGAAGGTTCCTTGGACTTTTTTTTCACTGTCTTATGTCTGCCGCCTTGCTGATGGGGTGGAAGGGGAGGTGCTTTCAACACACATGACTAGCTCAGTTGCTGACACATCAATTTGTTAATCCGAGGATTTTGGATTCAAGCCCCTGTTGGTCCACTTAGGTTTTAAGTTGCCCTTTCAAAGCGCTCTCTGTGCTACTGCACATGGCTGAGCAAAGGGAACAAACCCCAAATCCCCCGTGTGCTTTGGGAGCCAGGTTCGCTGGGTGAATTCTGGATTTCAGATGCTGTCAAGCCTGGGCATTGTGACTATTTACCAGCTTTACTGGCTGCCCACAGCTGTGATGGCCGAGTGGTTAAGGCGTTGGAGTTGAAATCCAATAGGGTTCCCCTGCGCAGGTTCAAATCCTGCTCGCAGCAAGGCCTGTATTTTAGCCAGTCTCTAACCCAGACAATTCCCCTATACGACCCCTGAGACACTCTCCATTCTCTCCCCACCCCAAGGAAATCCTGCTCTGCTCCTCTCATAGAGATTCCCTGGGACACGACCTCACACTGTGTCCCTGAGGTGCCAGGGAAATTCTCAGCACCTGAAGCCTCTGCTGCTCCCCTAGATCAGCCCTAACCCCGGCTGCTGCTCCTCTTTAGAGTGGGAAAGTCCCCAAGTCAGTGCGGCCAGAGGCCCTGGTCCCAGGGGTGCTATGGGGCTGCAGCACCAACAGAAAAATAATTGGTGCTCAGCACCCAGTGGCGACAGCACCCCCACCTAACACCTCCCACCTGCTAGCAGGCCTGGCTGACAGACTCATCCCCTTCACCCCCAGAGCCTCCTGCCTGCCAGTGATCAGCTGTTCAGTGCTGTGCAAGAGGCACTGGGGCGGTGGGAGCTGGGACGGGAGGGAGAGGAATGGGGCAGGAAGGTGCAGGGTCGGGTGGGAAGAGATGGAACAGGGCAGGGCTTGGCAGAACAGGTGGTGGAGGTGGAGCAGGGGGGGATGTTGCACTCTGTATGACGTCCTTTTTGTGTGCCAGGGCTGATAAAAACACCCCAGACAGAGCAGCCGCACAAAAAAAAAGTCCCTTTTGCCTAATATCTGCCACAGTAACTTAGTGGGGTGAGTATTAGACTGAAGGTCCATGGTTCAATCCCAGGCTTTGGCAGATTCTTTCATCGGTCCTTGTACGGGGTGGCTTGTTTTCTGGGAGCGCAGCAACACCTGAAGCAAGTCCCTGATTCTGAACTCACAAACAGGACAACAGAACAGGAGCTTCTGCTCCCAGTTGGCCCCTGGACCTTTAACAATAAGAGACAGGAGCTGTCTTTCCCACATGACTTATTGGCCGACCCAATATGGTGGGAAGAGAGTGAGGCAGGGTGGCCCTTGGAGATGGGAGAAGGAAATGGGGACGAAAGCTCCTCAGCACAGCTTAGCATGGGCAGTACCAGGGCTGGGGCATCTGTAAAAGTGTCCCCGTGGAACGAGAAGATGCTGGATATTCAGTTCCATGGAACCACTAGACTCGGACATGGTGGGTGGTCAGGAAATGCACATTAATCACTTTAGGGGAGCTCGATGGGCAGAGGGTGATTGGGGGAAGGGCCCGTCTCTTTGGTCCTCCAGGCCAGGGAGGAATGATGGGGTTGGAGTGTTGTTCTTCACATTCGCGGTGCGAGTACGGAAGGTGGTGGAGCTCTGACTAGGGAGGGCATTACTGGGGGACTTTGTACTCTGTGGCACTGGTTACCGCTGTATATGTGTGTATGGTCCCCAGTTAAGGTGTGAAAGGAAAGAGCAATGGATGGAACCAGCTCCCTCCCTCGGTGTTTGGCGATGGGGGGGGATTTTAATTGTGTCAGCCGGACTGAGGACCACTGTCTCGACTGCCAGAGGAAACGTTTTTACAATGAGCACTACCTGGCGCAGGTTAGTAGCGAGGTCAGTTTAGAGGACTTGTTTCTCTGTAGTGGAACCAGTGGAGGGCTGGCATTAGCCTCCTATTGCTCTGACCCGAGCTCACACTAGCTGCAGATGGGGTTCACCTTTCTGTGAGGACAGGCCAGGAGTCACATTGACCGGATTTTCGTGACAGAGAGCACGTGGACAGCCCAGTGCAGGGTAGGAGCCAATGGACTGTTCGGATGACGTACGGTAGCTCTCAGCGTGGGCAATTCCCTGACACAGGGCAGAGGATCTTGGAAGCTGAACATCCAGAGCTGGCAAGATAAAGGGGCAGGGTGGTGAGGCCCAGAGGTGTTGGCATAACGGGAAAGCATCAGAGGGTTCTATGGCAACCAGGGGGATGGTGGGAGTCAGTGAGGGAGGCGTTGCTGGCTTTGTTCCAGCAGCCAACGAAACACCAAAACACTAAAGAAACCAATGGTGCCAAGTCCTGCAGCACCGCTTGCGGGATTTCCTCAAGACCAGGCAGGCAGGGGAGTCAGTCAATATGTGACTGTATGACCGGATCAAGCGACAGCTGGCTGAGCTCCGGGAGATGAGTCTGCAGCTGGCCGATATGAGTGGGACACTGAGTGAAGGGAGGGGAGGCCTCCCCAGACATTGCTGAGTCCTACAGGGAACAGAGACAAAGCTGGGGGATGCGGGGACTCAGAGCAGGACCCGCGGATCCAGTAGGGCAGGACTATAGTCGAGGGAGGAGGAGGGAGAATCCTGAAATAGGAAGCCACTGGTGGGAAGCAGTAAATGCAGAGTGCAAGCCAGACAGCTGAGAGTCACGGGGGTCCAGAAATGAACCTAGCAGCAGGTCTCATGATGTAACGGTCAACACTCAGGATGCTGAGTCCTGAGCTCTGAATTCAGATCTCAGTGGGACATCTTGGAGGAATGTCTGCTTGCTATGAAGCCCTGGAACTCAACATCCTAGGCTACTCTGTCTCTGGGTGAACCAAAGGGATGTTTTTTCCCTCCTGCTGGGTGACTGATGCCCGTTGGAGATAGGTCTTTGAACCAGGTGGTTCAAGAGGAGGGCTGCCATAGGTTGGGGTCCTAGAACTCAATTGACTGGCTAGAGAGTCCTGTGGGTTGACCTGATGTTTGGGTTTCTCACTGCTTCACCTGATCTCCATAATTTTGAGCCCTGTACCTGCAGCCGCGATGCTCTTCCTCTTCCCCACATGGCATTTAAAGGAAGGAGTGCCAGGACCAGGCTTCATAGTCAGAGATAGACAGGAGGGAGGAAGAGTCTCAGGCTGGAGCCCAGCTCACCTCTCCTCCTCTGGGCACCTAGAGCAGAGGTTTCTGGTGCTGACAGCTCCAAGGGAAGCCTTAGAAACCACCAATCAATTGAGGGTGGGGCAAGAGGAGGGGAGCAGAGACTCACAAGTCATCCAGCCGGCCTGTTCCCTGCCATGCCAAACACCACTGAAGGCCTTCCACAGACCAGCATGCAGGACGGCTGTTGATGCTCTGTGGCCAACACCAGAAGACAGTAGGAAAGCAGGGCCAGTCTCCCTGGGGGGGCCTCTGACAGTTCCCACTCAAGGTGTCACTTTTGCAAGGTAGCAGGAGATTTTTCCCCAAGAGGCTTTTCTCAAGCTGGGGAGAAGCAGAGAAACACCCAGGCTCCAAAGGTGCCATTTACCATCCCCCTCAAAACAGGGACAGGTGCACACTGGGAAGAGGGAAACTCCTCCACACGCTAGCCTGGGCATCTGCCCATTTTCTGTGGCAAGTCAGGAATGGCAAAGGCTAGAGTGGAAACACCTGGGGCTCAGGCCCTGGCCTTTGTGATGCCCAAATTCCAACTCCTTCCTGGGGCTTTAGCTGAAGCCAGAACATCGGCCTGAGGGGCCCAGAAGAGGATCCAGCACTGAAGGGAGCAGGACTTTCAGCACAAAAATAAAACTGCACGAATTCAACCACGAAGGGACTCGAACCCTCAATCTTCTGATCCGAAGTCAGACGCCGTATCCATTAGGCCACGTGGTCACACAAAAAACAAATGTTTTTCCTACCACTTCTTTGGAGAAGGCGACACTGTGTTTCTTGAGTCATCTACTGAGGGGGACAGAAACTCCCTGGGCAGAAGAAGAGCTCCAGGGAGATGTGAGACTTAATTCTATGCAGCCAGGTTCAGGACTGGGCAGGGAGATTCAGGCAGGGGGGATTGGGGTGCAGTGGATGGACCGGCTATCTAGGTGGGGAGATTTAGTCCCACTGATGCACAGGAGAGAGGAAGAAGAATCCAGCTGAGGGACAGTAGCCATGAAGAAAAAGAGATTGGGTTGCTGGGGCTTCTTTTGCCTGTTCTCTTGCACTCCTGGTGGAGGGTGAATCCTTTCAGCAAACCTTTGATAGAACATGAGGCTTCTAACTGGGTGGTTCTGTGTTAGAGCCCTTGTTATAGTGGTTGGTTTCTAATCTGCTGCATGTGCCAGTCACCAGACGAATCCTGGTCAAGTCCAGAGCCACACACAGATTCCCACAAGCCGTGGCAATTTCCTGAAAAGGTCCCTTTCTTCTGCTGAGTGCTTAGGAAGCAGGATACAAGCCCACATCTGCAGGACCAGAAAGCCCCAGTCTCTGTTTGGCAGGAAGCCCTGTGGGGCCAGGTGCTGAGAAAGCCAAGGGAGGGAGAGAGCAGCAGAGAGGGAGGAGAAGAGAGAGGGAGAACAGCAGAGAGGGGGGAGAAGGGAGCGGGAACAGCTGCAGAGAAGCTGTGAGTGCAGAGTACAAGCTGCCAGCTGAGGGTCACAGGTGTCTGGAGACTGTGACCCCATCTGGTCCCATGATGTAAAGGGCACTGTCAGATCCCTGAATACTGCAGGCTGAGCTCAGATCTCAGAGGCACTTTGGGACCCATAGCTCAGCACAGGTGGAGTTTCAAGGCTTTGTCTTGCTCTTTGAAATGACGCGGGAGCCAGTCTTTTGCCTGCCAGCTGTTGTGACTTGAGCGCCAGAGGAGACATTGGATTCAGGAGGGTGGACTTGCCTGGAGCCCTATAGGGAGGGATGGGAGCTGGATTTACTGAGTCCTGCCGCTGGGCTGCAGCCAGGCCTAGGAGGCAGCCCTATTGGTTGACCTACTGGCCCAAAGTCACTTGGTCTTTACCCAGGAACACTGAAGGGGGGGGGGGGGGGGGGCTGAGGGAGGGAGACGTAATACTCCTCCCTGTTAGTCAGGGCTGAAGAGGAGGTTGTAAGAGTGGCCAGGTTGGTGAGCTGGGCCTTCTGGAGTTTGGGGAGGGAGGAGTTGACTGGGGCATGGTGCTGGCAAAGTGCTTCATGGTCCGGGAGGGAGGAGCAGGCCAGGCCTAGGGCTGGGAGGAGCGAGAGCAGCATTGTTCCCACTCGATTGTGTCCCACTCGTTTTTTCTTGATTAGTTTTTTCCTTTGCCTGAACTTTTTTGCTTTTTGAGCCTGGCTAGCTCAGTTGGTTAAACATCCAACTTTTAATCTGAGGGTCCAGGGTTCAAGTCCATGGTCAGGTGATAAACTATTCATCAGGATGTTAAAAAGCATAAATCTTTGGAGTTCTTCCTGATGTTGCTTTTTCTCTTCAAGATTTTGCCTTTCCTAAGGAGGGTCTTTTGTGTGGGGGATTGAAGGGGCAAATCCCTTTTTTCCTCACAGGCTGGAGGAATAAAGGCTTCTGGGCACATAGCAGGTTCCTCTCAGTGGGCTGTGTTCTCCCGTGGTGGAGGTGGAAGCTCTTGCCGCTGTTTCTGTCTTCCCGTGGCTGGGCTGATCGGACTGTCCTGTCTGAGACAGGGTGGGAGGAATTTTTGGAGCTTTTACTTCATATTTAGGGCTCCCTCCTACCGCAGAGCGATGTGGGCTCTGTGGGGAGCCGGACAGAATTGCACCCTCAGCGTTAGTTGCTCACCCAGCTCTTGGCTTTCCTTCGAGGGAGTGGTGATGGGGAGGATCTGAGGTACCCCAGCTGGAGAGGGGGGCAGGTGTCAGGGCTGCTGGCCGGGAGCTGGAGGAGCGTGAGGGGTCTGTGGGAGGAACACGTGTCTGCAGTGCTGGCGGAGGTCTGTGCCTCTCTGTGTTGACTGCATGAGCGCCCTCTGATTGGTGGGGCTGCCAGTCAATCAAAATTAGGCCAGGTAGAGCACGCGCTCATTCTCTCTAACCTAGACAAGGCAGCCTGACGTGGGGAGTGGGATGTGGGTGGATCCGCTCCTCCCACACTCGATGCTGCACCCGGAGACCAGTGTTTTCCCCAGGAATTGGGGGGGGGGTTCAAATTTTTGGAGGGTTGTAGCAGCGCGATGACTCACCCCTGTGGCATCTCTCTGTCAGGCAGCTGAGTGCCAATGGGGGTGGGGCGAGGTTGATGGGGCTTCTTTAGGGCAGCTGAGCTATGCGGGCAGGGCTAGGGGGCTTCTGTCAGGTAGCTGAGCTCCTATGGGGCGGAGCAGGCCTTAGGGGGCTTCTCTAGGGCATCTGAACTCCTACGGGGACCTGAGGGGGCCTACCTCAAGCAGCAGAGCACTTATAGGGTGGAGCTGAGGGGGCTTCTCCCAGGCAGCTGAGCTCCTATTGCGACGGGGTGGGGCTGAGGAGTTCGATAGCAGAACTCCTATGCGGGCAGGGCTGATGGGTCTTCTCTAGGGCAGCTGAGTTCCTATTGGGGCGGGACTGAGGAGGCTTCTTTGGGCAGCTGAGCTCTAATGGGAGCGGGGCTGAGGGGGCCATTCTAGGGCAACTGAGCTGCTATGGGGGTGGAGCGGGGCTCATGGGGGCTTGCCTCGGGCAGCTGAGCTCCTATGGGGGCAGGGCTGAGGGGGCTTCCCTTGGGTAGCTCAGCTCCTATGGTGGCGGTGTAGGCCTGAGGATATGGCTAAACCACCCTGAACATGCCCAATCCTGTCTGATCTCGGAAGCTAAGCAAGGTTGGGCCTGGCTAGTATTTGGATGGGAGACCTCATGGGAATACCGGCTGCTGTAGGCTTAACATGGGTGTGGTGCTAGCAACTCCACCCTGTAAGGGAACCAATTGCTACTGAAACACCAACACCAGTTGGTGGCCCATACCCTGGCTGGGGGGGTGATGGGTGAAGAGAGAGAGTAGGCCTGAGGGGGCTTCTCTAGGGCAACTGAGCTCCTGTGGGGGGGGGTTGAGAGGGCTTCCCCTGGGGGGCTGAGCTCCTGTGGCAGCAGGATGGGGTTGAGGGAGCTTCTCTAGGACAGCTGAGCTCCTATGGGGCAGGGCTGAGTTGGCCTCTCTAAGGGGGCTTCTCTGGGGCATTGAGCTCCTAGGGGGACAGAGTGGGCCTGAGGGGGAGGGAGATTTGTATCTAATGGGCCCCTTGTTGAGGGCTGGGTCTAGGCCAGGGATGGGTATGTTTTTTGGCCCAAGGGCCACGTCTGGTTTCTGAAATTGTATGGTCCCCCCTGGCTTCTCACTCGGATGCTCCCCCCAGGACTCCTGCCCCCATTCAATCCCCTCTGTTTCCTTCCCTCTGCCCCGAACCCTATCCATACCCCACCTCCACCCCCCCCTGAACTCCCTGCCCTCTCCCCCCCTCCCCCGGTCTGGGGAGGGGCAGGGGACTAGCCTTCCAGGACAGGAGCTCCAGTGCCGGGCAGCAGGGTCCCGAGGCCGGATGTGGACCATGGTTTGCCCCCCTCTGGTCCAGGAAATGGAACTCACTTCTTGGGGGTTCCTCCAGGTCACGCCGGAGGCATGCGGGCAGTGCATGGGGTGGAGGCCCGGCTTGCTGCCCCTGCCGTGTGGAGTGGGTGAATAGTAAAGTCAGTCTCCAGGGTTGGGAAGCTGTCACCGTTCACCAGCCCTAAATTCGGGGCTTTAAAACAAACCAGACTCTTGGAGGAGCTTGTTGCAAAGTGAAGTTGCCCCCTGCATCTTCCTAGAATCTGAGGGGAACTGTGAGAGACCCACATGGGAAACGGACTGAGTTCTAGTGTTGCCTGGGCTCTGGCGAACACTGATGGTTCTTGAGGTACCCAGGACTGAGAATCACCTTGTGACACCCCTGGCTGTAGCATGAGGGACATTTTGCTTGTGCTTAACTGATGGTCTGATTGATGGGGGAGGGATAACTCAGTGGTTTGAGCATTGTGAGTTCAATTCTTGAGGGGGCCATTTAGGGATATGAGGCAAAAATGGGATTGGTCCTGCTTTGAGCAGGGGGTTGGACTAGATACCTCCTGAGGTCCCTTCCAACCTGGAGATTCTATGATTCTCTGTCAGCTCCCTGATCCCCCTCGTCTATTAGCCACCCAAGCACACACCTCTGGGCTATGGCCAACTGTTACTTTGCCTTGCAGATTAACAGTCGGTACATCCAGTTCCTGAGCCCCTTGGATGCATTCACTGCAGTGTCCAGCCCCTTAATAAATAAATGCCTATCTCCTAGAACTGGAAAGACCTTGAAAGGTCATTGAGTCCAGTCCCCTGCCTACACTAGCAGGACCAAGTACTGTCCCCTGACAGATTTTTTTTGCCCCAGATCCCTAAACGGCCCCCTCAAGGATTGAACTCACAACCCTGGGTTTAGCAGGCCAATGCTCAAACCTCTGAGCTATCCCCCCCTTATCAACTGAAGACTCACACAAATACCAGGTCTGCTACCCTCAATGGAACAGGGTACACGCCAGCTTATGTGAGACAACGTAGGATCAGCACATGACTTAATACTACCGCACTTATACAGCTGTATAGGGAAAACAAGAGTAACTTTATTACCCAGGACTACAGATTCAGGAGCTACTGGGAACAAAAGGTTACCTACAGATCAAAATGACATGATTTCTAGAGATTAAACTTTAGTAATAAGTTAACCTGCAGTCTAAAGAAGTTTCTTGCCCAAAGACTTTTGCAGCATCTTCAACCAAGGTTGACGGAGAGTCCGTAACCTTCCTGTTTACTTCCTAGATGTAGGGGAGGGGAGGCATAACCATTTCATGGACTGTTTTTCAAGCGTGTTGCAGCCCTGTTGACTTCCCATTTCTTTAAACGTTTGTATGGAAAGGGAAATCCTGTGCGTTTACACTGCTTAATTTACATCCAACAGAGGGAGCTCGATAAACGTCTTTTATCTGAAAGAAAACTTGTTTCTCTCCCACTGCTGGTGACTCCTGTATTCTTATGTATCCAGGTATTTCCAGTATACATACATAACTCCATCTATGGTATCTATGCATACATTTCACAATTATATTAATGATCAGTGGGACCCTGGCTTTTATTTAAGATTTCACGACATTCTTTGGGGAATTAGAATTAGGACATTTCTATAACCTCCTTGCGAGTTGGCTTTAAGACAGGCCTGCACAACTCGGAAAGCGGCGAGGGCCATATTACTGCAAAAAAAACCCAGCTGCGGGCCGAAAAGCTCCACCCTCGCCCAGCCCCCATCCACTCCCTCCCACCCCCCCCCAAAACCCCAACCTCCCCCCACTCCTTATTCCCTGACGTCCCCCCAGGACCCCACCCCCTATCTAAGCCTCCCTGCTCATTGTCCCCTGACTGTCCCCTCCTGAGACCCCCCCACCCTAACTGCCCCCCCCTAGGACTCTACCGGTCTCCTGACTGCCCCGACCCTTATCCACACCCCTGCCCCCAGATAGAGCCCCGGGACTCCCACACCCCATCCAACCCACCGCTGCCACGCGGCACTATTCCAGCACCTCACACAGAACCCCCCACTCGCTAGTTTCCCAATACACGCAGAGTTCTCCTCCCTCCCATTGCCCTTCCCCACAGCCCCACTACCACAACTAAACAACGCCCCACACAGGCCCACACTACGCAGTGCCCTGACACACACAGATCTCCCCCACTGCCCAGCACCCCCTTGTGCCACAGCTCAAGGGCCAGGCCTGCCACAGAAACACCCTGGGGCCCTGCCCCTTTTGCTCCAGGCTCACCAGATGTGGGCAGAGATGCTCAGCCTGGCAGCGGGATCCAAGTGCAGTGGGACTCAGTGTGGGGAGATCCAGATGGGGGTAACAGGGTTCCATGGGGGGGGTGGGGGTAAGAGGGTTCCACGGGGGGGTGGGGGTAAGAGGGTTCTTTGTGGGGCAGGGGCAATGGGAATCTGCAGGGGGTACCACGTGAAAGTGGTAGGAGGTCGGGGGAGGGGTTGGGTGCAGGGGAGGTTCATTTGGGTGGGGTCCACGTGCAGGTGGTTGAGGCTCATTGGGGAGTGTCTGGGGGGGCTCATCAGGGTGGTACAGATGCCGGGGAGGTGGGGCTTGTCAGGGTGAGGGATGATGGACCTTCTTAAGAGGGGATCCGCATGCTGGGCCCCCGCTTCCCCCATCCCCTTCTCTTCCCAATCCCATGCCCCTTCCCCACCACTCCATCTCCTCCCCATCCCACCCCTTCCTTCCCCACTGCCTCTTTCCCCTCCCCCATCCCACCCCTTCCTTCCCCACTGCCTCTTTCCCCTCCCCATCCCACCCCTTCCTTCCCCTCTGCCTCTTTCCCCCTGCCCCCATCCCACCCCCCATCCCACCCCTTCCCTCCCCACTGCCTCTTTCCCCTCCCCCATCCCACCCCTTCCTTCCCCACTGCCTCTTTCCCCTCCCCCATCCCACCCCTTCCTTCCCCTCTGCCTCTTTCCCCCTGCCCCCATCCCACCCCTTCCTTCCCCACTGCCTCTTTCCCCTGCCCCCATCCCACCTCTTCCTTCCCCACTGCCTCTTCCCCCTGCCCCCATCCCACCCCTTCCTTCCCCACTGCCTCTTTCCCCTGCCCCCATCCCACCCCTTCCTTCCCCACTGCCTCTTTCCCCTGCCCCCATCCCACCCCTTCCTTCCCCACTGCCTCTTCCCCCCTGCCCCCATCCCACCCCTTCCTTCCCCACTGCCTCTTTCCCCTGCCCTCAGCACACAGGAGGGAGCTCAACCAGCACGAGGACCCAGAAGGTCCAGCTGCAAATTCCAGGGAGCTGAGCCCCACTTTCTGTTTTCTGCCCGGCTGTGCAACTCAGAAATCACAGAAATGGTGGGGGTGGTGGGGGTAGAGGGGGCTCCTGCCCACTGGCTCCGCTTCTGACCACACTGACCTGCACATTCCTTGCAGGCTCCTCGCTCCTGCCCAGCTCCATTGCCTTGCCCTGCCCCTGCTCACCTCCCGCGGGCCAGGCAAGGGAGCCCAGATGGCCGCCTGCTTTAAGAGGTCTTGTCCTGCCCTTCTCACCTTTATCTCCAGATTTCTTCTCCTTCTCCAGATCTATTCCACCCCCAACAATCTTCTATTCACTGAACTTTTTGAAACGTTGCACTTTTAGAGAGAGGTAAGGGATTGACTGGGTACGCAATTTTGCAGAGGGTTGAGGTCTTTTATTTCTCCCCTCTATAGGTTGTTTATTTTTAAAACATTTTTGCTGTTAACAAGCATGTTATCTCTGGAGACATCAGTCCACAGTTGGAGAACTGCAAAACTAAGCATCTCTGGCATCTTCTAGACCAGTGATTCCCAAACTGGGGTCCACAAACCCCCAGAGGTTCATGAAATGTTACAGGAGATTCTTGGGGGGAAATTCCCTAATGGAGGACAGAACTTTCCCTAGGAACCCCAACCAGGAGAGGGCCAGCAGCCCGGAGCCCCTGGACTTCCAAGAGCTAAGCAGATCAAAGCAATCATGTCTATCACACTAAGGTGATTTAAACTTCAAGACTCCTTATAAGAAATGGAAAGGGAGGTGGATAGTTTTTGCTGTTTTGAAAATTAAATAGGGAGCTAGCTGGTGTTTTTTAAATTATTATGAAGAACTAGTTTAAGTTTTGTTGTAACGTGCGTTGTTTGCCTGGAGTGCTCAAGACCTGACTACTTGTGTAGGAGGAACTCTGAGTTGGCTTCTTAAATACCTTCATTCGGTTTCACATCTGATACTCCTCGATGAAACATAGGAGCCTTGTCTCATAATAGGCTTATTCACAGCGATACAAGCGAGGAAAGTGAGATCTTGGAAGAGAGTTGCTGGTTTCATAATGTAATAAAATACTGTAATGATAAATAAAAAACTAATAGTATGTAATGAGCATGTCATAAAATCAAAATTTATATTTCCAAGATCACTGCTTTTATAATTTATGCTCAGGTAAGGGAGAAAGTCCCTGGAAATATTCATTTTTAGGAGGAAGTTCCCAAGACTTGACACTTTAGTGAAAGGGGTTCACAGGTTGTTAAAAGTTTGAGAACCACTGTTCTAGACTGAGCACTGAGTCCTACTGGGTAGATACAAAGATTAACCTAAATAATCTCTACAGAAGCCCCTGGAACCCCATAAGATTGGGTCCCTTATCCATGAACTATTGGAACTCCTTTACAAAAATTTTCTTAAAGATTACATGACTATATTGTCTCATACTATAGAATTAGAATTTATAATCTCTATTCCATGTGAGATATCTCTGAGCTATAATGTATCTTAATTAAAACAATCTTTAGATAGTTTTTTTCCTCAAAAAGCATGTTATCAAAAAAATCCATTTTAAATTAAAAAAATATGATTTTTTGACCTTTTTTTTTTAAAAAAAGAATTCATTTTAATTTTGATCTACCTTGATTCCTTCTGTTTCCTCTCTCCCTCCATGGATCTATCCTCACTTCCTCCCTGCTCTTTTCTGGCTTCCTCTGTGCCCTCATGAGATGCCGGATGTTGGGGCTTGGAGTAGAAGTCCCTCCACACAGGTGTTTTTCTGTAGTGTACAGTGGACTTGGACATGTTTGTTCTGTCACTGAACTCCCCGTCCTTTCCTCCACATCCTCACCCCATGATATGGAGGTACCTACCCTTTGCCAGAGGCTTATACTGTTATCAGTGGGTTAGTATCAATAAAGACAATTTTCAGGCTATGGGGGTCTGCGAATTAAAGCTACTGCAAATAGTTTCAAATAATTTTCTTTGCCAAGGATTGTAGAAGCAGCCACACCTCTTGAAACCTAACACCAGCCCCCCCCTTAACGATTGCAGTTTATTTCAGACTTTGCTTCACAGACCTTTGCACAGGTGGGTGCAATCAACCCCCTGATTCAGCAGAAGAGCAAACATTTGCTTTTTCTCCTCTCAAATGGCTTGCATTGCAAGGCTTCTGGGGATAGCCTGGCGCTGTTTGGTTGGCATCTCTGTTTCTGTGCCAGGATGGCAAGGACTGGTCTATGGGCTCCCACCTCCTTGTGAGAGGTAACTATTTCCGGGGTCGGTGGGTCTCCTGGCGACTGATCTTGGGGCAGGGACAAATTATTTTGCCAGTAAAGTGTCCTGGACTGTGGTATACAAATACGAGTTTAGACTCACTGTGTTGGTAGAAGACTGGGGAGCAATAAGAACATGCTGAGAGTGGCGTGTCAGACGTGTGTGTACACGCTAAGGAAAATCTTTACTCCTCCCCCCCCCCCCCCAGCCTCCTATGGGCCCTCCTGCCTTCCTTCTGCTGCTGTGCATGATCCCTCCCTCCCCGCTGCCTCTGTTTGGATTGTTAGCGCCGCTGGACTGTATCGTTCTGTTTGCACAGTACTCAGCATTGTCGGGCCCCTAATCTCAGCTGGGCCTCGGGCACTATAGTAATTCTGAAATGTGCTAGATTGACAGATGGAGACTGGTCAATATCCTATAGAACTCACCAGAGTCATGTCGTTTTGGATACGTGCCAGGGTTATATAGGCTGAGATCTGAAGGGAGTACGGATGGTGCAGGGGATAAGGCAATTGGAGAACGTGGCTCAGTTTCCCCAGGCTCCCTTTTTAGTCATGGGCAAGTCTCTGTCCTTCAGTTCCCGAGCTATGACAGGGAGATAATAGCGCTGCCAGGCTGCCCAGGGGTGATGATAAACGCATGGCTGGGAGTGCAGATACTACAGTGGTGGGAATAATAGAAGATAGTGAGTCAATGAGCAGAGACCTGGTTACTGAAACTATATTTTTTCTGCCAATAACTCAGCAGCATCCCTGTGCTATGAAATTCGAAGCTTGAATGACTGAAGTCACTTAATTTTCGCAGAGTCTATTGAGTTTTTTGCTGCCTGATTGTTTCAGAGCCGGTTTGAAGGTGCTAAGAAAGGATGCCCCATGTCTCCTCCTGCTGCTTGTAGTTGGAGAAGGTCTTCCTGGAGGAAGGGTGAGGGTTTACTGCAAGTCAGGGTTAGCGTTTATTTCAGGGGTGTGCAAACTATGGCCTCAGGGCCTGTAGCGGTGCGATGTCTCCTGGTGGTTGTCCAGGAATTAGCTCTTTTCCAGCATGAGCACTCCCCACAGGCTGGCCCGTGTCCCTCCCACACACCGGTGCCCTTTTACCTGGGGTGCTACCCCCTGGCAATATACCCACATTATCCCTGGGTCTCCCCTCCATGGGGAACCCCCAACCCTCTATCCCCACCTTGCTTCAGTCTAGAGCTACTGCCAGTCAGCATCAAGCCCATGCTTCCTGGGGCAGACTGCAGTGGAAAAACCACTCATCGTAGGCAAGAGGGGTTTGGACCTGCTGCCTTTCCCCTTTCCCAGAGCACTCCCCTGCACCCTCATCCCAAGCTCCACCCCAAAGCCTGCACCCCAAGCCAGAGCCCTCACCCCCACCCCAGCCCCCGGTTTCATCAGCATTCATGGCCTGCCATACAATTTCCATACCCAAATATGGCTATCGGGCCAAAAAGTTTGCCCACCGCCGGTCTATTGGCTAGGTGCCTTACATGGGGAGCCCTTAGATTCTGCCCTTGGTCACTTTTCCTCTCTATTTCCCGACTTCCTCTGTAATGCGATTTGAAGCCTTTGGTTGGAAGGCACTGTATCAGTTTAAGTCATCTTTATGACTAGAGAAACAATCTTCCCATTTTAATTTACCCTCTCCTGTTTGGAAAGAGTGATGGACCCCAATGGATGTGTTTAAATATCTGGGGGGGGTTTCAAAATTTGAAAACAATTATCTACATAATTTCTGTGGGTGTAAAATAAATATAGCATGAGGAACAAAAGAGTAGGTGAAGCTCAAATCC
This sequence comes from Sternotherus odoratus, assembly GCA_032164245.1. Classification (NCBI taxonomy): domain Eukaryota; kingdom Metazoa; phylum Chordata; order Testudines; family Kinosternidae; genus Sternotherus; species Sternotherus odoratus. Next base: position 14,075,695 of record JAVMKO010000019.1, on the reverse strand, counting down.
ACATGCTGTGGGAACTGGATCAAGGGAGGAGAGTGCTGGTCATACCCTCTGGGGTAGCATGTTTGTGGGAGGAGGGAGCAGCAGAAGCAGAACTGTGGTAGGCTGGAATCTAGCTTGCAATTTGTAACTTGTGAATTGATCACATTTATAATGCACAAGCAGAATAAACTCCAGAATGATAATACATATATTGGTGCTTTAATAGGGCCTATGTCATAAAGCTTGAAAACAATTATGAGCCAAATCAGCTGGGAGAAATATTTTAATCAGAAGCATCTGAATGATAATTGGGTATCATTTAATAACACCTTAGATGCCCAAAAAGCCAGGATCCTACAATTGAGGAAGAAGGCCATAATGGTTTTTTTTAGAAATGTCTGTTTTAGAGGGAAAGTGAAGGCATCTATTAAAAATATATAGCAAATGGAAGAAAAGGGAAGTTGACAGTAAAAAAATAGAAATCAGAAGATAGGAATTGTAGAAAACTGATAAGGGAAGCAAAGGGATACAAAGAGGAATCTATAGCCAGCAGAGTTAAGAAGAATGAATTTTTTAACTATATTAAGAACAAAAAGAATCCTGACAATGGTGTTGGTCCATTACTAGATGGAAATGGTAGAATTGTCAATAATAATGTAGAAAAGTCACAGGTGTTTAAATATTTCTGTTCTATAATTGGAGGAGGGGACAGATAGTATAGTGATAGTTCATTCCACTAGTATCTCTGGCTTGGTCTACGGTCGGTGTGTGTGTGTGTGTGTGTGTGTGTGTGTGTGTGTGTGTGTGTGTGTGTGTGTGTGTGTGTGTGTGTGTGTGTGTGTGTGAGAACCTAAGATATGCATCTTAGGTTGACTTACCTGCCGTCCTCACGGCGGCAGTGGGCTCCCCCATCGACTCTGCCTTGTGCCTTTTGGTGAGCTGGAGTTCCCGATCTGGCAGGTCCTGAAGACATAGCCTCTGAAAGATGTTAAACAGAAGCTACTGACGTTGGAGGTTTTTAAATGAGCCAGTCCAAATAACTTGCATCCCAGAGTTTTAAAAGTGATGGGTGAGAGGCTTGCTTAAACAGGCCATTCATCTGGTTCTCTAAGGTTTGTCACCCATTTGATATTGAGACAAAAGTAGATGTATTCGACGGGGGTGCTGTTTTGAAGAGTATGCCGCCCTGAACCCACTGCTGTGACCTTGCACACACGGTGAATGCAAGGTCCTGCCGTGAGGAGTGGGGTTACACAGCAGGGGATAGGCCAGTTAAAGAGAGCAGAAGTAAGGATACAGGTTAACAGTTGACAAAGCATGCATTCACAAATGGCTTTGTAAATAATACATAGCTAATAGATAAAGTAATAGTAGGAAGAGGAATATGTGATAAGCTTGCAGCTTTGCTTACTAGCACACTTTGTAGTGCATGGACAGCTCGTGATCTCTATGGGGAATGATTCACAAAATTAGTAAAACAACCATGAAGTATGTGATCCAATGCAGAATGTAATGTGTATGTGCCAGTGTGCTTTAGAATATGTATACTACGGGTACTGCTAGGGGACAAATTTCCGGCACTGGTGCATGTGGCAATCACGCACACGTATTGTGGAATAGACACGAGCAACACATCTCGAAGAACACCAGTTATGGAAAAAGTAACTCTTTTATTTGTTCACCCGTTGGGCAAATATCCACCACACCCATTTTGATAAATTAATTTCCAGTTCTACATCTTCGTCTGTTTTTATCGAGCGTGATTTCAGCACAATCTTGGAGTTCTCTCGTTAGCCCATTTTGTTTAGATTAGTTCAGTCAGTCTCCCTTCCATACCTTTCCCCATAAACATTTGTTTCAGGTTAATTAGAATACATCTGTAGGCCCGATCATCACAGGGTATTGCTCTCCATGTTGTTCAGGCTGCATCTGGCTTTCTGCTACTTCTGGTTTTCTCTTGTGTCTGTGTGAGAGAGAAACACAGCATTCTACCCAACAATCCCCAGCAAAGCCCCCCGTCCACACTGAATAGTGACATGAGTCTGTGTGTTATTCTGAGGCCCCTGTTGTTTCTTAAGTTTATTGTGAATGACGTTTACACTCACCAGTTTCATAGTAGAGTAACCCAACCTATAACAATATTCTTCTCTGGTTTCAGTGTGACACTGTGAAGAGTCTTTCAGCTTCCTGTACTGTCTGTATACAAAAAACGACAACAACAATAACAAAACAACAGGAAAATGTGATAGAACAATCCCAGAGAGTGGCAGGGAGTCAGGGCCGGACATGGAAATACTTTAAACCCTAATTAAGATTGATTGGGTTCCAAGTTGGCAGTCTTGCTTCAAACACAGCTGGGGTAGTACCTGACTGGTGCATATGGCCTGCACTTGCATCTCACAGACCCATGCTCTACAGGTCTGTTGTGAGGTTCTGTAAATGGTTGTAACATGTTTTGGTCCTGTTTGGCAGGGGAGACCAAGTCATCATTGAGTTTTGCCACGTAAAGGTCTCTTATGAACCATCCATGCTGAGGATTCAGAGTTAAGGCACCACATTTAAACTCCTTCAGATAAGTGGGTATAACAGGCTGGCTATGTAACTGGTTACCTGCCCCTTTCTTCCCCCCTAGCCGAACACAGCTCGGTGTGGTAGGTGTGTGAACTGGCCTCCGCCTTAAGGCTCCAGCGTGTCTGGGTTGCTCTCCATGCTAACAAGCCGGTATCATTCTGCATTTAATGAAGCAGGTTGGATCTAGCAGAAATAAGCTGGTTGCTTTCTGAGGAATTGGCTGGACCGCATGGGTTAGGACAGGGGTAGGCAAACTATGGCAAGCTGATTTTCAGTGGCACTCACACTGCCTGGATCCTCGTCACCGGTCTGGGGGGCTCTGCATTTTAATTTAATGTTATATGAAGCTTCTTAAACATTTTTAAACCCTTATTTACTTTGCAGACAACAATAGTTTAGTTCTATATTATAGATTTGTAGAAAGACCTTCTAAAAATGGTAAATTGTATCACTGGCACGCGAGGGAATAAATGAAGACTCGGCACACCACTTCTGGAAGGTTGCCGACCCCCGAGCTAGGACATGCCTGGGGGTGTCTGAATTTCACTCCTTTTCTCTCTCTCTCTTCTCAGCCAGATTTACTGTACTGGGGAGCTCCTGAAGCAGGTCCAGCTGGCCAAGCTCTTCTCTGATGACAAACACTTTGTTGACATGCCGCTGCGGGATTCTCCAGGTCAGCAGTGGGCCAGGGAACTGTTGGGTTTACTCTTTCCCTCCTGCAAGACACCTGCAGCCTAACCCCACAGCCGCCTGTCGGTGCCAGCGGGGCCCTGTGCCCACCCCATCCCGCTCATACAGGAGGACTGGGAATTGTGTGTGCGGTGCCCCAGGGCTATGAATGGGAATAGTGGCACTGGGCCCTGGTACACACAACACCAAGTAGTCACTATGTCTTGACCACTCTCAGTCTCAGCCACAGCCGTAGCCAGTGAAGGGCCCTGTCTTTTCCCCAGAACTAGTTCTGAAGACATTCCAGCAGCTGGTGAATGTGACTCCAGGAGGGAGACTGTCCAAAGAGCAACTGCAACACTTTGTGAACTCGTCCTTCAGTGACCCCGGACAGGAGTTTGAGCACTGGGAACCTCCGGACTGGACGAGCAGGTACAAATAGAACCCAGAGGGGCCCCTGAAATATTGAGTGCGGCCCGATGAGCCTCAGGGAATTTTCTTTCCAGTCGTCTGGGTTGCGCTGTGCCCTGGGGATGGGAGGAAGGGAGCCAGACCGCACTGTGCTGGGCTCTGCCCCATGCTGGAGATGGGGGCTGACTACAGCGTTCCTTTGTTGTTAGTACCCCGGGGGATGTGGGAGGTGTAATCAGTGCTTCCCATTCACGCTGCTGCCAATGCACCTCCCCCAGACCTGCAACCTCCCTGCAATTTCATCTCTCCCATGCCCCTCTGTCCTGACCTGCGGACCTTGCGGAGGGGCCAGGCTTTGGCTTGGCTTGAGCAGGGGCCACCAGGTGGTGGTGAAATGGACTAGAACAGGAGATTGTTTTTCTCAGGCTAACACCCATCCTGCCTCCAAATCCGTCTGTGATCTACTGAGGATAGAAGCTTCGGCCTCTAGAGCTAAATTGCTCCTTTAGGCACATTCTGATCTGTGCACTGGGGGGAGGGGGGGGCAAGAAGGGTGAGGTGACCCAGAAATTGGTGCCCTAGATCAGGCAGGTTGTGTCACATGCTGTTTCTGGAAGCAACCCTCGCCTGTGGTGACTAGGTGCTTGTTGCCTCTCTCGAGTGTGTTTCCGTCTTTATCTTCCAGCCCCCGGATTCTAGCCAAGATTTCTGACCAGAAACTCCAGGCGTGGGCATCGGCTCTGAATGCCAAGTGGAAATCCTTAGGGAGAAAGGTAGCGATATGCGGGGCGCGTGTGTGTGTGTGTGTGTGTGTGTGTGTGTGTGTGTGTGTGTGTGTGTGTGTGTGTGTGTGTGAGACTCGGCCCAGGCTAGTTGTGGGGGCTAGGGGAGGGATTTCTGGCTCAGGGAGCTGGGAGTTGTGGGAAAGGGTTGTGGGGAGCGGTGACCCACTTGCATCATCCCTTTTTCAGATCAAAGATGACGTCAGGATTCACCCAACGTTTTACTCTCAGATTTATGTGCCGCACCCTCTGATGGTGCCAGGGGGCAGGTTCATTGAATATTACTACTGGTGAGTGACCGCTGGTGGGTTAGAGCCTGGCCCTGGTTACACAACAAACTGACTTAGCTGCAGCCATAGCTGGAAGCTTGGCTCTGCTGCATGCCGGTTGAGTGGGTGAGTTTTGCTAAGCACGGCTGTCCCTGGCACTGTTCCCCTGGCCAGTGTGCCTGGGGGTTGTTTCAAATAACTGTACTCGCTGAAACTGTGACAAGCTGTCCTGTCACACACTATAAGGTGTTGGTGCAGACAGCCCTGGCTTGGACCCCCAGCTCCCATTTGGTTCAGGCAGGGCCGTAAGCCCAAAGCATCTGGTATCGCTCACACAGCTGCTTCTTCTGTGCTGCAGGGATTCCTACTGGGTGATCGAAGGGCTGCTCCTCTCCGAAATGCCAGTCACTGCCAAGGGAATGATCCAGAACTTCCTGTACCTGGTGGACAGGTGAGACGCTGACCTAAGGCACGTGGAGAGAGGAGACTGGCTATCTTCCTCCCTCCGCTCTGAAGCCACCCCGTCCCCGTCCAAGCGCGAGGCGCTGACCAAGTGACACAGTTCTGGCGCTGGCAGTGCCCTATGCTGATAGGGTGTCACTCGGAGGAGGCCTGGGTGGGGACAGTCGTCATGGGGGGAGTACGTCATCTCGTCCTCCCCATGTTTGCCATCTTCTCGCAGTGGCAGGGCCCTGCTCAGAGTGCAGTGTGGGAAGTGAGGAGACTGCTGCAGGGCCCTTCCTCCTCTCCTCCCCTGGGACTCTGTGACACATGGTCTCTCCCCCCGATGGGCAGGTATGGGCACATCCCGAATGGAGGGCGAGTCTATTACCTGCGCCGGAGCCAGCCACCTTTCCTCACTCTGATGATGGAGGCCTACCTGGCCCATGCCAACGACACAGAGTTTCTCAGGTGGGCATGAAGTTCTGCTAGGCGTCACCAGGATCCTGCATATCCCAGGAGCAGGAATGGATTCTCCTTACCTCTTCCCCCCCCCTCCCCCCCAGGGCTGGTGCTGATCCCTTGGGCTCTCCCTCAGGATCAGGTCCAGATGGCGGCAGAGGACATGGATGGGCCGCCTGTAACCTAAGATAATAAAACTCCCCCATGTCTTATGGCACCAATGGGGCTCTTGCATAGCAGTGAGGCTGGGGACTGGCTGCAAATGTGCAGACAGGGTGGGATGTGGAGAGAACAGTGAGCCTGTCCATTGGGAGTTCGGTACTCCAAGTGTCTGGGACTGTCCTATCCCCGCCCCCTTTCATAATATGCAGAGCCCCCTGGGGGTACACATGCCCCTGCCTATGTCCTCTCCTCCTCTGAGATTTCCCAGCACCCCCCAGGCCCCTGTGAGCTGCTGTACCCAGGGCACCATCTGCTGACGGGTCTCAGGCCTGGTCTACGCTCTGCTTGGTTAGCATGTGTTGGAGGCAGAGAGGCATCGCTCTGTGTCATGGTCTCTGCTGTGTATGCCTCTCAAAGGATACACTGAGCAACACCCACTGAGAAGTTCCCGGGAGTGGTTCATTCCCTACCGGGCTTCCTGTCCCCCCAATTCCTGGGCAGACCCGTGACTGGGAGATCTGTTGCTCGTGGAAAGAGACGGCTCCGCGAGGAGACCCTGACAATGCCTGTGGTCTGATTCCCAGGGAGAATATCCATCTGCTGGAGGCGGAGTACGAGTTCTGGCAGGAGAATCGCTCTGTGAGCATCACCGTTGGGGAGAGGAATCACACTCTGAACCACTACAACGTTCAGATCGGGGAGCCCAGGTACCATCTAATGGGGTTACACTAGAGGGGGAGTCAGGACTCCTGGGTTCTATTCCCAGCTCTGCCACTGATTTATTGGGCGGCTTTGAGCAAGTGACTCACCGTCGCTCCCACGTCTCTGTTTCCCCAGGAACAGAGGGGGATAATCCCCCCCTCTCTTGAGAGCTATTGCACATCCAGGTCTCTAGCAAAGCTCCACAGTGGCACTAAGTACGTTCCACAGACCATCCCCCGTCCCGTGATGGAGACTGGATGGCTGTGTTGCTGTCTCTTCCCAATCCTGTGATAAGACACACACATGGCAGTGCGGAGTGGGCTGTCCTTCTCCAGCCCCTGCAGAAAACATCCCTTGGAGACTTGAGGGGCTACTGTGCAGACAGCTCCAGGGGGCGCCCTCCAGCCCAGCAACTGGGCTTCTAGTTGAGATCTGGAACGGCTGAGGGTGGAGCAGTCCTTGTTCTAGTATTGATCAAGTCTAGTCCTTGTGGGATTCGTGCTGCCCCCCATATCTGACAGGCTCCTCGCGCTGCCGAACCACTGGTAGGATTCCACCCACAACCTCCGCTTCTGGCTTCCCCTGAGCAACGCCTGCTTAGGGCAAGGAAATGACGAGGCGCTGGACTGGCCTGATGATCTCTCTGTCTCCCGTCCCCTGCAGACCAGAGTCCTACAGCAAAGACTGGGAGTTGGCAGCTGACTTGAATGAAGGTAAAGAGATATTTCTGTGATGTGACCGATGCTGTCGCTCTAATGCCCACTAGAACAGAACAGCCCATCCTGCTCTTCACTGACTGTCCCGAAATGTGGGCACCCATGTGCCAGGGGGAGGCAGGACCGCTGGGTGGGAGGCAGGGAGAGATTCCTGGGAGGGGGCTTGGCTATGGAATTCCCATTGGTGGGAGGTGAGGCTGTGGCACCAAAGGCGGTGGCCTTGGGGGCCAGGGATTCTTGTGATAACTCTCTGCAGAGAATCCCGGTGTCCTTCCTGGGTAGCTGGGAGGTGGGATGGTGTCCACCAGATTTTCACTCTCCTTGGACTGCATGGGCTCAGGCTCCTACATGTCCCAGTCTGGAGACCTGACCCACATCCCAGCAGAACTTCTCTTCCCTTCTCTGCTCTTTCCTGCCAGTGGTCCCCCTGGGCAGAGGTACTAAATCTTTTGCCTCCGAGGCCATGGAGTAGTATCTGTGGCAGTCTGTGTGTGTCTTGCAGATGCCAGGCAAGAGCTCTGGGCAGAGCTAAAATCTGCGGCGGAGTCCGGCTGGGACTTTTCCTCTCGCTGGTTCCTCTCCTGGCCTCCCGCACTCCCTGCAACGCTGAAGGATACCAAAACCAGTGCTGTCGTGCCGGTGGATCTGAACGCCATACTGTGCAAGACCGAGCACCTGCTGGCTTCGTTCTACAGGATACTGGGTGAAGAGCCTCCCGTGGAGATCCTGCTGTCTGTTGAATCTCTTCCCCCTCCGCGAGACGGGGACACAAGACGCTGTTCTTGGGGCAACATCCCCTGTGTGGGGAAAGGGCCCAGCCTCCTGGAGCATCGCTTCCCACAGAGCAGCTCGTGGAAACAGCCATGTGGCTCCGTGGGATCTTCCTGCACGTGGGAGCAGGAAGCAGTTGAACTTGTCTCTGCCCCGGGCAGATCCAATTTGTTGCCCACTTAATTTATTTCTGTGTTTCTTTAGTCCTCAGGTGCTGGGGGCCCCGGGAAGGGATCAGGTGTGTGGGGGATGGGCATTGCAGGGCTCTGTCTTGTCCGCGGCACCTGCCTTTCGCCCTCCTGGAGCTGTGTCAGCCAACAGAAGCTGACTCTGCTGCTCAGCGTACACAGGGACTGGAGAGTGTAGTGAGCGCTGCCGTGGGCCACAGCAAACACCGAGGCTGCGCTCTGCTCTGGTTAATTTGGGGACGCTCCGCAAGCCCCTCACTGGTGTAATCAGCCATTCTCTGTCTCTAAGGAAACCCCACCAAGGCTGCCCAGTTCCGGGCCGCTCGGGAGCGCAGGCTGGAGGCTGTCCAAGCTGTCTTCTGGAATGAGGCTGCTGGGGTCTGGCTGGACTTCAACCTCCTGAAGCAGCAGCCAAACCCAGCCTTCTACCCCTCCAACCTGGCCCCCCTGTGGACTGACTGCTTTTCAGAGCAGGCTGCGGCGGAGAGGGCAGTGCGGTACTTAGAGGTGAGCTGGGTTTGTGTGGGTAAGATCCTCGCCTCAAGGGACCAGTCTGTCTCCATCAACCCCTCCCGTGGAGAGTTCCCCTGCAGGCAGGGGAGGGTCCCGCATACCGTCCTCCTGGGCCGTCTGCACAGAGCAGAGCAAGGTGGAGCTGGAGCCCTGTTCTTGTGTGGCCCCCACCCCAAGACATTCCCAGGACTTGCTCCTCCAGCACTCAACCGATTAGTGACTCCTACAGCCCACTTCCTGCTCTGGGCCATGCCTGTTCCCAGCTCAGGAGCTTGGCTGGCCTAGGATTAGCTGACCAGATTAGCCAACAACGTCCTGTCTCCCTAGATCCCCTCTGCAGCCTTCTCTCTCCTGGCTGGTGACTTGCTGGGGAGCCCCGTGCCACCACTCAATGTGCTGTCTGCATTTTCAGGGGAGCACAGTGCTGTCCTACAAGAACGGTCTCCCTACCTCCCTTGCCAGGACTGGGGAGCAGTGGGACCTGCCCAATGCCTGGCCTCCACTGCAGCACATGGTGATTGCAGGTAAGGATGCTGCAGTGCTCAGATCCATAGCTTGCAGGACAGGAAACCCATTGCTGCGTTTGGTACCAGCCCTCCAAATTCTTTTAGGACCTGCCCCTGCTTTCCTTGCCCCTAGTTCCAGCCGTTCTCCAGCTCTAGATATTGCGTTTTGCCTCTCTCAATCTCTCAATGCTGTTTTATAGCCTTGTTGAGTCTGTTTCTGTGGGTTTGGTTCCTGGCTGTGCAGCAGCTGCAGGCCAAGACGGAGCTCTGCTGTGAGTCCAGGTGTCATGGTGCTCTCTTGGTTTGGGGGAGACTCTCCCACCTGGGCCTTTCCCAAACTGCTGCTCTAGCAGGCCATCCAATCACTGACATGGCTCAGCGGGAAAGCCAGGTGGTTCCAATAACCCTCCTCACCGCTGCTTGAGAGTCCGTAAGGGCCTTGATCTGGAGTTTGGACCCAACCTGTGGATGCCTCCTTCCGGAGAAGGGGATGTGAGAATGTACAAAGCCACTGCCCGGCTTCCTGGGGGGGGGGGCCTTGAGCTCCAGTGAGGACTCCAGAGTCACCTCTAGCAGGGATGGACAGGCTGGTGTTTGCAGGAGCTCTAGCATCTCCTGTGAGCAGGTCCCTGACCTTCTGGCCTTTCTCGGTCTTCACAGGATTGGCAAAGTCCAGCTCCCCGAGAGCCAAAGAAATTGCCTTCGCCTTGGCCCAAAACTGGATCAGAACCAACTTTGCCTTGTATGAGAAGTACCAGACCATGTTCGAAAAGGTAAAGCCACTGGTGGTCCTGGCTAGTCAGGCTGCAGCGCCTGTGGGTAGGAGCTTGTCGAGTGGAATTCATGCCCACACCCTCCCCTGGGCAGCTGGGGGTGATGACCTCCGAGTGCCTAATGCCTGCATGGACAGAGACTTATTACCCCCCACCCCCTGTCCCGACTTTCCACGCTTGCTATTTGGGCACCCTACAGGTACCAGATCCCATCTCTGACAGTTTAGCCTGAGTGGACTTGAGCATGGGCAGACGTGTCCAGTGAGGGGGGGGTGGCTGATCAGCCATAGGTCTCCCCGATTCTGCTGGCTGGTCTTTGTCATTCTGTCCCTTCCCTCCTCTGCCTTCAGCACCTGTGCTTGTGAACACAGAAGAGCTGGATTCTGGGCCTGCCCCTCCTTCCCTGGCCTCTGGGGGTGGGGTGGGGGTGGAAACATCCCAGCCCCTACTCTAATGGGGCTTTCTGAATAATCCTCTTTCTCCCCAGTACAATGTGGATGGAGATGGGAAACCAGGGACAGGAGGAGAGTACCAAGTCCAGGTAATGGCTCAATGCCTCCAGGGTGGGGAGGTGTGGTCACTAGTCATGGAGGGTGTGGGAGGCCCCCTGTTCTGCCTCCAGACAAATTGCTGGGCTCCATGCTGCAGCCCCCCATGTGTAAGCTCCTGCCCCGGATAACATGTGCCTTCCTAATGCTGCATTTCTCCCCTGCCAGGAGGGGTTTGGCTGGACCAATGGTGTAGTCCTGCAGCTCTTGGATCTCTATGGTGACCGCCTGACCTCTGGCTTCCCCTCCACCCCCGCCAGGGCCTGGATTGTTGCTGCGTGCCTCTGCCTCCTTCAACTGAAGTGACGGGGGACGTGGTTTGGGCTCCCAGCAGCAGGGTCTGAGGAGACAAGCCCAGGGGTACTGACCTCGTGGTCTCGAGCCCTGGCCTCGTGGCCGGTCCAGGAACTGTGTGTGCGCAGGGGGACGGGGGGACTCCTCTGGGGCATCCACCTTTCTCTACCTGCTGGGACAGCAAAGCAGAACAATGGTTCTGACTAAAGCCCTGCGCATGCAGCCCTGCTGAACCCCTGACCTGTCTCGTGCTCTTGCTGGTTCATTCCTGTTTATCAAACATGCCTGTTCTGGGACAAGTGGAGTCCTGATTCTTGTGGAGGTCTGTGCTAAGGCCCCCTAGTCTCAGGGCAGAGCCTGGCCATGGGGGCTGAGAGGAATGGTCCCTGAGCCCCTGGTGTTGACGGCCATTGCACAGGTGACATCCCTGAGGGAGTGTGTTAGGTATCCCCCTCCACAGAAGATGAGTTGTTACAGCTTCAGCACCTTGGCTATGAAGTTTGTGTTATAGCAGTTCATGCTTTCCTCTTTGGAGGACCTTCGATCAGGCTCCACGGTGCCTGTTCATGCATCCGCTACAAGCACGTGAACGTGCTGTTGCCTTGAAGCCTGCTGCTTGCCAAGGGGAGCACGCCGCTGCTCCCCGAGTCCCTTTCCCTTTCCCGCTGCACCATGCAGCCCTCGTTAGCAAAAGGTGAGACCTGTTCCTGCTTCCCTTGTTGTGCTTTTGACTCTACCACAGCTTGGACAATGCCTTTTTCCAACCTGAGGGGACCCCAGGACCTATGCTATTGGTTCACATCATGCCCCACACCTCAGTTCAGTGTGTCTGTGCAGCCCCCGGCACAGTGACTGAAGCTCCCTGGTACATGAGTGTCAGGGTTTCTTCCCCACTCTGAACTCTAGGGCACAGATGTGGGGGCCCGCATGAAAAAAAATAACCCCCCACGCTTATTTTACTGGCTTAGGCTAAACTTCCCCCAGACCCAAGTTTCTTCTGTGTCTGGAGTGGTACGCCACCACCATCAAGTACAAGCACCCCAAAACTATGGGGTAGGGCTACTTGGAGCCCTCCCTTCTCTTTCCAAAGCACCCCTCAAACCTATCCTTCCCTCCCTGGGAAAGGTGTGAGAAAAACCTCTCACTGATCCTATGAGAGAGACTGATTCAAAGCCCGAATCTACACAATGGAAAACAAGCAGTCAAATTCTTGAAAGAGAGATTTTAATTAAAAAAAGAAAGGAATCAGTAGGAAAAGCACTACAATCACAAAAAGACTTAAGTAGGCCACCAATTTCTCCCTTGGCTGGATCTTTGTTGAGCGTTACAATTACAGCCAAACCTAGTGATAATTTCCACACCCCTGAGAAATTTCCCAGTGATCATAACACAAAGATAACTTACTCTCTTATCTGGCAAGCTTCACTTGTTGTTGCTGTTTAGAAAGATTGTAGATAGGTAGAGAAGAGAAGTAGATGTGGTTCACTCCATCTCCTAAAGGAACAGCCTGAGAGAAACTGAAACTAAATACCCTTTGTCTCCTGAGGAATTTCTCATTGGTCAGGTGTCCGCTTCTCAGGTTAACCCCTTAAAGGTAAACAGTAATTCTTGGCTACTTTATACTTATGATAATGAGGAAAACAGTCCTCTTTCACTGTCTGATGAGCTTTTGCGCCACTTAATATATAGATTCTGCACCTCAATTCTCCCAGCCACAGGAGAACAGGAGCAACCTGGCCATGGGCACGGAGGAGAAATGTGACTAGTAGAAAGGGTTGCTTCTGCTAGCCAACTCTTAAGGGGCTATGTGCAGCCCAAACATTGCATACACCTTAATTCACATCTGGTGCTTAGTGACTCCATAGGCTAAGGCCCAGTGAAAACTAGTCAGAAACTTGCATTTCCAGGTGGGAGGAAATTCCCCAATGGTGAAAGGTGGGGTTATTTTTAGTCAAAAGTGGAATGGAATGAAAGAGAAACGTTACAAAATAATACATTTTAAAATATATAAAAATGTACTAAGAGGGTCGTAGTCTACTGCTGGTGGGAGCCTGGCTCATTTCCCACCCCAGCTCCTCTTACCCCTTCATTCTCATTAAGCTTCCGCTGTGCCCCCCCTTCTCCTTCATTCAGAGAGATGTGTAAAGAGTTAAATGGGTAGAGTTTGTCGAATTATTTCTTTGATCTGGACAGCCACTGAGGCGGTCACCATTCTAAACTTCACAGGGGAAGAGCAGAGCCCTTTCAAAGGCTTCGCAACACTGTGCCTACTGAGAACCCTGGGGCTCAGGCCTAGCTGGCTGGGACCAAGAACGGGGAAGGTGGAAACAATCTCAAGTCTGTTACTCAAAAGGCTTTATTGTTTGCGGTCTGTCTACAGCTACTGAAAAGAGAGAGGCTGGACTGGCTGCTGCCTACCCCAGCCTAGGTGAGCAGAGGGAGGGACAAACGGAGAGCTGGGCCTAAGAGCAATGGGTGCCTGGCACTGGCCACTCTTGGAGGACAGGATACTGGGCTAAATGAACCTTTGGTCTGACCCAGTAGGGCCATTCTTATGTTTTGACCCCCCCCCCCTCCCCCTGTACACTCGCACTCAGTGCTTCTCTGCACCTGCTCCCTCTCGGCTTTCTCAGCACCTGGCCCCACAGCGCTTCCCGCTGGCCCAAGACTGTGAATTCTAGGCCTGCTGCTGGTCATCTCCTCATTCCTAGGGACAGCTCAGGAGAAAGGGGCCTCTCCAGGAAGTGGCCACAGCTTCTGGGAATCCCTGTGGGGCTGGTGGCTCTGGACAGACACAGGAGTCATAAGGCAACTTAGAAGCCAAGTACCTAGACCAGGGGTGGGGAACCTTTTTTGTGCCAAGGGCCATTTATAATGTCCTTCGCTGGCCACTCCCCCCCTCCTCCAGGAAGCCCAGGCTCGCAACAGGAGCTGAGACCCCAGCTGGCAAGGGGCCAGCAGGGAAGACCCCAAAGCAGGGGCAAGCAGAGTGCTTAGCTCTGCACTGGGGTTTCCCCTGCTGGCCCCTTGCCAGCCAGGGTCCTGCCTCAGTCAGCTCCCGCTATCAGCCTGGGTGTGATGTTGCTTTACCCCTACCCAGCCTCCCATCTAACAGCTTTTCTTCCCCCACCCTTGCCTGGCCCCACAGAAGCTAACCTCCTCCCCACCCAGCTGCCTGACCCACCCAGCCCAGCCTCCCCCCACCAAACCTCCTTCCCTCCCACAGCCACACCTCACCCACCCCCCTCCAGCCTAGTCTCCTGCACCCCTCCCTGCACAGCCTCCCCCTCCCGGGTTTCCCACCACCCACACGTTTGTCTGCTGGGTAGCAACTCCTGCAAGGGCAAGGTGGAGCCATGTGCCCCCAGCCCTCACAGATGCTCTCAGGCAGCACCCCCCTGCCCCCCCCCCTCCCCTCCCAAACCACTCCCCCCCCCCTCCCAAACCACTCCCCCCCTACTTGTTTGTCCACTGGGTCCCACTTCCAGGACCTAGGTGGAGTGATGTGCCCCCAGCAACGCTCTGGGGCAGCACCCCACCTCACCCCTCCCACTGCGACACTGGTCCTGCCCTCTCTATGGCACAGGTTTTCCAGACCCCGCCTGCGGGCCAGACCAGATCATTTGGTGGGCCATATACAGCCCAGAGGCCGGAGGTTCCCCACCCCTGACCTAGACAGAGGCTTGAACCCTTGACCCACAGATTAAGAGCCTCATGCTTTACCAACTGAGCTACCCAGGCTTATGAAAGTCATACCTCCCCCCTCCCCCCAAGAAGAAAAAGTGAGTGTCAGCGCCAGCAATGGTCTTTCATTCTGGCTCTTGCAATTCCAGGGGGCTTTTCCTCCACCCTTCAAGGCAGGAATGGCTCACTGAAGAGGCACCTGGCTACTCCTCCACCCAAAGGTATCACCCTGCACAACAGACTATTGTCCTTTCCCCTGGCCGTTATCCCAAAGAGCTCTGCACCTACCCAGAATGCACACATCCTCTGAAGGGAGCTAGAGTCAATCCAGACAAGGAGCAGAGTGCAGTGATCAGTTACTCACACCCAGGGTTATGGAAGACATTGAGACTGGAGCATCTCTGGTTACAGGCAAGTTGTCCTCCTGGAAGGTAACCATTAGTCAGGAAAACGAATAGTTCCCCTTCCCTGGGCCTGACAACTCACTGAGTGGGAACTCAGAGCTCCCCCAACCTTAACATACCCAGTTAGATTCAGAGACTTTTGTCTCATGGACTCACCCTATGCTAAGAGAACACGTTTCTCTCCATAGACAAGAGTGTTTGCAGCCCTCTTTCCGTATTTAGCTTAAGCAAATTTCCATTTGCACCTACTCCCCAGCTCAGTGTCTGGTTTCCATCCCACTGAATGGGCTCAGGGTGGCTGCTCCTTCTTCGGGTCTCTGCCCCAGGTTGGCCGTTCTCTCATCTGCCCAATGGCATTAGGAACTGAAAGGAGAACACAGGCCAGCACTGGTGTGTGGAGGACAGACCCGGGCACTCAGGTCACTTGGCTTCTCTTTCCTGCAGCCCCCTTCCCTAGTCCCCTCTGGCCTAGCCAGGGCCTGAAGTGATCAGCTCTGGTCAGGGACTACAGGCCCCCAGGTCTCTTCCTAGCCCCCTCCCCACCCCACAATCCCATGCCTGGCCAGGACGCTCAGGTCCCCTGAAGGAAGAGAAGGTGGCTTTCCCTGGCTGTACTCGAGAGTGTCCAGTGATTCACACCCCGTGACTTGGAAGGACACACCGGGAATAACAGAGCGTCCCTAGTCGCAGGCAGGTTTCCCTCACCCACGTTCAGTCTTGGGGGTGATGCTCCAAGGCCATGAACAGGCAAAGGCAGGGCCCCAACCTCCCCAGGACCCAGCCCACTCACACAGGAAGCATCTCTCTGCTCTCAGGGAGGCAGCTTGCTCCTCAGACACTGGATAGAGCAGGAGTGGGCAAACAATGACCTGCAGGCTACATCCGGCCTGCGGGACCCTCCTGCCTGGCCCCTGAACTCCTGTCCAGGGAGTATCCCCCCAGCGCCTCCCCCGCTGTTCTTCCTACCCCACAGACATAGGGGGCCATTGGTGCAATGCTCTGGTCAGCGGGGCTGTGAGCACCCGGGATAGCGCAGCTACAGAGCCACGGCCTGACTCTATCCTGCGTGGTGCACGGCTGTCTTTCCTGGTGCAGCCACACCGTCAGCCACCCATGCTCCAGGGGTTTGGATGAGGTCAGGGATGCAGTCAGGAAAGCGGGGGAGGGCGGTTGGATGAGGCACAGATGGATGAGGCTGGTGGGGAGAAAGGACCATAGATTCTGAGCCTCACTCTGGAAAAGAGGTAATAATTGAAGGGGGCATTTTTTCCCCAGGGCCAAAGCTGTTTGGTTAATGAAAACCAGTGCAGGGGAGGCTTGAACTCAGAACATCGCCTGTCAGCTCTGCTCTAGAAGTACGGTGTACTAACCAATTGTGTCACTGGAGCACCTGCTAATTGCAGTTCTCCCAGGCCTCTAGGTTGATAAAGGCAAAGAGTGAGCCCCAAAGAATCCCCACTGGAGTTGAGAGCTGTTCGAGAGCTTATTCCTTCACTTCTCCGCTTCCCTGGGCTTCTTGCATGAACCGAGAGCAACAATACCCTCAGTCCAAAGGTGCAAACAATTCATTGTTTATTGGGGTGAACTTCCAGCAAGTTTCAATCCAAGTTCTTTTTTCCTTATTTTCAAATCCCAACTTACTTCCTGTTTCCCCCTCATTTATATAGTAATATTTTCAGCTATACCTTAATCAGTCATTCTACTGAAATGTACCAAACCAATATTGTAACAGGATTAGTCAACCAATTATATCCCCCTACCTTAATTAGTTTGCACCCAGCAAAATTAATTATCCAGCAGCCAGAAACAATCACAGAATCAGACAGAGACCATGCAAATAAACAAGAGCAAAGTGGGAACTATGCTGACAAAACAATAGAGAAGTGATTCTATAAAGACTGAAGGTTTTCCAGCCGTGTCTATTGATAAGTGAATTCTTACCAAACAGAAAAGTCTCAAACTAAACTTCCTTTTACATCTTCTCGGCTCTTCCCTTTCTCTGGAGGTGATAGGTCCGATCCCCTTTCTAACACCCCAGATTGCTTTATCTCAGAGTGACTGGTTTGGGATGTGACCCTTCGTTTCCCAGCTTATGGCTGCCTCTGATGCTTAGTCAAAGACATTGGCCTAAGAACAGGGCCTTCGACTGACCCAGTGGGAGAAGGGCTTTACTCATATTCATTTTTTATCTTGCTCTAACTAGCTAAATGAGAAACATAGACCGAAATTCTTGACGTAGAGGCCCTTACAGACAGGCCTCAATATCTATATCCTAACAAGGGGGGGTTTATGCTCCCCCAGGGATGCCCCTGAAGTCACGTTCTTCGGGGGTCCGCAGGGGCTGCCAGGAGCCATGAAGTCCCCCTTTTGTTGACTTGAAGGGGTCCCTCTTGCACATCGTGGGTTCATCTGCTGTCTGGAAGAGTGGGGGAGGGGGGGCGGTGTAGAACTGAGAAATGAAATTGTTTGTAAATTGTTCATGTTTCATATTGTGTGTTTGTTTCCATATTGTAACTCAGACTCCATTTTTTTTTACTCCTGTCTTAAACTCCATTTTAAAATGCTCACTCCACTTTGTCTGCAAAACCCTGATGTAACCTAATTAGTTTAGATGTGTGAATGAGGTATGCATGGATGATGGAATCAACCTCCAGTCCCTCCTGATGAAAAAGTGTGAACACCAACCACTGAAGAACAAAGCAAAAGGAGTCTACCATAAAGAAAAAGAACAAAAGTCCAAATTGAAGAAACATCAAAGCCAGGTCCTCATGTCTGCAATTGACGGATAATCAATCAACAGATCCCAGAGGCAGAATGACACAACAAGACCTACAGATTCTAAATTCAATCTGAAACCCTATAAAAAAGGCTGGGTGAGCTAGCAGACCTTGGGTAACGTTCTGCTGCCAACACCAAGGGGTATTGGTGCGCGCCCGACAGAGACCCAACCCCTCCTTGTGCCAGGCTCTCTTGGCCAGTTAGCCGACACAAGCTACGATCCCAAGCTGCGAACCCAAGCCACGGACTCAAGCTACGTTCAGGACGGGTAACTATATAGCAGCTGCAGAACATCTGGGGTGTGTGTGTGTGTGTGTTGTGTTGTGTTGTGTACACATAGGTATCAAATATTAGCTATTGATTATTGTATTATAATAAATGTGACATTCTTGTCTTATCCCCTGAAAAGATCCTGTGTAGTGTTCTGTATAACAGCGGCACGCTGCAAAAGTCCATCTCTGAGGGGCCACGCCAGGGACTCGGGGTTAAGCCAAGTGCAAAATTTTCAGTTGGGCACGGCTGTCTCAGGGACGGACAGAAGGACCTGACCACGCACAGGCCTCTTGCGCTCAGCCCAGGCAGCCAGAGGTGCCAGGGAGCTCCCTGGCAGTCCGACACCTCAGCCACCTCTTGCCGCATGGCTTGGGCTCTTGGCACTCCGCTGGTCGCCACCTCACCTGAAGTCCAAGAGCAACGAGAAACACGCGCATACGTAGGTGAGGCAGTGCTTCCTCGTCCCCACACCAATAGGAAGCTGCTGCAGGAGAACAGGAGGGAGTGTTGCCTGCTCCCCAGTAAGCCGGGGAAGAAGGGGGCGGGGTTAAACTTATTTTCTAAATTGATTGCTGGTAAATAAATTGTATTTGCTAGGAGTACATGCAATGACGACTGAGTCAGGGAAGTGACCAGAGTGGAGTTTCCCAGCTTGGGGACACCCTACCCCTGTTCTAAGTGACCACTACAAGATTGGGGGTCGAGCCACCCAGGAATCCTGGGCCCAGTCTTGTTGGGGTCATCAGGACTCTGTCCCACATGAGAGTAAAAGGGGAGTCCTTGGGGTCAGGCAGGCTCTGGGGACTCACATCCTTTCACTGGCCAATTCCTCCAGGGAGCCCCCACTTTCCACTCGCCCTCAGTCCTCGTTGCATCTCTCCCTCTGGGCTTTCTCAGCACGTGGCCCCACAGAGTTTCCTGGCAGTGACTGGGTTTTTCTAGATCTGCTCTTATGGATTTGGGCCTCTCTCCTGATTCCTAAGGACATGAACCTTTTCAGGAAATTGCCCCTGTTTCTGGGAACCCCTGTGTGGGTCTGGACACCACCAGGAATCATTTGGCTCCTGGCACACAGGACGACTTAAAAATGGAGTGCCCAGACAGGGGCTTGAACCCTGGACCCTCAGATTAAGAGCCTGATGCTCTGCCAACTGAGCTAGCTAGGCTTACTTAAAATGTCTTCTCCTTTCACCACAAGAACAAGCAGGCAGGCAAAAGTGAGGTTTAAAAAAAGTTCCAACAACCCCTCCTCTTTCTATGGCCACACTGCCTGTCAGCAGGATTCCTCCCCCTCCTCAGACCAACTAAATCTAAGCTCCTAGACAAACATTGGTTACCCCTTTCGGACACCAGACCTCTAAGCGCGACCCCCCTTAGGGGTCAGGGCAGGGGCCGGGCTGGGGGGGTTGCCAGCAGCCCCAGGAGCAGAGGCTGGGCTCGGGGGTGGAGGGGTTGCCAGCAGCCCCAGGAGCAGAGGCTGGGCTCGGGGGTGGGGGGGCTTCCAGCAGCCCCAGGAGCAGAGGCTGGGCTCGGGGGTGGGGGGGTTGCCAGCAGCCCCCTGGGGCGGGGGCCAAGCTGGGGTGTGTGTGGGTGTAGGGGTGCCAGCCCCCCCAGTGCAGGGGCCGGGCTCAGGGGAGGGTTCCAGCAACCCCCCGGGACAGGGCCCAGGGTGCCTCCGGCAGCCTGCCGCAGCAGGGCCTGGGGCTCGGGTCACTGCCGGCAGCCTGCTGCAGCAGGGGCTGGGTCTGGGGTTCGGGGTGCCACCAGCAGGGATCGGGGCCAGCTGCCAGCAGCAGGGGCTCGTGACCCCCACATAATCAGGTCACGACCCCTCGAGGGGTCCCAACCCCCATTTTGAGAACCAATGAGTTCAGGTGACTGGATAGCAAGTGTGAAAAATCAGGACAGGGAGTGGGGGTAATAGGAGCCTATAAAAAAGAGACCCCAAAATCAGGACATCGGGTCACCCTAATGTCAGCTGCACCCCAATCCTTCATGCCTAAGCCTCCCTACCAATGTCCTGCACAGTTGTGCGTGTGCAGTTTTAAATTTGAGCTGACAGTCCATTATATCTTTTTTGAGATGAGGAGACCACATCTGTACGCAGTGTTCAAGATGTGGGCACGGCGTAGATTTTTATAAGGCCAATAAGATATTCACCATCTTATTCTCTGTAACCCTTCTTCCCATCAGAGTTGGCAGCAACAAGGGCCGGGTTCAGTATCCAGGGGTTCCGTTCCAATAACACAATACAAAACCAGCGCGAGTCCCCACTCAGTGACCTGGGACAACCATATACCACCCCTCTGGGCGCCTCTAAAAGGCAATACTTCCCCTCTCACAAGCACAGAGTCTGAGTGTATCAAAAGCCTTTTAATAACAGAGAGAAACAATGTGGGTTTGGAACGGGTCCCATATGAGGAGAGATTAAAGAGGCTAGGACTTTTTAGCTTGGAAAAGAGGAGACTAAGGGGGGATATGATAGAGGTATATAAAATGATGAGTGGTGTGGAGGAAGTGAACAAGGAAAAGTTATTTACTTGTTCCCATAATAGAAGAACTAGGGGCCACCCAATGAAATTAGTGGGCAGCAGGTTTAAAACAAATAAAACGACGTTCTTCTTCACACAGTGCACAGTCAATCTGTGGAACTCCTTGCCTGAGGAGGCTGTGAAGGCTAGGACTATACCAGGGTTTAAAAGAGAACAGGATAAATTCATGGAGGTTAAGTTCATTAATGGCTATTAGCCAGGATGGGTAAGGAATGGTGTCCCTAGCCTCTTTGTCAGAGGGGGGTGATGGATGGCAGGAGAGAGATCATTTGATCATTACCTGTTCAGTTCACTCACTCTGGGGCACCTGGCATTGGCCACTGTCAGTAGACAGGACACTGGACTAGATGGACCGTTGGTCTGACCCAGTATGGCCTTTCTTATGTTCTTATGGCATTATATTGGGGAAACACCACAAACAGGATTCATAAAACAGACCATGAACCAGAAGCCCCTCCTCCCACACACACACACACAAGCAAGCAAATGAGCTGTGTCCTTCACCTTTGGTTCTTGAGTCCCACAAGCCCCAGTCACCCAAGGTCCCAAAAGTCCAACAGCCCCAAAGTCTGTGCAGAGTTCAAAAGTTCATCTGCAGAGTTTTACCTCCCAGCCTGGGTGGAAATGGGGGGGCAGGTTAAGGGGCACATTACATGATCAGAGGCCGACTGCCCCGCCTCTCCATGGGGTTCTGCTGCAGTCCTCACTCTGCCAACTGTCCCACAAACTGCTCCCAGTTTGCCAGTGGTCCCCTGAGCTGCTCTCTTCCATCAGCTACCCAGGAACTGCTCTGCTTCACCAGCTGCCCTGCTTCGCTACATCAGCTGCTGCACATCACCAGCCACTCCACTAATGGGCGCACAAACTGCTCCACACAGTCAGCTGCTCAGCAATACATCTTCACACACCCCTCCTTAACACAGTGCTCAGTGATCTCACTTCTTAGATGACTTGAGCTTATAGAGAACCTTAGGGCAGATGCACTGACACCCCTAACAGAACCAAAAATTAGCTCCAACCTTCTACAAGGTGAACAGCCACAGGAACAAAGAACAATTATAGCAGCCAGCCACCCAACCTGCTACGCTTACGCTTACGCTTGTTTTCTTTCTTTCTCTCTCTCTCCCTCGCGCTCACGCTCTCTCTCTCTCTCTCTCTCTCTCTCTCTTGGCCAGTGAGTGCTACCTAGATGATGGCGAGTTCCTCCATCATAACAAAGGCCAAGTACATGTCCCTGTCCCTCATTCACAGAATCAGGTTAACAACATTTTATCATTCCTGCCCCATAACAGAAAAACTGGGGATCCTACAGCAGCCGAAGTGACATTTGGGCGGTTGTGAGCTCAGGCTAGGCACGGTGGGTGTGTCTATGCAAATAATATCAGCCCCTGAATTTACTGCAATTCCTGCAATTCACCACCAGATGTCAGGGTGGAGCTCATCCTGACACTGCTTACATTTCTATCCCCCCCCCTTTTTTTTGGACCCAAAGGTCCATCCAGTCCAGGATCCTGTCTAATGACAGTGGCTAATGATTCCTAACATCCTGTTTGCTTTTTTTACTGCAGCTGCGCAGTGCATGGACACCTTCAGAGAACTATCCACAATGACTCCAAGATCCTTTTCCTGATTAGTTGTAGCTAAATTAGCCCCGCCCCATCATATTGTATGTGTTGTTGGGGGTTATTTTTTTTTCTAATGTGCATTAAATTTCATTTGCCATTTTGTTGCCCAATCACTTCATTTTGTGAGATCTTTTTGAAGTGCTTCACAGTCTGCTTTGGTCTTAATTAGCTTGAGCAGTTTAGTATCATCTGCAAACTTTGACACCTCACTGTTTACCCCTTTCTCCAGATCATTTATGAATAAGTTGAGTAAGGTTGGTCCTAGGATTGACTTTTGGGGAACACCACTAGTTACCTCTCTCTATTCTGATAATTTACCGTTTATTCCTACCCTTTGTTCCCTGTATTTTAACCAGTTCTCAATCCATGAAAGGATCTTGTATCAGAAGTTGCTTCCTACTGGAACTTGCTCCTTCCCTGTTCCTGAGCAGGGTCCTGTGATTAGAAGGTTCAAAGGGGAACTGGATGGATTCATGGAGGGAGGGTCCATCAATGGCTCTTAGCCAGAATGGGATGGGATGGGGTCTCTAGCCTAGAAGCTGGGAATTGGGCGACGGGATGAATCACTGGCTGATTCCTGTCTGTTCATTCCCTCCGGGGCACCTGGCACTGGCCACTGTTGGAAGAGAGAAGACTGGGCCAGATGGACCTTTGCTCTGACCCGCTCCGGACTTTCTCATGTTCTAGTCTTCTCATCACATGCTCAGGAACAGCTGCAAGTTGTCCTCATGCACCATCAGAATCTGCTCCTTGCAGCCACTGGCAGGGAAAACCCCCCTGAAGGGGGGAAATCGGAGATGGGGGGCAGAGGGACAAAACTGGGACAGGATCAGGGGGGCTGCCCTGCCAGGTAGGTGCAGAAGGGAAAACGCCTGGATAGAGGGAGGCTGAGGGGATAAAAAAATTACCACAGACGGGGTGAGCCACCAGCAGCAGCTCCAAGACTAGGTTGTGGTGGGTGGTTTGAAGGATTGTGTTCCTCACTGGCTGGTCCATCTCAGCACCCCCACTCCCCAGGGCTGTGGGGTTAAAGGCACCATGGGGATCAATGCCCAGGTACCACAGCTCTTCTCTAGCTGAAGTGGTGGACTGAGCCGCCAAAGGAGACTCGAGTCAGGGGAACAGTTTACACCTTCTCCCCACCCCGTCAGAAAGAAATGGATCCTTTGAGAAGCGTTTACACCAGGTCTAAGAATTCCTGGCCAGTTTCCGTCTCTGTCCCATGTCTGCTCGGAGCCTCAGAGTAGCTCAAAATGTGTCTCGTCTGCTATTCGGATTGCCTGGATTGGTCTCCCTGTCCCGACCAGGGCCGGCGACAGGAATTTGGGGGCCCCGTACGCAGATTGTGTGGCCCCCCCCCCCGCCGGTCTCCCGCCACCCGCGGCCCTCCACCCCCGGCCGGCGAGAAGGGGGTACAGCAGCGTACCGGGCCCGCCCCGGATTTAAGGGGGCCCCCCCCTTAAGTCCGGGGCCCGGTACAGCTGTACCCGTTGTACCCCCGTCGCCGGCCCTGGTCCCGGCCCCCCCGGCATGTCTGTGGTTCTCACCTTTTCATCACTTATTGTTAACAAGGTGATTTTCATGACAGTGTCCAGTAGTTCAGGAGCCCCCCCCCCCAGGTAGGATTTAGGAACCACCATTGACCCAACCCCCCTGCCTCAGTCGCTTTCATTTTACCGAGCCCCAGTGAACGTCCCACGGGGAGCTGGACAGAGCCGCCCGTGCCCCCCCCCCGGCCTAGTGAACACACCCCGCCCTGAAACGGGGGACCCCGGGTCAAATCCTTTCTCCTGTGTGTGTGGGGGGGGTGATGCAGCCCCAGCTCGGGGGGGGGGGGTGATGCAGCCCCAGCTCGGGGGGGGGGGGTGATGCAGCCCCGGCTCGGGGGGGGGGGGGTGATGCAGCCCCAGTTGGGGGGGGGGGGTGATGCAGCCCCAGTTCGGGGGGGGGGGGTGATGCAGCCCCAGTTCGGGGGGGGGTGATGCAGCCCCAGCTCGGGGGGGGGGGGGTGATGTTAGCAGCCCCAGCTCGTGCCAGGGCTCTGGGGTCTCCCTGAACCCGGATCCAGCCCGGGATTGGACCAGACCAGCGCTTCCTACGGGAGGGCGGGGCGGCCCCGGGGCAGAGGGGGCGGCAGTAAATGGGGGGGGGGGGGCGGGGGGGGATCTCAGCCTCCCCCCTTCTCTCCCCGCCCCGCGGGGGTCACCGGCTCTTCTCCTCCCCGGCCACGGCCGGCCGGCGGGGTCAGCAGCTCCCCCCCCCCCCCCCCCCCGCGCGGCCCCCCGGGAGCAGATCCCGTCGCGGCGAGATGCCGGGTCCCCCCCCCCGGGGCAGAGTCACCGCCCCGCCCCCAGACCCGCCCCGGGGCTCGCGCCGGTACCTGAGGCGGGGGCAGAGCCCGGGGCGGCTCCAGCGGGAGCGGGACCAGGCCAGGCACGGGGGGGTTAATGCCCGTCCCGCTCAAGCGGTGACCCCGCCCCCTTCTCCCATCTCCACCCCTGGGCGGGGCCACCTGAGGAAAACGCGGGGCGGGGCGGGGGCACGTGCCAGGCGCCCTGGGAAACGCCGCCTCCGCGAGCTCTGCCTCTGCGCATGTGGGACTCTCCCCGCCTCCATCGATCTGCGCATGCCCAGAGCCGGCAGCCTGGGCGGGTCCCCTCTGTCCCTCCCCAGTCAACGTGGGCGGGGCGGAGACAAGCGCTGCAGCCACATGAGAAGCCCGGCTTGTCATCCGCCTCCGCGCCTAACGTCACTTCCGGTCCCGGGAATTCAGGAACTACATCTCCCAGCCTGCCCTGGGGGCACTTCCGTCCGCTGCACCCCAGGGACGAGAGGCCCCAGGACCGCCCCTCTCGCGTGTGACGTTACCACCCCGTCTGAGTCACGGGGCTCGGCAGAGCCCCTCCCCACCCCGGGGTATTGGACAAGAGCCACGTCCTGCCGCCCAGCGTGTCCGGAGCCGCCATTTCATACAGCGCCGAGCACGGCCCGGGGGCGGGGGACAGGAGAACAAACCCCAGAGGGGGAGGGGGCAGCTCCGGGGGGCGGGGCGGTTCCTGGGGGCGGGGCTCTGGCACAGCCCGGGGGGCGGGGCGGTTCCTGGGGGCGGGGCGGTTCCTGGGGGCGGGGCTCTGGCACAGACGGGGGGCGGGGCGGTTCCGGGGGGCGGGGCTCTGGCACAACCCGGGGGGCGGGGCGGTTCCTGGGGGCGGGGCTCTGGCACAGACCGGGGGGCGGGGCGGTTCCGGGGGGCGGGGCTCTGGCACAGACCGGGGGGCGGGGCGGTTCCGGGGGGCGGGGCTCTGGCACAGACCGGGGGGCGGGGCGGTTCCGGGGGGCGGGGCTCTGGCACAGACCGGAGGCTCCTGCTGCCTCCGGGAGCCCGGGCTGAGCGGCTGCTGCTCCCGGGGTCTGCGCTGGGGGGAGCCCGTCATTAACCCCTCCCTGCCCGGCAGGCGGGGGCGTCTTATCCAGCTGGGACCAGCCCCTGGGCAGCCCCCGGCGAGTGAGAGACCCCGGGGGGGGGGGGGGCGCTGAGGCGGGGCGGGAAAGTGAGTCTCTGCCCCCGGGAACCGGGGAGAAACCTCGGAGCTGCCTCAGCCCCAGTGGAGCTGCAGCCAGGATCTGCCCCTGGGCATTGGGGGGGGGGCAGAGACTGAGGCACGGCGGGGGGGGGGGACGGGGGGTCGGGAAGGGAGAAGCCGGAGTTGCTGGGGGGAGGGGTTTGAACTGTCCCTGTGCAGCCAGGAAATTCCTGGGGGAGGAGGAAGTGGGGGGAGGGGAGTTAATTGGATCCTGTCCCTGTTTGTGCCCCGATACAAATTCTCTCTAGTTCCCCCCTTTTCTCTCTCAGTATCTCACACGTGGCTGTAAAGCCCAGAGAGATCCCCCCCCTTCCCCCAATGATCAGCTCGCTCCTCTCTCCTGATTCCCCCCCTTCCCCCAATGATCAGCTCGCTCCTCTCCTGATTCCCCCCCTTCCCCCAATGATCAGCTCGCTCCTCTCTCCTGATTCCCCCCTTCCCCCAATGATCAGCTCGCTCCTCTCTCCTGATTTCCCCCTTCCCCCAATGATCAGCTCGCTCCTCTCCTGATTCCCCCCCTTCCCCCAATGATCAGCTCGCTCCTCTCTCCTGATTTCCCCCTTCCCCCAATGATCAGCTCGCTCCTCTCTCCTGATTTCCCCCCTTCCCCCAATGATCAGCTCGCTCCTCTCTCCTGATTCCCCCCTTCCCCCAATGATCAGCTCGCTCCTCTCTCCTGATTCCCCCCCTTCCCCCAATGATCAGCTCGCTCCTCTCTCCTGATTTCCCCCTTCCCCCAATGATCAGCTCGCTCCTCTCTCCTGATTTCCCCCTTCCCCCAATGATCAGCTCGCTCCTCTCTCCTGATTTCCCCCCTTCCCCCAATGATCAGCTCGCTCCTCTCTCCTGATTCCCCCCCTTCCCCCAATGATCAGCTCGCTCCTCTCTCCTGATTTCCCCCCTTCCCCCAATGATCAGCTCGCTCCTCTCTCCTGATTTCCCCCCTTCCCCCAATGATCAGCTCGCTCCTCTCTCCTGATTCCCCCCCTTCCCCCAATGATCAGCTCGCTCCTCTCTCCTGATTTCCCCCCTTCCCCCAATGATCAGCTCGCTCCTCTCTCCTGATTCCCCCCTTCCCCCAATGATCAGCTCGCCCCTCTCTCCTGATTCCCCCCTTCCCCCGATGATCAGCTCGCTCCTCTCTCCTGATTTCCCCCCTTCCCCCAATGATCAGCTCGCCCCTCTCTCCTGATTCCCCCCCTTCCCCCGATGATCAGCTCGCTCCTCTCTCCTGATTCCCCCCTCCCCCCAATGATCAGCTCGCTCCTCTCTCCTGATTCCCCCCTTCCCCCAATGATCAGCTCGCTCCTCTCTCCTGATTTTCCCCCTTTTCCCCCCATTGATCAGCTCGCTCCTCTCTCCTGATTCCCCCCTCCCCCCAATGATCAGCTCGCCCCTCTCTCCTGATTCCCCCCCTTCCCCCAATGATCAGCTCGCTCCTCTCTCCTGATTCCCCCCTTCCCCCAATGATCAGCTCGCTCCTCTCTCCTGATTCCCCCCTCCCCCCAATGATCAGCTCGCCCCTCTCTCCTGATTCCCCCCCTCCCCCCAATGATCAGCTCGCTCCTCTCTCCTGATTTCCCCCCAATGATCAGCTCGCCCCTCTCTCCTGATTCCCCCCCTCCCCCCAATGATCAGCTCGCCCCTCTCTCCTGATTCCCCCCTCCCCCCAATGATCAGCTCGCTCCTCTCTCCTGATTCCCCCCTCCCCCCAATGATCAGCTCGCCCCTCTCTCCTGATTCCCCCCCTCCCCCCAATGATCAGCTCGCTCCTCTCTCCTGATTTCCCCCCAATGATCAGCTCGCCCCTCTCTCCTGATTCCCCCCCTCCCCCCAATGATCAGCTCGCTCCTCTCTCCTGATTCCCCCCTCCCCCCAATGATCAGCTCGCCCCTCTCTCCTGATTCCCCCCCTCCCCCCAATGATCAGCTCGCTCCTCTCTCCTGATTTCCCCCCAATGATCAGCTCGCCCCTCTCTCCTGATTCCCCCCCTCCCCCCAATGATCAGCTCGCCCCTCTCTCCTGATTCCCCCCTCCCCCCAATGATCAGCTCGCCCCTCTCTCCTGATTTCCCCCTCCCCCCAATGATCAGCTCGCTCCTCTCTCCTGATTCCCCCCTCCCCCCAATGATCAGCTCGCCCCTCTCTCCTGATTCCCCCCCTCCCCCCAATGATCAGCTCGCTCCTCTCTCCTGATTTCCCCCCAATGATCAGCTCGCCCCTCTCTCCTGATTCCCCCCCTCCCCCCAATGATCAGCTCGCCCCTCTCTCCTGATTCCCCCCTCCCCCCAATGATCAGCTCGCTCCTCTCTCCTGATTCCCCCCTCCCCCCAATGATCAGCTCGCCCCTCTCTCCTGATTCCCCCCCTCCCCCCAATGATCAGCTCGCTCCTCTCTCCTGATTTCCCCCCAATGATCAGCTCGCCCCTCTCTCCTGATTCCCCCCCTCCCCCCAATGATCAGCTCGCCCCTCTCTCCTGATTCCCCCCTCCCCCCAATGATCAGCTCGCCCCTCTCTCCTGATTTCCCCCCAATGATCAGCTCGCCCCTCTCTCCTGATTCCCCCCTTCCCCCAATGATCAGCTCGCCCCTCTCTCCTGATTTCCCCCTCCCCCGATGATCAGCTCGCCCCTCTCTCCTGATTTCCCCCTCCCCCCAATGATCAGCTCGCTCCTCTCTCCTGATTTCCCCCTTCCCCCAATGATCAGCTCGCTCCTCTCTCCTGATTCCCCCCCTCCCCCCAATGATCAGCTCGCTCCTCTCCTGATTTCCCCCCAATGATCAGCTCGCCCCTCTCTCCTGATTCCCCCCTCCCCCCAATGATCAGCTCGCTCCTCTCTCCTGATTCCCCCCTCCCCCCAATGATCAGCTCGCCCCTCTCTCCTGATTTCCCCCCAATGATCAGCTCGCTCCTCTCTCCTGATTTTCCCCCTTTTCCCCCCATTGATCAGCTCGCTTCTCTCCTGATTTTCCCCCTTTTCCCCCCAATGATCAGCTCGCTCCTCTCCTGATTTTCCCCCTTTTCCCCCCATTGATCAGCTCGCTCCTCTCCTGATTTTCCCCCTTTTCCCCCCATTGATCAGCTCGCTCCTCTCCTGATTTTCCCCCTTTTCCCCCCATTGATCAGCTCGCTCCTCTCCTGATTTTCCCCCTTTTCCCCCCATTGATCAGCTCGCTCCTCTCCTGATTTTCCCCTGGTCTCACCTTAATTCTCAAATGTCCATTTAAAATCTCTCCCATGTGGGGGATCCCCCCCCCCCGTGTTATCTGTGGTGATTTGTCCTTGTTTAGGTGGGAAATTGTTGCCCCGAGTCTCCCCAAGTGACAGGGCTGCCCCTGGAAGGGGGATGGGATGAGACGCCCGTTCTGGGCGGGGGCGGGGGGGGGGGGGGGGAAACACGTGTCCCCCATGGAGATGGCCCAGACCCCGGTTACCCCGTCCCACTTGCTGCCCCTAAACTGCCAACACAGTTGCCCCCAGACATCAGTAGCCAGTCACCTGCCCATCCCCCACTGCTGCCCCCTTCCTCCAGGGAGCTTTCTAGCTCCAATCCCTTGTCCTCTTAAATCAGTTCCTCAAAGGGCTCCCTGCTGCTTTCTACCCACTGCTCAGACACTGTGAGGTAACACTGATACTAGGGGGATCTGTGGGTGGAGATTGGAGCTGAAGGGGCATTGTGGTTGTGGGAGGCCTCTGGATGACTGGTCAGCGGGTACCCTCAGATTGGTGGGTTCTGGGGATTTGGGATGGGGTTCTGATGTGCCCAGACCTGAAGCTCTAGGTCCTGGGGGTGGGTATCGCTGGGGGTGGGTGTCTCTTGGGGGGGGGGCAGGGGAGGGGGTTAGGGGTTCCTGGTGCTGTGCCAGGGGCTCTGTCTGGGCTTCCCCCGCTGGCTCCTGGAATCGCTGCCATGCCCAGAGCTTGGGGGTGGGGAATCTCCAGGTTCAGGTTAGGGGATGTCAGACAGGCAGTGTGAGGAGGCCCCTCTGTGGGGAGTAAGGGGAACCCTGGGAAACAGCATGGCAGATCCACTGGAGGGCAGGTGGGGCCCTAAGCAGACAGTGGGAGAATCCCAGGCCGGCAGTGATGGGGTGAGTTCCTGGAGGGGGATTCCTTATGGGGGGTCTCTGTCTACTGGGATCTTGGTGAGGGTGTCCCATTGGGGTTCCCAAGCTGAAGGTTGAGGGGTGTCCCTGGATGATGGGGCTCTGAGAGGCATCTGGGGTCCCAGGTTAGGGACTCTGTAGGCTGGGTCCCAGGGAATATCTGGGGGGTTCCTGGCTGGGGGCTCTGGGGACTGCCATGGGGAGCGAACAACCCAGGAATGGAAGTTTCCTTCCAGGCAGGCAGGGAGAATGGGACAGGGACAAGGAAACAGAAGGAGAGTGGGAGAGAAGAGTTTTGAGAGAGATTTCCAGATCTGCCCAGACGGGTATTACTGCACCCTGGGAAGAACCACTGTCCTGTGGACAAGGTGAGGAGCAGACAGAGGAAAACCCAGTTCCTGACTCCGTATCCCTCCTGCTGGGGTGTGGGTGCCGTGGGGTCGGTGTCCGAGGGAATTGTCGAAAGTGACTCCTTTGGTTCTGCTTTTTTCTAGCTTTGTGTTCAGAGACTTTGTTACAGGATTAGGGTAATAGAGAGATCAGGCATTTTCTCAGCATGGCAGAATCTAGGATGTCTGTCTGCAGGGAAAGGGCCTGGGGGAATCATGATGTGAAATTAACTAAAGTCTTGTCCGAAACCTCCACAACTGCCCCTTCTCACCCACTGCAGGCTGCAGAATGACGTCCATGTTTTGCTCCAGTTCATCCCGTCCTCCCATGGGACAGGGGAGAGAAATGGCTGCCGAGGAGCCAGTTCAGGTGGGTATTATCGGGGGGTTGCTGGCGGGTTCCTGCAGGAGGGAGAGGGACACCGAATGCACCGGAGATGGGAAGATTTGCACAGTCTGGTTTCCTGTGCTGGACAGGAAATGCACAGGGTGGAGAAAGGGAGGAGGGCAGGTTGTGGCAAACCTGCTGGGAGTTGTATAATAAGTGGCCTCGTTTTTAGGAACAGACCCATGAGGTTTGGAGGTGGAAATGCTCTAATTTGTGGCACAGGAAATAACCCATTTACAGGGGGCTAGGAAAACTGACCAGACTTGTAGTGCTGGGGCCTGACCCCACTAACCCACGGCTGCTGTGAGATGTGAAGGGGGCACCCACCAGTCAGACCTAGGGGAGGTTCCCCTCCCTTCCTATCCAGCAACTCACAATGAGGAAGGTGTTGGGCTTCCTACCTGGATCCTGCTGGGGGCTCCATCTCCAGTATCAGTTTGTGGCTAGTAGGTGTGTGATGGATCTGTGGGGAGAGACAAGGGGCTCTCTCTTCGTCCCCTCACCCTAGTGTTTCCAGGAATCTCTGAACAGGGTGGGGGTGGGACTCTGTTGACTGTGATCCACCCACAGCTTCCCTTTGATTGGCTCCTCTCCCCCATGAATAGTGGGGCAGCAGGTACTGAGTGTGGGACTCT
Source organism: Sternotherus odoratus (assembly GCA_032164245.1). Lineage (NCBI taxonomy): Eukaryota > Metazoa > Chordata > Testudines > Kinosternidae > Sternotherus > Sternotherus odoratus. Next base: position 14,044,520 of record JAVMKO010000019.1, on the reverse strand, counting down.
TGCTCTTTCAGGGGCTGGTGACCTTCGAGGAGGTGGCTGTGTATTTCACCAGGGAAGAGTGGTCTCTGCTGAACCCCGCTCAGAGAATTCTCTACAGAGACGTCATGCAGGAAAACTATGAGAATGTGACCTCGCTGGGTAAGGATCCCTGTCCCCTCGGTTCTTGGAAGGGGAAATGAAGAGTTAAGCTTCACACCACCCTGACAATGTCACCTCTACTCTGCCCTGGTTCAGCATCACCCCAATATGCCAGTGACACACACACACTGCCAGAGACCCTCCCCTGCTGCAGAACACTTTGGGAACAGAGCCCAGGTGTGGTATCGCATAGTGTCAAATATCTCCTCTTTGCTCAAGTAAAACTGGGAGTTAGTTCCAGCATAACGAACCAAAGCTTCCTACTTCTGGTCTTCTCTCAAACACTGAGGGTAAGTCTACACTACCTTCCTGATCAGCAAGTAGTGATCGATCTATCAGGGATTGATTTATTGCTTTTAGAGTAGACATGATAAATTGATCCCCGAGTGCTCTCCCCGTCGACTTCAGAACTCCACCACCATGAGAGGAGGAAGTGGAGTCGACGAGGGAGCGGCAGCGGTCGACTCGCTGCTATGAGGACACCCAGGTAAGTCAACCTAAGATACTTTGACTTCAGATACGCTATTTGTGTAGCTGAAGTTGCGTATCTTAGGTTGACACACCCCCAGTGTAGACCAGGCCTGAGTCTACTCACACCCCAAGCACGTTCTGATTTGGGGGAAACAAGCAGGCTGCTGGAGTCATAGCTGCTGGTCCAGGCTTACTTATCACACACACACTCAGTGTGTCGTTGAATGCTGGTGGGGGTATCCAGGCAAGGGGGCTCTAGCAGGAGAACATTGAATCTGACACAGGATTACAGATGACACAACTCCTCACTGATCTGGATTGCACCCCAGTGTGTTACAGTGGCCTAAGTTGGTAGAGAAACTTCCTGTGACATGGAATGTTGCTCCCACATCACCATGTGAAATAGACACAATTTCTCCTCTCTGCAGGCTCCTTGGATTTTTAGGTCCCTCGTTCCCCAAAGTCATATGACCCCGATTCTTATTTTTCACACTCTGCTTTTCCAGGATAATTAGAGCCTGTTGCTCCTGGATTAGAGCTTCTACTTTCCCCATGTTCTCCACACCCAGGGATTTTCCTACTCCCTCCCATTACACTGGACTCGCTAGATTCCCTAGTGCGTAAGAATGGCCAGACTGGGGTCAGACCAAAAGTCCATGTAGCCCTATCCTGTCTTTCAGTGGTGACCAATGCCAGGTGCCCCAGAGGGAATGAACAGAAGAGATAATCATCTTGTGATTCATCTCCTGTCGCCCATACCCAGCTTATGGCAAAGAGAGGTTAGGAACACCCTCCATTAATTTATCTAGTTCTTTTTAAAAATCCTTTAATATTTTTGGCCTTTACAACATCCTCCGGCAACCGGTTCCACAGGTTGACTGTGTGTTATGTGAAGAAATACTCCTTTTTGTTTGTTTTACACTTTGTGGCTATTAATTTTGTTGGGTGATTCCTAAGCCTTTTGTTATCAGGAGGAGTAAATAAAACTTCCTTATTTACTTTCTCCACACCAGTCATGATTTTATAGGCTTCTCTCCTACCCCTCTTCATCTCCATTCCAAGCTGAACAGTCTTTTTAATCTCTCCTCATACAAAAGACGTTCCATACCCCTCATCATTTTTGTTTCCTTTTCTGAACCTTTTCCAATTCCAAATCTCTTTTTTGAGATGGGGTGACCATATCTGCATGAAGTATTGAAGATGTGGGTGTACAATGGATTTATAAAGAAAAATCACCTTTTGATTCACCTTTTGACTGTCACTGCACATTGGGTGGATGTTTTCAGATAACTATCCACAGTGACTCCAAGATCCTTCTCCTCAGTGGAAACAGCTAATTTAGATACCATCATTTTCTATGTATAGTTGGGATTATGTTTTCCAGTGGGCTGCAATATGTGTCCTCCTGACATTAGGTCCTGCTGAGATTCTGTATCCAGCAAGATCCTCTGCTTCCTGTTCTCTTTCTCCACTGAACTCCACCAGCCCATGCTTCTTGTTCCCAGCTGCCCCAGGACTCTCTTATTGTCTCTGGACTGCTCTGTCAGAAAGAAGCAGTGCCAGGGAGACTTGCTCTCTGTTTGGAGTCTTTGATTTCTGGAATATGGATTTATTTTCTCTGTGTTTTAGGAGACTCTTTGAAATTGAGTGTCTGACACTAGCCACATTACAATCTGGACTGTTGAACAGCTGTGTCCCCTCAGTTCCACAGGCTGGGGTGCCTCTTACACTGCTTACCTGTGAGAGCAGCCATTCCTGGGCAGTTAACACGCAGTCTCCAGCAGGTAACTCACTCCCATCAACACAGTATTGAGTGCTGCTAGTCAGCGAATCACGAATTACAGCACACCACAGGAGAACCCCAGAAAATTCTCTGGTCCCAGACTTGCCCCAGAAATGTGCATCTTGCCCTGTCAAGACCACTACTGAACAACACAAACTCATATGAAGTCTCTCATTTCATCAGTGCAAATGACACGCACCAGCCTTGTTATCCCAAATGGAGTTTCCAACACACTTTAATCCAAACACACTGGTTAAATAAAATAAGACAATAAAACAAGATAGAAATAAAAGATTTTGAGTGACTATGGGTAATCAGGCATAAATGTCAGAATTGTTTACAAAAGAAATCTTCTATATATTTAAAAGTCAAGTGGTGTATGTTTGACCGCGAACTCCTCCCGCACCGTTTGAGCCAGAGACTTGAAATTTGGTACAGTGAGGGGTCTTGGGGTCTAGATGGTCATAAGGGTCGAAAAATTTTCGAATCTCACCTCTGACGCCCCCCAGGGGTGAAAGTCTTTAAGGGCCAATCACATCGGCTGGGCAGCTGGGTGGTGATGACGTCATAATACCCCCTCCAACAGACACCGCACTCACTCAGCTCACCCCTCCCTCCTCCAACGAAACCCCGGAAATCCCTCAGTTCTCTGCCCCTCGCCCCTCCCAACGGAAACCCGGAATCCATCAGCCCTGTGCCTCCCCCCCCCCCCCCCCCCGCCACCTGCGAAGGTCCCCGGAATCCCTCAGCTCTGGGCCCCCTCCCTGCCAGCGACGGATCCGAGTTGGGTTTGGTGGGACGGTAAGTGAGGTGGGGGTGTTGGGTTTGCTTGGGGGGGGGGTCAGGTGGGGGTGTCGGGTTTGGTCGGGGGGTAAGTGAGCCGAGGGGTGTTGGGGTTGGTCAGGGGGTGTCAGCCGTCTGCCCCCTCCCCACCTCCGACTGACCCGAGCAGCGCCGGGCACTTACGCTAGTGCAAGATAAAACACAAACTAGTGTCTAACATAACTAGTTGGAAAGGATTCAAAGCAAATGTTTCTCTCACCATATGCTGAGACAGGCGGGCTTTCCTGTCAGCCAGGACCCCCCCTAACCTGCCCCTGCTGTTCAAGCCCAGTTCATCAGGAGTTGTCATGAGCAGCGGGAAAAAGGAGAGAGAGTGAGTCTCAAGCGTTTTCATCACTTTTTTTTATAATTCAGTCCTTTGGACTAGAAAGAACTTCAGTTCTCAGCTGAGTAATGGTGACAGGCTGTCTGTTGTAGATAGGAGCTTCATGAAAGTGGTCCCTGTGATGGAATGTAAAGGTCTTCACACCTTACCTTTGTCGGAGAAGGGGTATTTGACTAGCTGTTTCCTTTGTTGTCTCTGAGGAACTGGTCTCTGGATGTTCCCTAGAACTGGAACTTTTTCAGTAATATACAGTAAATCTTATCACTTTACATGCAGTGTTGCTACACACATAATATAATAATATAATAATAATATACTGGATAATATTCAGTAGATTAGGATTTTTCAAATGATCCCTCACAAGCCATAGTATGTACAAAACTGATCATAATTTTCTAGAACTAACACAGGGGTACAGACTGACAGTGTCTCTGTGTCTCCCCAGCAGATATGTGGTTATTTCAATCCTTCATAAGCAGAGTGTTTGACATCTTCATGGTCCTGGGAATTCACTGATTTACTAAGTGTGTCACTGTATGGAATTGTGAGACAATTTATATTACTATTTTATTATTAATGCCAATATGATAAAATTACAATGAATCATGTTAGATATGCCATGTAAGGTGTCAGTGACAATGTTACGACTTTCCAGCTATGATAATTTTCTTTCTATCACCTTTGTATTGTGAGTTATAGATGTGCAGGGTATATCTGTATTTCCAGACTTGTGCGGTATTTCTGGGTGACACCCCCAGACACATTGGCATCAGCACTGCTTAGCCTGTTTGATGGCCCATCGACTGTACAGTGAACCCGTGGAAAGGTCTAAGGGGATACACCTATTCCGTCAGCAAGACATGCAGGGGTGTGTGCATGCCACGGGCTGTGTTTGGGACACAGGAAGTACAATCAGAATCTCAGAGTTGGAAGGGACCTCAGGAGCTCATCTAGTCCAACCCCCTGCTCAAAGCAGGACCAATCCCATTTTCCCCCTGTATCCCTAAATGGCCCCCTCAAGGATTTAACTCACACCCCTGGGTTTAGCAGGCCAATGCTCAGATCACTGAGCTATTTCCCCTCTCCCAAGCAACATCAGAAAGGGAATATTAAAGGGAGCCGCATCCTCTTCATTTTGTCTATAATCCTTCTTGCTACTGCTGGACCAACTTCTTTACAAACTGAAGCCCTGAACAAAGGACTGAATGACCCATCCAAGCTGTGGACGTGTTCCAGGAGGACTTTCAAGTCAGCAACCCACCAGTACTGCTAAGAACCTGATGTATAGATTTCTGAATGTATCTGACTGCTTTCCCACTTAACAACTTTCTTTCTCTTATTCTTTCTTTTAGAATAAACCTTTAGTTTAGATGCTAAAGGATTGGCTGGCAGCACAGTAGTTTGTGAAAGATCCAAACCTATACTGACCTGGTACTGTGGCTGACCCTTTGGGGCCAGAAGAACATTTTGTTTATGTGAACAGAGTTTTTTGAATCCCCTCTCGCTGTACTGGACCTAGGTACAGATTTGGAGTCAGAAAACTGGAATGCAGTAAAGGGGGCTGTGGGATTTCTTTTGTCAGCTTCTCGATAACCAGTATAGGTGATCAGAAGCACAGTTGGACTGGTCAGTGAGTTTAATTCAGTGTTACTCCCAAAACTGGTAGTTATGTGCTCTTCCTCTCACAGCCTGCCCTGCCCTTGGCATTTTCAGTGAGGACTATCCCGGTCACACTAGTACTGAAGTTAAATTAATAGAATGTTTTTTTATGATAGAGTCTTATGAAATCAACTGAACTCCTTCATTTTCTGTCATCTGAGCAGGGTTTCCAGTTTCCAAATCTGATATGATCTCTCAGCTGGAACAAGAGGAAGAGTCATGGGCCTCAGACCTCCAGGGTTCAGAGGCAAGAGAGATCCTGAGAGCTCCCTGCACAGGTGAGGAAACATTAAACCAACTCAGAATCTGTAAATGCCTGAAGGAAACATGTGGGATGCCCTATAAAGCCTTTGGGAGCTCTCTCAGTTCATTATTGTCCCTTGCAGGGGTCATATCCTAGGGGTAAATATTGCTCATGGCTTCCTGTAGATCCTAATAGACACCAGACAGTAGCTTCCTCCCTCCCCCTGCAAATTTTGATGGGATGTGAAGGCCAAATTAATCCCATTTTCTTTCCTGTTTGGGGGAATTCAGTTCCTGATTTTATTTGACTTCTCTCCAGCACTTGTTTTTGTTTGGTCTTCCCCTTTCCAGCCCTGTTTGAGGTTTCTGTCTCTATCACAGCAGGTGATGCAATGGTATGTGAGAATGAACAGAATTCTCCGCAGGAAAATGAGCAAGTGGATAAACAAAGAGCAATATCGCAAAGATCGAAGAGGAATGTGTCCAGGAGTCGCAAGCAGGGAAAATCCTGTGAGATTCAGGACAGACCAGAAACAGAGCAGGGAAACCTGCCAGGGGAGAAAGTGGGTGCATTTAGTTCCTGTCAGGGAACTCAGAAGGACCTCAAGGAAACCACAACCCAGCAAAAAATGCTCAGGGGAAAGAGAAAAAAATACAATCATGAGTGTGGGAAAAACTTACCTGACTACTCCGCCCTTATAAAGCATCAGAGAATCCACACAGGAGAGAAGCCCTATGAATGCAGTGAGTGTGGGAAAACCTTCAGCCAATGCTCAAACCTTGTTAGTCATCAGAGAATCCACACAGGAGAGAGGCTCCATGAATGCAGTGATTGTGAGAAAACCTTCACTCACCGATCAGCCCTTTCTGAACATCGGAGAATTCACACAGGGGAGAGACCCTACGAATGCAGTGAGTGTGGGAAAACCTTCAATCGCAGCTCACACCTTATTAGTCATCAGAGAATTCACACAGGGGAGAAACCATATGAATGCAGTGAGTGTGGGAAAGCCTTCCGTGAGTGCTCAAGCCTTATTCGTCATCAAAGAATCCACACAGGAGAGAGGCCCTATGAATGCAGTGAGTGTGGGAAAACCTTCTGTCAGCGCTCAAGCCTTATTAGTCATCAGAGAATCCACACAGGAGAGAGGCTCCATGAGAGGCTCCATGAATGCAGTGATTGTGAGAAAACCTTCACTCACCGATCAGCCCTTTCTAAACATCGGAGCATTCACACAGGGGAGAGACCCTACGAATGTAGTGAGTGTGGGAAAACCTTCCGTCTGTGCTCAAGCCTTATTCGTCATCAAAGAATCCACACAGGAGAGAAGCCCTTTGAATGCAGTGAGTGTGGGAAAACCTTCTGTCAGCGCTCACACCTTATTAGACATCAGAGAATCCACACAGGAGAGAGGCTCCATGAATGCAGTGATTGTGAGAAAACCTTCACTCAGCGATCAGCCCTTTCTGAACATCAGAGAATTCACACAGGGGAGAGACCCTACGTATGCAGTGAGTGTGGGAAAACCTTCCGTCAGTACTCAAGCCTTATTCGTCATCAGAGAATCCATACAGGAGAGAGGCTCTATGAATGCAGTGAGTGTGGGAAAACCTTCTCTTGGCACTCAGCCAAAGTTCACCATCAGAAAATCTGCAAGGGAAATCAACACTATAGAAACCTCTAGGGCTATCAATACTTTTTTTTTCTTTAATACTTTTCCTGATTCCCACATAGTAACTTTTAAAGCTATTTGAACTGTTTGCAGTTATCCCTCTGCTTGTCCAAATGAGTAACCCATATTTGCCTTTTGCAGTTTGCCCTGTTTTGAGGTGGGCCCATTTGTCCTTTCTATCAACTCCATTGTCCCAGGAGTAATTTGAATGCCCCTTTCCTATTGGGAACCAGGGAGCATCACATTTATACCATTCCACCTATTGCAAAGTTATTGTTAGTCACCATTGATACAGATTGTATCATTGCCAGTTATTCTCACATTGCTCTGGGTTTGCTGAAGAGCAGTTATATTGGGAACTTTTCAAATTACATTTAAATGACGTGAGCAGGGGCAGGAAGAAAGCCTCTGACGCTGGAAGGAGATGGGGTGACTCAGAGATTCCCTCTTTCCGCATCACTGCAGAACTGTTACCTTTTGCCTGAGCCATGCAGAGTTTATCTTCAACAAATTTTATCCATCCATTTCTCAAAGTATCATTGCTGAAGTGTTCTCGGTTGTCTGTGCTTGGAGATGATGCTTTGACTTCTTTAATCCTACACCACAGTGGATATGACTGGAGATCAAAGTGTCAAAGATGCACTTAGATGCAAATAGATGGCAAGCACAGTGTGATCATTTGGAGTTTAAATCCCAGGTTCCATCTACTGGTAAAGCCACTTCTGGCAAGGTGGCTGTTTTTTCTCCCATTATGGGGATGTTGGGGTATTAAAAATGTTGTAAACATCATAACTGACTCTTGAGACAGTGCTGAGTGAAGTATGTTTGAATGAATCAGAGGAGAATGTGATAGGAGAATCTCTTGTCCTGATTCTGAATAATCAGATGTAATCTACTCTGGAATTTCACATAACACTTTGCTTGTCATGTATTTTATCTCTCTGTGATGTGGGTTTTTATCTTTCCTGAAGGCTGTTTGGTTGCCCAATTGGATATTAGTTCAGTTTGATAGGATGTAACCTAGATGTATTGGAGAATTTAAGACAAATGACCATTTGCTAAAGTCCTTGTGTCTCACTTCAGGTTTGTTTTTTCTCCATCCCTCCATGATGACATGGAGAAAGTTCAAGTGCAATTCTGTCAACAGGAGAGAACTCTCCAATTTCCTGGACATGTTAACAAAGAAACAGTGGTGATTTAAAATTTCCACTCGGAAATGGTGAACAACAGCTGAACTCCAACTAACTGAAGGAAGCTCATATAATCACAGAATAGTTCAGTTGTTTAAGTCAATATTGTCTCAGCTGATCTGGGGAGAGAATTCCATGGTAAGTCATTTTGAACTAGGCAAAATGGCCGTGTATTTGGTTCCCAAACCATATGTAACCCCAAGCCCTACAGAAGATCTCTCCTAGCTAATCCTATGCATGGGAGATGCTGCCCTTCATGATGCAGATGTTGAGGAAATGGAAGTGGGCGTTTTTGTTGCCTTTATCCTTTGTAGGTGCTATAAATGTGTATAAGATTAAATTAGTGTAAAAAATTTAATAGCTGTAGAAAAAATGCTATTTTTGAACAGAAACTTCATCTCTGATTAACTAATGGAGATTCTGATCCAGACCTGTATCCACTCTCTTGACTTTGAAAATGTTTTGAAAAGCCATTCCTCAGTAACACTGCAGAGATTTCAAGTGGCATTGTAAAGATTCTACTTCAGAGAAGTGTAAATTGACCCTAATCAAGGCCAAGGATTTGGAAAGAACTGGGGTTGGAAGAGTACACACTCAGTTCTTGGTTTCCACCCCAGTAAAGGAAGCTATGGTGACCAATGACCCAAAGAAAATTGATTGTACAACTCCACTTACAGTGTCACTGATTACAGTTCAAAAGGATATCAGAGTTAGATTTCGAACAATCATCCTTCACTGTTTGGATCTAAAGAGAGTGTGCTTCATAGGACATTCCTTCTCCATGGATCCCAAACTGGCTGCCTGATTGCATAACAAGGACTTTCAGGCTGTAGAAATGATGGTAACCAATAAGGCAACGAATGTGCCAGGCTCCAATTTCAGACTTCCATATACATGCATGTTGAGTCCTGATTCTATAGTTTTTTGCCTGAAGCTATGGCTACACAATAAACCTGATGTTGCTATGTCTCCACCAATGTTATCTGTACTGCTGTAGAACTGCTATTCCAGACGCTTTAAGCCAATAGGAGCGATCTCTCCTGTCGGACTTCATTAGTCCAGTCCCAGCAAGCGGTGGTGGTTATGTTCACAGAAGATGCTCTCCTGCTGACGTTGTGCTATCTACGCAGGGGGTAAAATTCTAACTACATTGCTCTGCGGTGTGTTTTTTCTACACCCGAGCAATAAATTTATACTGATAAATGTCTTTAGTGAAGACATTTACATAACTACATTTACCTAACTTCTCTCCCTCTTCCTATTTTGAAAGATTAAAAAATTTGGAGAGAGATTTTTTCTCATGATGCAAACATTCTCACATAGGAGATATGATTGCGCTCTATAAATATATCCGAGGGATAAAAACCATAAAGGGAGAGGAATTATTTAAGCTCAGTACCAATGTGGACACAAGAAGAAATGGATATAAATTGGCCATCAGGAACCAACACACATGGTAGATATATGAACTCACAGAAGTGGTTGGGACAAACCACAACTTGAGCTACAGTTCAGTTGTTGGCAATGGGGATTAAAAGAAAACTAACATATATGATGACAAATTTGAGATCTCCGAATACGTATTGTTGCCAATGAAAATGAAATTATTGGTCAAGTTATTGGTTAAAGAGTAAGAGACTAGTTGTGTGAGCTGAATTATTTTGGAAAACTGAAAGTTGTTGTGTTTGGTTTTATTAGTTGTACAGGAAATGATGACTAATCTTGAAAAGTTAATTTGATTTAATTTACTCCCTGTAGTGTAAGGAGTTGTGCTAGAAAACCTCATTCCAAAGCTTGGGATGGGAGTATGTGTGTGAGAAAGATTGTATAAGAAAATATTGGCCCAGTATAGATTTTAATTTTTTGTCTTTCAAATAGAGCTTATTTTGCTTAGCTTCAAGTCAATTTATATGAAAAGGAAACCTACGGGAGGAGACAACTTGTATAACTTTTTACCACTTGGACTGTAAGCGTCACTGACTTCCCCACTTCTCTAATTTAGAAAGGAAAGGTAGGAGATCTGTCCTTAGGATGTGTCCAGCTGGCAGGAAAGAAGTAGGTAATGGGACCTGAGCCCCAGTGTCAACAGTGCTGGGTTCTCAGAAGAATACTTCCAGCGGTTGAAGTGCAGACATAGCCTAAGACCAGGGGTCTCAGAGTCCCGGCCCCCAAGGGGTGTCTGCTGCCCAAACACCCCCCCACTGCGGCCCATAGAAACTTTTTGAAAAATTCTTTCACCTGGCCCTTGCGGCTGCCGCCTGCGGAGGGGGGTGGGAAGGGAGCAGGCAGGAGAGATTCACTTGCCCTTCCCCCCCAACGTTGCTCCCCTGGCCTGCTCTTGCTGGGAGAGCCAGGGAGGAGAGACCCCTGCAGCCATTCTGCCAGCTCTATCTGCCACAGGCGCTGTCCACCACAGCTCCCATTGGCTGGAGGAGAGGGACAGAGATATCATCACTTGTCACCGGGCAGAGTCAGGCTTGGAGGGCGCATCACTAGTTGCCAGGCAGAGGGAGCGAGAGGAGAAAGGCAGAGACACCGGAGAAGAAACATTGGGGGGAGAAGAAAGACAGAGGGCTTGGTTACACTGGCACTTTATAGCACTATACGGCCTCCAGGAGCGCTATAACTCTCTACCCGTCCATAGTGGCAAGGCACATATTGCGCTATAAATCCGAGTTTATAGCGCTCGTGGTAATCCACCTCGGCACGGGGAATAAGGACTGTTGAGCTACCGCTGTAGCGCTACGGCGCAAATGTGGACACCCATTGCGCATTAATTAGCCTCCAGCCTGGCCCATAATTCCCATTTGAGCCACTCTGGTCATCACTTTCAAACTCTTCTGTCGCGTCCTCAGGTGACCACACGTCAGACCCGCCCTTTAAATTCCCAGGGAAATTTGAAAATGCCCTTCCTGTTTGCTCCAGCCAGGCGTGGAGTGCTCCTCAGGGAACCATCTTGCTTGGCCATGGCTCCACGTGCCTCCTCGCAATAAGCGAGCTTCACCGTGGAACAATTGCGAGGTTCTGGACCTCATCAGTTGTTGTGGGGAAGAGGCTGTCCAGTCTCAGCTGCAGTCTAGCCGCAGGAATTACGATACATATGTCGTGATATCACGGGCCATGACCGACAGAGGCCACAAGCGGGACACTCTGCAGTGCCGGGCAAAAGTAAAGGAGCTTAGGATTGCCTATCGCAAAGCCCGCGACGCAAACAGCCGCTCTGGGGCAGCCCCTGTGACTTGCAAATTCTACAAGGAGCTGGATGCGATACTTGGTGGTGATCCAACGTGCACTCCATCGACCACCCAGGACACCTCTTCCCAGCCCATTACTGAAGGGAGGGTGGGAGAGGAGGCCGAAGAAGAGGAGGACAGCGGCCACGGCAGCAACCCAGGGCATGGAGGAGTCACAGGACACATGCAGCCAGGAACTCTTCTCAAGCCCGGAGGGCCGCCAGAGCCAGCCACAGCGTCCGGCGGTTGCGGGGGGGCAGGGCAGCAGCAGCGGATTGCGCAGGTACAACTACTTTTCTATTGGGAAGGTAGGCAGCTTGGCTGGGGTGGAAAAGGATGCTTGCCGCATGCTTGCCTACATGTGGAATAGTGCATTGATGTAGTCTATCACATTGCGGTAATCGTTATCAGTGATTTCTTCAAAGGCCTCAATAAGAGCTCTTGCAATGTGCCTGCGCAGGTTTCTCGGGAGAGCCAGCGTGGTCCCTGTCCCGGCCACGGTCACTAGTCCCCGCCACTGTTCTACGAGGGGTGGGGGGAGCGTCGCTGCACAGAGGCAAGCTGCATATGGCCCTGGGCGGAAGCCGCATCTCATTAGCATGCCCTCCCTTTCTTCCTCCGTCACCCGCAGCAGCGAGAGATCTTCCAGCACGAACACCTACACAGAGAATGTTGGGACAGTGCTCAGAGTACAGTTCCCGCAAATGCCCTCCACTCCCCCCAAGCCATAGGACAGCACGGCAGGGAAACAATCATTGCCCCTGCATCCTGAGACAACTCACCATGGCAGGGGCTCTGTTGCTGTCCGTGTGCTATAGCTGTGTGGAACGGGCAAACGGGACAGAAACATGGAATGCGTGAGAATCCTAGCACTGTCTGTTGTGAACAAGGGAATCCTCTGTTTTAACTTTGCACTGACTTTCCCTAGTTCCGGCCTTGAACACATCAACGTCAGTCTTATCTGCAGCTGAGAAGCTGAGGATTCGAAAGAGACCACGGAAGAGCAAGGAAGATCTTTTAAAACAAGTTCTACAACAGGCTGCAACGGAGAACCGCATTGCACAGGAGTGGCGGGAGAATGAGAGCAAGCGGAGGGAGAATGAGAGCAAGCGGAGGGATGAACAGATCCAGTTGCGGGAGATGGCTCGCAAGTAGCGCGCTGACAAGCTGTTTACAGTATTACAGCTGCCAGTAGAGACTCTGCAGGAGGAGAAGCAGCACCGTGCTCGCCGCCCCCATTGTCAGTTGCCCCCTAACCCTTCCTCTTCTGGCCCTCTGGCCCCTTCAGGCCACTATCAACAGCTGCCTGGTTATTACAACCCACGGCTGCCTAGAACCCCCCCCTCTTCACTGACCGACCCAGCACCCTTATCCACTGCACTCAACCCCTACTAACAAGCATAATCGCCCTCCGCAAATGGGGTTGGGGGAACACAGCAACTCAGAGGGCATTGGAGATTGAGGCCGTACACCAATCTCTGACTGACCCCTTCCCACCCCAATTGCACCCCCCTCCTCTTCCCACCCCAACTGCACCCCCCTCCTCTCTCACACATTTTACTTTTTTTCAACTTTTATTTCAAATTCTGAGACAGCTGTTCAATAAATGAATTCTTTTTAATAAATGGGTTTCTTTGTTCGGTGCAAATATGTATTTAATAGCTACAGAAAAGCAAATGCCTTATCCTATTAACAGAATGCACCCTCCCTCCCTCTGGAATTCCCATTAGAACTCGCTTTCAGCATTTAAATGCTCCCTCAAGGCATCCCTGATCCTTGTACCCTTGCGCTGGGCCCCTCTAAGAGCCCTGCTCTCTGGCTGTGCATACGTGGCCTCCAGCTGCTGAACCTCCGAGGACCATGCCACAATGAAACCTTCACCCTTCCACTCACAAAGATTTTGTAGGGCACAGCATGCGGAAATAACTGCGGGGATACTTCCCTCTGCCAAGTCTAGCTTCCCATAAAGACAGCACCAGCGCGCCTTGAGACGTCCAAAAGCACACACTCCACAGTCATTCAGCAGTGCTTCAGCCTGTAGTTGCATCAACACGACTCCAACGGTCGACTTTCCCACCCCAAAGTGGTTGGCCACCGATCGGTAGTTGTCTGGGGTGGCCAGCTTCCAGAGTGCTATAGCCACCCGCTTCTCCACCGGGATGGCAGCTCTCAGTCTGGTGTCCTGGTGCTGCAGGGCGGGGGCGAGTTCAGCACAGTCCCATGAAAGTGGCTTTTCTCATGCGACAGTTTTGCAGCCACTGCTCACCGTCCCACACTTGCATGACGATGCGATCCCACCAGTCAGTGCTCATTTCCCGTGCCCAGAAGCGGCGTTCCACAGTCATGAGCATCTCCGTTAAAGTGATGATCAGTTTAGTGTCCAATGCGTTCCTCGGCTCGAGCTCGTGTTCTTCAGACCCATCACTACTGTCACCTTCCCTGTCAAGGATGAACTCCGCTGCGCAGAGAGTTGTGCTGGCGACATTCGCCAGCATGCTCCTCCGCAGTTCGCGATCCATTACGGCACAGGAAAACGGATAACGGAGCGCACGCGCCTTGCTGAAACCGTTGAAAGATGGCGCCTGAGCTGGACAGAAACACAGGGATTGCTGGGATATGACACAAAGCATCACGGGGAGTTGGAACAGGATGCAGAATGGCTGCAAGTGACGCCCCCCCTTCCCACAAGGCATTGCGCCAGATCGGGAAGAGGTGCTCTGTGGGATACCTGCCCTATTGCACTGCTCCTAATGCCGCCTAAAGCGCCATAAATGTAGCCATGCTCTAGTGCTGGCGGGTCTAAGTGTGGACAGCCTCTAGCGCAATACCTATTGCTGTATATGGGATGCGCTATAATCCTGTAGTGTAACCAAGGCCAGAGAACACAGAGAGGTAAGAAATGACTAAAGCAGAACAGGTGTCCCAGCTCAGTCCTGCTCATCCCAGGGGTCCAGAGAGACGGGCAGTAGCGGGTTTTCTACAGTGTCAAATCTGAACTTTGAGTCTAGCAATGTGAGTTCAAATATCAGGGGGATCTCCACATTCCCGATCTCTTCCCCAACCCTGCCTCTTTAGTATTCTTATTTCTTTTTTGTGGAAGCGTTTGGCTTAGCCCTGATCTTCTTTCCCTAACTATTGCAATTTTGGATTTATTTTTATTTTGCCTCCCTTTTGTTCCCACCGTTATAATTGTAACAGCAAAGGAATCGGCAGGAGCAAAAACTGACCCACCGGCCCTGCCTCTCGAGGTCCCTTCCAACCCTGATATTCTCCAATTCTCATATCTCAGGGAATCCCAGATGTGTGCAGTGGTTAGACAAGAAACAGCCAGGAACCGCACTGGTGTGGAGTGAATCTGGATCTTATGTCTGCCGATGACTGTACGTGGGAGAGAGTTCTGTGGGAAGGAGCAGAAAAGAGGCTTGGGGCTGCACTACGGCCCTTTCACAGCTTTTCTTTGCTCAGTTTTGCTGATTGTTACTGACAGGTCAGTGGGTGGGGTTATGCAAATTAGGAGGGTAACAGGAACCCAGTGAGAGGAAGAAGCCTGAGAGGAGACTTCTCTGTCTTTGACCAGAATCGTGTGTTCAGGGTTCTTGGCTTGAGTTCTTGCTTGGGAGTCATTTCAAGGAACAAAGAGGTGGCCATGTTAGTCTGGATTTGCAGTTCTCAAAGTCTCGGGAATGGTGTTTGGTGTGTGCCTGGGAGCTGTTCGTGGTAAAGTAGAAAGCGGTGGGGGGAAAGGGGCTGTGTAATGTCCAGGCCTGTTGGTATCGCTTCTCGGCTCTATGAGCTAAGATCAAGCGTAGTGTCTGTTCTTATCAGTTTAATCACTGATATGTCCTTTATTTAAGGACTGTGTATTAAATGGATTTTTGGAACTGGGGGCTGGAATAGGAGCTTGCTCTGTTCACCCCATGCATTGACCTGGTATTGCAGTGACTCCAGGACCAGTGCAGCTCCCTCTTGGGAGAACTTTCTTGTTTGAAAAATAGAAGATGTTTGACTGAAAAAAATGTTTCTTTGATAAAATATTTTTAGAAGTTGGTAAATCTGTTTCTTTTAGGGCTTTGGATTTTTCTGACAATAATATTAAGTTGGGGGAATGTTTTCTGAGTCTATAAATAAGCATTTCTTTGTTTTGTAGAGAATTGTTTCAAAAATTGGGATTTTTCTCTTTGCTGTGAGTCTTCTCAACAGGGTGAGGGACAAATTCTTTCCACACTGATGCTCTGTGGGGGAGATGGTTGGTTGGTGTGTGTGTGTGTGTGTTAGGGGGCACTTTGGCACACAAATTCAAGCTAATCCCCATGCGGCTCTGGGGTGGGCAGCTGCTATGGGGGTCACTCACAGGCTTAGGCCTGTTGAAGGGGCATGACAGAGGCCATCATCACCTCCCATCATAGGCTATCAGGGTTGGAAGCTGCACCGGTGCCCTTCTCTCTGCCCCAGCCTCTGTCATGCCCCGGTATCTAGTTCAGGCCACCTGCCCACACCAGAGCCGCATGGGGATTTCTCTCCAAATTGGATCCACTAGTCCCCCCTGGGAGTGGCACGGGATCCAAACTCACTACTGTGCAAATATGCATGTGTAGGTTGTTGAAATCTGTCATATTGATATTGTCAGTTGTTGTATAACGGAGTATCCTCCATTCTAATTTTATAAATGTTATTAATAACAATAATTGGATGTTCTAAAGGTACAATAAAATGTAGTCGATTTTGATATGGAAGAATGAAGGAAGTATATGTGACTAAAAAGGGTGTACTTTTGAAAGTATTTTGCAAATTGATGTGTGTGTGAGCTTGAATTTCTGTGCCAAAGTGCCCCCTAACACACACACACACACACCAACCAACCATCTCCCCCACAGAGCGTCAGTGTGGAAAACATTTGTCCCTCACCCTGTTGAAAAGACTCACAGCAAAGAGAAAAATCCCAACTTTTGAAACAATTCTCTACAAAACAAAGAAATGCTTATTTATAGGCTCAGAAAACATTCCCCCAACTTAATATTATTCTGTCAGAAAAATCCAAAGCCCTAAAAGAATCAGATTTACCAACTTCTAAAAATATTTTATCAAAGAAACATTTTTTTTCAGTCAAACATCTTCTATTTTTCCAACCAGAAAGTTCTCCCAAGAGGGAGCTGCACTGGTCCTGGAGACACTGCAATACCAGGTCAATGCATGGGGTGGACAGAGCAAGCTCCTATTCCAGCCCCTGGTTCCAAAAATCCATTTAATACACAGTCCTTAAATAAAGGACATATCAGCGATTAAACTGATAAGAACAGACACTACGCTTGATCTTAGCTCAAAGAGCCGAGAAGCGATACCAACAGGCCTGGACATTACACAGCCCCTTTGCCCCCAACGCCTTCTACTTTACCACGAACAGCTCCCAGGCACGCACCAAATACCATTCCCGAGACTTTGAGAACTGCAAATCCAGACTAACATGGCCACCTCTTTGTTCTTCGAAATGACTCCAAGGCAAGAACTCAAGCCAAGAACCCTGAACACACGATTCTGGTCAAAGACAGAGAAGTCTCCTCTCAGGCTCCTTCCTCTCACTGGGTTCCTGCTACCCTCCTAATTTGCATAACCCCACCCACTGACCTGTCAGTAACAATCTCTCCCTGTTAACTCTTACAGCAAAACTGAGCAAAGAAAACCTGTGAAAGGGCCGTAGTGCAGCCCCAAGCCTCTTTTCTGCTCCTTCCCACAGAACTCTCTCCCACGTACAGTCATCGGCAGACATAAGATCCAGATTCACTCCACACCAGTGCGGTTCCTGGCTGTTTCTTGTCTAACCACTGCACACATCTGGGATTCCCTGAGATATGAGAATTGGAGAATATCAGGGTTGGAAGGGACCTCGAGAGGCAGGGCCGGTGGGTCAGTTTTTGCTCCTGCTGATTCCTTTGCTGTTACAATTATAACGGCGGGAACAAAAGGGAGGCAAAATAAAAATAAACCCAAAATTGCAATAGTTAGGGAAAGAGAAGATCAGGGCTAAGCCAAACGCTTCCACAAAAAAGAAATAAGAATACTAAAGAGGCAGGATTGGGGAAGAGATCGGGAATGTGGAGATCCCCCTGATATTTGAACTCACATTGCTAGACTCAAAGTTCAGATTTGACACTGTAGAAAACCCGCTACTGCCCGTCTCTCTGGACCCCTGGGATGAGCAGGACTGAGCTGGGACACCTGTTCTGCTTCAGTCATTCCTTCCCTCTCTGTGTTCTCGGTCTCTTTCTTCTCCCCCAATGTCTCTTCTCCAGTGTCTCTGCCTTTCTCCTCTTGCTCCCTCTGCCTGGCAACTAGTGATGAGCCCTCCAAGCCTGACTCTGCCCGGTGACAAGTGATGGTTTCTCTGTCCCTCTCCTCCAGCCAATGGGAGCTGTGGTGGACAGTGCCTGTGGCAGATAGAGCTGGCAGAATTTTTTCTGAGTTTTTTATAGTTCATGATTTTCTTCAGTAGCACCCGCTCTCCACCTGGGATCCTCCTTTAATGCCAAGCCGCTTATAGGTTTCGATGGACAGGTCTAGGTTCCTTTGAATCCCATCACCCACTCACCAGGATTGTTGTTTTGTCCTATACAATTATTTGGCGGTGCCTCCACCCCCTTCGCTCCTTCATGGAAGGGTCACCAGGGCAGCTCGGGTAGAAAATTCTAACTATAAGGTAATTCCCACTTACTTGCCAGATAGTCGGAGACCGCGAAGAACTAGCACAAACACATACAATATATTCAACACAATAATTATATGAAACAGGAGACAAATGTAACATAACAAGGTAAAACACTTTTTAACCTCCCCCCCCCGAATTTTCCCAACACCCCTCCCAGTTTTGTGATCTAGTTACATACAGCATTACCAATTTACCCTCACTCTCCCTCTCCCCTCCCCTCCCCAAATTTTCTAACCCCCTGCCCCCTAAGGTTCAATTCCTGGGGAAAACACCACTGGTGCCCCTACTGAAAATACCTGTGACTTGATCTATCAAATGTAAGATTAGTGTCCCATTGGCACACATACTGTGCTGGGGCCCTTGATGACTTGTACAGCCCAAAGGACTCACAAGTGGGAGAAGGGGGTAAGTTCCTCCTTGGGTGTAGTATGCAGCAGGTTATAAAATCCCCAAACCCTCACTCCCTGGCTTGAGGACACAGTTCAGGGAGTAGGGGGTCCCCAAAACAAATTACCTGACTAAAAGATGGGGCACTCCGTCTCCATGAATGATCCTCAGGTTGGAAGATGACTGGACTCCTCAGTCTCTGCAGAGGGGCTGCTCTCGGCTGGCAGGGATCCTCCTCGGGCAGGAATCAGGCTCTGTCGGTTCCAGGATTTCCCCTCACCATGAAGGGGTGCAGGGCTCAAGGTGTAGGTTACACAACAACACCAACATTCAGACTGTAGCCTCCTAGCCCAGCCTCCAAACACACAGTGAGCAGGCTGCTTCCCTGGACTTGCAGTCAGAGCAGAGCTGACCATGTAGTGACTGGTCTCACCTAGGGAGGCGTTGGGGGGGAGAACTCAGCCCAGCTGGGAAGTTTCCTAACAAACTCTACCAATGGGGGATCACCAGTGGGGAAGGAAAAACCCCGCTGAGGGATCTGCTGTCAGGTCCCTAGAGGCCAGTTCTCAGGGGGAACCCTGAATGCAGGCCTAGGACTCCCCAGCTCCCCACACAGCCAGTCCCACCCATTCCCTGGCTGGCTCCAGACTGAATCAAAAGGGCTTCTCCCTTTTTCTCCAGGCCCTGGGAGGGGCCTCTCACTCCCTAGTGGTTGCTGGGCTCTGAGTCTGTCTTGGCTCCTCCTCCCTACCAGGCACAGTGTGCCTCCCCCTGACCTGCTGGCAGGAATCGATGTCATCGCTTGCGGGTTACTTTTCCTTTCCCCATTACTTCCCTTAAATAAAGCTGTTTGTTTGCAAAAAAGAATTTCTTTATTTTTTTGTCCACTCCACCACCCAAGAGAGGTGGGAGGCAACCAACTTCTATCTAACACCAAGTCATAGACCCAGAGGGGTGAAAAGAGCTGCTGCTGAAATCAGAATTGTAGCTGGCCTATTTATTCTTCAGTTAACAGGGCAGGGGAAAGTTACAAGGACAAACTGGAGGCACACAGGTGATGTTACTTGCCAAAGGCTAGACAGTATGTCAGTGAAAATCCTGTCTCACACTTCCCTGTACTTTTCTTCATAATCCCAAATTATGAAATTTATGAATTTCCCTTCTAAATTCTCCAAAGGCCTGATCAGTGCAATCTCTGGTCTACACCACCACTATATTTAGAAGAGCAGCAGCTATTATCTGGCAGGTTCATCAACTGAAACTCTCATCTTTCCAAATGTCATCTTGTGTGTATGAGTGACAGAAGCCAGATGAAGGTAGGAAGTGTGATTCGGCTGGACTTGTCTTGTTATCAATGAACCACAGTCAGGCTGAAAGGGGATTGTGAAAGTGGGATTCTGAAGGGATCAATTCTGGATATATTTCTATTCAGAAACTTAATCAGTGATTGAGATAATGGCATAAAGAGTACACTTAAAATCTGTGAACGATAAATTGGTAGGTTGCAAGTGCTTGGGAGGATAGGATGAAACTTCAAAATGAGCTCTATAAACTGGCAAAATAGTCTGAAGTAAATAGGATGCAATTCAAAAAGGAAAAATGTAAAGTACTCTCTTTAGGAAGAAACAATCAGCTGCACACATGTAAAATGAGAACTGACTGCCTAGGAAGGAGTAGTGCGGAAAGGGATCTTGGGATCATAGTGGATGACAA
Source organism: Sternotherus odoratus (assembly GCA_032164245.1). Taxonomy (NCBI): domain Eukaryota; kingdom Metazoa; phylum Chordata; order Testudines; family Kinosternidae; genus Sternotherus; species Sternotherus odoratus. The sequence continues at coordinate 14,024,162 of JAVMKO010000019.1, read as the reverse complement.
GCTGACTATGAGTGAACCCTGTTACAGTGCTGCAAAAAACTAGAACATTATTCTGGGATGTATTAGCAGGAGTGTTGTAAGCAAGATACAAGAAGTAATTCTTCCACTCTGCTGATTAGGCCCCAGCTGGAGTACTGGATCCAGTTCTGGGTGCCACATTTCAGGAAAGATGTGGACAAATTGGAGAAAGTCTGAGATAAAAACCAAGTAGCATTTTGTTACAAAAGCTGCTTCTTATATCTATACATATTGATGACTGCTACAGATAGCACATTTCTGCACGTAGGAATTTCACACAGCCTATAATGCAAGAAACTGCTACCTGTAGACATTTGCTACATTTGGCTGCAGTTTTCTACGGTAGTTTTCTACGGTATCATTTTCTTACACTAACCTACTGGTAGCACATTCCTCCGGGGCTGCCCTGGGCCAAAGTGACCATCTAGGCAAGGTGGGTGTACCTATGCATATGAGATCAGCCCCTGAAGATTTTTTTCCACAAGTCTCCACAACTCACCACCAGATGTCTGTGTAGAACTCAACCTGACTCTGCTTACATGTCTCAATCCCAGATTTCTAAAATAATTCTCCAGTTCTCTACGTCTTACTTTTTATCTCCAAAGGTAACATCCTCAGAATCTCCCTCAAACAATCTCCCCCAAAGAATTTCCTTTGCACAGACTCATGAAGAGTAAAATCTTTCTGTGTCTCCTGGCAGAGCCCCAACCTGCCCTCTGCTCATGCAATCACTGATGTGCTGGGGATATGACGGGAAAGGGACTGTCTGAATGATCAAGACAGGAAATGGACAACAATCTACAACAGCAACATCATTAACCCCAAACACACTCTGATTATTGTCCAGCCAGAAGGCAAATGAGCAGGAATTCTTGCTGTTCAGCCATGGACTCACCCAATGGCACAGCAGGGAGTGTGTTGTGGAAGCTGGTCTGAGGAAACAATTGGAAATGATGACTCAGTGAGAACAAAAGTAGAGTGTAGTGACAAAGGTGTATGAAGCAAGTAGTTGTGGCCGAGTGGTTAAGGCGATGGACTTGAAATCCATTGGGGTTTCCCTGCACAGGTTCGAATCCTGTCAACTACGGAAGCACTTGGGGTTCTTTAGCTTCAGTGTCTGAGCATTCTTTGTGTCAAAAGCAGCTAGGTCTTGTCTCACTCTCAGGCTATGTCTACACCACAGAGTTATGTGGTTTTAGTTGAAGTGTTTTAATTAAACACTTTGTGTCACCAGAGTGCATCCACTCTAGCAACTCTTGCATTGCCCCAAAGAGCAGTGCATTGTGGGTAGCCATTACACTGTACAACTGGCCGGAGGGCGTGTTGGGAAGGGTTTGTAATGGCTCATGGGCCGGTACAGCATCGCATGATGCAGGTTTTTCTCTCCCATTGTTCCATGGGCATCCTGCAAGCTGGGCAGTTGCTTTTCAATTGAAGTGTGTGTGGCAGGGCAGAGAATGTGTGACAGAGTGTGTGTGTATGTGTGTGTAGAGACAGTGTGTGTGTTGGAGGAGTGTGTGTGTGTTGGGGAAGAGAGAGTATGTTGGCGCACAAGCTCTTAAGGTCACACAGCTGCTGGAAGCATCCAGGCTGGAGGCAGGGGGAGGGGGACACCCCCGACATCAGCCCTTCCCTCACTGGCTCAGCACAGCTTAGCAGCCTCCGCAATACACACACATGCTGCTGTCTGCCTGGCTCTGTCAGGAGCGCTGGAACAAGGGGGGTTTAAAGGGCCATGGCCCCACCACTTTTACCACCTATAAGGATGAACGATGGAGGGGGAGCAAGGCAGAGTCTTAGGGGCGAGAGGTGTTCCGGGGGGGTGGATTGAGGGGTGGGTCAGGGCTCAGGAAGAATGGCTGATGTGGCATTGGGCCCTCAGGGAGTGGGGCGGAATGAGCGAGGGGGTTTGGGGAAAGGGGTGTCACAGGGGTTCCACAGTTCAGACGCCGGTGGCACAAATGGCTCATTGTGGCTGTCAGACTCTGTGGGCGGCTCTTTCATTGACACTGCGGTTTGAGTCCTGCTTTGTGCGCCAGGTTTGAAAGTGAAAATCCTAAACCATCCTTTGAAATTGCAAGTGCACCAGGCCGTGTTATTGTCCCTACCCCAAAGCAGACAGACCCGTGGAGAAATGCCATTGAATTCAGGATAATACTCCACTGAACTTTGACCATTTCCACTTGTGAAACTCCCTCCCAGCCTTGTGGGCTCCTAGGGCTTGTCTTCACTATGTGCGGGAAGGATCGATCTTCTGGCGCCTGATTTATCACGTCTCGTTAAGACACGATAAATCGATCGCCAGCGGCTCCCCTGTCGACTCCGGAAGTCCAGCTCCTCAAGAGGCGCAAGCTGGATTAGAAGGGGGACCGCACCGCCGCCCGCCGCCGCCGTGAGGACGGGAGGTAAGTCAGCTGTAGAGATGTCAATTTCAGCTACGTTAACGTATCTACAGCCGATCTACCCTCCTAGTGAGGCCAAGCCCCTAGAGCAGGACATTGAGCCTGAAACGAGAGGCCTACACTGCAACTTTACAGACCAGTGAGCCTGAATTAGCTGACCTGGGCCAGCCATTGGAGTTTTGTTGTAGTCTAGACATATACTAACCGCACATCTACACTGCCATGAACACACCCACGGCTCTTGTCTCAAAGCCGGGATCAGCTGATGCAGGTTTGTGCTGCAGGGTATAAAATTCTAGTGTTGGAGCTTAAGCCCAGCCCCTGAAAGCCCACGAGGGGTGAGGGTCTCCGAGCCCAGGCTACAGCCAGAGCCCAAATGCCTACACTGCAATTTTTAGCTCCACAACTTGATCCCCAGATGATCCAGGCCAGCCAGGCCGCAGGGCTTTGATCCCAGTAGAGAGGCCCCTAAGGGGATGACTCCATTGCAATGTGAGCCCAGGGTTAGTAGAAGACACGTCACCAGCCCCATGGTTTGGGAACTGAAGGGTTGAGCATCTGCAATACCCAGGCTCAGAAATGCTTAAACCATAGGAGCAGCTGCACTGGGCTGGACCTAAAGGTCCATCTAGCTCTGTATCCTGTCTTCTGTCAGGAGCCAATACCAGGTGCCCCAAAAGCCAGACAACAAGGCACCCCTAGGAGTTGAACCCAGGATCTCCTGTTTACAAAACAGGCTTTAACCAATTAAGCCATGGTGCCTGCTGCTACCTAAAGCATTGTATTTGTTGACCCCTGATTCCCTTTGCTGTAAAGCAAAGGAGAAGGTGAAGTTTCACTCCCAAGGTGTGTGTGTGATTCTTTGGTCAGGTCTATGCTACAAAATTAGGTCTGTGTAACTGACCTGTGTATGGCACCTTACTGGAACATTGCTACATGTATATGATCCACTACATGTTGCAATGTTCCAGTCAGCAATAGGTAGTGGCATTCTTGACAGGTCAGCTGTTTGAATTTAGTGTGACCTGACCTAAAATCTACTTTTCCATCTCCAAGAATGGGGGCTGCATATGAAAACACTAGTCATTTACATATCTTTCTAAGCAATCATTACAGTTGGGCCATCAGTCAGGTCAGTTCATGAGTTCATTAACTCTTTCTGGCCCTCTCACCTGTCAATGAGATTCTATATTACACTCATAACGTCACACCCTCCCCCTCTCTTTGGGGATTCCTCCCCTCTCGGGTGTGTAGAGAAAACAGTCCCTTGTGTAGGAGATTCGAAGCGTCTTTCAGTTGAATTGTAAATGTTTTGTTCATACTTTCTGGGCATGAAGTTTGAGAGTCTTCAGGGGTGACATGCAAATCCTTTGTTTACAGTCCCCCTGGTGGTGAATGGTTACTTCAGTTGCTAATAGTGTGGTCAGTCCTCATTGACACAGAGGAGTCAGAATTACAACATACTTCAGTAAAAAACAGTGTAAAATCTCCTAGCTCCACAGACAATGTAGGTTCACTCATTTTAACAGGACAATGATCTTCAGTAGATTATGAGTTTTCAAATTATACCTCACAAAGCATATTTTGTACAAACTATATCATAACCATATAACAGTGGTGAATGGGGGGGGGGGTTTCAGGGCATTACTTGGGGTACACTGTATCAGAATTAGAGGATTGGATCTGATTTCAGCTGATGGACAGGTTTGTTAGTTTTTTTTAGAGATTATACAAGCCCCCTCCCCCATTCAGTGGAACTGCTGAACATAGTGGAGATGAATCCAAAAATATATTTCCATGAAAAAATAAAAATCAACTTCTAAGGGAGCACCTGGATTTGAACCAGGGACCTCTTGATCTGCAGTCAAATGCTCTACCACTGAGCTATACTCCCTGTGGCACTGCAGTACTAGAGCCAACAATCTTGGGGTTTATGAAGGATACACCTTACTTCAAAGAGTTTCTGTTCCCTTCCCTGGCATGGGTGGTTTCAAAATGGGGCTTTATTAAACAGGATCTGTGCAGGTAAGCACCACACCTTACACAATCCCCACACCTGCTTAGTCTCACCACAGCACAATTACTGGGACCACCCCCTGCTCCCCAGCTCTGTGCAATTTAAACTCACCAGCATTTCTCCAAACCCTCAAAGGCCCAGGGCACTTGGATCAGAACCCATCACTCCCCAGCACATTCATTAAGGAACTCCCAACTAATGGCATCCTGACCAGAAACACAGCACTCCTGGGAGTGTCAGCCACACCCCTGTGCCCTGCAGCAGAGTGGGGGCCCAGGCAGCGTCCGTAATGCTCTGGTCTCTGTTGTATATTTTGCACAATTGTGATTCAGTGGGAGAATTCTTGTCTCCCATCCAGCAGGCCTGGGCTTAATTCACAGCCAGGGCTGAGCTGAGTTTTCTGATCAAAGGCTGAAAGAACTGGGGATGTTTGATACGGACGAGGGGCGATGGAGAGAACATGATAGTGGTTTTCACATCCTTGAAAGGCTCCCATAAAACAAGATGGAGAAAAGTTGTTCTCTCTTGTCACAGAGGGCAGGACAAGAGGCGATGGGTTCAAACTATAGCAGAGGAGATGTCGATTAAATGTCAGGAGAGACTTCCTAAGTGTAAGAGGAGTCGCAGAATGGAACAGACGGCCCAGTTTGTGGAAGATCCTTCGCTGGAGGTTTTCAAAAGGAGGCTGGATCAACTTGACCCACAGGCCCTACAAACTCTATGGATCAGGGCAATTATATAGACTTTGGCCTCTAGGTCTTACAGCCCTGCAACCCTATTGACTTCAGCCCTTGGCTCTCACTGCCTAGAGTCAGAGGGGTGCCTGAAGGAAGGGGTGCCCGCACCTCAGACCGGATGTGGTCCCTCTACCCCGTCACAGGGAGCCAAATTTTTTTGTAGACACACACACAACGGTTGCCTTGTATTGACATAACACTGCAGTGTGGATCAGGGGCGAGTATGTGTCTGTATGGGGAGAACCTTCAGCTAATGGGGAAAAGCGTCTTCCCAAAACTGCAATTTCTGCTCCTTCTGCATCTTCCCCCGGGCAGGAGACACCTCGGGAAAGTTTCCCTTTCAAGGGATCAATCATAAAATGGGTGAAAGTTCAGCGTGGACATGGCCTGACATCACACTGGCAGTTAGGGTGACCAGACAGCAAGTGGGAAAAATCGGGACAGAGGGTGGGGGGTAATTGGCACCTATGTAAGAAAACGCTCCAAACATCTGGACTGTCCCTATAAAATCAGGACATCTGGTCACCCTACGGGCAGTGCCCTACCCCGGAGCGAGCGACACGGGCCTGGCCTATCGGATCCAATGCCCAGGGCCGGGCTGCGGCTGGTTTGCAGGAGCACGTCCCAAGGGGGAGGCGCTCGGGATTCCGGTTCCTGTTCCGTTCACACAGGAACGGGCCGAACCCCAGACCCAATGGACCCACCTGCGGCGGAAGCTCCCCCCGCCCCTTGTTACCACCCTAGGGCGGAGCCTAGGGGAAAGAGGCGGGGCAGAGGGCGCGGAGGCGTGGCTCCCGGGGTTCGAGGGCTCAGCGGTGTTACTAGGGCGACGGTCAGAACCCGCCCCTTGGCAGCCGTCCGGCGCCAGAAATCGCTTAGCACGGCGCATGCGCGCCGCCCCACAGCCGTTTCCGCGCGTGCGTTGCGGAGACTACATTTCCCAGCAGGCCCCCGCGCCGCCCCACAGCCGTTTCCGCGCGTGCGTTGGCGGAGACTACATTTCCCAGCAGGCCGCCCGGTAGCACTTTCCGGGCACGCGCAGCTGGCGCCGAGGGGGACAGTGCGGGGTGTTAAGCCGTCCCGTAGCCCTGCGCGCGCGGGCAGAGCCGGGCCCGGGGACCGACAGCGGGTGAGTCCGGGTAACGGGACCCCCCCCCCCCCCGCCCTCGCGGAGCCTGCCCCGCCCCTCCCTGTAGTGCGAGTAGCCGGGCCCCGCCCCCCCATTCAGAGCCCCGCGTCACCCCCCTCGGCCGTTATATCCGTTAACGGCTCCGTGTCTCTCCCCCTCCCCCCCCCTCACGCCGCGGGGCCAGCCCCGCCTCCTCCCTGTAGTGTGGGTTGCCAGCCCCGCCCCTCCCCCCGTTCACAGCCCCGCGTCACTCTCCTGGGCGGTTATATCCGTTAACGGTTCCGTGTCATCCCCTCCCCCCCGTGACAGCAGCTTCGGCCTGGGCGCCCCGGGCCCGTGTGAATGGATCGGGGAGCGGGGGGGACAATGTCCCCCCGCGACCCCCCCGCCCCTGAGTGCGATAATCCTGGTTCCCATCCTGCCTTGTGCGGGACCCTGGGAAACTCCCCCCTGTCCCGGTACAATGTGCCCGGCCCATGCGGGGTCAGGGGTCACCCCCGGGGGGTTGATTAACCCGCGTTCCGCCCCCCCCCCAGCCCTGCCCGGACTGTGGTTGTCAGATCGACCTGAGACCTTGTGCCAGACGTGGGGAGCAGCGGGGGTGGGCAAGGGGGGGGATCCCCCATTATAGGTGTGAAAGGATTTTGTCCTCCTTCCTCCAGTATCCCGTTGCTGGTCTCATGGACTCCAGTGTCTGGATTGACACTGCAATAAGGACAAGGTGTGACTCCGGATTAACATGGGGACCAAGGAGATGAGGGAGGTGGGGTCCCTGGTTACTGTCACCCGGGGCTCTGGTTATTGTGGATGGAGGGGAGGCTGCGCTTTCTCTGGTTTGAGTTTCTTGGGTCACTCGCTGCTGCCTCCAGTGTGATCTGCGAACCTCCTCTGTCTCCACAGGGCCTGTGCCATGGAAAGACCTTCGTTTAAACGCCTTCAGTGGCCAGCCAAGGGGAGAGACTTTCTCCAGTGGCTGGAACTAGCCCCCTAGAGTAGCCCTGGGCTCTGCCAACACCATCCATTCACCCGGAGACTTCAGCGAAAGTGCTGGGCTTGCTACAAATCTCCCAGGGACGTGAGATTTCACAGCCCTGGGAATCTGCTCCCTGGTTGTGAATGTCCCTGAGGGAGGACTGAGAACTGCCTTTATAGAGGTGATGTAGCTGGCCCCAGCTCCTGTCAGGATCTGCCCAGGGAGCAATCGGGGGGATTCAGGAGGGGAAGAGACTGAGCCCAGTGACGTTTACCCTCTGTGTGTCTGGAGAGTGGAGTTGTCCGGAAGGGAAAGGGAAACTTGCACTGTGTTGACCTCAGTTCATTGACCGTGGCTCAACGTTGCTTGTGGAGGGGGTGTTATGGTGTTGGCATAATGGACAGTTTACATTGGTGGGAGAGAGATTTAAGTGCAGACATGTGCAGCTATGTCAATTCAATGCAGCTTACATTGAGCATAGCATAGACCATAGGTCTTTGCAATGTAGAGCAGGCCTGGGAGGGTTTAATCCTGGTGGGAAGACCTACCTCTGATAAAGTCATTGTTTTCCAGTGTGGCAGAGCCTAGAATGTCAGTTTCCAGGGGGAAAAAGTCTGGTGGGGCCTCTGTGTGAAAAGGACAAAAGCCTTTTCTGAAATCTTTAATAGCTCTTTTCATCTCTCCAGGCTACAGAATAATGTCCATGTTTTGCTCCGGACCATCCCATCCTTCCATGGGAAAGACAATGGCTACAGCAGAGTTAGCTGAGGTATGGGATTATCACGGAGCTGGTGGTGGCTTCTGGCTGGAGGGAGATGGGCAGTAAATGGAGGGTGAGAACTGCTGGAGGTGGGAGAGAGCAGGACATATCTAGAGTGGGGAAAGGGAGGGGACAAGCCTGCCAGAACGAGTTTGGATTAGGCTCCACATTGAAGGAGCAGACTCTTTGGGTTTGGGCATGGAATTTTCCCCTATGTTTGGAACAGGAAATAACCCCCTGGCCAGGGCTGCCAAAACTTCCCAGACTCCTAGTGTTGCAGCTCAAACCAACTGACATACTTCATTATTTACCACTCTCCCAAACGTTGTGTCATCTGCAAACTTCATCAGATATATTATGTTCTCTTCCAAGTCATTGATAAGCAAGTTAAATAGCAGAGGGCCAATAACTGATCCCTGTGGGACCTCAGTAGAAACACACCCACACAGGATCATTTAGAGTTATATTTTGAAATGTATCAGCTGGTTTTGAATCTAGTTAAAGTTTATCATGTTAATTTCGTATTGTTGTAGTTGTTTAAGTATCCTGCTGTACCAGGTCAAATACCTTAGAGAAATCAAAGTATATTACATTAAAGCTATTCCTTTGTCAACCATACTTCTGATCTCCTTCAAAAAAAATTCTAATTAGTTTGTGAGGCTCTGTTTTCCCTAAATTTATGTGGATTGGGATTCATTATATTACCCCCTTTTAATTCTTTATTAATATTCCCCATCCACTTCTGGTTCTCTTGCCCAGGTTCAATGTCAGGCCTATTATCTTGGTCATTCCTTTTACAATTTTTTTAAATATAGGGGCAACTTTAGCCTTCCAGTCTTCTGGAGTTTCCGCAGTGTTCCAAGAGCTATTGAAAAGCAGCATTAATGGTCCAAGGAGCAACTCATCCTGCTTTCTTGAAACTCTTGAATAGAATATTTCTGTGTGACAGGTTATCATCATAGAAACCCTCTTAGGAGCTGCCACCTGATCTGGCAGGACTACCCTGCCCCTGCTTGCCTGCCCTTTCCAGTTTAGGATGCCAGTGCCCTGCCTGGTTTGAGCCAGAGACCTGCTGGCCTACTCCAAACCGGAACCAGTGAAGGAAGCGTTCCTGCCTTTAGCACTTCCAACGGGGTCCAAGCCCTAAGTAAATCCGTTTTACTCTGTTTAAAGCTTATATAGGGCAAACTCATAGATTGTTTGCCCTCCTTAACACTGATAGGGAGATATGCACAATTTTTTGTCTCTCCCCCTCCCCCCCATTTTTACTTCTGTATTGTTGTTATTCTTGATGTTTCTGCCTTTTCCGTCTAGTAATGGGCCAATAACATTGTTAGAATTTTTTGTTACTAATATACTAAAAAAACAACAACCCTCCTTCATGTTTCCTTCGTTCTGCTGGCCAGATATTTTTCCATTTCTTTCTTTGCTTCACCTTATTAAATTTCTACAGTTCCAAGCTTCTGACATTTTTTCCTGTTGACTTCCTCGTTCTTCCTGGTGTTTGTTTATATACAATTTTATGGCGGGGGGTGGTATCGGGATTCCCGCCAGGAGGCTGTCCCTGATCCTGCTGGGGACTCCATTTCCTGTATCAGTCTCTGGCTAGTAGGTATGTGATGAACATGAGGATCCATCGCTCCATTGGGCAGTGTGAGGGGCTCTCTTTTTCTCCCCTCAATCTGGTGCCTCCTGGCTGCTCAGGGTGGGAGTGGGACTGTGCTACCATGTCCCTCCCTGAGCTTCCACTTTCCTGTTCCTGCTCTCCCATGAATCCTGGGGTTATACTAAAGTACTAAGTGGGGGACTCTTGCTCTTTCAGGGACTGGTGACCTTTAAGGAGGTGGCTGTGTATTTCACCGAGTCAGAGTGGGCTCTGCTGGACCCCAGTCAGAGAGCCCTCTACAGAGACGTCATGCGGGAGAACTATGAGAATGTGATCTCGCTGGGTAAGAATTCCTGTCCCCTCGGTTATTGGAAGCTGTGGGTTCTCTGAGGAACCTCGTAGTAATAACTCTATACCTTTACTACTCATACATGTGTAGACTGATTTTCGTGTTTTGCCCCCCTTCCCCACTGGCTTATGTCCATCCTAGTATTTTTAGATGTACACAAAATTTAAATGGCACATGGCACAAAAATTAATTATTTCATTTATCCTTATTTGGCTGCATTAAAGTCCGTCCCCTACTCTTTGCTTTCTCTTTGAGGGCTGTGACCATTGGATGTGGGAATTTTGGTAATATTTCTGATTCCAGTACATACCTCAGTTTTCCTCAATGTTTGATATGACTATAATCAGAGTGTGAAGACTCTGGGACACAGGAGGTGTTTTTGTTACATTGCTGTCATAGGCTTCACGTAGAGAGCTAGGATGACTGAAAGTGAGGTCCAAAAAAACCTAGAATTAGCCAGATTAGAAGCTGAAGCATGACAAAAATAACATGAAAGACAGATAGCCTTAAGGTGCTTGGAATGGGAGCTTTTAGCATCCCCCACCTCAAACCTTAAAGCCCTTTTATTCCAGAGAATTAAAGGTTTGTCAGTTTACAGCCCAGGGAGGAGATGACACTGAGTGACCTGAAAGTGTCTACTACAAAGGAAAAATGATGGTGGGGTGGAAGGGGTTAACCTCTCACTGACCCTTGGACATATGCAGTGACAGCAAATCTAGGAGCTGAACACTAGCTTTTGCACCGATGTTCTGAGCCACCCCAGGACGGACCATACGGGCATATCACTCCATTGACACAAGTAATGCACACCCAATTAGAACCCAACCATATCATGTGACTCCTCAAGCCAAAACTGCTATAGAATGGGCGATCCAGGGCAGGCTATAGATGGGGGTAATCTGCCCCTCTAACAGTGCATGGGCCTCTCCAGTGGTTCAAATTCCCAAACCGGATGGGAAATATGCTTTTTCGAGGACTACTGAAAGCTAAATGCTGTCACTCGCCCAGACAACTATCCAGTGTCTCGCACAGATAACCTATAGGAGAGACTGGAACATGCCCAGTTCATCTCTACCTTAGACTTAGCCAAGGGGCTACTGGCAAGTACCACTAGATCAGGGGTCGGCAACCTTTCAGAAGTGGTGTGCTGAGTCTTTATTTATACATTTTAATTTAAGGGTTCGCATTCCAGTAATGCATTTTAACGTTTTTTAGAAGGTCTCTATATTCTATAACCAAACTACCGTTCTATGTAAAGTAAACAAGGTTTTCAAAATGTTTCAGAAGCTTTATTTAAAATTAAATTAAAATGCAGATTTTGTCAGTTTAGTCTTTAGTGTGATCCTTGCCCTTGCTTCTCTTTGCTGAGTTTTCCAATGTCTGGCACATCTTTGGATACTTTAAACTGCACAAGGCTTCTGAGTGATCAATTGTTAACCGGCTCCAAGAGGAACAGAGGACAGATTTCATGTGTGAAAGTACCTGTTCACACAGGTATGTGGATCCAAATGCTGAAAGCATTGTAAACGCAATTTTCTTCAAACAGTTACATTTCACCTGCAGGGACCTAATATTCTGATAGAGGCCCTATGATCTCTCTCGGTAGCTTGAAGTCGCTCCGCAGGTCCACAAACTTTGATGTCCACAATTCTGAGCTTTTTAACTGAATGAGCTGCATTTCAAAAATCTTCAACACCCATCCACTGAAATACAGACAAATCCAAGTCACTTTTGTTGACTTTTTCAGGTTTAATTAGAAAAGAAAGCATTGGTCCAAATCACTGGAAATCTTGAAATCTGTCACAAAATTCTGATTCTGGTTTTTTCATGTACTTTCCAATCTCATTGACATTGGCAGTGCAACGTGTAGATAGCTCTTTTATGTGTTGGAAGTAGTGGAAAGTAGAAGTTTGAATATCCCTGGAAAAAAGTTCTAGTTTCACAACAAATGCTTTACAGGCTTCATAAAGATCCAGAACTGTTTGCCCTGTACCCTGGAGACAGAGGTTGAGTTCGTTTAGGCAAGTGGTGATGTCAGTTAGGAACATGAGCTTACACAGCCATTTGTCATCATCCAGTTCTGAGGTAGTTTTGTTCTCTTTCTAACAAAAAGGACTTGAGTGCATCAAAACAGTTTACAAAGCGCACCAAAACCTTGCCATGACTTAGCCACAGAATGTTGCTATGAAGTGGGATGTCATTATAAGCACTGTCCATCTCTTCTAGCAGTGCTTGAAATTGTCAGTGAGTCAAAGCGGATCGAGCAACAAGGAAATTCACAATTTGCACCACTGTATTAATCACATTATTAAGCTCCGAATTAGAAATTTTAGCACACAGTTTTTCTTGATGGACGATGCAGTGAAATTTGACGGTCATACGGCCAATTTGATCTTTAAGTAACTTTACAAATCCCTTCTGTTTTCCGACCATGGCAGGAGCACCATCTCTTGTCACACCAAATATTTGATGTCAACTCCTCGTTCTTCAAAATGCTTTACAAAACTTTCCAGTATATCTTCCGCCTTTTATTGTGCCATGCAGGGGTTTTAGGCCTCTTGGATTTCCTCGGAAACACAATATCTTACAATAACTGCCAAACGTGGAATGCCGTTTATATCCATGCTCTCGTCAACTGCAACACTAAACACTGCTGTGTCTTTTAATGCAGTTGTCTGCTTTTCCTTAATGTTTTCTGTCATTTCACTTACGCATCTCTCAACTGTTCTGGCAGAGATGGGCTGTTCTTTTATTCTAGATAGGATTGTATCTTTATTTGGCAAATCATTGAACACACCCTCTGAACTGCTGAGGAAAAACTTTTTATATATTTCCCCATCTGTAACTTTTTATATATTTTTGATAATACTTTTTATATATTTCCCCATGCTTTCCATTTTTCGCAATGCACTGTGCAATCTTGTAGCTTTGGTAGCTTGATTTTTTACTTACACTTAAGCTTTTAAAAACACTGCTTTGCTTTTCCTAGGCTGCTACTGCCTTTTTGAGCGATTCAGTCTTGTCTGCTTCGTTTTCTCATGCTTTGTTTCAAAATGTCGTTGAACACTTGATGTGCGACAAACACTTTCATAACAGAATGCAGAAATAGCACGGTCCTTCTTTTCAATAAATCCAAATGAGTCTGTCCAAGCAGGCTGGAATGATAGTACATCCAGCTTGGCTTCTTTGGAGCTGCCATTTTGTCAAATGTTCCCTTCAACTCGCAGTGGGGAAAAAATGGCCACAGAAGGGCAGGCATGAGGTCAAAGGCAGCATGGTCTGATGTAAGAAATTTTTAGATGGGGGTGCTGAGCTGCACCCCTACTTGCCTCGTGTGTAACCGTCATTGTCCCAGGCTGGGGACAGGGGGCCACAGCAGGGAGACTGCAGAGCACTGATCAAAGGCCGGGAGCAGAGCCCAGGGTGGCCTGCTGAGACTCCACGCTGGGAAGCAGGCCGAACAACGCTGGAGATTCAGACCCCCGGCTGGCTGGACGTCAGTGGCTGGAACCCCAGATCGGCAGCTGAGGTGAGTGGAGCTGGCGGCTGGTAAAGTTGAGCATGGCCCGAGGCCTGGACCCTGTCTGGCAGGAAGTCCAGACCGGAAGCAAGGTGAGTGGGGCTGCTGCGGATACGCCGGCTGACAAGGGGCCAGCAGGGGGAACCCCAGAGCGGGGACGGGCTGAGTGGCTCAGCCTCTCACCACTTTGGGATTTCCTGCCTCAGCCCACTGCCAGCCTGGGTTTCCTTCACTCATGCAGGGGATCCCGACTGGATCAAGAGGCCAACAGAGCCTGCCGCTGCATGCCAGCAAAAATCGTCTCACGTGCCACCTTTGAAATGCGTTCCTTCGTTTGCCGACCCCTGCACTAGATGCATCTGCCAAGGAAAGGTCAGCGTTCATCACCCATGTAGGACTGTATGAATTTAATGTGCTTCCTTTCGGGCTGCGAAGTGAACATAAGAATGGCCCTACTGGGTTAGACCAAAGGTCCATCCAGCCCAGTATCCTGTCTACTAACAGTGGACAATGCCAGGTGCCCTGGAGTGCGTGAAACTAAAAGATAATGATCAAGTGATCTCTCTCTCCTGCCATCCATCACCCCCCCACTGACAAACCAAGACTAGGGATACTATTCCTTACCCATCCTGGCTAATAGCCATTAATGGACTTAACCTCCATGAATTTATCCAGTTGTTTTTTTAACCCTGCTCTATTCCTAGCCTTCACAGCCTCCTCAGGCAAGGAGTTCCACAGGTTGACTGGGCGCTATGTGAAGAACTTTATTTGTTTTAAACTTGCTGCCCATTAATTTCATTTGGCCCCTAGATCTTATATTATGGGAACAAGTAAATAATTTTCCTTATTCACTTTCTCCACATCACTCATAATTTTAAATACCTCTATCATATCTCCCCTCTCCCCCAGTCTCTTTTCCAAACTGAAAAGTCGTAGCCTCTTTAATCTCTCCTCATATGGGCCTTGTTCCAAACCACTAATCATTTTAGTTTCTCTTCTCTGAACCTTTTCTAATGCCAGAATATCCTTTTTGAGATGAGGAGACCACATCTGTGCACATTATTCAAGATGTAGGCGCACCATGGAAAGAGAGAGAGATAGATAGGCAATAAGATGTTGTCTGTCTTATTCTCTGTCCCTTTTTAAATGATTCCCAACATCCTGTTTGCTTGTTTACCGCAGCCGCACACTGCGTTGATGTCTTTAGAGAACTATCCATGATGACTCCAAGATCTCTTTCCTGATTAGCTGCATCTAAATTAGCCCCCCTTATGTTGCATGTGTTGGGGTTATTTTTTCCAATGTACATTACTTTACATTTATCCACATTAAATTGCATTTGCCATTTTGTTGCCCAATCATTTAGTTTTGTGAGATCTTTTTGAAGTTCTTCACAGTCTGCTTTGGTCTTAACTATCTTGAACAGTTTAGTATCATCTGTAAACTTTGGCACCTCACTGTTTACCCCTTCTTCCAGATCATTTATGAATAAGTTGAATAGGATTGGTACTAGGACTGACCCTTGGGGAATACCTCTCTCCATTCTGAAAATTTACCATTTATTTTTACCCTTTCTTCCCTATCTTTTAACCAGTTCTCAATCTGTGAAAGGATCTTCCCTCTTATTCCTTGACAACTTAATTTATGTAAGAGCCTTTGGTGAAGGACCTTGTCAAAGGCTTTCTGGAAATCTAAGTACACCCACCACCTTCCAGAAACTTGTAGATAGTCTCCTAGCAGGATTGGAAGAATGTGCAATTGCATATCTTGACGACGTGGCCATATTTTCTGACTCATGAGGAGAACATCTGGAGCATCCCCGGAAAGTCTTCAAGCGTATAAGGGAGGCAGGACTAACTGTTAAAGTTAAAAAGTGTCAAATGGAGTGACTTACGTTGGACACCAGGTGGGTCAAGGAACTATCATCCCCTTATAGGCCAAAGTGAATGCTATATAAAAGTGGTCTGTCCCAAAGTCAAAGAAACAGGTCCAGTCTTTCTTAGGCTTGGCCAAATATTACAGGCGATTTTGTACCACACTACAGACAAATCACTGCCCCACTGACAGACCTGATAAAAAAGAAACAGCCAAATGCAATTCATTGGACTGCGGAGTGTCAGAAGGCCTTTAACCAGCTTAAAGCAAAACTCATGTCTGACCCTGTGCTAAGGGCCCCAGACTTTGACAAACCTTTCCTAATAACCACAGATGTATCCGAGCGTGGTGTGGGTGCGGCTTTAATGCTGGAAAGACTGGATCAAGAATTCCATCCTGTCGTGTTTCTCAGCAAAAAGCTGTCTGAGAGGGAAAGCCACTGGTCCGTCACCAAAAAGAAATGCCACGCCATTGTGTATGCTCTGGCGAAGCTGCGCCCATACATTTGGGGACGGCGTTTCCACCTACAAACTGACCATGCTGCACCAAAGTGGCTTCATACAGTCAAGGAAAAAAACTCCACCAAAGAAGTTTTTTTGTTAATCTCTCCAGGATTTTGATTTCAAAATACAGCACATTCCAGGAACTTCTAACAAAGTGGCTGATGCACTCTCCTGTGAAAGTTTCCTAGAATCAATTGGTTAAAATCATCCTTGAAATGTGGGAAATATTGTTAGTTTTTATATAATCAGTAGTATATCCAAAGGTGCATGTGTCTTAACTCTGTTTTCTCCTAGAAATCACAGCCAGTGTAAAACAGACTGTCCAGCACCATCTGTGATTTGGGGTGTGTGTGTGTCATAAATGTAAAGGGAAGGGTAACAACCCTTATGTATGCAGTAACATAAAATTCCTCCTGGCCAGAGGTATAGAATCACTTACATGTAAGGTGGGGTTAATCAGTTCAATTAACCTAGTTGGCCCCTTACCAAAAGGACCAATGGGGAAAGAAGATATTTTCAAATGGGGTGGGGGGGAGGGGGGACTGCAGTTTGTGTGTGTGCTCTGTGTGTGTGTGTTCT
Source organism: Sternotherus odoratus (assembly GCA_032164245.1). Taxonomy (NCBI): domain Eukaryota; kingdom Metazoa; phylum Chordata; order Testudines; family Kinosternidae; genus Sternotherus; species Sternotherus odoratus. Next base: position 14,007,694 of record JAVMKO010000019.1, on the reverse strand, counting down.
CTTGGAGCCAGAGAAGGGCCAAGGCAGGAAAATCTTTCTCCTACAGACAATCCTGAAACGAGTTTCTAAGATTACAGTGTGTAAGTAAGTAAGCAAGGCAAGGCGTTAGATTATCTTTTGTTTTAGCTTGTGAATTTCCCCTATGCTAAGAGGGAGTTTTATTCCTATTTTCTGTAACTTCGAAGTTAAACCTAGAGGGGGATCCTCTGTGTTTCAAATCTTTTTATTACCCTGTAAATGTATCTTCCTTCCTGATTTTACAGAGAGGATTCTTTTACATTTGTGTTAAATAAAATTCTTCTTTTAAGAACCTGATTGATTTTCAGTGCCCTAAAAACCTAGGGGTTTGATATGTGCTCACTTTGTAACCAGTTGGTGAGGTGGTTATTCTCAAACCTCCTCAGGAAAGTAGGTGAAGGGACTGGGGGGAAATAGGACTCAGAATGGTCCTTTCCCTGAATCTTTGTCTAAATCACTTGGTGGTGGTGGCAGCAATCCCATCACAGGACAAGGAAGGATTCATGCCTCGGGGAAGGTTTTTAAACTAGTCTGGTAGAAATAAGCTTAGGGATTCTTTCATGCTGGTCCCCACATCTGCACCCCAGAGTTCAGAGTGGTGAGGGAACCCTGACAGCGCCCATTTTATCTGCAGCAGTTTCTCATTGTTTAGGTGGGAAATGGTTGCCATGAACCATTGTGGGATAGCTGTTGGAGAACTGTTAGGTTGGCACAGGTAACGCGGTGTTTACGCTTGCACTGTGTTGACCTCAGTGCTTCAACCATGGGTCAGTGTTGGAGGGGGGGATACCTGTTGGGATAGTGGACAGTTTACATTGGTGGGAGAGAGATTTAAGTGCACACCACTAAGTCAATGCAATACAGCTTACGTTGACCTAGTGTAGATCAGGTCTTCGTAATGTAGAGCAGGCCTGGGAGGGTTTAATCCTAGTCGGAAGACCTACCTCTGATAGTCATTGTTTTCCAGTGGGGCAGAGACTAGAATGTCAGTTTCCAGGGGAAAAAAAGTCTGGTGGGGCCTCTGTGTGAAATGGACAAAAGTCTCTTCTGAAATCTCTAATTGCTCTTTTCGTCCCACCAGGCTACAGAATAATGTCCATGTTTTTCTCCGGACCATCCCATCCTTCCATGGGAAAGACAATGGCTACAGCAGTGTTAGCTGAGGTATGGGATTATCACGGAGCTGGTGGTGGCTTCTGGCTGGAGGGAGATGGGCAGTAAATGGAGGGTGGGAGATGCTGGAGGTGGGAGAGAGCAGGACATATCTAGAGTGGGGAAAGGGAGGGGACAAGCCTGCCGGAACGAGTTTGGATTAGGCTCCACATTGAAGGAGCAGACTCCTTGGGTTTGGATGTGGAACCTTCTCCAATTTGTGGAACAGCAAATAACCCCCTGGCCAGGGCTGCAAAAACTTCCCAGACTCCCAGTGCTGCAACTCGAACCAACTGACATACTTCATTATTTACTCCTCTCCCAAACTGTGTCATCTGCAAACTTCATCAGATATATTATGTTCTCTTCCAAGTCATTGATAAGGAAGTTAAATAGCAGAAGACCAATAACCGATCACTGCGGGACCCCACTAGAAACACACCCATGTGACCATTTAGAGTTACATTTCAAAATGTATCAGCTGGCTTTGAATCTAGTTAATGTATATCATGTTAATTTTTCATTGTGGTAGTTTAAGTATCATGCTGTACCAGGTAAAATATCCTAGAGAAATCAGTCTATTACATTAGCACTATTCCTTTATCAACCAAACTTCTGATCTCCTTCGCACACACACCCCAAATCCAATTTGTGAGGCTCTGTTTTCCCTAAATTTATGTTGATTGGAATTAATTATATTATCCTCTTTTAATTCTTTATTAATATTTCCCCTTCTCTCCCCATTATCTTCCCCATGTTTGATGTCAGGCCTATTAATTTGGTTGTCCCTTTTACAATTTATTTTAAATACAGGGGCAACTTTAGCTTTCTTCTAGAGTTGCCACAGTATTCCAAATCTGTTCCAAAAGCTATTGAAAAGCTATATTAATGATCCAAAGAGCTCCTTATCCTGCTTTCTTACAACTCTAGAATGGAAGATGTCTGGATCCGCTGTTTTTAAAAAGGTCTGACATTTGTAGCTTCTATTTAATGTCCTCAAGAGCTATGATTTTAATGAAGTGTCATCGTTGTCGTAAACATACCACAACATCATTTGTTTGTTTTCCCCAAATCCAGGAGAGAAATACTCACTGAACATTTTTACTACTTTTGTATTGTTATTGATGTTGTTTTTTACCCTTTCTGTCTAGTAATGGACGAGCAACATTGTTCGGATTGGTTTTGTTGTTAATGTACTAAAAAAACAGCAACCCCCCTTCGTGTTTCCTTAATTCTGTTGGCCAGAGATTTTGCCATTTCTTTCTTTGCTTTGCCTTATTAATTTTCTCCCATTCCAAGCTTTTGACATTTTTTCCTGTCGACTTCCTCATTCTTCCTGGTGTTTGTTTATATACAGTTTTATGGTGGGGAGTGGTATCTGGATTCCTGCCAGGAGTCTGTCCCTACTTGGGACTCCCATTTCCTGTATCAGTCTCTGGCTAGTAGGTGTGTGATGAACATGAAGACCCCTCGCTCCACTGGGCAGTGTGAGGGGCTCTCTTTTCCTCCCTTCAGTCTGGTGCCTCCTGGCTGCTCAGGGTGGGAATGAGACTGTGCTACCATGTCCTTCCCTGAGCTTCCATTTTTTCTGTTCCTTTTCTCCCTTGCTGGGATGATTTAGTTGGGGATTGGTCCTGCTTTGAGCAGGGGGTTGGACTAGATGACCTCCTGAGGTCCCTTCCAACCCCGATATTCGATGATTCCCAAGATCCTGGGGTTGTACTAAAGTATTAAGTGGGTGACTCTCGCTCTTTCAGGGGCCGGTGGCCTTCGAGGAGGTGGCTGTGTATTTTACTGAATCAGAATGGGCTCTGCTGGACCCCAGTCAGAGAGCCCTCTACAGAGAAGTCATGCAGGAGAACTTTGAAAATGTGATCTCACTGGGTAAGGATTCCTGTCCCCTTGGTTACTGGAAGCTGTGGGTTTTCGAAAGAACCTCTGTAGTAATAATTCTATACCTTTACTACTCATATGTGTGTAGAGTAGATTCCATCTCTTGCCCCGCTTTTGCCTTTGGCTTATGTCCTATCCTAGTATCAGTTTTAGACGTACACAAAATTTAAATGATGAATGGCACAAAAATAATAAATATTTTTTTTAATCCTTATTTGACTGCATTAAAGTCTACCCTACCCTTTGCTTTCTCTCTGAGGCTTGTGACCATTGGATGTGGGGAATTTTGGTAAAATTTCTATGATTCCAGTACATACCTCACTTTCCCTCAGTGCTTGGTATTACTATAATCCGAGCACAAAGACCGGAACACAGGAGGTGTTTTAGTTACATTTGAACAGCTGAGTGCTCCAGCCCCTCACAGGGTGAGAACAAGTTTGTAGACACACACAGGCAATTGAACAGTTTTTGTTACATAGCTGTCATAGGGCTCACACAGAGAGATCTCTTGGAACTAAACGCACGTCTGTACGACAAGCGCTAAGCTGAAAATGACCAGGCAAGAATTGTTCTGTAGACCTAGCTGTGTCTAAAGTGGGGGCTAGGCTGATCTAACTATGGCTACTTCTACATTAGAGAGTTTCATCAATGCTGTGTGTGTTGATTAAAGCAGGTTTTTCTCTGAGTGATGGTCCCTATTGAATTCCACTGAGGCTAATCCGCATGCGCCATGCTCCCAGAGCCGAAGCTTTTTAAAGTTGAGTTGTCAGTGGGTTTACTTGTGCGCCCGTGCGTTGTCTTGTGGTTTTAGCCTGCATCTTTAGTTCCCCCTCACCACCACCTGGTCCAAGTCAGAGCTTCAGCTGTCCCCTCAGCCATCGTGACACATTAGTCAGGATGTCAAGTATCAGAGAGGTAGCCATGTTAGTCTGTAACCCACATGATTTAAAGCTCCCACCAGCTACCCCATCCTTGTGGGTAAGCAGGGACAAGGGGCCCAACTTTACCCCTCCCTGTGCTCAGGGCCAGTATTCCTTTCTAGTATACTCAGGGTGCTACAGGTCTGCAGGGCCCTTGCCCAATGAAAGAGCCTTACACAGTCATATCCTTAAACATGTGCATGTATTTATTAGCAACAAATCAACAGAATACACACACCAAGCATCTAATGCTCACCTCTCCCAGCGAAGACAGCTGGACGTCTCCCGGTGGCCAGTCAGGATCTGCTCTCATTGGGGACTCTGGCTTCTGCGCAATACTGTCGGGCAGGGGTAACAGTCCTGGCACCTTTGGTCTTGAGCTGTATCTCGGAGTTATGTTCCAACGAGCCCATCTTCTGACCGCCATTACATAGTTCAAATGAGCATTTCTCTTATCTATGTTTTAACCAATGACTATTTAAGACCTAGCGATGCAAAAGCACTAACAATGATTTTCACTATGCAGGTGTTCGCGTACTTAAGACCACCTATGCATTAGCTTTAGTGTTTTTCAAAGTTAGTTAAAACTACTCAAGGTCTACTTATTTTTATGCTTTGTTGTTGGAATACACTGTCAGGGCAGAATTGCTTAAGTAGCAGTAGGCCAGGACTGCCTATTTAAAGTACGCTTTCTAACTATTTAAAATTTCTTTAGCAACCGAAAACCTCCTACTTTTTATCATCAGAGAGCTTTGGGTTTCTGCAGTTTCTAACTTATCCCTTCTCTCCCCATTCTCATGACTTTGTGAATATCTATCTCCAACTGGGAGTGCTGCAGCTAATACTTTTCTGTCTGTCTGACAAGGCCAAATTCCCCTGATTCTATAGTTTTTGTTTCCAACTTATGGTGTCTGAGCCTACAAGCTGGCTTTGGGTTGTGCTAAGTCTATACGTTGTACTTAAAGTACTGCCCAGGATTTTTTCAAGGGGAATAAGGCAAAGTGCCACTTTTATTTCTAATACATGTATTAACTAACACACTATCGTATGCATATGATGTATATTACACTTATGCACTTACATACATTCACAAGCACACTTAGTCTTGTTGTTGTGACCAACTAGTTGTTCTCCTTCACTTCGCTGGCCAGGTGAGTTAGATGGAGGAGGGGTGATTAGATGGAGGAGGGGTGATTAGATGGAGGAGGGCTTCTGCCAATCTGGATTGATGCTCCAATGTTGACAGGACGAGAGCCAGGTTCCTCTGCAAGACACCTCACGTTTATAGCAGCTTCCCTCTCATGCAGTTCTGTCCTAGATTCAAAATCTCTGTGTGTGTCCATTTGATTCCTTCTTGCTGCTTTTTCCTGAGTGTTGTCTTAATGCTGCCACATTTCATTTTTAAAGAGGGTGTTTTAAAAGGGGCTCACTTCTAACCCCCCAAAGCTGTCAATGTTTGGGGTTTGTTTTTTTTTTTTTGTTTTTTAAGTGAGCCTGCTTGACAAGTTTTAGTGTTCTTGGATCTGGCTTTCATCCCCTCTCCAACTATTGCACTGTTTGGAGGTGCCTGCCTTCCACGCCTAGACATTAAACTGTTGATCGCTACCTGTTGAACCAGACAATCTAACCAGCTTTCGGTCCACTTTATAGTCCATTCCTCCAATCCATACTTTAACTCCCTGCCAAGAACACTGTGGGAGACCGTATCAAAAGCTTTGCTAAAGTCAGGATGTATCATGTCCACTGCTTTCCCCTCATCCACAGAGCCAGTTATCTCATCATAGAAGGCAATCGGGTTTGGTCAGGCATGACTTTCCCTTGTTGAATCCATGTTGACTGTTCCCGTAGTTCCTGGATTGTCCTCCTTCCCTTTTTAAAAGATGGGCACTACATTAGCCTTTCTCCATTCATCCAGGACTTCCCCCGATCGCTATGAGTTTTCAAAGATAAAGCCAGTGGCTCTGCAGTCACATCAGCACCCTCACTGCAGTGCATCTGGCCCCCTGGACTTGTGCTCGTCCGACTCTTCTAAATAGTCCTGAACCACTTCTTTCTCCACAGTGGGCTGTTCATCTCCTCCACATACTGTGCTGCCCAGTGCAGTAGTCTGGGAGGTGACCTTGTTTATGAAGACAGAGGCACAAAAAAATTGAGTACATTAGTTTTTTCCACATCCTCTCTCACACCTGCAGAAGCACAAGAATTACACAAAAGCATGATTGTTAGTTCACACACAGCATCAAGTCATTACAGTAAAGTACACCACTTGCAGCATACCAACCACACAGAAACACAGTCTTATAAATTTCTGTCCCCTCACCCACTTCCGCACTATGCAAGGCAAAGGAAAGTTGGCCTTCATAACCGTGCAGCATCAACTCAAAAAAAATCACCTACCAGGGATCTCCTCTCCTTCTTCCTCACTGGAGTGGGACTCCTGGGACTGGCTGGACACCTCCGGAATGGAGCAGAGTTCCTGACTCGCCACCCCACCTGGTGACCTAATCGTGGGCTACACACCATCTGCCAACTCCACCTCCTCATCCATGACTTTGTCATCGGCGGTAGGTCCACTTGCTACGCCAATGTATCCACGGAGCTGGTGGAGGTGGGGTTGCAGCCAAGGACAGCATCTAGCTCCTTATACAGCCAGCTGGTCTCCAGTGCAACACCAGAGCGAGTTTTCCTCCCTTGCCTTCTAGTATGCCTGCCTCTACTCCTTTATCTTCACTCTGCACAGCACTGTGTCCCAATTATTAGCTGTTTTCTCACACGCCAAGAGAAGTGTGTCCGTAGATATCTAAGTTCCTATGGCTGGAGTGCAGCTGGTACTGGGCAGCCTTTTCTCCCCATATACTGAGCAGATTCAACGGCTCCACACTGGTCCAAGCAGGAGAGTGTTTGCCATGTGGAGTTGTCATGGTCAGGTGGGAAGATGCAATGTGAGCTCTCCAGGCTTAGCCAAAAAGAAGTGGAATTTCAAAAATTCACAGGTCTTTGAGTGGGGAGGGGTGTATGGTGGTTTTATGTGGCTTCAAGGCAGCAAAGTTGGAACAGCTGAACAGAGCAGTCAGAATGGGCATTGTAGGATACCTCCTGGAGGCCATTTACAGCAACAAAATCAAGTGCACTGTCTACACTGACACTTTCTGGCTAAAACTTTGCCTCAAAAAGTCCCATGTCTCGTTGAGGTGGTTTTATTTTGTTGTCAGAACAGGACAAAAATGGCATTACAGTGCATACACCTGCACTGTTTTATTGACAAAAGCTGCCTTTTGCTGACAAAACTGTAGTGTAGACGTGGCCTAATATATTCTACCCCTGTTTTGAAAGGCTGCCTACTGTCAATGCAAGTACTTGCTGAGGTGCACTGTTCCCGTTTCCCGGGATCAGTCTCTAAACAGGAGTCAGTCTTGTTGGACTAAGCTCTCGGGATGAAACAGGAATAGTATTGGAGCAAAGGGCTCAGTCTCTGAGGTGTGGAGTCCATGTGGCCTACCCTTGTGGAACAGTGAGACGCTCTGGAGTTTAGTGCACTGAAAGGGTAGCTGTGAAGGACTGTTTAAAAGCTGGGCCACAGTACCAATCTGCGGCTTCTGCCATCAGGTCAGCATTTGAACCTTATGAAGAAACCTTATAAACAAGACAAGGCTCTACATGTAAATTTAGTCTTGAAAGAGGACCCTCATGAGAGTCTCATAAGCCCGATGCCAACTCTGTCCTCATATCCATTCAACTGACACCATCGTAGGACCTAATCACATCAGCCACACCATCAGAGGCTCATTCGCCTGCACATCGACCAATGTGATATATGCCATCATGTGCCAGCAATGCCCCTCTGCTATGTACATAGGCCAAACCGGCCAGTCTCTACGCAAAAGAATAAATGGACTCAAGTCACATCAGGAATCATAACATTCAAAAACCAGTAGGAGAACACTTAAATCTTCCTGGCCATTCCATTAAAGACCCGATGGTGTCGATTTTGAAACAGAAAAACGTCCGAAACAGACGTCAACGAGAAACTGAGAAACTGGAATTAATTTTCAAATTGGATACAATTAGCCAGGGGCTGAATAGGACTTGCGAATGGTTCGCTCATTACAGTAATTGATTGCATTTCCTGAGTTAATTTCCCTGACACAGAAATCCATTTCAAAAGGGATTTTTTTTCTCCTACTGATAATGACCCATCTATATCTAAAAGCCCTCTTAGAATTGGTATGCTAATGTACATTTTTTCTCTTTTCTTTTCTTTCTTCTGTGTGTATAAATGCATCTTGCTTCTGTTCCATTCTGTGCATCTGATGAAGTGAGCTATAGCCCACGAAAGCTTATGCTGAAATAAACTAGTTAGTCTCTAAGGTGCTACAAGTATTCCTCGCTTTCTTTACGGATACAGACTAACACGGCTGCTATTCTTGAACCCATATGACAGAGTATACCCCTGTATTCCCACCCTACGCACCCTTGTCATAATCTTTGTGTAAAGTATGCTTTGTAAGCGATCATTTGAAAAGGCTCATAATTTGCTGGTCAGTATTATACTGATAAAATGTGTGTGGCAACATTGTATGTGAAGTTTATTCGATTCCCCTGTATGATGATATCACGTGTTCCAAATCCCACCCCAAACAGAAGCTGGCAAACAGGTCATTCCTAAGTAAAGGGATGTGTGTTTGCCTTAATTTTCATTTTAAGCAGTATACAGAGTCATCAAGCAGGAAGGGAAAACAAAGGAAGTTCAAAGAGGTGGGAAAAACAAACGAACAGGGAATATCCTTCCACATGGACTCTGTCTCCTGGTTCTCGGCTTCACGTGTTTTTCAAGCGGGGGACCAAAATTGTAAAAAGGAATGACAAACACCCCCAGGCACCTTCCCTTCTCCCTGCCCACCTGCTTCCCTACACCTGAGATGATAAAAAGAAACAGAGGTTGGATGCTGCAGGAGGGGTTCTGACCTGAGAGTTTTGTTAGTAATCTGCTAAAAACAGTGGTGAAAAAGTTTGCTTTACAATTAAAATCGTTTTTAAAGTAAATGCTAGTAAGCTTTTTATATGTATTTTTCTTCACTGTCTGACTTTATGCCTTATTACTATTACTCCTTTAAAATCTCTCTTTGCAGTGAATAAACTTGTTATATATTTTTATCTACTCCAGTGTGTTTAAATTGGAGTGTCGGGGTTTCTATTTAAAGTAATAAAATGGCATATTATCCCCTTAGGGGAATAATGGATGTAATATATTTGTACTGTTTGGGAGAGGGCTGGGCAGTACAGGACCTACCTTTTCTGAGGAAAGATCTGAGACTGGGACTGTGTTTGGGTCATCCTGCAGCATGACCAAGGCTGGTGAGAGCCAACATGTGATTGGGTGCAGCACACACACATGTAGCTGGGAGTGACTCACCTGCTAGAGGCTGTTTTGTGAGCAGTCCATGCTGGAGGCTACAGCAGCAAGGCTTTGTAAAGGGCACCCTAGCTTACAGGGCAGAGGTGACACAGCCCCCACTCATCTGAATTGTAGCCCAGTAGGTCACACCCCCATAGATTCCAAAATCTTTCAAATCTTTGTCACCTCTTGGTTATCAGGTCAAGTCAGCGTGTAGCCCAAGGAGACCCCCACTACGGACAGCTCCTACTCAGTCTTTTATGTCCCTGTAATGGGGGTCAGTAGGCCCACCGAGCTGCCGGGGTGGTGGGGAGCTACTACCTCTTAGGGACCGCCTTGGTCACCCCCCCTCATTACTGGGGAATTAGGGTCGGGAGGTGTGTTGTCCCTAGTCAGCGGTGCGCCCCTCAGGCAGGGGAGCGCCGGTAAAGGGTCAGTGGCGCGCCCCTCAGGCAGGGGAACGCCGGCAAAGGGTCAGTGGCCCCGCCCTTTATACTTCCTGTTCCGCCCCTCCTCTTCCTGGGGGTGGGGCCAGCTTGGTCTGGGCCCGCCCACTCTGGCTGAGAGAGCGGTTCTTTACCCTCCAGCTCAGAGGGTGGCCACAGTGCCTCCCTACAGTCCCCAAATCTGTCTTTGTTCTTTACTCTGTGGAAACAGGTACAATTAGGCACTGCCCTTTTCTGCAGTGGGGGGTAGAGCCTCAAAAGTTGGACAGCTGCAAGCCCTGCCTGCGGATTGGACATTAATCACCCCTCTGACCCATCTCAGTATAACAATCTCTGAAGTTTTCATGTTTTCGAGGGGTGGCTCACCCCCCACAGATAATGTTAATAACATTAAATACATTTGTCTCTCAATGCACCTCTATTCATGGTATCCGTCACTGTGACATCACAATGTTAACGCTGCTCATGTGTTCCGTCCCTTCCTCCACCACCTGTCTGTTTTGTCTGTTTAGACCAGGGGTGGGGAACCTTTTTTGTGCCAAGGGCCATTTGGACATTTATAATGTCCTTCGCGGGCCGCTCCCCCCTCCCACGGGCCACTCCCCCCCTCCCCGAGGAAGCCCAGGCTGGGAGCTGAGACCCCAGCTGGCAAGGGGCCAGCGGGGAAAACCCCAAAGCAGTGGCAAGCGGAGTGCTTAGCCCTGCACTGCTTTGGGGTTTCCCCACTGGCCCCTTGCCAGCTGGTGTCCTGCCGCGTGCCCCAGTCAGCTCCCGCTATCAGCCTGGGTGTGGGGGGTGATGTTGCTTTACCCCCGCCCAGCCTCCCATCTAACTGCTTTTCTTCCCCCACCCCTGCCTGGCCCGGCCCACCCCACCGAAGCTAACCTCCTCCCCCTCCCAACCCAGCCTCCTTCCCCCCATGCCTGACCCACCCAGCCCAGCCTCCCCCCACCAAGCCTCCTTCCCTCCTGCACCCACACCTCGCCCACCCCGGCCTCCCCCCTACCCCATTGACAGTCGGCTCCCCGCGGCGCCGGCGGACCCCTCCAAGTTCGAGCCGCCCCCGCCTGGTGGCCCACGCACGTCCCTGGCCGGCGGTTCCCCCAGGCGCTTGCCGGTTCCAGCGCGGAGCCACGCCCGCCTGCCGGCCGCAGCGCAGAGCCGCCCCCGCGCGTCCCTGGCCGGCGGCTCCCCCAGGTGCTTCCGGCCTCTTTGCCGAGCGCGGAGCCGCCCCGGGCCGCCGGGGGGGGGGGCGGCTCCGCGTTCGGCAAAGGGGCCGGGAAGCGCCTGGGGGAGCCGCCGGCCAGGGACGCGCGGGGGTGGAACGGAAGGCTTTGGCGGGCCATATAAGGCCCGCGGGCTGGAGGTTCCCCACCCCTGGTTTAGACATTCGTCAGACTGTCTGCTACTGTGTTTCTACAGCGCCTCGTACAACGGATGCCCTGTTCTTTGTTGGCTCTTGGACACTACCATCATAAACATTGTTGAAACAGATTTTGAATGGCCCATGGCTGGGGAGATCGTTACCGGTACCAGTGAAAATTCAGATAGTATTTACTCAATTCACAACAACTTATGTGAGAGAGAATGACACAAGCAGTCAAAGGTTATACAGTGTATTGTGTTGATAAGCCCAATTTTCCAGGCATTAGGTCTGTCGAATGTCCCCCAAAGCAGGCTGTTGGCTACTCTGAGGCCCTCTGGTCCCAAAGTCCCTTGTAGCAAGATTTTGTCTACCTTGACCGTTCTACAGCATCACAGGCCTCTTCAGATATTAATTGGGAACTGCTATTCTACCTATGGTTTTCTTAGTACTTATATCCCTCACTCTCAAAGAAATCATGTGCCCCCAAAATATGCCTTGTTGGCATTCCATTACTTATTTTTCTAATTAATATTTTTGGAAGGGGGCAAAGAGAGACAGAGACCAAAGATCAGCTGGTATATACTTTCTCATCTGTCATTCCCTTGAGCTGTTAGTGTGGTGCCATCCTAAAGGGCCATCTTGAACCAGGTCCATACCAAGCTCACCATTCAGGTGTTTTCTGCACATTTACTTAGTGAGCTGGCCATCAATTGACCATGATCAAAGTTCCAGCTAAAATACACACACATAGAGCCTCTGATTAACCATTGATAATCCATAGTTGTGTCAGCATTCAAGTGCAGTTTCAGCATATCTTCTGATGCTAAGAGAACCCTGCTCCCCGAATCCTTTAGCAAATCCAGACATCTCCAGCCTTACTACGTTCATATCAATCACAGGAAAATCAATTGGGGAAAATTTGGGACTGGGGGTGTGTTGGGGCCACTCTGCACATAGCAACCCAGGTTGGTGGAGGCCAGATTGGGACTGGAATGTTCCTGACAGGCTGCTGGGCCAGGGCTGTAGCCTTACATAAACACTCAAGGTGTGACCTATATGCTGATAGGATGTTTGTCAGCGGCCCTGGTTGGGAGCTACAACAGCAAAGCATTGTGAGGCACCCAGGATTATATGACAGATGGTGACACAACGTTTCAGGGATCTGGATTGCCCCCCCCCCCCCCAGAATGTAAGACAAGTAGTCCACAAATTCAGTTAATCATAAGAATGGCCATACTGGGTCAGACCAAAGGTCCATTCAGCCCAGTGTCCTGTCTACTGACAGTGGCCAATTCCAGGTGCCCCAGAGTGAGTGAACTGAACAGGTAATGATCAAATGATCTCTCTCCTGCCATCCATCACCTCCCTCTAGCAAACAGAGACTAGGGACACCATTCCTGACCTATGCTGGCTAACAGCCATTAATGGACTTAACCTCCTTGAATTTATCCACTTGTCTTTTAAACCCTGTTCTATTCCTAGCCTTCACAGCCTCCTCAGGCAAGGAATTCCACAGGTTGACTGTGTGCTGTGTGAAGAACTTCCTTTTATTTGTTTTAAACCCGCTGCCCACTAATTTCATTTGGTGGCCCATAATGTATATTATGGGAACAAGTAAATAACTTTTCCTTATTCACTCCTCTCCACACCACTCATTATTTTATATACCTAGTCGTAATCTCATTAATCTCTCCTCATACGGGCTCTGTTCCAAACCTCTAATCATTTCAGTTGCCTTTCTCTGAACCTTTTCTAATGCCCGTATATCCTTTTTGAGATGAAGAGACCACATCTGTACTCAATACTCAAAATGTGGGCACACCATGGATTTATACAAGGCCAATAAGATATTCTCGGTCTTATTCTCTATCCCTTTTTTAATGATTCCTAACATTGTTTGTTTTTTTGGACTGACACTGCACACTACGTGGATGTCTTTAGAGAACTATCCACGATGACCCCAAGATCTTTTTCCTGATTAGTTGTATCTAAATTAGCCCCCATCATATTGTATGTATTGTTGGGGTTATTTTTTCCAATGTGCATTACTTTACATTTATCCACATTAAATTTCATTTGCCATGTTGTTGCCCAATCACTTAGTTTTGTGAAATCTTTTTGAAGTTCTTCACAGTCTGCTTTGGTCTTAACTATCTTGAGCAGTTTAGTATCATCTGCAGACTTTGATACCTCACTGTTTACCCCTTTCTCCTTGTTCTCTTTCTTGTTTTCTGTCACTTGTGTAGAGTTTCTGGTTTCCAAACCTGATGTGATCTCCTGGCTGGAACAAGGGGAGGAGCCATGGGTCCCTGACCTCCAGGACTTTGAGGAAAGAGAGATGCTGAGAGATGCCTGCACAGGTGAGGAATCAGTTAAACCAACTCAAAATCTGTCCCTGAATTAAGGAAATAGTTGAGATTCCTGCAAAGCCCTTGTGAACTTTCTGAGTTTAGGGTTATTTTCAGGAGATGTGGCATCGTAATGGCAGACTTCACTATCGGCTTCCTATCTGTCCTGATTCATGCCTGGCAGTAGCTCCCTCCCCAATCTATTTTCTCCCTGAATGTTTGGTTGATATTTAGACCAGAACTGATCCCCTCCTCTCTCTCCTGTGGGGAAAGGTTTGTGGGAGATTCAGTTCTTTCTTTGATCTCTCCATCACTTAGTTTTGTTTGTTCCCCCCCTTTCCATTCCTCTCTCCGAGGTTTTCTTTTTCTCTGGCAAAGGGACTGACCTATGTCTGGTTTCTCTCCCTATGCTAGCAGATAATGGGATGGTGAATGATGAGGAGAATCCTCAACAAGACGATGCTGAGCAAGTAGAAGCACATGGGACATTATCAGAAGGATCTAAAGGAAATATTTCCCAGAGTTGTGCACAGCCAAATGCCTGTGAGAGTCTGCACAGGCCAGAGAAAAAGTTTAGTAGAGGCTCAGACCTTATTGGACAGGAGAGAATCAACACTGGAGGAACACCTTACATCTGCCCGGAGTGTGGGAAAACCTTCAAACATAACTCAGTCTTCATCATACATCAGAGAGTCCACACTGGAGAGAGACCATACGCATGCTCGGAGTGTGGGAAAACCTTCAAAGATCACTCAGGCTTTAGAAGACATCGAAGAGTCCACACTGGAGAGAGACCATACACATGCCCTGAGTGTGGGAAAACCTTCAAAGATAACTCTGTCTTCATCATACATCAGAGAGTCCACACTGGAGAGAGACCGTACGCGTGCCTTGAGTGTGGGAAAAGCTTCAGTTGGCACTCAAACCTTATCAAACATCAGAGAATCCACACAGGGGAGAAACCCTACACTTGCCATGAGTGTGAGAAAAGTTTCATTCGGAGCTCAGCGCTTGTCAGACATCGAAAAATCCACACAGGAGAAAGACCCTACACTTGCTGTGAGTGTGGGAAAAGCTTTATTCAGAGCTCAGAGCTTAAAAGGCACCAGACAGTCCACACAGGAGAGAGACCCTACAGATGTACTGAGTGCGGGAAAGGCTTCCGTGAGAGTTCCGAGCTTATTACACATCAGAGAACCCACACAGGAGAGAAACCGTACACGTGTCCTGAGTGTGGAAAAAGCTTCACTCAGCTCTCCAGCCTTAAAGTTCATCAGAGAACCCACACGGGGGAGAAACCGTACCCATGTCCTGAGTGTGGGAAAAGCTTCACTCAGCGCTCCCACCTTAACGTTCATCAGAGGACCCACACAGGTGGAAATCCTACACTTACCATGAATGTGGGAAAAGCTTCATTCAGCGCTTACTAAGCACCGGAGAATCCACACTGGAGAGAGACCCTACTCATGCTCTGTGTGTGGGAAAAGCTTCAGTGGTAGTTCACAAATGATCAGATATCAGAGAAGCCACCTAAGGGAGACACCCTACACTTGCCATGAGTGTGGAAAAAGCTTCAGTCGGAGCTCAGAGCTTGTGTCACTTCAAAAAATCCACAAAGGAGAGAAGTCCTAGTCATGCCCTGTGTGTGGGAAAGGCTTCAGTCATAGTTCACAGATTATCCCACAACAGAGAATCCACACAGGAGAGTAACACTATACTTGTATTCAGTAGGGCTGCCCAAAGACTTTTTTTATTGTGGGTTTTTGTTTGTTTTGTTTTTTGTAATGCATTGGCTAATTCCCACATAGTAGGCTTTAAGGTTGATTTCACCATTTCCTTTCTCTCAGCTGCTCTTGGGTGACTTGCCACCTTCTCCCTTTTACAGCTCACCTTACTTTTGGGATGAATCCGTGATCCTTCAATCAACTCTTTAGTCTTATGAATTATGGGAGTCTTTGTCCCACCTGGCAGAAATGTCAATCAGTCCGTGTTGGGAAAGATAGGGTTGACCTCATCTAGCTATAGCAGTGGTTCTCAAACTTTTTCTGTTGGTGACCCCTTTCGGACACCAGGACTCTAAGCGCGACCTTCCTTAGGGGTCAGGATCGGGGGCGGGGCATGGGCCTGGCTGGGGGAGGGTGCCAGCATCCCCCGGGGCAGGGGCTGAGCTGGGAGGGTATGGATGTAAGGGTGCCAGCCCCGCAGGGCAGGAGTGGGTGCCAGCAACCCCCCAGGATGGGGGACAGGGCCTGGGGTGCCGCCGGCAGCCCGCCGTGGCAGGGCCTGGGGCTTGGGTCGCTGCCAGCAGCCCGCTGCGGTAGGGGCCGGGGCTGGGGCTTGGGTAGGGTGACCAGATCGCAAGAGCAAAATATCAGGACACATTGGGCAAGCGGAGGGGGTGGTGGAGCAATGGGGGGGTGCAAGGATATTTTGGCACCCTAGGCAAAAATTTTACCTTGCATCCCCCCTCTCCTCTTTTCCCAGAGCATTGCTTATTATAAATTTTTTTAATGAATATTGGATAATGTAATGTAGCATGGGGCAGAGGGTTGGGGTATGGAGGGGGCTCTGGCTGGGACTGGGGATAAAGTGGTTGGGGTGTTGGAGGGGCTTAGGGGTAGGGCAGAGGGTTGGGATGTGGGGGACGGGCTGGAGATGAGGGGTTTGGGGTGCTGGAGTGGCTCAGGGCCTGAGTAGAGGGTTGGGGAGCGGTGGGGCAAGCTTTTGCTGGGGTGTGGGCTCTGGGGTGGGGCAGGGCTGGGGATGAGTTTGGGACGGGTACAGGCAGGCTGCTCTGGGACTGGGGCCAGAGAGGAGGACTCCCCCCCCAGCCCTTTCCCTGCCAACAGCAGCAAGCTCACTCTGAAA
Source organism: Sternotherus odoratus (assembly GCA_032164245.1). Classification (NCBI taxonomy): domain Eukaryota; kingdom Metazoa; phylum Chordata; order Testudines; family Kinosternidae; genus Sternotherus; species Sternotherus odoratus. The sequence goes on along the minus strand of JAVMKO010000019.1, from coordinate 13,991,288 downwards.
TTAGATGAACGTTTCTAACCATCAGAGGAGTGAAGTTCTGGAACAGCCTTGCACGGGAAGCAGAGAGGACAAAAGACATATCTGGCTTCAAGATTAAGCTTGATAAGTTTATGGAGGGGATGGTATGATGGGATAGCCTAATTTTGGCAATTAATTGATCTTTGACTATTAGCAGTAAATATGCCCATTGGCCTGTGATGGGACGTTAGTTGGGTGGGATCTGTTACTACAGATATTTCTTTCCTGGGTGTCTGGCTGGTGAGTCTTGCCCACGTGCTCAGGGTTTAGCTGATCGCCATATTTGGGGTCAGGAAGGGATTTTTCTCCAGAGCAGATTTGCAGAGGCACTGGGGGGGGTTTCATCTTCCTCTGCAGCATGGGGCACGGTTCATTTGCTGGAGGATTCTCTGACCTTGAAATCTTTAAACCATAATTTGAGGACTTCAGTAGCTCAGATATAGATTAGGGTTTATTACAGGAGTGCGTGGGTGAGATTCAGTGGCCAGCATTGTGCAGGAGGTCAGACTAAATGACCATAATGGTCCCTTCTGACCTGATCTAACTAAGGAACGTAATTGAATAACACTAGTTGGGTCAATATTGTCTCAGATGATTCAAGGGCATTATTCCACATTATGTGACTCAGAACTAAAAAATGCTCAAGTATTTGGGTTGCAAGGCAGTTGTGGCCCAGGTCTACCAGGAGGCTACTTCTGAAGATCTCTCTTTCCTAATCAAGTGCACATTGCGTATTATTTCAGAACACAGTTCCTACCTATGCAGAGATGGAGAAAATGGAAGTGGTAGTTTTGCCAATTTTACACTTTGTAGATGATGCAAATGTGTATAAAATAAAATCTGTTGTGAATGTGATATAGCTGTAGCAGTAGATCTCTTTTTAATGACTAACTTATGTGGCTTGGGATCCAGCCCCATATCTGTGCCACCAGATTACATAAATAAAATGGGTTTGTTTGGTTGGGGCAGCGATTCCTCACTCTATGACTACTATGATCTTCTGTGATGTGGAAAAAGATTCTACTCCAGAGATATAGTTACCTTGCCATGGCCAAGAAATAGACTAGATCTTGAGTAGAAATAATAGACACACAGTGGTTGAGTTTTACCCCAGAGATGGAAACTCGGGGGCTTGATATCACTATAATCAGAGTGTAAAGACCAGGATACATGAGGGGTTTTTGTTGCACAGCTGTCATGGGGTTCACCCAGAGCAGAGTGTCCCAAACTGTTCCGCACGATGTGACTAGGTGTTCCGTGAAAGAATAATCATTTTTAAAAAGTGTCTTTAATTTTTTATTTTATTTTAAATTTGTGTAACCCCCAAGGAGATGACATGGACTCCTGGGTCTCTCTCTGCTGGCAGACTCAGAGTTTGCCCAGCAACCAGTAGGGAGTGAGAGGCTCTCCCAGGGAGTGGAGGAAAGAGGAGAAGCCATTTTGAGTGAGTGGAGAGCCAGGCAGGAAAAGGGCAGGACTGGCTGTGTGAGGAGCTGGGGAGTCCTAGGCCTGCATTCAGGGTTCCCCCTGAGAACTGGCCTCTAGGGACCTGACAGCAGGTGCCCCGTCCGCAGGCCCAAGTCGATGGGGAGTTGAAGGCCTCAGGGCTGCAGCAAAGGGCCATGGACTGCAGAGGGCTGGTGAGGATGTAGCACAGAGCACAAGCCAGAGAGAGCAGCGGAGGAGCAAAGTGGGGTGGGGGGTTGCGGCAGCCGACAGAGGAGGGACCAACAATGGGAACCTGGCGCTTCTCTTACCAAAGTACAGTACTTATGTGTGTGAAAAAACATTTTCAATGATGAAATATGTGAAATCCAACTACAGATCAACCTTGTCTGATGAACATTTGCAATCAATTTTGATGATAAGGAACACTAACTTTGAGCCACAGCTAAATGAAATTTTGTCATGAAAACATCAGTACCATATTTCTCACTAATCCTAAAATAATATGTTATTTTTGAATGTGTCTTTGTATGTTACAAATCTGTGAGTTTAGAAATAAAATAGAAAAATGTGAAATGATTTTTAATGTATTCACAAATATTTTCTATGATTCCACAGTACCTGCATTGATTATACAGCAACTTTTATACCTGATCTAGAATTTAATGCAACACTGACACAGTAGTGTATTTTAACAATTTTGCATATATTTTGCATATATTAAATTTTTCCCAGTCACTTCGGCCCTTGAAGCCCCTTCAAAAATCCAATATGGCCCTCATCTCATAAAGTTTGGAGACCCCTGCATTAGGCCACTGAAGTGCAGCGGAAGGCGGACTGGATATTGCCTCTCATAAATGCACATTCACTTGGAAGCTAACTAACCCCTTTTTGCGCTGTAAAGAAATGTCGGCATCCCCTGTCACCAGGGCAACTGAGCAGATCACTGACAGAGCTGAGCATGACCTGTGGGTTCACCTGCTGTCTGGAAGAGTTTGGGGGCCGCGCCCCAAAAGCCTTTCTCCAAGGAGCCACGCTAGGGACTTGGGCTTAATCCAAGTACAAAATCTTCAGTTGGGCACTGCTGCCTCAGGGAGGGACAGGAGTAGGCTGACCATACATCCCGTTTTGAACGGGACAGTCCCGTTTTTTACATATTTTCCGACCGTCCGTCTTTTTAACATAAATATCAAATTTGTCCCGTTTTTGCAGGGACCACGGCCGGGTCCCGCCTCCTCCCACCCCCTCCCGCAGCCCTTCAGTCCCTTCCCCTCACGGCCTCGGGCCCCCCTCCCCGGCCTGCTCCCCCCTCCCCTCCGCCGCCGCAGAGCCCGCGCGGCGCGATTGGCTGGGGCGCCCCCACGTGGGGCGGAGTGGAGCTGCTGGCCGGGCAGGGGCTGCCTGGCACCTCGCTCCCCCTGCCCTCCCCCATGTGGAGGAAACGCCACGTGTGGCCCAATGAGGGGGCAGCGCGGGAGGCGTGAGCGCGGGGATTGCAAGCTCAGGGAGCCAGGCCGGCAGCTGGGGCGGGCGCTGAGCGGAGCCGGAGGCAGCGCGAGCCCGGGCGGGGAGGAGGCAGCGCCGCCCCGGGCCCCATGGAGCTGGAGAACATCATCCCCAACAACACCGTGCTGCTCAAGGCGCGTGAAGGTGGTGGTGGGGGACCGGGTGGGGAGGCATTGGGTGGAGGGGGGAGGGAGTATGGGGTGGGGGGCCATGGCTGCATGTGAGGGGGGCAGGGGGAAAGGGGTGTGTAGGGGTTGTGGGCGGAAGTGGGGGGCACAGGGTTGTGTGTGAAGGGAGGTACTGGCTGGGGCTGCATGTGAAGAGGGGCACAGGGGAAGTGGGGGGGCATGGCTGCTTGTGAAGGGGGTGGTAGGTGGTGGGCACGAGGCTGTGCGTGAAGGGGGTACTGGCGGAGTGGGGGGCATGGAATGGGGGGCACAGGGTTGTGTGTGAAGGAGGTTACTGGGGGGGGTCCAGGGCTGTGAGTGAAGGGGGTGGGGGGGCATGGGGCCATGTGTGAAGGTGTGGGAGGGAAGTGGGGGGCACAGGGTTGTCTGTGAAGGGAGGCACTGGGGGGTCCAGGGCTGGATGTGAACAGGGGCAGGGGGTGGGTAGGGGAGATGGCAGGTGGGTAGGGGTACCATGGTTAACCCCCTCCCTGAACACATGGATGCGGGGGTTGGGCCAAGCCTCAGCACCCATTCGGGGCGTCAGTCTTCAAGGCACAGCTAAGGCCTGGGCAGGTGGCTGTGGCATGCGTGGGCGATGCGGTGGGGTTGGTGAGAAGCCGTGTTTCTGCTGCAGGAGATGTAGGGCGAGGACTTGATCAGTCAGAGGGTTACTGATAGTGGAGGCGGTTGGGGGCCTGCCTGGAGGAGGAAAGCAGAGTGGCTGGCCTGGGGGAAGCTCTTGTTGCACAAGCTTCTGCCTGTGAGATGCTCCGCAGGAAACTGAGCCATAGCCACAAGCTGATGTGGTTGGGGGAGGCAAATAGGGGGTCATTTGAGGTGTCTGAAGAGAATCATGGAGTGTGAGAAGTTTTATGATCAGGTATTGAAAGACCGAAATTTGCTGCGTAAGATTACTTCATCGGAGAAATATTCATGGTGCGATCGTGGAGAAATACAGTCCCCCTCTACATCTACCTAAATTTTTGTATGAGTTCTGTCACTGAAGAATAATTGTTAGCTCAAGTAGACTCCCGATTATCCGGGCGCGGGTTAACCGGGCTGCAGATTAACCGGGATGTCTAAATGGGTCAGTAGGGGAAGCCCCAAAGCGGCGGCGGGCGCAGCCTTAGCCTGCTGCTGCTTTGGGGCTTCTCCCACTGGCCCCTTACGAGCTGGGGTCTCAGCCTGCTTCCAGCCTGGGTGTAGGAAACCCAGACTGGCAGCGGGAGCTGAGACCCCAGCTGGCAGGAGCCCAGGGGAAAAACCCCAAAGCGGCAGCAGGTTGAGCGCTCAGCCGGCTGCTGCTTTAGAGTTTCCCCCCAGGCTCCTGCTAGCTGGGGTCTGAGCTCCCGCTGCCAGCCTGGGTTCCCTACACCCAGGCTGGCAGCGGGGGCTGACTGGGACAGGTGCCACCACCTTCCCCCCCTCCCCCGCACCCCAGGGCGGCAGTGAAACCCCTCCCCCCCAGTAGACGCTTGATTATCCGGGTTTTTATGAACTGGGATTAAGGTTTTCCCGATCATCCCGGATAATCAAGAGTCTACTGTATGTTCATGAATACAGAATATTCCATAACCCCGTCCCGTTTTTGCTATCCCAATGTCCCCTTTTTGTCTCAAGGAAATATGGTCAGCCTAGACAGGAGGCCGTGACCACGCACAGGCCTCTTGCGCTCAGCCCAGGCAGCCAGAGGTGCTGGGGAGCTCCCTGTTCGACACCTCAGCCACCTCATGGGCTGGGCTCTTAACGCTCTGCTGGTCCCACCTCACTTGAGGGCCTAAACTCAGAGCAAAAAGAAGGGGGGGAGGGGGAGGGATAGCTCAGTGGTTTGAGCATTGGCCTGCTAAACCCAGGGTTGTGAGTTCAATCCCTGAGGGGGCCATTTAGGGATCTGGGGCAAAAAAATCTGTCAGGGGACAGTACTCGATCCTGCTAGTGCAGGCAGGGGACTGGACTCAATGACCTTCAAGGTCTTTCCAGTTTTAGGAGATTGGTATATCTCCATTTATTATTATAAAAAGCACATGCTTAGTAGAGGATGGTTTTGATCCATCAACCGCTAGGTTATGGGTCTAGTACCTTGCCATTGCACCACTCTGCTGGTTTTCTGTTCATCGTACCCTGCAGCCACAGTAGCACCGTGTGAGCTCTAGCACTGGCAGGCAGAGGAACACGGTGCTTGGTGACAGTAGACTTACGTCTTTGGGGTGCAGTGGGTCAGCACATTTGGCTGTTAACCGAAAGGTTGGTGGTTCGATTCCCCCCCAGGGACGATGCTGAGCCCATGCTACTTCCTTGCTTTTTGAGAGTTCCTCAGAGCCTCCAGCCTACTAAGGCTGGTTTGTAGAAATGTTTGTGGTGGCCAGTGCCTGGCCCCCCCCCCCCCCGAACTCCACCCCCCCACACCTACCTAAGGCTCTAGGAGGGACTTTGGGTGTGTGTGTGGGGGGGTCTGGGATGCACGCCCTGGGCTGGGGCAAGTGATTGGGGGGGCAGAAAGCTTGCAGGGTGAAGGGGGAGGTGCAGACTCTGGGATGGGGGGGGTGCGGTGCTTACCTGGGGCTCCTAAGCAGGGTGGGCTGTGGGGGTCTCTGTGCACTGCTACCCCCAGGCACCACCCGGGCAGCTTCCCATTGGCTGCAGGGTGCTTGGAGTGGGAACAGCGCACATGGACACAGACCCACCCTGCACAGGGACAGCAGAGACCTGCCTCAGACAGTGCTGGAGCCGGGCCCCGAGCCGGGAATATTCCTGGTGCCCAGGCCCCCCAGGCCCATAGAACTCACCGCCAATGGCCCTGGGGGTACGTTGGGCCTGTCCAGGTTCAACCCAGCAGGCAGGGCCCTGGCGAATCCCAGAGTGTGAACCAAAGTGTGTGTTAAGCCAGGGAAACCATCCTCCGACAGAGCCTATCTTCCGGAGAGACACTCCTGGAGTCAGGCCTAGAGACAGTCTCCCTGCGGGAACAGGAAGGGCTGATTTCCTGTGAGCAGAGCAGAGTCGGACCCAAAATTCCAGCCGGGTTTGCGGGAGGTTTTTTTTTTTTAATTGCTCAAGAAACCTTTGTGGTTCCCAAGGGAAATCTGACCCCAGAACTAAAATGTTGAGGATTTTTACAACCCCCCCCCCCGGTGAAAAGCAGTGGGTTGTGCTGACTTGTTCAGTGCCCCTCCCTTTCCATTTCTTAGACTCAGGTCCACAGCGTGTCAGTCCTACGGAGCCTCTGGCCAGGCCGTCACTGAGGTACTGGAAATGGACCCGACCCGTCCTGGACATGGGCCCCGGGCAGCTGATGTGACACTGGCTTTGCTGACCCTGCTGCTGGGGGAGAGGGAAACTTTGTCTCTCGACTGGATGTTCCCTTCAGGTGCCCCGTCCGGGCGCGACTGTCCCTGGATCAGGGTTCACGGACCCAAGAGGTGGCTTTAAAAACCAGGAACATTTTCACAAACACTTGGACTTTCTCCATTTTCTATTAAGGGCGCGTCGGGGACGTGTGTCCAGGCTGCCCACGCCTGAGTCACGTCCCAGCCTGGCCTGCCTGGGCGGACGGAGCTCAGAGCCACGCGAGCCGAAGGCAGCTCATATCCCGCCCGCCCAGGGCTGCGGTTCTGGGGTGGCTGCGGCCATGCAGCCCACTCTGGGGCTGGGAGGGAGGCTGGAGGCACGATGGGGCTGGGCACTAGCTTGGGACAGGATCTGGCCATTTGTTGAGGGGGGGATTTTGGCGGGCAGGGCCTCAGGTGGAAGAAGCGGGGAAGGGGGTTAGCCTCACATCCCGCCCATGGGGTTGCAATGAGGCTGCCCAGTCTGCACGTGTAGGGAGGTTCCCCCATGGTGGCAGTGCAGAGGCTGCAGGAGACAGGCAGGTGACAGCGGGGGAAGGGGCGACACAGGAGCTCTCAGCAGCAGAGTGAGGGGCGATGCTGTGGAGCCAGGCAGAGTGACCAGAGCAAACTGAGAGCCGGGGGAGGGAGTGGGGGCGGAGAAGCTGAGGTATCGCTCAAGGCCTCCCTCCTCCCTCCCCCACCCCGGGGTCTTTCAAGGGGGGTGGGGTTCGGTGGAAGGAGAGCGGAGGGTCTGTTAAAGGTGAAGATCACTGCAAGGTGAGAAACTGAGGCAATGGACACTGCCCAGTGTATTCTGGGGTTGGAATTTTCCTTATGATCCTAGATTTGAGTTAACTGCGATTAATCAACAGCCCTCGTTTTTACAATATGAATTAAACCCAGAACTTTATTTCCTCCAGCCTAGACATTAATGTCCCTGAATTTTTTTTCTCTCCTAGCAAGAAGGAACTGAATTTTGCGACTCTCTGGAAATTGCAGTCAGATTTCATGTGGGGAATTCAGTCTCTGTGTTTGTGGGTTGATATTTTCCTCACACTGTTCACTGCCTGCACTGAAATACAAAGGGAGAGCTAAGGGCTGAGAGACTCCGGACACATAACTGGCAGAGCTACGTCTCTCCAGATGAGAAAAACCCACCCTCCTAACCAGTGTAATTCAGCTGATCTAAGCCCTGGCCTAGACAGCTTGGGGGATGGAAGAATGTTTCTGTCAACCTGGCTACTACAGAGATGGGAAAACCCCTCCAGTCATGGCAGTGACTGTCTACTCCGAAGTGCTACAGCAGAGTCACAGCAGCAGTTGAAGTGTAGACAGACCAGTCTGGCTCACTCACTAGTTCACTACAGTAATAATAACAGCCTGGTACTCCCGTAGTTGGCAGGATTTGAATCTGCCTGGGGAGACCCCAATGGATTTCTAGTCCATCGCCTTAACCACTCGGCCGCAACTACTTGACATATGACTGTTTCACTCCACTATGATTCATTTCTCACAGGATTGTCACTTCGATTGTTTGCTCAGCCCAGCTCCCCCAGCACACTCACGGCTGCACATTGGTGTCAGTGTGTCCACGGCTGAACAGTGAGAATTCCTGCCCATTTCCCTTCCGGCTGGAGCATGATCAGAGTGTGTTTGTGTTAACGACATCGCTAGAGATCCTTGTTCATTCCCAGGGTGACAATTCAGACAGTCCCTTTCCTAGTCACATCTCCAGCACGTCATTCCAAGAGCAGGCTCAGGATTTCTCTGGGTGCTGAAATATTTCAGGGGGTTGGTGCGTGAACTCAGCCTGGCCTTTCATCCTCGATGTTTCATGGACTAACAACAGCAGCATAAAGGAAGAGCAGAGCTGATATCTCACCAGCAGGGATGCAGGTGGTCACATCCCCTCTGTCTGCCCATTGCCCTTGCCGGAGAGAAGGTTTCACTGGGATTGAATGTCCTGTCTGAGACAAGAGGAGGTTTTCTGTTCATGGATCTGTGCAGAGGAAATCGTGTCTCTGTGTGAAACTGAGGCAGGGAATGAAATATCCACATGGTGGCCTAAGGAATGTGGGTGAAAGACTTGGGCTAAGAAATGATTTAACAGGGGTTTGTTTCAATGTGTTGCCCTGATTAAAAGCGGTGGCTAAAAGGCAGCCGTTGTTGTTAGTACTTGTCTGTGTGTTGAACACCCCAGTGGGTGTCAAGTCCATTGCCATAGCCAGGGGTACTCGATTATTTTATCAAGATCCAAATGTCTTGATCAAGATCTAGTCAATCGCTAGACTCCAGAGAAAATAATACACGGATGATAATAAGTATATAAAAAGATTTTGCAGTCACTACGGGTATAATTACGTTGTGTCGTGTTTCACACTCTATATCTGGCGTCACCTCCTTTCCCTTTAGCCTGGTAGTTTACCAAGGGTAAAGCTGAATATCTCTTCAGATACCAGGGAGGGTTTGTGTTCATTCCTGCGAGCTACACAGGGGGCTGATGTTGCTACTTTCAACCCCCCCCCGCCCCCTCCTCTGTGGGGATAAGGAACAATTCAGGCTGTCACTGAACTGCAGGAGGGAGAATCATTTTTTGACAGGGAGGAGGATGCCTGCTCTTAAAGGTGTTTGTCTTGCTGGCAGCCCCGGTTCCCAGGTCTCTCCTGAGGGGAAAATACCAAAACTTTTAAGGGGGGGGGGCAGGGAAGGCGATGGGCACAGGATGGGGGCAGCATGAACCACAATCTGATTCTCTTATGTGGGATGATGTCATGCAGACAAAACTACACAGGATTGTTACAAGGGACAAGACAGGCTGCCACGTTTATTATGAGAACACAATTGGATTTTGCAGTCACTACGGGTATAATTACGTTGTGTCGTGTTTCACACTCTATATCTGGCGGCACCTCCTTTCCCTTTAGCCTGGTAGTTTACCAAGGGTAAAGCTGAATATCTCTTCAGATACCAGGGAGGGTTTGTGTTCATTCCTGCGAGCTACACAGGGGCTTTCACCCCCCCACATGGACACATGGGGGGGGATTAAGGGGGGGCACGAGGGGAGGGCGTGAGCGGGGGGCAGGGCACGAGGAGGGCAGGGCATGAGTGGAGGGGTGGGGCACAACAAGCACCGGTGTACAACCCTGATCAGAGCCATGAGAGGCGGCACACAGCCCTAGGAAGCTGAAAAAGGGGTTGTAGAAACCATGGTTTCCGGGGTTAAATCTACTATTCTTTAGTTTATATATTTCATGAAAATAAATGAATAATCGGATAGTGCTATATTGTTATTGTTTTTATTTTGCGCCCTCCCCACCCCTCAGACACGCAGGGAAGACCTGACGGCCCTGCATGACTTGGTTTACAAAGGGTGGTGAGTGGCACCCTACGAGTGACTCGAAATTTCGGGAGGAGAGGGCGGCTTTTTTTCCTGGTGTGCGGGGAACAGCAGTGCCAAACTGCCTGTTCCTGCCCCCGGCTTCGACCTTTGGTCCCCGCCGCACCGCGTGCTTACCATAGAACCATGCCCCCGTTTTCCAATTGCGCTTTTGTGCAGCTGTGCCTTGCGTGGTTTTAAACTGCAGCTTGCGGGGGGGGGGGGGGGGGGTAGGGGGGGAGGTTCTGCGGCACGGTGGGGAAGATAGTGGAGGTGCTGGCTTTGCGGCGGGCAGTTTTAAGGGCTCTCCCCCACCAGCACCCCCCAACGGGACCCCACTGGCTAGCACCCCACAACATATAAACCTTACTCACTGCTCAGCCCCTGTCCCCACCTCCCAGACACTCATCCCATCACACCCTGCTCCCTTCTCTGGCCACATTCACCAGCCCTACTGGGAGGTCTTTGGCTCCTAGGGTGAGAGCAACAAGGGGAGTCTCCAGACTCTCCAGCAAAAGGACTACCGTATTTTTCGGCGTATAAGACACCTTTTTAACCCCCAAAAATACTTTCAATATTAGGGGGGGCGTCTTATACGCCGAATATCGGCCGGACCAAAAAAAAAAAAAGCGCCGCTTTTTTCGCGCCGCTCTCCCAGCAGCCCGCCCTCGCGGCGGGGACGGGAGAGCGGCGCGAAAAAAGCGGCGCTTTTTTTTTTTTTTTTTTTTTGTCCAAAAACGCGGGGGCGTCTTATACGCCGGAGCGTCCTATGGGACGAAAAATACGGTAGCTCTGTGGCTCTCAGTGGCTGGGAAAAGTGCCAGTGGGAGCTGCCGGAGCCTGGAGCGGGGCTTGCAGCCAGGTAAGCATGCAAAGCCCCCTCCCCCAAGAGCCAGAGGGACCTGCCAGGGGCTGAGGTAGGGAGTCCCAGCGATGCTTACCTGGGGCAGCTCTGTCCTCCTGTCCCAGGAAGTATCCAGCAGGCAGGTCCCTCTGGCTCTTGGGGTCAGGTCAGGATTGAGTCGGGGCAGGAGCTGGGTTGCGACCCTTCCCCGGGTCGGGAGTGAGGGGCACCATCAGCAGGGGCAGGGGGGTTGCGGGTCAGGAGTGAGGAGCATTGGCAGGGCGTGGGGGACTGCGAGTTGAGTGAGGGGCACCAGCGTGTGGGGGGAGCTGTGGTTCGTGAGTGATGGGCAAAGGCAGGGTGTGGGGGGCTGCACGTCGGGAGTGAGGGGCAAAGGCAGGGTGTGGGGGGCTGCACGTCGGGAGTGAGGGGCACCGTCAGGGAGCGTGGGGGCTGCGAGTCAGGAGTGAGGGGCACCATCAGAGTGCGGGGAGGCTGCGGGCTGGGAGTGAGGGGCACCATCAGGATGGGGGGGTGATGCAGATCAGGAGTGAGGGGTACTGGCAGGGTTCAGGGGGGCTGCAGGTTGGGAGTGAGGGGCACCATCAGCACGTGGGGGGGCTGTGGTTCGGGAGTGAGGCACACCGTCAGGGTGGGTGGGGCTGCGGGTCAGGACTGTCAAGCAGCAGCAGGGTGCGGGGGGGGGGGGGCTGCAGGTCTGGAGTGAGGGGCACCAACAAGGGTATGGGGGGCTGCATGTCGGGAGTGAGGGGCACCGTTAGGGTGCGGAGCAATGTTCCCTCTAATTTTTGACAGGCCGTCTGAATAAAGAATTTCTTCTGTGCACATTTTTGTGCGTGTGGTGTTTTGCCGTGTTTCCAGGCCAGGTTCACTTAGTGTCTCTCCTTGGAGTCGCTCTGCCCAGCTGCTGCTGCTCCCCCATGACCCCACACAGCCCTGCAGCCAGCTGTGAGCTCTGGGGGTCACAGCCCCACAGGCGGCTCTGCACCTCTTCCTGGGGATTGCCCTCTGCATCCAGCTCTCTGCAGTGCTGCACTTGCCATGCGGCCGCAGCCTCCCACAATAGTCCCGCCCTTTCCTGGGTCAGGATCCCCCTCACCCGGCCAAAGGAGAGGGACATGCGGGGGTGGCGGGGGGAGAAACTCCCATTGGGGATTGTCCTCCCATTCTTAGCAGATCTATCACAGTCCCAAACATAGGTCGAAAGACTCTGCACACAGAGAAAGTCACATGAGTCCCAAGGCTTTTCAGGTCACTTTGATTGTCCCCTCTTGCTTAAAGAAACAGTCTTAAAGTCTGCCTCCGCCTTTCCAGCTCCTTTCGGGACCTCTGCGTTACATTCATGTGATAGCGTTTTGGTGACCCACTGATTCCCTTTATCCTTTTACCGATTTAACCCCCCAAATCCATGAAATGTTATCAAGAAATAGAAAATTGAGACAGTCAAAGTGTTTGTGAAATTCAAATCTACAATCATAAGGAAAATTCCAACCCCAGAATACACTGGGCAGTGTCCATTGCCTCAGTTTCTCACCTTGCAGTGTGACAGGCCAATCCAATGGAAGGAAGGGGCAGCAGTGGGGGATGGGCAGGTGACTGGTGACTGATGTCTGGGGGCAACTGTGTTGGCAGTTTAGGGGGCAGCAAATGGGAGGGGGTAACCGGGGTCTGGGCCATTTCCATGGGAGGACACGTGTTTCTCCCTTCCCCCAGCAGAGAACGGGCGTCTCATCCCATCCCCCCTCCAGGGGCAGCCGTGTCTTGGGGAAATGGCTCGGGGCAGCAATCCCCCCCCCACACACAAATGGGCTGTGTCCTTTCCCTTGGGTTCTTGAGTCCCACAAGCCCCAAAGTCACCCAAAGTCCCAAAAGTCCAACAGCCCCAGCAGAATTCAAAAGTTCATAGCAGAGTTGTACCTCCCCACCGGGGTGGAAAGGGGGGGGCAGGTTATGGGCACCTTACGTGGTCAGAGGCCGACTGCCCCACCTCTCCAGTCGTGCTGCAGTCCTCACCATGAGCCGTGGGTCAGAGGCTGACTGCCCCACCTCTCCGTGGGGTGCTGGTTGCTCCACTAGCCACCCTGCTAGCCAACACAGGAACTGCTCTGCTTAGGGCCCCCCACTTAAGACAAGGCTCAGTGATTTTCAGCTCATGGGGGGGAAGGGGGAAGCACCTTAGTGCAGAGGCACCACCAGACCCAAAGTCACTTCAGCTCAGTGGGCTGAAGTTAGACTCGTAATGGAAACAAAAGTCAGCTCTGACATTCTACAGGGGAGAGAGACCAGGTGCAATAGGCCTGTAGGGCCCCCACACAAGGCCCCCACCACAAGATATGAGAGCCTGTCCACCACCTCTCTCAATTCAGGGGGTTTTGGAACCCCTGTCCCTTGTCTAGTGAGCGCTACCCAGCTGATGGCGAGTCCCTCCAGCATGCCAAAGGCCAAATACATGTCCCAACCCCTCATTCCCATAAACAGGTCAATCAACACCTTATCATTCTTGCCCCAATACCAGAGAAACTGGGGGTCCCACAGTAGCCAAAGTGACCATTTGGGCTGTTAGAGTGCAGGCTAGGTGCGGTGGGTGTGTCTAAGCAAATAAGGTGTTATTTTCCAAAAGTCACTGCAATTCCTGCAATTCACCACCAGATGTCACTCATCCTGACACTGCAAAGTCACTGCAATTCCTGAAATTCACCACCGGATGTCACTCATCCTGACACTGCTTACACATACATGAATCCGAATTCTCTCTCCGTCCTCCAGGAGAGACCTCAAGAAGGAGACTGGCAGCAGCAAAGCCAAGGGGGGGTCTCAGGGGCTGACCTGGTCCTGCACCTCTGTCCCGCCTGGCTGATGTCAAGGTCTCTCTGTGAGGTCACCGCCTCGTCACCAATTCTGCCCAGTGGGCTGAGTTCCTGCAAAAGGCCTTTGTAGGTGTCACTGCCACCCCACCCTCTCCCCTCACAGCTGATGTCTGCCCCTGGCAGCCTCTTTGGATGTCGGAGTTATTTCCCGTGGGTCACCACACTCAGTGACTGTGGAGTCTGGGGATGGAGCTGGCTACACCATGAAACATCCGGTTTTCGTACATTAGTGGATTTAAGGCCAGAAGGGACCATTAGAGCATCTAATCCAGGGGTGGGCAAACTACAGCCCACGGGCTCCTCCCAACCGGCCCCCGAGGTCTGGCTGGGGAGGCTGCTCCGGCCCCCCTCCCTAGCTCTCTCCCTCCTCCGCGGCCTCTGTGGGTCGCACGCAGCAGCTCTGGGAGACGCGGCTGCGCGACCGCGTGTTTGGCTCCGGCCAGACAACGCGGTGTGCTCCAGCAGATCCGTGTGGCGTGTCTGGCTGCAGGCCAGATACACTATTCTTAGAGGTGACGGGGTAAGTGGGCTGTGGCAGAGCCGGGCCCGGGGGAGGAGGTTGGATAAGGGGGCAGAGGGTCTCAGGGATTGGGGGGTTGGACGGCGCGTGGGAGTCCCAGGGGGCCTGTCGGGGTGGGGGTGTGGCTAGGGGTCAGGGAGCAGGGGAGTTGGATACGGGGGTAGGGTCCTGGGCATGATTAGGGGGCAGGGGATCTCTGGAGGGGGCAGTCAGGGGAAAGGAGCAGGGGGGTTAGGGGGTAGGGTCTTTGGGTGGTGATTAGGGATAGGGGGTCTATAGACGGGGTCGATCGGGGGACAAGGAGAAGGGCGTTGGACCGGTCAGTGGTTCTGAGGGGGGCAGTCAGGGGGTGAGAAGTGGGAGGGGGCCACATTGGGGGTGGGGCCTTCCTTACCCGGCCCTCCATAAAATCTTGTAAACCCAATGTGGCCCTCGGGCCAAAAAGTTTGCCCACCCCTGATCTAATCTGACTTCCGGCATATCCCAGCCCTCCTGTGTATCACAAGAACTGCTTTTTGACTAAGTCCTTGGGGTCAGGCAAGCCTCTATGGACCCCACTAGGTCCCTCTGTATCCTATCCCTACCCTCCCGTGTATCTACCACTCCTCCCAGTTTAGTGTCATCTGCAAACTTGCTGAGGGTGCAGTCAACACCATCCTCCAGATCATTGATAAAGAGATTGAGTAAAACCGGCCCCAGGACCGACCCTTGGGGCACTCCGCTCGATACCGGCTGCCAACTAGACATGGAGCCATTGATCACTACCCGTTGAGCCCGACAATCCAGCCAATAGTTGCTGGAGTCCTGAGTCTCCTCGCTGAGGTTGCTCTCCCTCCTCAAGTGTCGTTCCCATGAAGGGAAAGGCACTGGAGAAGCCCCATCCATTCCTGCTACTGGTCAGAGATCCTGACCTCTACCAGGGTTTTGGGGATTTTCAGATGTCCTGGGGCTTTTGGAATTATCCAATGACCCTAAGCTTTTGGTATTTTAGGGAGTTTGCAAGACATGTGGTCTTTTGGGATTTTGAAGCTTTTAGGAGGCTCCATGTATTTTAGATTTTCAGAGGCCTGGGGACTTTGGGGATTTTGGAGACTCGTAGAATTTTCAGAGCTTTTGGGAGTTTTTGCATTTTCAAAGTCCCCAGGGCTTTGGGAATTTTCAACAGCCTATTCTTAGGTATTGTAGTGATCCCCTTCATGGATCTTCCCCCCAGTTGTAACTATCCCTTAATAAATCTCTCTGTTTAAGGTTATATTGTCTGTATCCTTTATTTCAATATAACACAGGCGGGAGGCACCCAGATTTCTAATTCTCCCAGTTGATAGGAGTCAAGCCTGTTATTTATATGTCACCTAATTCTTTTATAACAGAGATTTTGGGGTAACAGCTTTCAGATTAAGGTGGACTTTCTCTTGCTGACTCATTGAATTAAATGACTGGCTGAAAACAGCTTGTCTGAACGTGCAGAAAGCAGAAGGATTTGATGCTGTCAGATATCTTTCCCCTAATCTTTTTCCGGAAGGTGCTTGTGTTAAAAGGTTTCCTTCTATGAGTCTGACTAAAACATTCCCTCCATTTCCAGATGGATGGAGGCATGATGGAGATACTATCGTTCATTTCTCCTGTGCTGTCTTTTGGGAAGAGGCTTCCATTGTTGGTGGGATTCTCCCACCAGATAACAATGCTTTTGCTTTTGTCAAATGAGCCCCGGTCCTGCATCCGCATCGTCTCTGCAGCTTTGAATTTAGGGAAGAAAATCCTCCCTCCTTCCCGAGGGTTCGCTGCTCTCAGCGGTCCCCCGAAAACAGGAGTGGGCCTTGTCCCCCGCCAGTCGGCCTTGTCAGTGTGTGTTCGGGGCAGGCCTCCTATCTGAAGCTGTGTTGTTGTCAGTGTCTTGAAGCTAATGCATATTGATGAGGAAGGGCTGAGCGCACACGGCTCTCTGCAGAGGGGAGGCAGACGGCTGGGAACAGCCCTATCTCCAGGCAGGGAGGCAGCGGCTGGCTGGTTCCGTTACATTTTTCTCCTCAGCTCCCAGGGATGCTAAGCTGAGCCAGGGACCCTGCGTTTCCCCAGCCGCTCTCTGCCCGCCCCAGACCACACTCAGGTGCGTGTTTGTCTCTGTCCTTCGAGCAGGGGGGGGCCGGGGGCTGTTCGTGCGGATGCTGGGGGCCCGACTCTGCCTTCTGCAAAGCAGCCCCTGACCCGTCCCCATTGTCTAGCGGGCGACTGGGGGGGTCAACGGGGCTAAAGGGACCCCATAGGCCGGCAAAGCAACACGCAGACGTGAGCCCGAAAACACCCCCACTCGCTCTGCTGCAGAGCCATTGTATCGGAGGTAGGGCTGTGTGTGTGTGTGTGTGTGTGTGTGTGTGTGTGTGCAGGCCGCTGTGTGTGGAGCTCTGTGTGTTTGTGTATAGCAGTGTGTGTCTATATACAGAGGCGGTTTTGTGTGTGTACGGGGGGCACAGTGTGTGTATGAACAGAAGGGAATTTGTGTGTGTGTGTACAGGCCGCTGTGTGTGGAGCTCTGTGTGTTTGTGTATAGCAGTGTGCGTCTATATACAGAGGTGGTTGTGTGTGTACGGGGGGCACAGTGTGTGTATGTACAGAAGGGAATCTTTGTGTGTGTGTACAGGCCGCTGTGTGTGGAGCTCTGTGTGTTTGTGTATAGCAGTGTGTGTCTATATACAGAGGTGGTTGTGTGTGTACGGGGGGCACAGTGTGTGTATGTACAAAAGGGAATTTTTGTGTGTGCGTGTACATGCCGCTGTGTGTGGAGCTCTGTGTGTTTGTGTATGGTGGTGTGTGTCTATATACAGAGGCGGTTGTGTGTACACAGGGGGGGCACAGTGTGTGTCTGTACAGAAGGGAATCTTTGTGTGTGTGTGTGTGTGTGTGTACACAGGAGAGCTGTGCAGGTGTGCAGGGAAGATGCATGTGCACAGGGCAAAGGCTTGTGTGAGGGAACGGTTTATTGTCTGTGTTGATGCAGAGGAAGGATTGTGATGGGTGGGGGGAGGAGCTGTGTGTGAGAATGCAGATGGGAAGGTGGGTGTGAGGGGGTGGGGCTGGGGGGGTAAGGATGGTGAGAAGGGATTCTATATATAGATGATGACTGAGAATTGGGGGGGTGTATGAGGAGGAGAGTGGTCTGTGGAGTGGGGTTGTGGTGGGGAGAAGCAGAAGTCAGTGTGTGGAGTGGGGGACAGGAGCTCTGTTGTGTGGGAATGAGGCCTCATGGGGGCAGGGAAGTGAACATGGAGGGGTTTTGTCTGAAGTGAGGTAAAGGCTGTGTGTATGTGGATACATATGGATTGGGGCTGGATGTGTGTGGGAGAGGCTGTTCAGGGCGACAAGAATGAGTGTGTGAGGGGAGTGGAGAGGAGATTGGGGGGGGAAGGTGGGTGTGAGTGGAGGTTGTTCCTGTTTGTGTTGGAGGGGAAGATTAGTGGTGTGTGAGCATATGGGAGGTGGGTATTTATATGTATGGAGATTGAAGATTGTTTGGGTGTAGTGGAGGGTGTTTGCATGTGGGTTTTTGGGGGGAGGCGGGGGGGGGGGTCTGTGTGTGTTTGATGGGAATCTCTACTTATCTGATGACTGGATGCAGTATTGCTGCCTGGCTCTTGACACAAAGCTGACCCAACATCACTAATGCACGAATGTCTTGACAGTGCCACTTGAGAGTGCACTCCCTAGTGATCCCTGAAGTGCTCAGTGCAAACAGAACAGCACTGTGCAGGGTTCTCTGCACGGGGAATGGGGAGGCAGAGAGTAAGAGGTGGTTACTTTTCATCCTGGTTTTCAGAGCACCGTGCCCTGGCCTCCTGCAGCAAAGAGACTGGGACTCTCCCTCCCCCTGTCTCCTTCCTGCTTGGGCCCCATACAAGCAGAGGACTGTCCGTTTCCAGGATTTGGTGCTGTAGGGAGGCTGTTATGGCTGTATCCCATTGCTTAATCCCAGCATTGGCGATGACTCAGCAGGTACCATGCTGTGTAAGGAAGGGGTAACATGGAGATAATGTTGTGAGGCTGAATCCAGTAGAGAGATGCTCTCATTTGAAAGGCAGTCCTGAGCAACATTGTGTGTTGAGGGAATCATGTTAAACCAGAGAGGTGGGGGAGAAGAATGTCCCGATCCAACCAGCATGAGAAGTTTGGGCCAAAGAGAGAGGCCCAGGGAGACTGCATTGAGATAGTTCACCAAAGGTTGTGGTGGATTCTCCATCTCCGGCCAT